>QPKB01000002.1:663494-1863494 GCA_003546025.1 Camphora micrantha
CCGGCTGGCGCTCCACTACCACAGCCGGGACGCGTTCAGCCGGACTGAAGATTAGGCCATTAGTTAAACAGCTTTGGGACGATTAGGAATCTCCCCACACATGGAGTATGTGTGATTCACAAATTTAGTTCAAATGAAGCAACAGTGATCACTAGTTTGCAGACAAATTCTCTGTGAACATCTCTTTTTTGGATTTTTTTTTTAATTTATATATTTGAAGAGAGAGCTCACCTACGATCAATACAATCCAACCACGTAAAAGACTATTCCCCATGAATTGGTATTATTTTAGTTTAAAATTAAAATGGATGTCACCCACTTTGGATTTATCACAATAATTTTGCATGATATATAGTGATTACATTTTGAGGACTTGATCAAGGCTTGGACACTCCTAAGCGGCGTCCAAACCAATTCATCTCTTTTGCCTCCCTGGATTTGTATGTACGTAGGTGAAGGGTTTTCATGGAAAACACAAAAGCTATATATGTGAACTGTGACGGTTTGCAAGGACAATCAATTCCTACCAACCCAATTAGCATTATTTCATTTGCCCCATCAAAGAAAGTCCTTTGGAAGGATTTCTCCACCGACGACAGGATTAGATGAGATAGGATGCTTGAGGTAGGGCTTCACAGGAATCCCGGTGGACTGGGATTGATATGGACTTGCATTATACAGAATGATTATTTCTACGTGTGAGTTTATGATAGGAGAGTTACTAGGAATAACCTAAGAAGTTTAAAAAGATGTTCTCGAATAGTTGGAGATTAATTTGTTTGCCTATGAATAGGAGTAGTTTTCATATTTATGTAAGTGTGAGTAGTTGATGCATTTATTTATAGGAGTGTAATTATTAGATGAAGTTATAGTAAGTTGTAGGGTTAGTTATAGAGAGTGAGGCAAATTGTGAAAGTTATAAGTGTACGTATCTTGTGTTTAAAGATTACATAGATTAATGAAAGAGATATTCTATCTCCTTTTAACTTTTTGTTGAAAGATAAACTCTTTCAAGGAAGCTCTTTCTCTAAAACAAAATGTTATGTGCACACTTTTTCTTTCACCCAAAGTAAAAGAAGAATCCGTAGGTTCACTTTGAGGGAACCTTGGCGATCCAATGAGGCAATAACTCAACAAAAAGTTCCCCTCAAAGTGAGCTTAAAGATTCTTTTTTTTTTTTTAATATTTTTAGTGGAAGAAGAAGTGTGCACATAACATAAATCCTCTTATTAAAATTTAAACTACTCAAAGTGAATGTGACCGTCTTATATTAAGTCATCTAATTCTTCAACATGGATTGAGCTTGCCGTGACCAATCACATATAAAACATCATCATGATCATCATCACTAAAGCCTTATTCCAATTGTGTTGGGGTCGAGAACATTTTTTTCTCTCCATTCCAATCTATTTTTAATCAAATTTTTAAATAAGTTATACTTCTTCGTATTTATTTAAAGTTGAATTGTAGTGGGGTGATGGTCACAACGTAAGATATAATGTATTGGTTTCGACCATGCCTAAAAGTTTATGCAACAACCCTGCCGCATGTGTCTGTGTGTAACCAAAGATCTAAAATCTTTAGGTGAGAGTTTTTTTTCTGTTGGCAACCAATCAGGTGCTGTTTTCCCACTGCCTAAGAGTGTTTTATATATTTAAAGAAGTAGTGGGGTTTGATTGAACACTTTTAATATATATAATATGCGTGGTTTGTCTTATTATACTTTTCAATTGTGATGCAGAAGCTTGTTATACGTGGCATTTTGTCCAACGCCAAGGATGTCATGATTCTAGATCCCCAATGGCCACAACTTAGAAATTTCACTAGTGTCCAAACGAAATTGTGGCCCCACCAGATAAAAGAAATTAAACTTGTAATAAATTATCTATCAATTTAGATTCAATTAGGGCCTATATTTTTGTGTTCGATTACATATAATTTGAGTATATAAGAATTTATCATCAAATGAGCTCCAACATAAATTAATAAATAGGTAAGAGGTAAATGATATGAGGTGAGTAGTGAAGGATATAAAGTAGAAGTCAGATGTAATCTTCACTTACTTATGTTTTGAATTATTAGATTTGATTTTTATTTTTCGTTCGATTCAATTTTCATTAAACGTGGGGTGAGGGGGTTGGTATTTGATTATCGTTTTTACATATTCATATTTGGTCTTCATTCTTAACCATCTGTGGCATGAATTCCTATGTAGTATATGAAAACATAGAGGTCCTTTTCTTTTTCTTTTTTTTTTGGTAAATAACAGGCCATTAATGTAATCATAGGCATGCAATGAGAGCTCATCCCTTCTATCAATTTAGCCATTCATTTCAAGACTTTAGATAAAATGATTAATGGGGCTCTACAAATATCCAATTAAAGGTCATCACCTAGTGTAGTGGCTTCTAGGAGAGTCCAAACTAAAGACATACATAACCTTTGATAATCTTGTACAAAGTGGGTGCTCGCAGGTCTAGAATCTGTATTATCATACATGACATCACGTATGACACCCGAGACATATATCTTTGCACCAAAGCAATGACCCTACAAACATGCAATTATTTGGACTTTTCTTCTTAAGTGCATCAAAGCAGAAGAGATAGAGAGAGAGAGAGAGAGTCAAATGCCATGGTTACCAGTGGACAAACAATGGGTTTTTTTTTTTTTTTTTTTTTAAATTTTTATGGTTAAAAATAGAGCGACGTCATCCAAACAGAGTAATTATGAAAGGTCTAGCTAAGTTTGCTTAGCTACTAATTAATTCGCAATACACAACCTAACCATGTTCTGTTTAAAAATTCATAACCCTACTCTAGTGACTGGTGTTCACTTGAAAATTCAACTGAGTCGTGGCGGAGGTGGACTCTTTATCAATAGAATACCAGGGCAAAAATAACAAATATATATTATAATCCAATAAACCTCAACAACTCCATAGAATTTTGCTCCACTCATGACTGAGGCTCATGGTAGCTGCACCATCATTGAGTTTAGGACCAAGTTATTAATTTGATTTTTATCACTCTCTCTCTCTCTCACACACACACACACTTACTAGATAAGGTATCTAGACCCTTGAGAGATGGGACTACTGAAGGAATAACCTCCAGTACATGCCAAAAAAAGACCTCTTGCACATGCAAGAGAGATGACCAAAGGTGAAGAAATGACTCCCATCACTAAATTGTCCCTTAATTATCTATTATTTCTTGTTTAAAACCCTTTAATAACAGGGACAGTTGGTGAAGGGTTGTACCAGATTAGGGACTTTCTTTCCAATGTCCGCGCACTTATCAATGATAAGGAAATTGCTCACATAGGATTAATGACAAGTTAATGGAAACATACTATGAAAATTAATAGTATGTTATAATCATTTTTCCTACTTTATTTTCAATTTATCACAATAATAATTTATCAACATTTCTGGGAGAAAAAAAAAAGAGCCACTATCAGGTCTGAGTCAGCCAACAGATGTTAAAGCTAATCTACGGTTGGGGGCCTATATATAATGATAAAAACTTTGTATGGTGTCCAAGTTTGAGTGTGATAATGAGGTGCACTGGATGATATGTTTGGCCACGTTTGTTTTTTAGTCCCATGTGAAAGATGGGATGAATTGCCCATCCCTCAATCATGCTCCCAAAGGCACTCAACTCAATAGTGATCTGATATACTGTCTTGATACAAGCAATTGATATCCCTACCCCACAAAAAAGAAGAAGGTGTATCCCTGTCCACAAAGGGGCCCAAATACAACCAGCACAAGGTTGATAGAAAAGGGAAAAAAAAAAATGTATAGAAACTCCATTATTATCACTTCTGGTTCATAAACTGGAATTCTCCAAAACATCAGGTTTTTTTTTTTTTTTTTTTTTTTTTTTTTTTTTTCAGTTTTTGTATTTCAAAGTTTCTAAGTGGTCCCTGTAGTTCTGCCCATGCTTTATTGTCTTTGATCAATGAAGAAAAGGGCCATTCATCAACTAAGGGTGTCAGTTGTTGAAGGATGCCTTTAATAAATGAGGATAGTGCTCAACAGTAAATCCCAGGGTTGAATCATATATACTTCTTTGGTAAAATCACTAAAAGTAGAAATGCCTTATCAACATCTAATTTTACAAATGGGTTGCCAACATTTTAGCAATTTTCCAAATAGCTAATTTTAGCAAGCAAATCACTAAAAACCCAATCATTCATTTACATCAGCAATAATCCTTACTCTTATGATAGTTGTACAATCGCCTTCTTATACATTTATAAATACAAGCATTTCTTATCCAATGGGTGAGTGAGGAAAAAAAAATCAAGTTTTAAACTTACATTCTACTTTTATATCAATAGGTATCCAATTCTTCAAATACTTGAAGAATTCAATTGGGAAGATAATTGGGTATAAAACTTTTCTTGAACTGAGAAGATTCAAATGCACATTTGTATTCATATAATCCCGATCTAAATCTTTGAATGTTGCAACCTGGTGATTTGAATCTGGAATTGACTACAATCTCTTTCAGAAAAATATACATTTTAAGAGGCTCTGATGCATGGATGATATTGTCCTTTTAGTGTCTATTCTTCATAGATCTTGAACTTTTTTAGTTTTAAAAGTCACCCTATATGGTTGATGGCTCCTTCTCATATAACCATAGAAGAATTTTTCAGAGTATGCACTTAATAAGATCTTAAGGTATCATCCATTGGATAGATCAAACGTGGTCAAGAGGTCTACACAAAAAGACAAATTCATGCAATTAGATTTATGGCTATCAATTTAAATTGGTTTGGTTCAAAATATAACATAACACTTTTTATTTTTATTTTTACTTCCTTTGGATTTACTTCAATTTATGTGATTTTAATTGAGTTATTTTATTTGGATTTTAATGCTCTCTTTTTTTCTTGGTTTCTTGAAAGAAATCAATCTAGAGGTAAACATTGCAAAGTTGATATCCCTTCCACCAATTTAAGAACTTAATGCCCATTTTAACATTGTCCATCGATCTTGTTTATGACGAAAGGCTCATTGATAAATTACTCTTTCATTGATAAATTACTCTTTCAGATATTGCTAGCTATCAAAAGCCAATAGTACGAGCCCTTTGATCCCTTTTATACGTCATTCCTCTATTTTATTAACATTGGTTGGACACCTGGTGTCTGTGTATATATTCCTTGACTATAAATCCCTCTTACATTTGATGGTTACCCTTTTTATAAATCAATCTGTGTAAAAAGTTCGAGGTCATCACATGTAACGCAGAAGGATATTCATGATCACCCCTAACGTCATGGTCATAAAACTAAGTTGAAACCAAGTAGTATCACCTAACGTACATAAGTTTCCGCCATGAATATTCAAACTTTGGATGTTTTTCAAAATATTATTGAAAGAATGTTGCAATAAATATATTATATTTTAAAACAAAAAAAAATTATAGCACAAAAACCAAGGGTTAAGTAAAAACTTGTAATTCAATTAAAAATATCAAAATGCACTAGTAAAATACCACTTTCAATTATTGTGACTTAGGAATGTTTGGGTAATTTACTCGTAGCGACGCGAAGAGAAATGTCAAATAAAGAGAAAATAAAATAAGATGGGTAAAATTAAAAAGTGCTAAAAAACATCATTTAGTTGGCATGATAGAGTAGTTTTTTTTTTCTTTTTTGGCGAAAAAATAATTTTTTGTCATTTAGTGGCATAAGAGTAGCTTTTTGACAATTACTAAAGGAGACGTGTTCTTTGAAATTTAGTACTTTTTTTTTTACCCTAATTACTTTCTTGTATATTGAATTGACCTTTTATTTCACTATACTTCACAAGTAAATTACGCAAATAGCCTTTGGTGACAACCCCTTGTAATAAACTTTCCATATTAAGGATTTATATAGCTAAAGCATTTTTTAGATTTTGTTTGCTAACAATTGAGGAATTAGAATGAAGATTTTACACCCTTCTTTTCACACGATGATTTCACATCTTATAAGTACAAATTCGCAACAATTGAGAAATCCTCAAATTTAAGAATTCTTTACTACCTCTTCAAAAGGAATTCCTCTACAAAGACACGCGTAAATGCTCAAGATTTATAACCGCCAAGTGTGAATTTTCCGCGATTTTATGAAAAGCAAGAACCCATGGATTTAATTGCCAGACATAATAAAAGATTTCCACTTTTTGCCATACTATTATTTCACACATGTTTTTAGTACTGTCTCCTGCCTGCAAGATCACAATTAGATTTTATGATCCTTCTGTCCATTAACCAATAATGGTTTTGTCTTAACACTTTCTTAATTTGCAGATCCTCTACCTCCTCCTCAACTCCACTTTTTTTACATCTCTCTCTCACGTTAAGAAACATATATATATTCCCCCACTTTTTCTGTCCTTTCCTCCATATCACAATCTCTCTATCAATCTCCTCTTTCCTTCTCATTGTAGGGATTTTGGGATTTTGGACATCTGGGTTTTCAATAATCTCATAAAAAGCCTCATGCCTCAAGCCCCGCTCGATCCGCCATTACCCGAATCGTCTTCTCTTCCACGCTCTTGTTCTTCTCCCAAAGAATCGACACAAGATTCTCATTTCTCCCGTCTGAGAAGCGTTCGATGGCGTATCGATCTTGGGATTTTGCCTTCTTCCTCTACCTCCTCAATCGACCATCTCCGCCGTGTCGCCGCCGATTCTCGGCGGAGGTGGGTGATTACCTTGAAACTCAGCTTCGTTTTTCAAATTTTTTTTTTTTTTTTTAATTTCTTCATCTGGGGTTCTTTTATTTTTTTCTAGTTTTGGTGTTTTGATGTTTGCAATTGCCAGAAGGAAGTGCTTTATTGAGATTTTATCGAGCTTCAGTTTTCATCCTCGTCAAATTCTTCATCTGGGGTTGTTTTATTTTTTCGAGTTTTGGTGTTTTGATGTTTGCAATTGCTATAAGGAAGTGCTTGTATTGCGATTTTATGGTTTCATGCATGCAAATGGGCTGATGGGTTTCATAAATTTTAGTTCCTTTTTTTAATTATGGAGATTGTTTTGAGGGTTTAATGCTTGAAATTAAATAGAGGTATTGGGCTGGCTTTGCTTTGTATGCTTGGGATATGGAAAGTGAAGTTTGCTCTCTGTTTTTTTTTTTCTTTTTGGGCATTTGGGTTTTTTTTGGTGGTGCTTTTTTCTCCGAGTCATATAATGGGAGTGGTTTGATGTATATGAATTGAGTTTATCATTTGGGTGCCTTGATTATGGAGGATTCTTGGGCGTTTAATGTTTGGAACTATAGAAAAGGAAGTGATTTGTTCTGTATTTGTATGTTTTTATCATTGATGTGTGGAAAAGGAGGCTAAATTCGATAAAGTCTGTAACTTTTTTAGTTTTCTTCTGCATGTGGTGTTTTCTGCTATGGAGTTTGGGTGTTTTGATGGTTGGGGTCATGTAATGCAAGTGTTCTTTTTTTAATTTGAATGGTTTGATGCATGTGCATTGAGTTGCACCACAGCAGATTCTAGGAGGTTTAAGTTTCGAAGCATCTTTTCCTTTTTATTTGGTGTTCTTGTTTGGGGAATGCGATGCTTAGAAATACTGAAAAAGGAAGTGTATTTGTTATAGTTCCACAGTTGAAGTATGTGAACAGGGGTCTCTTTTGCAGCTTCTAAGAAGAGGTAGCATCTTGTGTCTTTTTTCTCCCCATTTTGTGGGGATTTTTTGTTTGGTGAGTTTCCTTTGGATATTGATGTTTGGAGTTCCAAAAAGTGCTTTTGGCTTTGATGCGTTTGATTTGGAGTTTGTTTCCATAGGTGCTCCATGCTCCATTGATCATGCAGTAATATTATCGTTTTTTTAGTTGCAGATCTTTTCAGGTTCTGCTCAATGGAATCACAAAAAGGAAGTAGAATTTGTTTTTTGTCTGAATTAAACATATAGTGATTAGTCTTTAGTTTGATGCTTGTAGGGAAAAAATGAATATTTTTTCTTCACACTTCTTTTCTTGATTCTTCTTTCCCCCTCTTCTTTTTTTTCTTTCTTAATTCTGATAATTATATTTTTGAGATTTTTTTATTTTTTATTTTTTATTTTATTCATGTTAAGCCTAACATTTTTTTTTAGTTTTCCTCTTTATTTGTTATTCCTTTTCTGCTTCTTTTTATCAGTTCATTTGTCTTTTGATCAATGATGTTTAGATCGCATATATTTTTCTTCTATTGGTTGAATTAATGGGTTTAAGCAATGGATGGTTGGTTTTGAGTTGTGGATCTGTGTATGTAACTTCTTTTCCCTTGTAGTTTCAAAAATTTTTTTAATGGACATCTAGAAACCTGTTAGATTCTAATATAGATGGGATATCACTGCAATGATGATACGATGTTGATCTAGTAGCCTTTTGGCTACTTAGTTCTGGGATCTATATGCCGATTACTGAAAATTCCGTGCTCAAATTGGACAGTTGAGTTAAAGATGTTCCGTTTACCATTAAAAATAAAAAGAGAAAAAAAGAAGAGATGTTCTGTTTGAAAGATCGAGCTTTCTGTGTGTGCATAAATTCAGTGCTGGAAATTGTGTTAAGGAGAGATTGATCTAGTCTCTACATCAATATTATCATCAAGCACCATATAACTGGAATTCTTGTATGAAATATTCTTATGTGTCTGATGTCATATTATCTAGGATAGCATTTTCATGTCATTTGTCAAACAAATTTTAGCTTCTCATTACACGTCATTTAGCTGCCTTTGTTACTTTCTTATATTTTAATCTTGCTATTTAATAATTATGCAAAAAGCAAAAATAAAGCCAAGACATTCTTTTTTAGGTATGCTGGATTCAGAAGACACCTTCTAATAGATCCACATGTTTCTAAGGAGGTAGATCAAGCTCCAGATCTTGTCATGGAGAACCCATTATCTCAAAATCCGGGTATACTTACTTGTGTTAAGACTCCTCAATATTTGATAGAATTGCACAGTTATGATGGTTAGGTAGCTCTCCTTTTGCAATATAGCTTACTAAGCTGCATTTTCTACGAATAGTGAACTTTTTGGGAGCCTTTTATGGAGAGTTAATATGTTGGTTCTTAGCACATTCTCATTGCAGATAGCATGTGGGGCCGCTTTTTCCGGAATGCAGAGCTGGAGAAAATGGTTGACCAGGATTTATCACGCTTGTATCCGGAGCATGGGAGCTACTTTCAGACACCGGCATGTCAGGCCATGTTAAGAAGGATTTTGTTATTATGGTGTCTTAGGCATCCAGAGTATGGTTATAGGCAAGGTATGTTTCTTTTCTTTTCTTTTTTCTGTAAAACCTTCTGGAAATTTTGAACCATGTTGGCTCCAAATTTTCATATTGAAGTTCAGAAATACTGGTTTTTTTCAATGATGTTGTTATTGATATTTTTACTCATTTAAAAATAATTCTTAATATGCTCAATCATATTTGATTGGAAATTCGTTCTTTTCCTACATCATTGGTATAATGTGGTGATTGTTATCAAAGTGTGGTTAAAAGGAAATGAAACATATGTGAATTGAAATCTGTGTGTTGGTTATATTTTTCTGATGTGAAGGTTCCACAGCTTTACACACTTAGTCTTCTGTCTATGTGCATCTTCCACAAAGAATATTGTTGTTAGATGACTGATATGGGATTTTTATGTGCGTGCGCACACCCAAATCCAGTCTGCCCATATTATTCCCCAGATGTAGTTTTCCTCTTCATCAGCTTACACTTCTCCTGTGAAACTGGGGTTGGTGATTATTGCCCGATTGGAGTATAGCCGAAAAATAAGTATGAATGGCAACTGATAGAATGGCTATGATCCATACATTTATTGTGAGTTTCTGGATATATCTTATCCATAATGGCCCCTTATGGGCAGGATCAGCAGGCACATATGCCATATCTGTGTTGGCATTCCCAGATTAATTGATTCATAACTATCAATCTGTTTGGAGAATTTTGTTTTTCATATTAAAACAGACTAGTCACATCTTTTTTCATTAACCTGCTAAATGTGAATTTACTGGGAAAACTAGTATGCTGTTACTTCAATAATTAAGGCAGAGATAAGTTTGAGTGTGGTAGGTGTCGATTTTACGTATAATATTTGAGTAGTGCCAATTTAAAAAAAAGTTATTAGCTTTTATTTTGTTACAGGGATGCATGAACTTTTGGCGCCTTTGTTGTATGTTCTTCAAGTTGATGTACAACATATTTCTAAAGTGCGGGGACTCTATGAAGACCATTTTGCTGACAAATTTGATGGTATATCTTTCAAAGAAAGTGATGCTGCATGTAACTACAACTTCACAGTGGCTAACTCTCCCGTGTCCGTAAAATGGGGCACAGAGAATGATGACTGTAATGATTTTCTAGAAAGTATAACCAAAGGCGGCAGCCTGGATGAACTTGATCCTTACATGCAGACCATTGTATTGTTGACTGATTCTTATGGAGCAGAAGGTGAATTGGGTATTCTCTTATCTGAGAGATTTATAGAACATGATGCGTATTGTATGTTTGATGCTTTGATGAGTGGGGATGGTGGCGGTGTATCTATGGCAGATTATTTCTCTCCGTCACCAGCAGTGGGATCCTTAACAGGCTTGCCGCCTGTTATTGAAGCATCTTCTGCAATGTACAATTTGCTTTCTGTTGTTGATTCATCTCTTCATAGTCACCTTGTTGAGCTAGGAGTTGAGCCACAGTATTTTGCACTTAGGTGGTTTCGTGTGTTGTTTGGGCGTGAATTCTTACTGGAGGATCTCTTGGTCATCTGGGATGAAATATTCGCATCACCTAATGAAAAATCTCATCCAGTTGTTGAAGATGACATGCAACCCAGCTTCAAGGTATTAAGTTCTCCTCGAGGAGCATTCATCGCAGCAATAGCAGTCTCCATGCTTCTTCATGTACGGTCTTCTTTGCTCGCTTCAGAAAATGCAACTTCCTGTCTCCAGAGGTTACTGAATTTCCCAGAGAATGTAAATGTGAAAAAATTGATAGAGATGGCAAGGTCATTCCAGGCTCTTGCTCTTGACACAGTCATCTCTCCAGCTCCTTCTATGGGGACCTCTGGGAGAAGCAAATCAGCAATCATTAGAGGTCACAGCCTTACAACCTCAGGTTCATTTTCTCCTAGAACAGCGTTAAACTTGTTGCCAGATAGTTACTGGGAAGAAAAATGGAGAGTGTTGCACAAGGAACAAGAACATAAGCAGGGAAGCCCAAGGGATCAGATTTCAGGTGTAGACGAGAGAGAAAGGTCGAGTTTGGCTAGAACAGAATCGGCCCCGTCTTCTACAAAACCTGCGGAAGATAAAAAAGATACTCAGATTACTCTAAGGAGAAAGCTGCTTGGAGAATTTGAGGAGATGGGCTCAAAGGAAGGTTCAAGTCCCAACGATCCTCTTATGGTGACGAAGAGTTTCGTTGAGGCCCAATCTACTGAAGAGATGTGTTTGGGAGGACCTGCTGCTGGTGAAGAGAACTCCTCCATTTTGTCTACATCCACAAGTCCTCATAGTAGACCTAATGACACTGAAAACGATTCTGAGAAAAGCAGTGTTGCGTCATGTATATCCATGGATGACAATGATGATGAGACCAATAACAGGGAGGAACCGTGCTGTAACATTTCTGATTCTCGTCCTCTTGCAGTCTCCGAACCAACTAATACAAACAGGGATGTGATAAGGAAGCAGACTATGTTTCCAAAGGAGCGTAAATTGCTGTCTGGTAAATTTCATTGGCTTTGGAAGTCTGTTAGAAGCACAGGTGAAGGGACCTCTGAAAAAGGAGGCAGTGCAGAAAGTGTGTCACAGATATCTGCAGATGTAGGAAATAATCACAAGGGTTTTTCAGGCTTGTCAGACAACACGGACAAGAATGTGGTAGGCACTTTGAGGAATCTTGGACAATCGATGCTTCAAAATATTCAGGTAATGCATTCTAGATTTTTATTAAATGCATTTTCTGTCATGAGTTCTACTTTTTCTCAATCAATGAGGATGTGTCATTATAGTGAATTCTGCTCCTAACAACTGTGCATATTTGGCAAAACATGGAAGAAAGTTTCATATGTGCGACTATCTCAATTCATGTAACATTAATACAGATCTAACATTTGGGGCACAGACATAATGCGTCAGCAATGGGAAATTGGGATTGACATGGGGATATGTCTGTGAAAATATATTATGATATAAATCATAACTGATAAATGTATTTATGTTTTTTCATTGATAGCTTTACTTGAACCCACACTTGTGGTCGCAACAATGAGCACCTTCCAACTGTGGCATGAGCTTTGGTTGTTAAGTCCTTTATGTTACTGGATATCTTTTATAAAAAATAAAAGAAAGACAATAATACTTTTTTCACTTTTTTTTTTTTTTTGAATGGTAACAATAATGCATTTATGTTACTGGATATTTATTGTAATGATGTTATTCTATATATGCTATAAAATACAAGAATACAAGATAAAGAGGAATGATGAGGTGTCTCCATATATCCGAAAGATCTCCACTGCAGAGCCCCACTTTGCTCAGTCCAAACCATTTGATCAAAATCTCTATTGGATTGTGTTATCACATTCATCAGAATGATATTCAAGTTTCAGCAATTGCATTAAAACAGTACAGATGAAAATGATTAGATGAGTAAGTTAATTGTCTCATCTGCACTGTTTCAGTTTCACATGGAATAAAACTTTGGTCAAAGTGATATTTGAGTATATCTTCACTCACTACGGAAGGAATTCATGCCCCAATTTGGATTGAGAACTGGGCCCCCACAAATGGTGCCTCCTGGGTATATATATACTCTTGGCATGCATGGATACATCAGATCAGTTTCCATCATATAGTTTTCGTTCTCATAATAAAGATCATCCTCCCTGACATGGCTGTTGCCTGTTGGACACAAATTTTTTTTTATTATTTTTTTTCAAAAAATGATTGGAGTTCCCTTGTTAAAGAGGTTTCAAATGGTAATGTTGGGCAGGTAATAGAGTCAGGCTTTCAACAAGATCGGGGTCAGGCAGACTCATTAGAGAACTTGTCTAGAAACAATTCTGGCGGCAAAGGGCAAGTTGCAGCCATAGCAGCTCTAAAGGAGCTTCGGAAAATCAGCAACCTTTTATCGGAGATGAGGTAAACTTTGCCTTTGTACATATACATTTTGTAATTACTATTTTTCAAAGCAAAAGCTTGGGTTCTCGTCTATTTCATTTTCTCCAAAGCCTGAACATTGATTGAGATGGAGATGTAAAAATTGTCACCCAAAGTGTTCTACTACCACCAAGAGATTATGTATTTAATGGGAATTTGGTCTCTTTTTGGTCAATGAGAGATTATGTTGTTGTCATGTTATTTATCATCAGTTATTTCGGAAGAAATTATGTATATTGATTGGATCTTCAGCGAGAACTTTTGTCCTACTTCAATTTAGAAGTTAATGCTGCAGCAGATTATATGACCTTTGATAGACATGATGAGCTGTTTGCTGGGTCAATTTTTGAGAATGGGAGTTTTTATTTATTTATTTTGATGTTGGTTAATATTAGATGCCATTGTAAAAATGTTCTATCTATAATAAAGAATATATGATTTTTGAGTGTGGAGAATGGAGGCTGGTTCATTTTGTAGTGTTTGTGAGGTTCTGTTGTGGTGCACTGCTGGGAACCTGATCCAATAAAGCCTGAAATTCTTAAACTTTCTTTTTTTCTTTTTTTTATACTGGAAAGGCTTAAATTTGTTGGAATTTCGTCTACAATACAGCACAGCAATACAAATTTATCCATGGGCAGGGGAGTGGAAAAACCAACCCTCCATCCTTACCAGATAATTAATATATATATATATTTTTTTGACAAACAGGCCTCTGCATTTTCACACAACCTCAAAAAGGCCCTTATATTATGTGTTTTTGCTAAATACTCCCTTAACCAACGAACGGTCAAAGTATTGTGCAAAAGCTTAGCTATACTCTCTTAACTTCTTGCTTTTGACCAATTTATACACAAGGGAAGAAAGCTCAAATGAGAATTGTTCATGATGCCTCTTTTTGAGCTTTCAGTTTGGGGGCTTATCTTTGTTCAATCCAGCCCGTTCACACACACATGGGCCTTATTTGAATTGATTCCATTTCACACTAGTTTGAATATTATTCAATTTTGACTGGAGAGGCTTTTAGTAGAAATACAGAATATGGTGTCTGTTTGAAAAGTATACTATAGGTTGGTTGCTAGCCTCTAGCACTAACTCACTCCAGTTCATGCAATCATCAACTGGTTGGGACTGATATTCACCTTTGGATTGAAGCCATCATTCCAGCTCAGGAAAAAAAAAAGGAACAAACAAACGTAAGACACGAGAGACTCAACTGAAAACTGCAAGATCCTGCTTGCATGGATCTCTAGAAATAAAAACATGTGCAGTGCACTATGCACCACCTACATAACAGATATTATTAGATACCCCAACCCAAAATGTGACTCTCTCCTGGCTGAGATTATTAAATGGATAAAGGTTAAAAGCCTGTGTTCGTTGTGTTACCCATGGTGGGCCCCACCAGCAACTATCCAGAAAGAGCTGAAATGTGGACTTTTGGTCTCTTTTTATCCACCTCCACATCTGTTTTAACTTGTAATAATAACAACATACAATACAAGTGGATTGATGATAGCATCATCATATGAATCATATCCCTCTTAAAAAATAGCCATCCTTTCATCTGATGAAGAGACTACTAATTCTTAATGAATAAGAGTAGTCTGGAATTGGATGGATCCTGATCCTCTAAGGCGTTGACTAGGGTTCCCATTGGTAACTCTTAAATGAGCCTCTTATTGACTTAAATCCATTTCAAATCTCAAATAGAGCGTTTGGTAATTGAAATAGGGCCTTTGTTTGAAAACTCATAAAGATAGAATCTATCTGTCTCATAAAGCAGCCAAACCTGGATGAATTCAACCAGACTTGAAACTCTACAGCGGAAAGACTACAGGGCAATGACGGTACCTTCTACATCACCGTTTTTTCTTTTTTTCTTTTTCTTAACTTCTAAGAACCTACTTGATGATCCGAGCCGTTAAAAGTCTTAAGAAGACCAAAAACGGCCACATGTCCAAATTTAAACCGTCGATCTTTCTTGAATCTCGAAATATTTGCAAAAAATCATAGAACAATGGATCTACATCTCTGAACTTCTGTGGGCCCCACAATCATGATCCAAACCATTGATCCTCTTTGGAATAGTTGAAATATCTAGTGGTCCAGATTTCAACCACTGATTAGGTGTACATCTTGAGGAAATTGTAAGAAACTAACAACCGTTGGATATGCACATTGCAAAAAAAGTTGCATTCCACATGACTTTTCATCAGTCCTTTTTTTTTTTTTTTCACTTTTTTAGAAATTATGGGACCCTAAATGATGATCAGAACCATAGAAACTCTTCACATGTCCAGATACGGTTAAATGTTGAGATTTGAGCCGTTGATCACTCTCGAATCTTGAGAATTTTACAAAAAAAATAGAATCATATATATCTGCATTTTCTGAAATTCTGTGGGTCCCCAGTTATGATATGAACCGTTGATCCTCTTTAGGATATTTAAAAGAGGTATGGGTCCAAATTTTAGGTTCTAAATCAATGTAAATCTTAAAAAATTAACAAAAAACCCTAAACCATTGGATTTTAAATATCTATTTCAAACGGTTTTTGGTCCTACCCAACAGTCTATTTGCAAAACATCTATTTTAGGCCGCCATATTTGAAACAGATCTATACCATACATATCTTTATCATGTAGATGAGATTTGCCAAACATAGGCCTAGGAGTTATCCTCATTTGAACTTGAACCTGCCGCAATCAGATGGATCTGGTAAACCTGAACCACTTAAATTTCTTACAAAGTTTTGCAGTCAGACAAAACAAAACTATGCATCTCTATAGCATAAAGAAATATTCCCCCTTGTTCCAAGAGATGGGTGGGTCCACAGTGGAGCTGCTACCATGGCCCTTGATTGGCTCAATTTAGACGTAAAATCTAATCCATCTCTTACATTGGAAAAATAGAAAATGACATGCAGCTCCAAATAAAAATAAAAAAAAAGTCCAAACGACAAGTGGGGCTGTGAATTGTGATCATCTAACCAATAAGATATCCGGGCTTTTGGGCGTTTGTGCATTTAATCCACCCCGCCCTAACAAGCCTAGTAGTGGGCTAATTCTCAGCTACTATTAAACTATACAGGGTCACCAACACCAAGCCACACCATTCAAAACATGAACAGTGTAGATGTAATACCATGCACACAAATAATGCTTTCTTAGAAGACCCTAATCATCTGATCTCATTTCAATCTAATCGACCCATTGATCTTTTACCAAAAAGAAAGAAGAAGAAGTAAACACGTGTCTAGGATGTGACTTTAAGGTCATATTCCTATGAAGAAATATCTACGATTGACTTGGAGTCCCAATCTTCTTTGGCATTGACTTAGAAATATTATGCATTAAAAGGAGTAGAAACTCTACAGTAGCACACATCTTTTGAAAACTTGTCCCGAAGTAAACTCCCATCTACTATCTTCAAATCTGACTTTAATTGAATCTGGTTGATCAAATTCACTATTTCATTAGAATGTGATTGACAAATCTTATTAATCTTTCTTAATTATTTTTAATTAAATAATCAATGGTACTGTAACATGAACTCATATTTGAGTAAAATTTAAAAATTCACCCTAAATCGAAAAAGTCCTCTGTATATGAATTATTAATACATGGATCTTAGCATTTCTCCAAATAAAAAGTCGTTCATTTACATTCCTTGGGGGGGTGAGAGGATGAGTTGATTTTATTGCAGAAGAGGTGCAAGAAATCCTCTGCAAGCATTTTATGTGCTCACGAGGTGTACCCGTCTGCCAGTAGAAATTCGTTATCGGTAAGAATTGATGTTTAGTCTTTTATAAACATACCCTACTTAATCATTGTCATCAATTTTATATATATATATATATATTGGTAGACTACATGAATTTTGTTATTTCATTTAATCCAATCCTTTTGTTCTCTTTTTCTTAGCAGCTGTTGAATCAACATGTATGGAGCTTTTCCTCTTCATCTTAGAATTACTTTTACTATACATCAACTATTGTCATCTCCAATGAACTCATTTTGTATATATGTTTTCTTAATTGACAAACCATTCACGTAGGGTGCTCATGGATAGGACTGGAATGGGCTCAGACTTTTATTCAAGCCTAAGCGGGTTTTGGATTCAGTGGTAGAAAGCCAGAAATGCGGCCTAACCTAATCCAAATGTAAAAATAGTGGTAGGGAGAGAGTGAGAGAAAAGATTTGAACCCATTTCCACAAGCATAAACAAATTAATTAAGGTACAACCTACAACACATAAACAAACCTTTTTTTTTTTTATCCATTGCTATAAAGCTAAATCAGGCTAAGCTTAGGTTTAATCTTTTGTAGGTGGGCAGAGATTGGGCTGGATATTCTTCGGCCCGGGCCATGAACACCCGTACATCATGTGTCATGTATCAAGGAGTAGAACCATTCAAATTTCGCTAGTGGGCCCCTCTTAGTACATGACCAAGGCTCATCCTCTCTTAATCTAATCCTTTTATAGTATAAAAAGAGAACAAAACAAAAGAATGATTTAAGCAAAAGACTTGATGATTAAATTAATAACAAATTAAGGTTGGTTCAGGACAGGTCTTAACTCTTTTCACCCATGAATGGCACGAATATAGTTTAATACCTGTGGAAGACTAACATAAGAGAGAGTTTTATTGATTGTAGCTCCCCTACATCACATAACGTAATCGCCGGTCGGTTCTAAGTCCAAAAGATCCTGTAGTAGTCTTTCTTTCGTCCCCTCTCTCTCGATCGAAATCCATTTGAAGAAGAAAAACCCTAATTCTTCGCATCTTCTTCTGCATCCGAATGCATTGCTCGTCGTGCAGATCAGGTAATTTCATGGGCACCTTTTCTATCTGTAATCGCATCCATTCCTTTCCTTCCGCATCTGATTTCAATTCAACCATTTCTAGTCCTTGGATTGTTATTATGTTGATGTTCTTGTTCTTGTTGATTTGTTTTTTTCTTCATTCTTTTGGTCTTTTGTGTTTTTTTTTGTTTTTGTTTTTTTTTCCTGTTGTAGAGATTTAAATCGGTTGAGTTTCAGGAATTGTTTTGTAATTTCTGGGATAAATTGGTTATTTCTATGAATGATGTGGCGTTTTGATTGGAAAACACAAGATTCGATGGTCCAGGGGAGGAATGGTTTTTGAAAGTTGAATTCTTTTTCTTTTTTCCTCCTTTTTTTTTTTGGAGTTTTGGGGCTGATTGATGATATGATATGATGTTGTAATGCTTGTTTGTTGTTGCTGCTGCATCTGTTTATATCTTGAAAGGTGTTTTTCGATATATGCTAAATCTATGTGGGTTTGTGTGTCTGGGTATAATGCATGGTCTTTCTTATGTGCTTTGATATAGCGAGCAACCTATAATTTGCAAATTGTTGCATTTTGGGGGTCCCTGAGAAGGTGTGACATAGGGAGGTTTTATTATGAGTTAGGAATGACCAAAACATTAGTCTGGTTGAATGGCTGGAGCTATCAAGTCAATTAATGGTGGTGAGAGATAAGCATGATTCAACCCGCACGCAGGCAAATATCACTCCAGCCTGGATCGGGTTGAGTTGAATTGGGAAAGGAGGGAGTTGGATTGATTGTATATGGGAAATTCATAACAAGTTTGCAACTTGCAACTGTTCTCACTGACTATGCATGCCTGGAGGCCCTGGACTACAAAGATTGCATTTAGGATGCACAATGTGGGGCCCCTTAGGTGCAATTCAACCCACTAACTCTCAGGCCCCCTCCTCTAAGAGGGAAAATAGAAGACAGCCAATGCTCGACATAAGAGTTATTGACCATTGGATTTGACTTCTTAATTTCTGATATGTGAAACTATTGATATTCGGACCATTGAATTAGATTATCATCAATGTCCCACTTTTGGTCCACCACTTATCTTGAATTGAATAATTGAGTTTTTTGGGCATGAATTTCGGAGAAGGATATATTTTCCATGCTTTAGAAGGATCTTCATTCTCCAGTCGTTTAGACATTATCTTCAGCTAAAATCATCAGCTGGGCAAAGGGTCAAAGGCCATTAATGAAAATTGAAAGGTAGATTAGAGCATAATCGTTGAACTGTGAATCTTTTTGTTCTCTTCCTAGGAAGATTGAGCCTGTCATTTTGTTCATATTGTGTTGGTTTTCTGTGAGCTTTTACTTTTGGATTTGAGTCAATTAGAACTTGTTTAGAGAGAGATATGGTAGATATGGTGAGAAACAAACAAATTCTGAACTTCCCTTTATGTGGATTTCTTTTTTTTGCTTTCCATTTGAAGTGATGGAGTTAACAAGGTGAAATCAGGACAACATCTGCAACACATCTGAAGCATCTGGGGTTCTTTAACCTTTGTGTTGCCACCAAGAAAACCATTTTTGTTTATGGGCCCTGTTATATGATAATGGGCCATTTACTGTATTCATCATAAGGCCATCTGCCAATTATCTCTTATTATGGAAAACGTTATTCCCTCCTGTATACTCAATATATGTTTCTTCTGTTTAATCTTCAAGGAAGGCTACACTGATTTGAACTTATATAAATATAGTCATTATTAAATGTGTCCTCTCTAATATGCCAGTTTATTATTTCTCTCTCTTCAAATGCCCCGCTTCCGTGATAAAAAGACTAGAGAGGATGCAAAGAGACTTCTTATGGCATGGAAATAGTCCGTAGAAAAAGTATCATTTGGTGGGGTGGGACACTATCTGGCTATCTGTAGACATAGGGAAGAGGGAGGCTTGGGAATTAGACCCCTCAAACAGATGAACCATGCTCTTCTGGGCAAGTGGCTATGGAGGGTTGGAGAAGGATCAGATGGTCTTTGGAGATAGGTCCTGGAAAGGAAGTATGACGTCCCGAGAGATGGATGGGAAGTAAAGGAAACATCCACTAAGTCGTCAACTCTTTGGAAAGGAATCCTTTCAGTTAAAGATCAATTTATGAAGAATATCAGCTATCATATCGGGTCGGGGGAGGGGATTTTTTTTTGGAAAGACCGGTGGGTGGGGAATAGGCCTTTGGCCGATCAGTACCCTGACCTTTTTAGCTGTGCCATGGATAAGGAATATAAAGATGTGACATATGTGTTAAGAACAGGGGATACGATGGTATGGAACCCTATCTTAAGGAGGAACTTAAAGGATTATGAGGAACTACAATTCATCTCGTTGCTTAACACTTTGGAAGATGTGCACATCCAGGAGGGGAGGGAGGATACCAGGGTGTGGAGGGATATTCTCAGTCTCCTTTTTTTCTACCATCCATACCAGTCCGATGGATAAGATTGTGATCAACAACCTTTGGAAGATCAAGGCACCACCAAGGGTGGTCATCTTTGGTTGGTTGGCTATCCGGAAAAGAATTCTTACTTTGGATAATTTAAGGAGGGGGAGGATTGTGGTTAATGGCTGTCCAATGTGCCTAAATGAGGAGGAGTTGGTGGACCATCTCATGGTGAATTGCAAATCCGCCCAATACATTTGGTGGTCGGTAGTGAAGTTGTTCGATTGCCGCTGAGTATTCCTGAGGACCCTTTTAGAGCTTTTTCAATCGTGGAGAACAGCAACTGGGGTTCCCAAGGGCAAGGAATTATGGAGGCTGACTTTCCTTGCAGTTATTTGGACAATATGGAAGGAGAGGAACTTAAGGTGCATTGCGGGTAGCTCGTTGGTGGAGAATACAAAGTTTTTGGTCGCACAGTGGGTGTCTATCCATCCGTCTTTCAAGAGCTACTCTTCCAAGCAAATAATGATGCATTGTAAGGAGTTGGCTTTCTCCCTATTAGGGCAAACTTAGTCTAGTCTAGTCCAGTGGATTGTTCTTGTCTCTTTTGGTTTCCCTGTTTGCATGCTTTTGCTTGTCAGTATATTTCTCTTGTACTGATTGTGTGTTTTATTAATAAAAGTAGCCATTCAAAAAAAAGAAAAAAAAAAAGGGAAATAATAAATGAATGGCGCAGGTGTTTTCTTACCTGGTTTTAAACTCTAACATTACACTGCCAATGTTGTTTTTCCTGATTGTTTCTCTGAAATGATACCTGAATGCTTGTCTTATCTACTGTGCAGGATTTCAACTTTATTTTTAAAGTGTCAACGGGATTGATTCTTCAGTAATGTCTGGTGTAATCATACCCTGATTTGAAATCTTTCCGCAATGCAGTTGGTACCAAATGACATTGAAGAAGAAGGCAGCTCAGAGACAGAACCTATTTTGCAGAAACCTATAACTGTGCTCAGATCGGACGAATTTACATCTTCATTTGAAATAAGAACTGAAGATGGTAGTAGCTCTTTGGCAGATGATATTTGTCAGAGCTGTGATGCTGATGAACACAGCAATCTGGTGAATGATGACCAGCCACAGTGTCGTATTTGCCTTGATATTGGAGGTCCTTAACCCCTATCACAATCGGTATTTTAATTTCTTACTGGAATCTCAATGAGAACTGAGATTGAAGGTCTTCCTTTGGTTTTTTTCCCCCTTTACTTTCTTGGTTATCATTCCCAGAAGCCTACCTGTATAGATACTGTAAAATTAGTAGATGCTGTTCCTTGAATGAATAACTTCTGCTTATGTTGAAACAGTCACCTTTCTGTGTATAGGTGAAGATCTAATTGCACCGTGCTACTGTAGAGGTACTCAGAAGTACGTGCATCGATCCTGTCTTGATCATTGGAGATCAACAAAGGTAACAGGTTCTTCTTTATTGAGGTTGTTGTTTTGCGATTAAGTAGACTATCAGTATGAGGTTGTTTGGCCTATGGCTAGTCATAAATCCTTTGATTTTCCTCTTCAGCTGTCATAAAATCTTGGAGTCCATTGACCCATTTGGTGCCATTTGTTATCTCAAGAGATGTGTCTGTAACCAGTTTTGAAGAGTGTGTAACCAGTTTTTAGTTCTGATGCATCTTGTCCCATTATTCATTGGTATGTGCCGGAGATATCCCATATGTGACTTGGTGTCCAGATCACAATTCAATAGACTTTTTGTACTGCTTCTTTCTGGAATCAGTACAGTGCAACTGAAATTTCACATCTCCTTCCTATTGCATGGTAGCATGCCATGTCTGCAAAATATGATGTCTTCTTGTCAAATTTGCTGGATAGGAAACTTTCTTCGACGTTACCAGTCATAAAAAGAAGAGTGAGACTTACTAGATATTTAATTCATTTATTCAGGAAGGTTTTGCTTTTGCCCATTGTACTGAATGCAAGGCTGTTTTCCTTCTACGTGCAAATGTGCCTCCAGATCGCTGGTGGTTGAGGTTGAAGTTTCAGCTCCTTGTTGTCAGGGACCATGCTTTCATATTTGTTACGGTTCAATTGGTAAGAGTGCAAATTTTCATATACAATACCAACAATGAATAAGCTGTTTCATTTTCTTACCGCTTTCATCTTAACTGGTACCATCTATCATTGGGATCTAAACTTATAATTAGTTGATACTGAAACGCGCATATCCTGTGATGTAAATCAAAATTGCGATGAAACCAAACTAGTTGTGTCTGGATAGAAAGGGGCGAGAAGTTCAGTTCCTCCTGATTTATCTGGTTAAATCTGAAGTCTGACAGAAAATCCAGTATTATAACGTCCTGCCAAAAGAATTAAATGGGAAAACAACAACCAAATACAGAAACTACTAGCGTTCCAAAATTATAATTTTGTTTCCTGAATTATTTAGGTTGTGTCATGTATCCTCTTGTTCTTGTCTCATTTAGCGAAGAAGTGCAGGCAGTCAACATTCAAGAGAACATAAAAAAAAAAAAAAAAAAATGTAACTCCCAGCTACATTTAAAAAAATAAATAAAAATCAAATGTAACTCCCAGCTAAGGCAGGAATCCAGGCTCAATAATAAAATACATGGTCATGCTTGAGATGAGACACATCTCTTTGTAGCTCAGAACTTTACCTTGAAAAAGCTAGGGCGAGATTTTAATTTGAGTGCAAAGGGGCAGCAAGCTAAATGCAGGGCCTGGGTCGCATATTCTGTTTGTACTTGCACTGCAGTCCTTAGAAGAGTTCCAGTAATCTGTACTTGTACCAGCTGCAATGGCTGAATCTAATCAAGATGGGTTCTAATCTAATGTCAAGATCAATCCACACCAAATCAGATGAGCTCAGATTGGCTCAAACTAAAACTAGCGTGCCAACAGTTCTTGTGACAGCCCACTAAATAGTAAATGGTCACACAAGTTGGTACAGTTGGAAATACTATTAAACACGTAGCTTGAACAAAAACAGGATATGGGCTATCCAATCTAGTGTATATATTAAGGGCCTGTTTGTTTGGAAGAATTATGAGAATTCTTGTCTCGGAGGATTCTGTGAATTCCAAATTCTACCCCCCTAAGTAGAATTCCAAATGCTCAACCCCCCTCTAGCATTTGGAATGCTAGAATTCTGGAAATTCATTAGGCTAATAGTGCACTTTCATGTGGTCTGGAATTCTGAATTCTTGCATCAAACAGAGTATTTGGAATGCAAAGGGGACAAGATATCACATCATGTGAGAAATCACCAATAAGCCCAGTTCCTTGTCAGAAATGCCCTTAACTAAACAGGCCCTAAGTAAATTCCCGTGGGATATTTTCCTATTTTGCAAACTGTAATGGGTCCCACAGGGAGCCCGTTGCACCCTTCATTTGCATTATCCCATAGTTGAATGGTGAGGTTGAAGTTCTGAACTATGATGCCCAGATACAACAGGGACACGCCATAGACATGGCGGGGACACGTATTTTACATGTAAAAAGTGAAGTATCGGATACGATACGTTACCCATTTTGAAGTATCCGTGCATCATAGGTTCTGAAGCCAAAGCATAAAAAGAATATTCCAAATATTAGTTAATCAACCCTGTGTGGGGAAGTCTTCCACCTTTTAAAGCTCCATGAGCTACCAATAATGGTCGCAACACGCTTAAAATTCTAAAGTACTGTGAAGTCTGTTCTATTAAAGGACTTCTATGCATAGAAACTAGGCTTCTTTTTCCAATTAGGAAGAAAAACTTAGGAATATATTTTTCTTTATTTATTGGTTTATGAATTCATTTTTGTAATCGCTTCTGACAGGTAGTGGCATTCTTGGGTATGCTCGTGTACAAGTTCTATGGAGAAGAACTGCAGGAGATGTTTGGTTATAAAGAACATCCATATGGATTTTACACAATGGCAGGTATGCTCGTGGTCAGTGGCTATTTGCAAATATGTAGTATATTGCGGCTTAGTTGGGACAAGAGCCCATAAGGACGTTGTTACCGCAACCATGAAGTTGCAGATACGAGTCATGTTGCCAATTGTGACGGACAAATAGTATATAAAAACTGATTTCAAAGTGGTGCATGTATTGAAAGATCCTTACTGAACTATTAATTCTATTCATTGGGTCCCATTTTTCACCAAAGCAAATCCTTGCGTTCCTACTTACCCCCATTATATGTGGTTTTTGTAAATAGCATGATTTTGTCTATGGTTTTAAAATTTGGTCTTGGTAGTGATTCGGTTAACTTCGAGTCTAGCCGACTCGGCTGAGTCACATGGGATTTGGACTGGTCCGAGTTGCATCCTAGAGCCCAAAATGCCCCAAGGAAAATAAAGAACGATCATAAAATTTTTAAGGCTCATCATGTTTTGATTATTAATAATGAATTTAAATATAATTTTCAAATAAAAATAATGGATTTAAATAGAGATATGATTCTGTGCTTGTTTTTTACTCAATCTAATAAGTAGTGCATGTGATCTTTGAATAGTTACATCTCCATCTTAATCTTCAAAAATAAGTGCAAAAGGTCCCAAAAGCTTCGTAAAGCATTTCCCAATAGGAAAACAAGGGAATAAACATGTTTTTAGGCATTCTCTAGCATACTTGGGGTTTAGAGAGAAAACCTGGGAGGGTGACTCGACTAGCTAGGTGGTAGGTGCCGAATCAAAGTCTTTAGAACCAAGATTTAGTCTGAAACCAGTTGGAGTGATATTCTCATTTATTGTCAGGTGGAAAGTTGATATCCATCAGTTTACCTCATGTAACGAAGGCCATCTTGTAAGGGATCAACTTAGCAGTATAGTTTCTATACTGGTCCTGTACGTAATATGGGATCAACTTGGCAGTATAGTTTCTATACTGAAACTGTACTGGTCCTGTTCATAATCAGATCTCTCTCTCTCTCTCTCTCTCAACAATAATTTTCGTGTCTTGCTCCACATGAAAAACACCTGTGCACTTTGTAGCTTGACTATGTATGTAAACCCTACTAGTGCTGTTCGAGGCATATGTTAAGAATTGATTGAAATATAGACTATGGAGTAGTTGGCATCTTTTTCGTATGTATGATGGGAGTAGTTGGCATCTTTTTAGTATGTATGATGCAGTGATGTTTGAGCACTATTTATGCAATTTGTATTATCATATGCTGCAAGTCTAAATGAATCTGTTGTTCTTTTGAATATGTAGTTTTAGCTGTTATTTTGGTGGGCTTGCTCTATGGATTCTTCATAGCCATAATATGTGGACAGAGGATCAATGAACGGCACTACCACGTCCTTGCTAAAAAAGAGCTGACTAAGGTTTGGTACTTGAAACAATTCACTGTAGCTGCAAAGTGACCTTGACAGATAATATGGCATTAATTATAGATAAACTATGAAAATTCAGTTTGGTCTCACCAACCCAACATGAACAGGACTGGGTAATTTAGGGTCAAACTAGCCCTTCCGATTCCTGCCTGGTTTAGTTCCCCTTTTGTACCCTATTAATAAATGGTCCGGGTTTGGGTCCGGGTTTGGGTCCAGGTTAAATCCATGCCTGCTATCCTCAATGATCAGCCAATCTGAACTTGGCTCAACTCAACCCATTGCCATTGTAGTTGTCTCTATTCTCATACTGAACAAGCCCTACCCACAGAGTCTTATAGTGATTTCATGTCAGGAGTATGTGGTGGAAAGTCGTGAAGAGAACAAGAATCCACCTGAGCTGGATCCAAGTCATGTCACGGAGCTAAGGATGTTGGGACTCTTTTGAACTGATGTATGCTCCTACCACTGGGTTCTTTATGTCTTTGGTAAGCAGATTATTCTTTGAACTTCTATTGTTGTTGCACCTTGTTTTTGTCCGCATGATGGAACTGTCACATGATTAAGTACTTAATTTTCATCTTTCCACTTTTCCAATTAATCTACTGATTTTTCTTCCGTTGGTGGATGAATTACTCTATGAACATTTATTGTTGCGCCTCATTTTTGTTTGCCTGATGGAACTGTCACATGGTTTAAGTATTTAGTTCGCATCTTTTCATTTTTCCAGTGAATCTACTGACTTCTCTGCTGTTGGTGAATGCGTGTCTATTTGTTTTTACATGCATGCAACTTACTGTTGGATCTGAAGAACTTTTATGGGAAGTACTATAATAACCTTATGATGATATTGGGGATGTGCAACTCGAAGAAGTGGATCGGGTTTTTGCCTGACCTGAACCTGACCCGAATTCTTCAAGCCCTGACTGCCAACCCTCCCAACTTAACCTGACCAGGATTCTAGAAGGGCCAACAACTTGGAGCATGTTAAACCCCTAGTTATTCTACATATTTCAAATGCACTAGAACCTGACTGATCCTACCTGACTTCAAACTGACCTGAAACTAGATAGGTTGTAATTTTCAGGTCTGAGCCTGTAAATGCTCAGCCCAACTACATGTCTGGTTGGTTGGGTCTATTGAATATTTGGATTCTGGCCATTAAATGATGATATTTGATGGATTCTGGTTCCCATGGTATGGTGATCCACATCGTCAATCTCATGCTCACCATGGATGGATATCCCCAAAGAACGTTTGTAACATTCTACTCATCGAGGATTAGGCTCATTCTAGGAGAGTTAGGACTTGGAGAGTTCTATTGAAGGGAATTTTGGCAGCATGGATGGTCATCCATAGTGGTGTCTACAGAATCAGTAGACTGAATCACCCAGACATTGGTGGCGCTGGTATAGTATCAATCTCAAGCAAGATCCTCTCTACATATATTCTTTGTACGATCATACTAATCCTGTTGAGTTTTGACCACTTTGTGAAATATGAATGGTATCATCTGACAAAGAACTCCAATATATAGAATAGCAACTTCCATAATCAACTGTGTTTTGCATGATTAAGAATTCAAAGTTGGATTTTCAGATACATTTTGTTTATTGCTCTATTGTCGTGTTTTTTTTTTTAATCTATTTTTTTTTTTCTACTCCACCTAGATATTTGACAAGAGCCCGTGGGAAGGTGCTCACTTTTGCAACCTTGAGGTTGCGGTTCGAGTCATATTACCAAGAAGATTTTTTTTTTTTTTTTATGAAAAACTTAATTCTTTCTTTGTTGTTACCTTCTAATCTTTCATTTCCTTTTTCGGTGGTAATTTGTAGTCATTACACAGAATTTTCTTAGATTCCTCATATGTAAACCAAGGCCAGAATTACCTGTACCTCTGGTGACGATGGTGACTCTTCAATTTCGTACTTATCCTTCCCTTTTGTCTTGTCCATCTGCAAGCAGAAGCTAGGCACTACTAACCTATTTCTTTACACATCCGGTCTGTAATTTGTCGAGACTAATTCTGATAGGCCCTGTTATGGATGGAGAATGCCCAATTATCCCAGATGGAAAGATCCTCTTTTACCCATTATTTGGCCAACGTTCTGAATTGTTGCTGCATTCTCTTACATATGCAGGCAAGTGATTTAGTTTATGATTTTTTTCGACACACCATCTATATCAGGGTGCATAGGGTCATTCCTTTGGTGCAATGGTAAAAGTCTCGGGTGTCATGCGAGACTTATGAGCAGCCACTTTTTGCAAATTTGTCAAAGGTTTAGACCCTCTCAGGACCCTGCTTCGGTGAGACTTGCACTGGACTATGACATTTAAAAAATGACCATCCATATTAGGGTGCATAGCATGACAAACAAAATCGATCTATGCTACATTTGCAGATGGATTATTTAATGGCAAAGAGGCGGCTTTTTTATTCGACAATATTATAAGAGAATCATAGTAAATTTGAAGTTACATGTAAGCCATACATATGCAAGTATGAAACTACCTTTTTGATGGTCCCTTGTTTCATGTTATATTTTCCTTAATGTTGAGCTTAGTCTATTGGTCCATGATCATTATTCCTTCACTTCAATTGCAATCACATAATATTTCCACCTAAGCATGCAATGCAACTCAATATTTGGTAGATATTCTTCTTATATAGCCACAAATCAGAATAGCTTCAATATCAATCATGCTGTTTTCTGTTTTCACTGAGTGTCTTTTTGGTGCAGGTGTATGATCTCATGTGCTTGAAGCTGAATAAAGCAAGCTCCATTCTGTAATTAATGCTTAATGTTGTTGAGGACTGTACTCCTGCCTCTCTATACTCTCCCTGCATCAATCTGTCCGGTTAGTTCTGTTCTTTTAGTTTTTAATTTATGATGAATAACAGAATCATCTGCCACTGTTGTGAGGCTATTTATCCCTTTCTTTTTTTTTTTTGCCCCTTTATAAAGAGTGGAAGAGGTACGGGGCCATTGTGTGCTTTAAAAGAAGAAGAAGAATGTTTTTTCTGTTCTGTTTACTTAAATGTGCACAGCAACTGTATAGCGTTTTGTCTACAGACTTGAGATTTCAAAATTTCCTTCTTCAGAATATGTTAAAGCAGTGGGCAAACAATTGATTGTGTAAATACGAGGAATGCTTTGAAGCACAGATAGGTGGACATTTTGGGGGTGCATTGTGTTGCACTAATGTCCTTGTGCGTACAACGCACATGGACAACAGCCACGGATTCTTACCTTAATAGAAAGCCAGAAAGAGGAATGGAATACTGTGCATGGATTATATGGAATACTGTGTGTATTATGGAGGAGAAACTAGAAGATGGAATGCTCATGCTGTTGACAGTCGAATAGAGATCTCAATCATATTGACTTGAGCTATACTTATTTATAACTGAGATGAGGCTCCTACAAGTCCAGGTCTTCAAAGAAATGTTGAGAGTTAAAAGGAGTGGAGCTCTACAGTGGGTCCCACCTATCAAAACCGGGCTGCTTAATATTAGCTCTCCCAAGTGTTGTGACAAGTCCATGCCATCGCAAGATTGATCGTTTGACAGAAAACGTGTGAATATGTAGAAGATTGTGTTAATCATGTTGATCCTATGTTACGCTGGGCCTACACCTACTGAGATAAAATTTGAAGGGCATATAATCTTGTGCAGCTGGGATTTTAGAGGACTCTAGAGTTCGACTCCTTTTGACTCATTTGTATGGTACAGGTGAGTATGTATTAATCAGCCACACAGGTGCTGCATGGTGCAAGCTTGAAGTAAATCAGACTAGAAATCAAATAAGGGGCCAGTTATCTTAAGTTTAAGCTTAGGATAAGGTAAGTTCAAGTGTGTGGCGGGGCCTACCTGGAGACCCACATGGGGATGAGGATGGGGGGAATTTTAAGGATTCCCTAGGATCTTATTCTTTGCAAAAAATTAGCCCCAACCGTGATTTTTATCATCTCCATATGAGCCTAAAAGTTTAATGGTCAACAATACATTTGGATCGATACATAGTCGATACAACGGTCCAGTAAATTCGGATTTGACCGAAAGTTGGTGAACATGTGCAATTTAGGGAGGTTATGTGTTTGGTTCATTTGGATGGACCAAAGGTGGGCCCCACAAGCATGAGCTTAGGAGAGCCTTGCTCATCAAATAATTCCCAAGGCAAGGCATTGGCATTTAACTTCTGGAACGCCACTTAATAAACAACCAACTCCAAATAAATACCCTAGTTGCCAATCAGATGCAGTTTCCTTCCACAAACACACATATATACGTGGATATTACATCATGCAAAAAGTAAATGTATGGCATATTTACTGTAGTAGAAGTTGATGTGTAGTAAAATGTCTGTTTTTCAGAGGTTAAGTAATAAATGTAACCCCATGGTAACCATGGTAAAGGTAATAAATGTCACACCATGGTAAATGAGAGAGAGAGAGAGAGAGAGAGAGAGAGTATTTTAACTTCACTGAACCTTATTGCATTTCCTTTGTGTTAAAAAATGGCTGTGGAAGAGTAAAGATTAGAGATGTGTGACATCATGAGCTTACTTCCTCACATTACTTTATCATCCAAAAATGGTAAAAATACTTTACATTTCATCTAACTACGAGGCTTCAGTCCTTTTCAATTACATCTATATGTGCTCCATCATATGGGGCACACCATACTCTATGCTACTTAACCAAGTTTGGGATCACCATTTTGTAATAAATGAAGCCAAGACACTGCCCTGCAAGTTGACAAATGCCAAATCCCAACCAATGCAGTTTTCAACATCGTACTGACCAAAACACAACACAAACAGAAATAGAAACAATCAAACCCCTACCGCGTTCTTCTAATTGCGAACTAAAAATAAAAATCACCTTCAATGAAAAAGGCAGCGGAAGGCCATCCGCGGACGGTGGTAAGAGACAAAACCTCCTCCTTTGACAACAGCTCCACGGCCAGCCTGCAGTTTGGTGGCGGCTGCACCCAATAGGAAGGCCCAAGAAGGAAAGGGAGCCAGTTGGGGGAGAAGCGGCGAGCGAACGATGAGGCCATGGATAACTTCTTCTAATCTTCTCTGCAATCCGACCACCTTTCCATCCGATTCCGAATCAAGATCCATCTCAATCAATCGGCTGCAGTTGCAGCTTCTTTGATTGTCTCGTCTCGTGCTTAAATGGTACACCTACTTAATATCCACACCTTTTAGATTAAAATTTAATGTTAATGGCATATGAATATCCTCAAATTTTGCTTCAACATGAGCACATGATTGACATAAAATCAAGATCTAATGATGTCATCAATTAGGTGGGCTAACTCTTATTATTTAAATAAAATTTGAGGATATACCACCGGAAGGGAAGGGATGGAATTCAATTTTAATAGTTTGAATTATCAATAAGTGTGTCATGTGGTGGAGTGAATACACATTCCCACTTACGGGATTGTACCAAGCAGAATATGCCATGGTTTTAAGGAGTCCAAATTCAAAAATATAATCAATTTTTTAGTGCGGTCAACTCTTACTGAAGTAAAATTTGAGGATATACCACTAGAGTGGATGAAAATTGATTTTAACAATTTGAATTATCAATAAATGAGCTTGTGGGGGAAGACTGGTCTTGGATCCATCCAACCGGAAGAGCTTGTAATTTTTAGGAGTCTAGATATGCATGAGAGTTATATTAAAACATAGGTTGGCTCATTATCTCTTCCTTTTATGAAATTTGACAGATCCTATTTCTCACGGCTTGTTTAGTTTGTAGGATATTTAGAATTCTTTTTGGAGTATACCTTAATTTACCAAACGCTATTTGAAGTGAGATTTTGAAAGCTAAAATTGAGAAATGCTGTAAGCAGAAAATGACAATCCGCAAATGACTTCTTCAACAAGGTCGATATTCACTGTTGGACTGACTGGGCAATCAATTTTGGCTGCTTTTTCAAATGCTTGCAATCAGTCTAAATTTCTCCAAAATTGAGTAAATTTTTTGATACCCATCAATCCAAGGATGACAGTTTTTAAATGGTTGGTATGGATGTACATAAAACTGGCCCTAATTGAGTAAAGGATTTTGTGCTTTCAGAAGACATTTATGTGTTGTGCATTCAGTCGCTATTTTAGAAGACATTCATATAATGGAGATAATTGAACTGAAAATTGGACCTGCTCAAGGAAACAAGTGAAGATTCATCTTCAACCGGTCTCCAGAAGATGCGGTCAAAGTGCATGCCTACAACTTGAGATCACATCTAAGGCCAACCTTACCTTATCACTCCTCATTTTAGAGTTTCTATCATTCTCTAAATTTATTTATTATATAACTATAAAGTCATGCTAATTTAATGGTTGGACCTTTGTTTTTATAACATCATGGCCAGACCTGAAGGAACTGATGGTTAGAACAGGCTATATGCCAAATCAATGAAATCATAGCCTTAACCGCCCTATTGCCATTTTTTAACACAAGGGTTTGATTCGCACACCATCCACATTGCAACTTCTGTTCCATAACTTGAAACAAAAGTGCCCATGACTTGGAGCATATATCTATCTAGTCACTTATTCTTATCAGTTGCCAAAGGGTATGTTCACAACTCCATAAATGGATTAAGTTACTTAAATCCTCCTTAAATACTTCAATCACAATGGCCTTTAACATTCATAAAAAGAAAATTAAAAAATGGCCTTTGGTCTCAAATCATATTTGATAAAATTCTATTTGCTTTTGGCAATAAAAGACATCCTAAACATCCAAAGGTTGGTTTCGGCTAATTTCATCATACAATAATTCCGCATGCGACGACCCACCACAAAATAGCAAGGATCGAATCGTGTCTGCTGAATTTGTTCGACCTAATAAATCCAAAGCCTTTTTCATAGTCCGGCCATTGTAGCTTATTGCATAACTGGAATGTCACAGCCACCTTGCAGTTCTTTGCTTGAAATCCAGTCTATCCTGAGATTAGTTAGCAAGAAAGTCGAGAGTGAAACTATAGCATGTCAAACAGAATAGCAGAATTAACCACATCATGTAAAGAAAGAAATATGACATCTTGCATTTGAAACAATGGCCGCAAGAAATATGACATCTTGCATTCGAAACAATGGCCGCGATAACCCATCTTTTTTTTATCAGTAACAAAGGATTTCAATTATAAAAAAAGATATACAAGCGAACACAACACAACCAATCAAGCAATTGTCAAGCATTATCAAAGGCTTTCCAGAAGTTAGAACTACCCAAGAACCCTTGATGTTGCACAACCATGTCCTTAATGTGGATGCTTAGCGAGTGAAAACCGAGTCCAACAGGTATTGCAGTTATTGCACAAGAAGAGGGCTCAACTTTCATAAGGGAACAATTTTGGCACCTTTTTCAACCCACTAGGTGTTAAGGGTTCTTGTGAGGCTCAATTTCTTGCATCAAGGAAGCATTAAGGAAATTCAAGTCATACTTTTGTTGGCCTGTCCATAGAAAGAGCTGAAGTGAATAGATGGGTTCAAAAAACATTATCAAGCCTGTGGAACTTTGCATATATATGATCTCAAATTAAGACCTTTCATTCTTTGATGATGACAGTTTTAAATCGAATCCATAGAGCCCGCATTAAGAAATAACTCGCTCGCTAAAGCAAGGGTGGACGTAGAAAATTTGTTGGTTTGTCATGAATAAGCAGTCTGCCATTTTTACTTTTTGATGTTGTGGGCGGTAAACATGATTTATATACCCTGTACAAATATGAACTCAACAATATATAACCCCTATTCTTTATTAGAATTTCCGACGGGAATTTCAATTATCTCAGAATTCCAAAATTCATATAGATGTTCCAGGATTTCCAAATACCCAAAATCAAGCACTCTCAAAGGGAAATTCTATATGCAACCATATTTTTGCGGAGCACACCCACCTTTAGAAGAAAAAAAAATTACACATGAAGAATGAATGTACGTGTGTTCTGCAAAAAGGATGGGTGCATATAGAATTTTTCACTCTCAAATTCCAAAAGGCATTTCCAAAATTCTAGAAGTCTGATGGTCGTGGTGGAATGCTAACATCCCAAATCATCATTTTAGACAAGGGCCCACATGTAGCTCTTGCATTTTCCAAGTATGGGACCCACACATGGATGTCTTCATATTTCATTTGAGTAGATTCCGTTTCTTGAATTTTAAAGGTAGGCATATAATTCTTTTATTAGTTCTAAACGTGGGACCCTAGTTTAAGTGTTAGATTTTGTGACTAACTGGGACAAAATATGTATAGTCAGCATAGTATTTGTACATTGATGAGCACTCTAGTAGCTATGAATCTAGGCGGGCCCACAATTCCTATCCTAATTTCAAAAGGCTGTCTCCACGTTTGAGTGTTGCATTTTGTCACTATAAGCAGAACCCATAAATGTACATTATAGTATGTACACATTGATGAGCACTCTAGTAGCTTTGAATCTATACACTTCATGCACTATAGTATCTGTACATCTGAATCTATATATACTGAATGCATACACATGTACTTCTATTAAGGAACTCTAGTAGCCATGAAACAGGGAGTTTATGGAATTCACGAAGCACAAATTATCCGCAAAAATCTCAGCATGAATGATACGAGGAATTAATGATAGAAGCATTTAAAAAATCTAGCATTTGGAATTCCCAAACATCCACGGACATGAATGTGGGAAAGTATTGTAATTTCCAACTAATCAATTTTTTTCATCAATAAAAAATTAGTGTCATCGTCATTAGCTAGGGTCTAGCTAGAGGCAATATTTTATGGAGGTTGTGTTTGATAGCATTATTCAATCACTATGAAAGGAGAGAAATGACGATTAATTTCAAGATATGACTGGCTCAATACAGAGACAACCATCCATGAGGTGGAAGGAAATATGACATAGGGGATAATCCGCCAATAATTTGTTGGTGCATCATGAGAAAAAACATTGTGAGGGTAGATTAACAGGCATAGGTGGAGACATTAGGGATGCAAATCAAAGTTTCTTCTGAGCCATTTTTGCTAATCTAAAAATTGGGACTGTTTGAATTAAAAGCATTAAACTAATCACCAATAGGATATTATACTTTCATTTTATTTCATTTATAGGATCTTGCAACACATCTTGTTAAAGAAGATTCCATTCTGTTGGGCATTGAGTGAGCAACCAAAGTACCAAACACACCATAAAACTAGCACTCACCGTTTAAACAATATCTATCAATCCAATTCAATCGTAATTCTCAAAGCTATCATTTTTTTGTATTATATTATATTCTTTTAAGCAATTGATCAACAAAAGAATAGATTCAAATAGTTTTGAAGCAATCAATCAATAAAGATACATAACGTAATCCAACCTAAGATGAGCCTGATGTACGCTATTTTATCTCTTATCCTGCTTATAAAAGAGAGATTTATTTGGTTAAGATTTATACATAAGGCTATGAAATGGATGGTCAAAATAGACACTCAATGCATTATCCATCAATTTCAGAATAATCATTAGATAGTAAGAAATGTTAAGTTAGGTTAAATTTTGTTACATCTCTTGTTATGTAGAGATTTCCTATTTTATCTTGTAAGTTAAAATGAGCCCACAACATTTCTTTGAACATTAACCACAAATAACCCAATCTTGCATAACCATAAAGAGGGACTGCTATATGGAATTTGGTTTTCTAATGAAAAAAAGGCTCAAGTTCAAGCTATATACTTAGCTTGCAATTAAGCATTTTTCACTAGAGAACCCACCAAAAGGCAGGGCCCATGTAGATGGTTGACAACTAAGTAGAAAAGAAGGATGAATGATTTAGATGTGGACAAGGGTTCAGCCAAAAACCAGTCCAATCAATTGATCTTGACCCTCTGTTAAAGGACCTAACAGTTCGATTACTTTTATATAATTCAATTCTTTTGCAATTGAACAGATCAATATTAACTTGAGATCGGTGCTTGCTCTTTAGGATGTGTGTATGTGCGCGCGCGCGCGCGTGCGTAGATACTAAGTGGGTCCTACTGCGAAATAGAGAAAGACATAAGAAAGTTGGGTGAGCTGGAGATTATCCTACATTGGCTTCATTGCCACTCAAATCATTGTAATAGAACGGTTGTATTGACCACATATTTTTCAGTGGATTGGCGTTGTTCACTTTCTTTGAGTTTTCAAAATACTAAATAGAATCCATTACTCATAGTTAGTATTTAATATAAGAAATAAAATTCAAAATAAAATCATTGTATGAGAGCATTTGAAATTTAATTGGAAATTAGAATTCTACTTTCATTTGTTTCATTACTAAGAGTGGGCAATTGGGGATTTCTGTAAATTTACATTCCAATAAATACATTACTGACAATTTTTCTGGATATCATTAAAAAAGGGGAAAAGAAAGATGTTTTCCCAAAGTCAAGTTATCATGACTGAGTGAAATATAATAGAGTAAATAACAGCCAAAACCTACACCAAAGTGACCGGACTGTGGAATGTTTTAGCGCATACAACAAAAAATCAGCCTAAAAAATAAAAGGCAATGAATATACATCAGATACCTACAATCCATAAAAAAAAAAAAAAAAAAAAAAAATACAATGAGAAAAATTAGTGATGGGCTTCCTAAGAAGAGAGGAAAAAAAAAAAACAAAAGAAAAGAAAAAAAAGGTGGATTTCATTAATAGGTATATACACACACATATGCATACTTTTTTCTTCTACATAGAGTAACTGACATAAAAGCATCCAACAATCTACAGAATACAAGTGTAATGAAAACCAACCAACAAAATATCCAAAACCAATTGTAAATAATAGTAAAGTATCTCAAACATGTTAATAGTCGCAACATGATCCCAACCCAGAAATGCCAAAAAATGGGATGGTGTACTTTCAAAAGCAACAAAGAATCATCTTTTAATGTCTCATCACCACGAAATGTAAATTTGGAAATAGGGTACATGACCTCGCCCCAATATCTAAAAATAATATAAACTTGTACATTTCACATATTAACAATCATGAATATTAGGGGAAGAACTATATCTATCATTTACAAGCTACCAAACGGGGGAAAGAACCAATTGATGTGGAACGCAATGAAGATCTCACAATTAGATACAGAAGCATATGATCGAGTACATGGGGTCCAAACTCATGTGTGTTAATTAGAAAACCCAAACAGTCCAAGATTATATACACAAATTTTCATCATTAAGGGACTATTTTAAAATGTCAGAACACCTCAGGAATTCCGTAAATTCCAAAATTCAATTCAGAATCAAGCAGTGGACAGGCAGTTCAGTTGGTTCACTATTTTCTGAGCAACATTTAAAGCGCCCACCATTAGCATCCTACATTAAGTAAGTAATCCATTAGTGAGAGGGATAACTATTGTGATTGGAGTTAATTAGGGTTTTGGGCATTTTTTAATCAATGCATCACAATTTTCTGGAAATGAATAAAGGTTGATTTCTAGGGTGCTCCCATTGCTCTATAGTGTTTATGCTTGTGATTTAATTTAACCTATTTGAGTATATCAATCCTGCTTTTCCTTTGTCTCCTTCAAGACCTAAAAGAAGCATCAGTCAGTTACTGTGTACTGCTAATACAGTACAGCAGCAGTATCAAAAACAGATTACATACTTTCTTCTTTTCTTTTGTTAGAAATTAAAATCCATGACTGTGTCACAAAGATCCTTCATTTCATTTGTTCAATCATATTAACACCACCAAGTCTATCTATCAAAACCACATATCAAATCAAAGCAACGAAACCCATAAAAAAAGCAGAAATAAATCGATTGAAAGAGTAGAAATCCATATTCATTTGTCAGTAAAAGTAGATTTGGGGGAGCAAAATCAAACGAGAGATAGGGAGAAGGCAGTACCTGATGCTTCCCTCCTCTTTTTTCTTCTTCTTCCACTTTGTCTTCACTTCCCATTTTATAATCGATCACTATATACCAAGTGTGTAACGGGTTTCCAAAACTCTATTGTGGGGCCCACATAAATGACAACTTTAGGCCCAATTGGAGTGGGTCCAACCTTAAGATTGAAAAAATCATTTAAAATGTGATGTGGGATCGCTGCTAATGTGGCATTAATCATATTTCAGTCGTGTGCTCAATAGAATTGTGGGATCCACTCTTGTTGAACTATATTTGAGGGGGATGACATTCATCATTGACGATCCATATTGTCATCATATATGCCCCATGGTGGAGTTTTGCGGACCTGTTATGTGGAGACCGTGTGGATGGTGGTCACATAGGATTCGATGGTGGGCATGTCCCCTTTTCCAAAGAATCACAAGTGATAATTCTCACCAATCAATCTTTTTGTTGGCTAGAGATTTGTGTAGTGGGATTGCGTCCGTAGTTTTTTACAAAATAAAACAAATAAGTTGCGTATTTGCCCAATTTGGGTATTAAACTGATCCCCACCCAGATTCAAAATCTAGACACAAGACCGATCAAAGCCTAATCGAAGCCTAACCCCTAGATAGCATTTGGGGCAGCAATATCTAACCTGACCCAGCCTGACCTATATTTGAGCCACATAAATTGACCCGCAATATATATGAGTCAATCACGGGTAAGGAGAATCCCACCCATAATAAAACGGATCGAATTAGGGTTAGCCCACTCAATTGTCTCAACCCACCAGTATACATAAACCTATTTAAATAATTTTAGTAGTTCAATATTTTGATACTTAGAAAACTTCATTAAATTTAGAATGAGCCGAGCTTGTGTTGAGTTTATTTTGGCCTACAATTTCACTCAGATCAGATGTAACTTTAATATTTGAAATAAACAGGTTTGGGCTATTCTCTTGCAACTTAGGCCGGGCTAAACAGGTTGACCTGCATTGAATGCAATGTGTGTGGGCTGAAGTTAGTTGACCTTAGTTTCTAAAGCTGTCCAACCTTTAGACATGCCTTTTCAGCCAACCTCTTTGTAAACCCGATCTGTTTAGATCCGACCTGACCCATTTGCCACAGCTGGACTTGGCATTTCAGGCCCTTTGGCAGCCCTATCTCAATTCTCAGCCCTCATCATCCCTGAGTTTTTGAGTAACATATAATTTTGGAGCTTTCTGTGTGTCTTTGGTTTTTGAGTTGATGAACTGAAAGCCATTCTTTTCTTATCCCTGAGTTGTGACTTCCAACACCAGAGATACCAATAGCAGAAGCTTAGAGTGGGGAGAGATGCCCACTTTGAATATATACACCAATGTCCCTGTGGATGCAGTTGTGACCTCTGACATCCTAAAGGATGCCACCAAAGCCCTTGCAAAGATCATTGGGAAGCCTGAATCTGTAAGCTTTCATTCATTCACCTTCTATTCTATTATAATTTTCTCACTAAGTTCTCTTTTTGGTGCTTTTCTGATGTTTGGTCCTTTTTCTACTGACTTGATTCTTGCCACATGTGTGTGTTTTTACATTGTTATTTGGTTTTCATCTGACTTGATTTCTCTTTTTTCTTTTTGGGTTTTGTCTGAATGGTTTGTCTATGTACATATTTTTTGGTTATCATGGGAATTTGATTTTTAAAAATGTGTTCTTTTTTTTTTTTTCCATCCTTTTGGGGATTTTCCGATATTGGGTCCCTTTTATACTGACTTGATTCTTGGCAGGTGTGTGTTTTTCTTTTTTATTTGGTTTTCTTCTGAACTTTGAATCCTGTTTTTCTGAGTTCACTTTTTTTTTTTTTTTTTTTTTTTTACTTTATGCGTTTTGTTTTGATTACTTGTCTGTGTACATATGTTTTTGTATCATGGGAGTTTTTCTTTTAAAAATATGTTCTTTTTTCCATCTTTTTGAGGATTTTCTGATGTTCGGTCCATTTTGTAATGACTTTCATTCTTTTCAAATGTGGTTTTTCTTTGTTGTTTTGTTTTCATTTGAATGTTCAGTCATTGTGTTTTAAGGGTTTGTTGCTTTGGGGGTATATGGGTTTTGCCTTAGTTTTTTATTTATCTATATATATATTTTTTGTCACCATGGGATTTTGTCCTTGAAGATTTTCAAATTTGTTTTTATATGGGGAAAATGATGCAATAGGTTCTCTAATGATATTTGTGATTATTTGTTAGTAGCTTTGTTCTCTTCTCATTTATTACAGAAATTTAGACAAAAATGCACATTGTATGAAAAGGAGAGAACAGGGAAAAATCTACTTATGTGCTTTTAAACTGATGATGATGGCGACAATCTTGTTTGTGCATTTTTTATGGTAATTTTTGTTGTATTTTAGCGATTTAACAAGGGCATCAAGATTGGGAGGAAATATCCTCTACTGTTGCTTTATAAGAACACAATTGAAATAGTAGAATTAAGATATGTTTTAATATTCATTATTGTATGAAAATTCAAAAAATATCACTATGTACTAGATATTGGGATTGGGAGGAAACATCCTTTACTGTTGACTTTATAAGAACACAATTGAAATAGTAGAACTAAGATATGTTTACATATTTCATTACTGTATTAAAATTCTCAAAATACCACTATGTACTAGATATTGGATATTATTTATTAGGGTTTTTTTTTTTTTTTTTTTTTTACCAAAAGCATCCTCAAATATCCCTATACCTCCAGAAGCATCCTCAAATACATGTAATGCCCAAAAGCATCTTATATATTAGACTTTTTCTCTCGCGAGTTCGAGACATGACACTTGCGAGCTCGAGATATGACTTGCGAGTTCGAGACATAACACTCACAAGCTCATGATTTTGTGTCTATATATGTGTCCAACATCATTCGCGATGTCGAGAAACATGCAATGTCGAGAAATATTAACATGATTAAGTTGCGATGTCGAGAAACAACTCGCGATGTCGAGAAAAGACTTAACAGTTCAACAGTTAAAGTTAACAAAAATATGATACATGGAGGTGCATTTAGATTAACTAACAATTCTAAATCTGAAGGAATGATTTATGTAGATCAATGAGTTTGGCCATTCTATTATGAGTTTCTTCAATAATGAATGTAGTCACCGCAAGCATTCTCTTAATACAATTTGTGGAGATTTTGCTAAAAAAATCTAAGATTTTGATTTTTATAAATTTTTTTTTTTGGTGGTCCGCTTCATCCCCTATTCGTAACACTACTTTTACTACAATCATGGAGAGGATTTCCTTCAAAGTTGAGGATGTTTTTCCTTGACGTTTATTGCTTTAGAATATGGGTTTAAAATAAATGTTAGCTACTTATGCTGTCTTTAATAAACTAGCGAGTTCGAGAATTGAAACAAAAGTAACAATTCTTGAAATACTTCAATGCGCGAATGCGGTCGAGTCTCAATATCGCGAGAAAGGGGTTGAAGGGCAATTTGGTCCCTGAAAAAACAAAGTATACGGTATAAGATGCTTTTGGGCATTACATGTATTTGAGGTACCGAGATATTTGAGTATGCTTTTGGTAAAAACCCCTTTTTATTATTAATGGTGGAAACAAGTTGTTTCCATAAATTTTAAATTTATTAAATATATATATATTTTTTTTTAAAAAATTGTTACAGGATCCATTCGTTTTCTTTTCTACTGATATCCACACACACACACTGATCACCATGTACCTTGTCTTTTGCAATAAATAATACTAAAACACAAAAAGGAGAATGTGTCAATGAAAATAACATTTTCCTTTAGTATGATGTGGTAACTTTTGTGTATGGAGGTGATTTTTTGCATCTTGATTCTATCTTTTCTTCCCCTTGTCCAATTCTTTTGAGACATAAGGAGGAAGACTATTTTTACTGCAGTAGTTCATTGTTACCAGATATGGGTTTTTCTTCCATTCTTATTATTGTTGTGGTAATCCAATCTTTGATAGTTTAACTTAGTTAAGTGGATATCTCTCTCTTTTGATTTTAGTCTTATCATTGTTTGTTAATCTAGTGGATGTTAGGCTTTTATCTTGATGAGTGATCATATGCAACTAGTTTAATTGTACAAGGCATCTACTATGCAACTCAAAATGATTTAAAAAAGAAAGGGAACCCGCATTCTGTTTATGGTATCTTTTCCAACAGCACAGCGGACGCCTTGATTGTTTGTCAAAATGATTCTTCATCTTTCTCAACATGTAATGGTTTTGGGTCCTGTTTTTTCTTGGGGCTCATGTAGCTTTATCTCACCTGTGATTTAAATATCTAATAAATCATGACGTTATTGAGAGGAATATTGTTTGTTTTTTTTTCTCTTCATTTTACCATGTCTTATGGATTACATCATATGATGTCATGGTGTCAGTATGTGATGATTCTACTAAATGGAGGAGTGCCAATTGCATTTGCTGGAAGTGAAGAACCAGCTGCATATGGAGAATTGATATCCATTGGTGGACTTAACCCAAGTGTTAATGGAAAGTTAAGTTCTGCCATTGCAGATATTCTTGAAACCAAGCTCTCGGTGGATAGCTCCAGGTTCTATATCAAGTTCTACGATGTTCAGGTGGGCTAGCAAATGTTGTTTTCTTGCCTTCTCTTTATATTAATGTGCTACCTTGTATAGAGTATGGATGTGAATGTTAGTTTACGCTGTTGACATTGTTCACATGCATCCACACCACCACTTCCCTAGTTGAAACCTCAGTTCCTCTTATCCAAAAACTTATTAAAAACCTGCAACATTTCCCTCCATTAACCAGAGAGAAAAAATAAAAATAAAAACCTTAGAAGAAGAAGAGTAAGAAGAAAATCCCCATGAACTCTCTCTCTCTCTCTCTCTCCATATATATATATATATATATGGGAGGCGGTCCTATAAGGACCGTCCTTACGGTTTATGGTGCAGATTGCCTATTGGGGCCACCATGAGACCCTGCTGGTCATGGGACAAGGTGGACTAAAAGATCCAAGTGGGGCTAACTTACATATCAAATTTAAAGTCAATCTAATACCTCTAACCCTTTCATCCATGGTCCACAAGTTCAATAGCTTTATATTTGACCCTCAATCCAACGGTCTAGTTCATCCGAATCCATGCAAATTCATGGGATTCAGTGCCAAATGAGTGGTCAATTTGGATGGGTCATAAGGTGGGCCCCAGTGGGCGTTCCGAATGGTGCAGACCGAAAGGACCGTCCTTACAGGACCGCCTCCCTATATGTATATATATTCTATTTATATGCATTTCAATGTATGGTTAGGATGATTGAGGAGGTCCTTCTTTGAGATAACTTCTTTTTTTTTTTTTTTTTCTGTGATAAGCTGCCTTCTTGGAGTTCTTGGAAGTTTAATGTGGATCTTGCATTGGCCATAAGCCTTGTCTAACTGTAATTACTGGAGCTTTAAGTTATGATGCTGGTGTGGTTCTTCTAACTCTTTCAAGACAAAATGATATTAATGAGTAAAGTGGAATTGTGGTGATTTTCCAAGCATTAATTAAGGTTACCTCTTGCCCCTAGTTATGTTTTCAGGGCACTTGGTCATTTTAATTTTAGGGGACCCAAGAATACAATTAAATAGGTGACATGCAAAGTTGGGGCACCTTCGAGATCAGAGTTTTTGCTTAGGGATATATAGGAATTGAGTTCTCCATTTCTCCTATTAATGAGTGCTAATGAAGTAGCAGATGAGTTGGCTAAACAGCAACAGAGGACATGAATTTTTGAGAATTTTCTATTTTCAGTAGTTTTTGGTGTTCTTTTTGGTTCATCCTATTATACGTTCTAGTTGCTTGTCTCACAGTTGGAAGGTCATCTGTATTGCAACTGCACAGATGAAGGTTAAAGTCATTCTTTCTATGGAACGTAAAAATAAAAAAAATAAGGCATTGTAGTTGCTCTTACGCTTGCACAAGTTTTTATCAATTTAAGTTTTGTTTCTGATTAGAAAATAAAAGAAGCTTAGGAGGCACGGCATGTGTGATGTGCTTTTATTCTTACTCACTACTGATTATCACGATGCACAAGTCTTAACATTTATCGTAAAAACCTGTCACCTTCCCCTTGTCATTTTATTGCTTTTACCCTTGATGATGGTTGCATATTAATGGAAAATTAGAAACCAAGTAGCTTCCTTTGTATTGTTCCTCCTTTCTCTAGTTATTAATTTATTGTGATAGCTCAAACTAAAGTTGGAAACTAAGTGAAAAGGACTGTACTATTGCTCTACAACAGCAGTGGCCATTTTATGTGATATTGATATATCTCACATTTTCTCTCATGAAGCGCTCCTTTTTTGGGTTCAATGGCTCCACATTTTGAAAGGATGGTTAGCCCGCTGAAAATACTTCGCCTTATGAGGATGGTCGATTTGCCAAGCCTGTTGGATGAAATGTCAGCAACATGCAAATCTCTATTTCAGAAAAGATGGATCTTCCAACCAGCAAGTGTAATTTATGAATCCTTCTGTATTAAGTTGTAGACTTGAAAACAGATCATTTTAGAATAGACAATGAAAGAAATTACCATATTGCCATCTTGGAATTTAACTCACTTGTCATTCTTCCATGTGATTCTGTTCTTTCTTGAGGAAGATATGAGTTTTACATATGCAGATATGGTTCTTCTTGATGGCAACAAAGGATAATTCTCAGCAGTATTGCATTTGAGGGTGGTGATCACCTATAACCATCTCTCATGTATAAATAATGACAGCCAGTCTGGTTGGCAAAGGCTAGCACTAAAAGAGGGGGAAGAGTTAAACGTAGGTAAGTAGACCACATATTTCCTGTAGAAAAAAAAATCAAAGAATTGCCTAAAATGAGAGGATAAAAAAATTAGAAAAAAAAATCTAATTATTGGAAATTTATAGGATTTCTGAGAAAGTCAAGAGGAGAAAATTATACTGGTATCAAAGAATAATTTATTGAAATGTAAATACACAATTCTATTGATAAAGAGAAAGAAAATAGGAGATATATATTGATTAAATGTGAAAACTGATAAATAAGATAAAGTAACAGCAAAATTGCAAAATCTCTTATAAATTCATTGCCTTTTTATGGACTCAGGGTAAAAATCCTATTAGTAACTCATAAGTTTTTGAAAGATAAAAGTACAAAATCTTTTATTGAGGAAGGGTAAAATAATAAAAAAACATTAAAATAAAACATATAACAATCAATGGGCTAGATAGAATAAGAACAAAAGGACACAAGTAAAAAAAAAAAAAAAAAAAAGATTGAATCATAGTATATGGTCTAATAGATTTCTAAGAGTGGTAAAACAGATAAAATCTAATCAGATTGCTAGGTAACATCACCCTTCATTTGGAGAAAGAGACAAGACGGTACAAATGAACAAAAAGACAAATGAAATAAGGCAACAAGACAAGTGAATGGTTTGAACCTGTTGTAAAATACTTTTCATCCATTCATTATAAGCTATAATGGTTTAAGACTAAAAGATGGGAGAAAGGAAAAGGAATTTCTAGTCTCATGAATGGGTTCATGAAGAGAGCTAATTTGGATAGAGAAAGAGAAAATAAGAGAGGGATTAAAAAAATATATATAAGAATGAGATACAAGACACTCCTTTCCTATGTATAAAGGTGTTTATGAGAAAAAGTCTATTAGAACACACATTATACAAGATCATAATAAGGTTTTTCACCATTGACAGAATTTTTAATCTCATTTTTGGAAAGAACATGGGACGTATATCTTTGTTTCAATATATTAGCCTCCATCATTTATACAGTTTTCTTATTTTGAAACTTGAATTTAGCAATGTTGGTATATTGTAGAAATAAAGGATGTCAATCCCTTCTAGGGATACAGATACACGAAATGGTATAATAACACACTGTAAAGCTGTAGCATTTGTATATGATAAAGCATGCAGTGAGTATTGTTAGAGAGAATAGCACTTCAGAATAGTAGGAAACATATATATATATATATATATATATATATAGGAGGAGTCCGATCGTTTGATGCTTTTCCCACAATGACCGTGAGTGGACCAATCAGGGTCCGCTACGTCACTATGGGGATGCCTGTCTTGATTGGTCCCCACGTGATGGCAGGCACCACTCCCCATGTGAATGGCAGGCATCCCACGGTGATGTGGGACCCTGATTGGTCTACACACGCCACGTGAATGGCAGGCATCTCACGGTGACGTGGGACCCTGATTGGTCTACTCACGGTCATAGTGGATCAAAAGTTTGGTCTACTCGCGGTCACTGTGGGTCAAAAGTCTCACAAAATCCCGATTCATATCAGGGAGCAGTTTTTTTTTTTTTTTTTTTCTTTTGTTCTTATATTTTGGAAAGACCAACAGGCTTTCAACATTAGTTGTCCTGATGCTGCATTACTACACTTTTTTTTTTCTTTAATCTTTTTGGAGGCCATACTTCTCAAAATAGGTGGTATTCTTGCATTCTTAGAAAAATGGAAAGTGAAAGGGCTCATGTGACTTGTAAATTTATAAGGACGAAGGCTATAATATTACTCAAGGAGAATTATGGGGTGGATCAGGGGTTGTGTCCAGCTGTTTACTGAGGCTACAATTCCATTGATGAGGACCCCATGTCATGTGGGGCACAATTCTGTGATCCAAGCAGTTGGAATGAGGGGAACCAGACCACTATTGGGGATGCTTTTGAAATGACAACAAGTATTGGAACAGAAAATTCCTCATGCTTGAAATTTGATGGTCTTTTAGTCAACCATTTTTTTTTTTCCTTTTTTTTTTTTTTTTTTTTCTATGGAGGGGTTTGTTAGAACCCACAACCTCTGTGGTCTCAAACATGAGCACCTTCCAATTATGATATGGGCCCTTGTCCTAATTGAAAAGAGAGTCTTCCAACCCTAGACATCTTGATGATTTGAGGGACATGAGTTTTAATTCACCATGTATGTCCCACAAATAGATTGCATGGTGCAACCTGATCAATCATCTCCCTCTCTCTCTCTCTCTCTCTCTCTCTCATAATTTCCCAGAATGAGTCTGTTCTGTCAGTCATTCGACTGTGATGCAGTTCCATTTCAGGCCTCCACCGAGTGCAGCCTTCACCACCTCATTAAAGGACATTGGTCCCCCAAATAAGAATTCAGATACAAACATTATAAGAATTGAAATGTCTTGGATTTTTCTAACCTGAGCTCTCTTACCGACCAAAATGTTTTTTGTCATGTTGGTGGCCAAAAATCCTAAATACCCTAAAGCAGCTAAAACACTAAAGTCCACAGAGCATCATGAACCTGTCTGCTTGAACAATAGGAAAGAACTAGAAGCAAGCCTGAATGATGTTGTTAGGGCTGTAAATTCCTCTCATGTAAGGATGAGAGAAGAGGATGTATACAGTGCTCCACCCTTAAAAGGCGAAGTTAGGGTTTCTAGTTTTTACAAGTGGGCCCTATTAACCATATTAAAGTCGTGGGTTTTCAAGATAAATTTAATCGCAACTTCTAATTTTGACCTTAATTATAACTATTCTCTATAACTTACCCACGTTCTCCAGTCATAACTACTCTCTATAACTTATCCATATTTTTCTCCCACTTCCAACATAAAACCACTCTAAATCTTCCCACTTTTCGATCTTCTCAACAACTTTATTTCCATCCCCAATCTCTTGTACCCTTTCTCTGTATTTTGCTCATCTCCTTTTCACCTTACTTCTCTTACTTGATTTCTATTCTAAACTATTAGATTAAGAAAAGAGTACTATCATAATCTTCTCCTCTTCTGCCGTTTTTTTTTTTTTTTATAATTTTTTTTTTATTTTATGCTCTATCGATATGAAATTATTGTTAGTAAGTGTTTGAAGATGATTGACGTGATCGGAAATTTTTTAATTGATATTTATATATATTGCTACAAATTTAATTGGCAAACAAGCATGTACTTAGCACCGGTTATTGTGCTAGTGTCTCATTATCCAAACTATTGAAATTATTGATGTGATGAGTGAAAACCCTCACTATGAGTAGCCCACCCACACAATTTCTTCCAGTCCAGATTAGACAAAACCCATCAATGGGTGCCCAGAAAATACAAATTACTGCATCCCTCCACAATGAAAAACCAAATCTAGAAGATTCTCTGTGCATGGACCATACAACAGTGAAGGTCATGACTGAAACAACCTGGTTGTACAAGATGAAGCACAAGCAATTTGTACATTAGTAAGACAAAGCAATCCGTCTTGACCTTGATAGAATTGACAAAATTATGCGTGGGAGACATTATTCAAAAGAGCAGGGCTCTCCTAAGCTCAAGCTTAGGATAAAATCTCATAAGCTCATGCTTGTAGGGTCCATCTTTGATCTATCCAAATGGACCAAACACATGACCCCTCTAAATTGCACATGTCCACAAACTTTCGGTCAGATCCGAATTTACTGGACCGTTGGATCGACTATATATCGATCTGAATGGACTATTAACCATTAAACTTTTAGGCCCATATGGAGATGATATAAATCATGGTTGGGGCTGATTTTTTGCAGAGACGAAGATCCCAAGGAGTCCTTGAAATCCCCCCAACCCCCATCCCCATGTAGGTCCCCAGGTGGGCCCCACCGCACACTTGAGCTTATTTTATCCTAAGCTTGAGCTTAGGAGAGCTGCCCCTATTCAAAATTATTACAAATTAGCCCACCTGTCACGATGGACGTCAACAGTACATATCCAATCCAACAATATAACAAGATAAAAAGATGAAACAAAGCTACTTCAAATTCCATTTTTCATGCATCTATGTATCCTTTGGTGAAAAGCCCATGTCAGGAAATGGTCAAGAAGAAAGCAGCCCAACAATTTGACTTGCAACTTGCAAAGCCTACATTATTGAGAAGGGTTTACTGCCAAATTTATCTGTCGGCAGATTGCTAATGACCAAACACCATGACTTGGTTTATTTTGTGACATTAAAATGCACAGATGCTGCCAAATCACTGTGTCTGTATATACAGCTACAACATAGTTTGGATGGTCCCAGTGTCTGGCTACTCTAACTGTTGGATGTATCAGTCCAGCATTTAGTCATGAATTCTTTTCTAGCTTACCTACAAGAGGAAAACAAGGAACATTAAAGCACAGATACTATCATTAAACAAACTCAAGCATTCACTGTTTTTAGAAGAGAATTGAAGCTGTAACAATTTATGCACAAAAGCTCCCAAAAATCAGGCAAGGTTTCTCAGCAAAGGAAAAACTCTGTTTTTTTTTTTTACATCGTCTCTTCAATTGCTTTTTACATGATGAGATCCCATTTTATCTTCCCATAGCAGAGAGAACAATGTCAAATGATGATGCATCACACATATTGTTGCTGTTGTCAATCAAGTTTCATGGAACAACTTGGCTGTCCAATAGGTTATTTCAGATACTTCCATGTTAATCATGCAATAAAACATTTCCTCCACTGGGACTTTTCTGGTTGTGGCCTAAGATGGATGGTTCAGCCAACATCACACATCCTGAAAACAAACTCGAATGAGAGATTACATAACTGATTGGGAAGATTTTCAGAGCATGAACCAGTCACTCATGAAACCCAAATGTGGGAACTATTAGTAATTTTCATGCCAATACTAGTACACTTCATCAAACAGTGGATCGTACTTCCTCATACATCAGATGTTTTTTTTTTTTTTGAATGGTTACTTTCATTGAAAAAGAGCAAACAGTACAAGAGGTAAGTACTGACAACAAAAGATAGAAAACAGAGGGCACAAGAGAGACAACACAAAAACAACAAACTAAGACTCTGTGATAGAGAAAGCCAGCTCTTTCCAGTGATACAATATTTGTTGAAGGGAATATCCTCTAAAAGATGGGATGATGGACACCCAAAGAGCTACAAGAAACTTTGACTTCTCCACCAAAATGCTTTTGCTAGAGGCTATTCCTTCAGATGTTGAGCTACATAAAAAAAGTTGATACTGGGATAGAGTTCCTAGTATAGATGAACCATCATCAGGCATACACCAACTTCCACCTAGAAATCTAACTTCCTTAATTTACAGAAAACGTTCTGTCTAAACCCGAAGCACCAGCTTAACCAGATATAGTTCCCCATCAAACCTCAACCCAGATAATTCTGCAGGCTGCAACACACCATCCACCATGCCACCAAATATGTATACATGATGTCCAAATCGATCAGCACATGCTCTATGGAATGATCTGCAATCAGGCATCTGTCCCTCAACCTTCAGCCGCGTCCACATTTTCCCTGATGATCTCTTCAGGTTTTGCATTTGGGACCGCATCTTAAATGTTGGTACAGCACTAGGATTCAACACCCAGAAATCATCTTTCCTGTGCCTGTATGAATCTTCTCCTCCATATATCAGCACCCGGCCTCCAATGATGAGTGTCGCAGAGTGTCCCACTCGTGGAAGGGGTATACCATCAGGTGCCTTCAACAAGTCACATTTAAGCTCCACCCATTCAGGACCTTCAGTTCCCACATCTAAGAGCCAAATGTCATTAAGCACCTCATAACCTGATCCTCTCCCCCCAAAAAGAATCATGTAGGTGCCCCCAATCCATGTCAGTGTGTGGCCCGACCGAGCTGGGGGAGATGGATGGATTCTTATCTCCTGCCAACTGGCTGATCTTGCACTATCTGAGAGCTCCAACAACCATGTGTCATTCAGTCTGATTCCACCTAGTCCAATTCCTCCATGGATCACCATCCTCTTGTCACCAACACAGCATCCAGCATGGGCTCCACGAGGAGGCGGCACGAAGGGACCCACATCTAACAACCTCCATGAGAGCTTGATTTCAAGCGCTTCATCTTGCAAGACATGACCAATCCATGTATCATTGTGGCGAATTCCATTATCATTGATTCCTCCAAAGAGAACAAGATCGTCACCAATAACAATGCAGCTCTGTCCAAAGCGTCCGCTGGGAATGCCTAAATTTGTCTGCTGCCACCTTAGAACTCTTCTTACCTCATTTCCAATGCATGCCACCCATGTGTCATCCAGATGGCGCCCTACAGAAACATTTAAAAGAAGTCAGAAGGATAAAATTAACAAAAGCATCCTTATCATGGTTAAGGGTGCATTATATATAAGGATTGAAGGGGGTGGCGGGTGCAAATTGTTTGGCATTGCATCTGCGGTGGCATAGAAAGCAGAAACCACATGAAGTGGTTTCCAATTACAATCACTTTAATGTCCAATACCACTACTGGAGCACTTTCTGGTTGTGGGAACACTCAGTCCATGCGATAAGGCCTCAGTACGTCTGTGGAATGTATATGACAAGGTCAAGACATTTCTTGCCAAGCTTACATGTGAGTGTTTCAACCATGATTTGAAAAGAGAATTTAAACACAATCCTCTACATTAAGAAAACTAGTTTAAATTTTGGTGAAAACTGTTGATATAAATTGTTATGCCTTTCACTAATAATAGCTCAAGATTTTGGTGTAACTAGTTATTAACACATTTGCACTTCCTCATTTCTTTTTTTTTTTTTTTTTTTTTTTTTCTGAGTTTATAAAAGCTTCATCATCATTGAAGGCAACATGGTCTTCTTTGTTTTATAGAATTCTGATGAATAGTGGCAAGAATCATGAGAAGAACATGGGTTTCAAAACAGTAAAAAAACAATAAATATTAATTGAAATTTGCTAATAAGATTTAATGGCGGAAGGTATTAAGATGTGTGGTGGATGGTAGTAAAAGATGAAAATAGCAGAGATGTTTGGAAGTTTTGAACAACAGGGGTTTTAAGTTGCCCCATCAGCAGTGACAAATGAAATAATTAGTGTGCATGAAAAGCATTTTTGCTTCAACTTTCTGTATTTATGTACTATGAAATCTCTAATCTTTGAAAAGGACGATGTGCACACCTACCTGTGATCCCCACCTGCAGCAAGGATTCACTATGGAATATGCATACATGGTCACGGTGAACTATACACACAAAATAGTCCTCTGAACCAGCTAAGCTGTGAACATATTTTGGATTGGTGATAAAAAAAAAAAAATCTATAGCGAGTGGGGGACTGATAGTAGATGAAAATTTTAAGTACACTGAGCAACCAAAGAAAGCGCACAGATTCAGTGGAGGGAGCCCAAGATTAGCTTTTGCAGGCAACAGGCCATGAGTGGAGAATTATGTATATCCAACAGCGTAGAGGGAAAGAGGACCCTGAACTGTTCAAATACAGCAGAAGTGCACAAAATGTGCGGTTGTGTTTTTTTTTTTTTTTAAATTCCTACGAGAGAGAACTATATTTACAAATAATCAAAGAGTTAATAGTTATTTATTGTCTAAGCAAGTTTGTGTTTCAAGTGATATAGGAGCCCTATCTCAGGAAACAGTCCCGAATGTGCCGACTGAATATAGTTATTGACTTATTGTCTGTTTCAATTAGGAATGAGATGTTGTGGCCTAATGCTTTTTTGTAATTAGGAAAATTCCCTAAAGCATGCTGCAAGAAGAAAGTCTAAGCATTAATTCACAGTCTGATAGAAGTTTGAGGTTTTTTTGATAGCAAAGTGATTTTTTAAACTTCTCTCTAGGTTGGTTTTAACTTCATTGACGGCTCCAGGTTTGACAGAAGTGCAACACCAAGGCCCTCATCCTGCACTTGAGAAATATTAAAGAATCAAGATGGCAACCAGCTGGTGCAGCCCATCATAGAAAGAAATTCATTCTTCGAATGTCCTGACTCATCACTTCTTGGATTTCTGTCTTAACCCAGCTTTCATGTTCCATAATTTGCATCTTCATTTGCCCTAAGGATGCACGCCAATGCTCCTCTTACAGTGTATTTGCTTAAGTTCATCAAATATTACGACAGATATCATCATCATCATCTGAGCCTTATCCCGTCAATCTAGGGTTGCCTATAAGAGTTTTATCTTTAAATTCTTTAAAAAACGAAAGAATTATGACCAAACTTCCTATCTGTCTAACCAGGTACTTGTGTGTCTGTGCATGTGTTATGTGTGTCTCAACTCTCATGTGGATGAATGAGCATGTTTTAGTAACAGGGAATGACATGCAGGTATAGCTTAAAAAGAGATTTCCAAATAACATACTAATAGGAACCCAAGAAGCTATAATCAGAGAGAATTTTCTAAATTGCATAATCGAAGAATCCCATTGAATCTGATGTTACCAAACAGCTTCTTAAACAAAACTACTCATATTTTCTTCGAAAGAAAATCTGTGTAGGAATGACAATTAACCAATCCAAGAACATCCAATCAACCCAATCAAATGAATCCATCATCAGTTGAAAATTGAAATCTACTCAAATACTTGATTGATAATCTGTAAGTCCTAATTACACCCATGACAAAAGGCATCTTTTTAAACAAATCCTCTCCACCAATTCCAACCAATCATGCGCAAACAAATCAAATAATCCAAAAACTAACCATAAAATCATCCATATACAATAATACTAGCATTCAAAGAATCAGGCAGCAACTTCACTAGGCAATCAAAAGAAACCACTTGTTTTATTTGAAAAAAAAAAAAAAAAAGGACCACTGACTGAAAAAGCAATACAAGCTCCTTCGAGAAAACAGAACGGATAACAGAGCCTAAGAAGCCAAAACCAAATATGAGAGAGAAAACAACTGACCATCTTCATACCCTCCACCAAACAAAACCAGACACTCAGAGATGAGATTGAGGGAGTGAGAGGCTCTGGGTCTGGGAAAGATCCCATCTTGGCTAGATAATCTGAAACAAGAGACAGAACCCAGATTGAAAACCTGCTGATAAACCCTCTTCCAAGAGAATTTCTTATCAGTGGAGGCCAAGAAGCCTTCAACAGAGCTGTTTCCCAAGTCCCTCCTGCAGATGATCTCCCAGAGGGTGTCAGAGGAGGCTATGGCATTGAGTCTCTTGCAGGTCATGCCAAAAGAGAGGATGGAGTCTATGGGGAGGAGCTGCAGGATGGAGAAGATATGGTCATCGGCTATGTTGGTGATGGATGACCTGCTACTGCTGCTGCTGGTGGTTTCAGCCATGGTACTCTTCTTCTTTTTTTTTTTCCCTTTTTTTTTTTTTTTTTGTTGTTGTGGTGGTGGTGGTGGTGGTTGTGGTTGTTTTTGCTGTGTTGATGAAATTCATTTGAAACCAGGCATATATTTTTTTTTTCTTTTATGATGATGGTGATGGAGATGGTGAAGGAGAGAAGGTGGTGTGGAGACTGGGAGCAAAATGGGCAATTTGGTCATTTTACTTAAGAGGATGAAATGATTAGTGCAGGAGAAGAGAGAGATAGGGGTGGGCACGGGGCACCGTTGGTCGTTTTGCATTTTATTCGTTGTGCGTCCGGTACCATTTATGGTAGAACAGTCTCCTTTCTTTTGTTTGGACCCGAGTGTGGTAAAAAACAAAGCCAAATAATAGTGGGCCATACTTGATGAGCCAATAGTGAAAGGTACCATGATGTTTGGGTGCTTTAAATAATAATTTCTGTTCAGGGCTCTTACCTAGGAACCATTCGCTTTTAATATTTTTGATATGACTCCTTATTTAAAAAATAGATGATTTATGTTATTTTTACCGACCTAGTAAATTACAAATGGGCTCTTAGGGGTTTGTTTGTCAACTTTCACATGTGATGTAAAATTGGTTTACAAATGTGTACGACTCACATATAAGTCATTTATATATGCAAATGAGTCTAATGTGAAACACAATCTATTATTGTTCGTCTTCACACCTCTTCCAATGTGAATCCAATTGCATCCAACGCTTTATACGTATTTCACTATTTTCACAAATTTTGAAAAGTTCATGATGAATCAATTGACGAGATTTGACCCAAAAGGCGTTGTTGGCCTTCTAAAGAGTGATTCGTATCGGGAAAAAAAAAAAAAAAGGCCCATAGAAATTAGAATTGAAGATAAAATAATCTGGGCTTTTTTTTTTATAAGTATCTCACAATATATGAAGGATCAGCGGTTGAAATTTGAAACACTATCCATTTTTGACCTTGTGAAGATGATATACGGTTCAGATCTTGCTTTAGAGGCCCAGATGATCCAAAAAATTTGAAAAAAAAATAGACAGTCTTTTCAACTCGTGGAATGCATTGTAGCATTAGTGCATGCATCTAATGATTTATATGTTTTTCGAAGATACTTCAAGATCCATGTTGAATCAACACCTAACAGAACTCCTAGTTGGAAATGACCTTTTGAAGAGGATTAACAATTTGGATCGTGAAAATGGGGCCCACAACATCCAAAGATCAATAGTCTGGACTTTTTCATAAATATATCACAATTTATGATGATCAGACGTTTGAGATTTGATAAAATAACCGTTTTTGGCCTTCCTTCCTCACATGGTTAATGGTTTGGATCATATTTAGGGGCCCACAAAAACTAAAAAAAAATTGAAAATAAGCATGATGAGTGTGATTTCGTTTCACACCTCCTGAGGTGTGAAAAGGTAAGAGCCCTTTTGCACATGATTTACACAACAAAATCACATATAATTTACACACCACGTGTGTAAATTTTGCAAACAAACGTAAATCGTGTGGAAATATTTGACGTGGGGGATATTTACATACGTAAATGTAAATGGGGGGGTGGGGTTGTGAAAGAGAAAAAAAAAAAAACCCTTCATGCCTCCACCTAATGTCATGAATCTCGTACAACAATCCAAACACGATGTGTTAGTTCAATTGAAAAAAAAATGATGTATTCTAAAATTAATAAAAGCTATAAATCAAGCGATTAGGATAGTTTAAGAGACTTAAAACTCTACATATAAGTGGGTCACATCTAGATCTTTCAATTTTATACATTATCTATAATTGGTGGGCCACAACTCTCAAGTGGATCCTAAAGCCAATCTACAATAGGTGCTCACTGAGAGTGAGAGAGAGGGAGAGAGAGAGGGCGCATTGTCATGCTCCAAGGTCGGATACAAAGAAATCTTGACCACTTCGATGGCATTACTGGGAGCTCATCTTTTGCATAAGCATGACCGTGAGTTTGCCACACGATAGTATGCTTCACCTGTTGGTTATATGTAGAACGTGCCCACCACAAGCTATAGGCAGTTGAAGTAGTTTCTAGTGGGCAATGATGCACCCGTGCCTTGGGTCTGAAGATAGTCCCAGGATTTGTGTTGTGGACAATTAAGAAGAGCATGAAGCCAAGAGTGGGGGACATGACATCCAACCCAAGGCACGGGTGCATAGCCCCTGCCAGCCCCCCACTCTTTCCGCTCCTGGACGAGACCCATTAGAAAATCTTAGTCATAGGGTGAGAAGCATGCTCTAATTACATCATCCTAACTCCTTGATCTATGACGTTTTCAAATTTATCGGTTTTAGTTTTAATATTTCAATTCAACTTGGGAAAGATGGTCTGGATTAATCATAGGAGATCCCACATAGGGCTTCCTCTTGATGATTGGTTCCATGAGAACCATTCCCCTAAAAAGAACATTCATAACCATGCATATATTTATTCCCTTAGAATTTTGTGTATGGTGTTTTTGTTCAATAACTTTTTGTCCAAAAAAAATGAAAAATGAAAGAAAATGTTGCCCCTGATCATCCTTTAATCCAAACCACTCAACGCAAAGTTGACCCCACAAGTTGGATTGATAAGGTATAGAACACAAGCTGTTAATTTGGCATACTAAACTACTTCATTAATGTGTAATTGCTTATGACTTTGAAACAAATCTTATCTTGAAAGATATGTGGAGCCATGATCCTTTGCTTCAGGACAGATGTCGTGTTCAACTGTCAACGACTTTCCATGTTCAAGTTACATCCCTTCGATAAGTTAAGGAAAGAAAAAACACCCCCTTCCAGAGGACTCTTCCAAAGAAGGGAAAGGAGCTCCTACAGCTACAGTTACGATGCTTTGTTGAAAGTGAGACCAAATCCAAACAGTTTGAAAATTGAATCCATGCCGAACTGTGGAAACAGAAAGCTCAGGTTCCTTCAACCACTCGGTTCGCCTCTCCATACAACAAGATTCTTTTTAGTTGTTTTTACATCTTTATTACTATACTTCTTAATAGAGAATAGTGCAAAGGTGCCATGATATTCCAATAGAAATGTTAGAATTGATATATTTAAACCATAAGGTTATCTAGTAATTAAACATTAGATAGTTTGAATCGTTTTTTAAAGAATCATGACATATTTGATCTGGTGGGGGTCATGGACACCAACAAAATATAGAAAGAGCGAATATGATGGTGATAAACTTTAAGATAAATGATGATGATACCAATATTTATAGAGATTAAAAGTTTTCATATTTGTTAATGTTAAAAAAAGGTATGTTTTACTAAAGGATGATGAGATTGTGTTAAATATATTACGAATGTTTAGAAATGTTAGAAGGGTAATTTAAGATTTTGAATGGGTTTGAATTGCTTCTTCATGTTATTCTTACGCATACACATGGGCAAGGGGCGGTTTGTTTTTCTTATGTGGTTTGTGATTATTTCTTACATGTTATTCTTATATGCTTCCGATGAGAGGGATATGGACTGTGGAGAACTCACACCTTTAAAAGTGGATTTAACAAAACAAACCCCAACCCCCCCCCCCCCCCCCCCGCCCGAGCTATAATATCCTCAAACTACTATATAATATAATTTGATCCTACCACAAAATTGAATATATGATTGATAACGTGATTTGCACAATTTTACGCGCACATTATGAATTCTAAAGCATTAGTTACACTAGCAGTCAGATATTCAATTTGATTGATGATCACTACTGATGAATTTTTTCAGGCAGGAAAAAAAAAAAACCAAATGTTCAATCTTATAGTTGGAACCAATTCATATCAAGTAAGTTTTGAGAAAATGTTAGGCATTGAATCCAATTTGAATGGTTTTGATCATCAGTTGGTGGGCCCCACGGTGATCTCCACGACTCGGTTTGAAACAAACGGGCATTGTAACTTTAGGCATTTTGTTGCTTGAAAGTCAACTCGTAAAGACCCAACCCGAGGGGAAAAACATGTTTGTAGGATTGCCAATGTGTATATCAGCGGTATACTTAGAATTGTAATTTTACTGCAGTTACATACAACGGCAATCTTGCAAGCTGAGTTCTTTATTTATTTTTTATCTCACTCTCTCCCCGAGTTTGATCAAGTGATCTGGGTCAGGTTCTTGGGTTTGATCCTCAGACATTTGGGGTGAGATGTATGACAGGATATTCAGTGGTAAGAAAAATGACCATGAAAAAAGAATGTGATCTTACTATGGACATGGTAACATAAATGAGCTTTTTGCCTCTCTAATTTAGTTGGGATAAGAGACACAAACGAGATTCAACCAATAGGTCTAACATGGGTCAACTTGCATTAAGTGGGTTGTGAATTGGCCCTTCTGGAATTTAGGCTTAATCCAGTTGAATGAAATAAGGTTTGATCCTTCTAAAATTTCTGTCTACTTTAGTTTTACCACAAACCCAACACAAGCCACCCAAATGGCACCCCTAGAGTTTGGTCTCTAAAATTATAGAACTATCTTTACGAACAAGTTCCAAACAAGCCCTAATGTGACCTCAAATTCAATTCGTTGTTACAGCAGGCGAGATCGCATGACATGTCATTGCATATTCTCCACATCAATAAGCCTAGATGAAACAAAAAGACGCCAATTCCATGAAGTAAGGCCCAAGTGAAGCTCTAAAAACATAACTTAAGTACTCACCCATGTATTAAATAGAGGCTCGCTTTTTATACTAAACCCAACCGTTGGTTAATTCCCCACCCATGTATTAAATCCTCACCCAAAGGGCCTCGCTTCTTCTTTTAAGGGGAAAGATGTTTAGAACATAGTCCCTCATTCTTGATCCTCCATGAGCCACGTCAGCAATTACGTTCTCATCAGGAACCAGTTTGGAAAAAGTAACAAACCTTCCTATTTCGCTCGAGATTTGAAATGTATTGGAACTAGGGGTGCTCATGGGCCAGGCCATCCCGAGCTTGCTTTGGGCCGGGCTCGGATGTGTAATTAGGGTCCGATTAATAGTTGGGCTGGGCTTGGATTAAGTGATGGGAAGTCCATAGCCCGGCCCGGCCTGACTTGTGTAAGAAATGAATCTAATTTAACTTAATTAGTGCTCTAATACCCACAAAAATGATGAAAAAGCTCTGTTCGCCCGGGCAGATTGATTAAAAGGGCTGCCTTGAGCCTAACTTTTATGGCTCGTGTTGGACCTGGGCTAGTGTTTCTAAAGCCAGGCCAAGTCTAAATATGTCTTAGCCCGGCCCATGAACACCCCTAATTGGAACTAACCACGCACTCTCGTATTTTACTTTGTTGTTTTGGCTACATTGTCTCATCACCAAGTTCATGTGGTGGGCTAAAAAAGTTATAGCAAGCAAAGTGGATTTGAGCACATTAGGGCTTGTTTGGCACCATTTCTTAAAGACAATTTTGCAATTTTAGATACCAAAAACTAGGGGTGCCACTTGGGTGGCTTGTGTTGGCCTTCCGGCTAAACTAAAGTAGACTCAAATTCTAGAAGGACCAAACCCAATTTCATTCAAATGGATACCGCCTAAATCCCATAAGGGCCAACTCACAACTCACTTAATGCAAGTTGACCCGTGTTAGACCTATTGGTTGTAGACCACGAGAACTCCATTCTCATTTGTGTCTCTTATCCCAACTAGACTATAGAGGGAAGAAAACTCGTTTATGTTACCATGTCCATAATATGCCAACATTCATTTTTCATAGCCCCTTTTCTTACCACTAAATATTCTATGACACATCTAGCCCCAAAAGCCTGAGGACGACCCAACCCGAGGACCTGACCCGGCTCACTAGATCAGACCGAGGGGAGTGAGATGAAAAATAAATAAAAAACCCCCGTTTGTAGGATTACCGCCATATGGTGCTGCGGTAAAATTGCAATTGTAATTTTACCGCTGATATAGACAGCGACAATCCTGTAAACATGTTTACCCCCCCGGTTGGGTCTTTACGAGTTGACTTTCAAGCGAAAAAATGCCCAAAGTTGGAATGCTCGTTTGTTACGAACCGAGTAGTGGAAATCACCGTGGGGCCCACCTACTGATGATCAAAACCATTCAAATTGAACTTAATGCCTAACATTTCCTCAAAACTTATTTGATAGGATTTGATTCCACTATAAGATTCAACATTTGATTTTTTTTTTCTTGCCTGAAAGAAATCATCAATAGTGTAAATACCAATTAGATTGAACATCTGACTGGTCGTGTAACTAATGTATAGAATTAATAATGCATAAGATTGTGCAAACCACATTATCAGTTCTATGTCTAATCTTGTGATAGGATCAAATTCTATTATACTTGTTTGAAAATATTCTATCAGAGGAGGGATTACATTCAATTTTAAAGTTTCGGTTCATCAGTATACGGGCCCCACGGTGAGTTCCGTACATCCCAATCGTTCGAACTCGTTGTAGTATCGGACTCAAAATCTTTTCAGTGCGACTGGGTCCAGTTTCATTTGGAATGGGATTTCATGGGACCGGACGGTGTTTGTCTTTCAAGAGGTAAAGTAAATTTCATAAGAAAGTGTTTTCAACTGCCGAAATTTAACTTTAATCGTGATGTAGAAAAGTGAAGTCCATATTTCCCTTTTTTTACATTGCTAGTGGAACATCTGATTGATTATGGATTGGGCATCTTTTTGTTTATCTTGACTTCCTGATGCGGAGAATAAACAGTGACATTTCATGTGCTCGTCGACATACATGGCTAATCGAATCTTGATGTCACATTAGGGCCCACTTGGCATCATTTAAAAACACTCCTGCATTTCTATATGCCAAACTCAAGGGACTTAGGTGGCCTGTATGTGTTGGGTTTTTGGCCAATCCAAGCTAGACTCGAGTTCTATAAACACCATTCCGAATATGAGGCAAACCCAATTTCATTCAAGTAGATTCAACCCAACTTCCAGAAGAACCAACTCACAGCCCACTTAATGCAAGTTGACATACGTTAGACTTACAGTTTTTTTTAGCTATATCCAACAAAATGAGTATAGATCTTATGAGTGTCTCATTCTCACTCCCAATGAGTTAGCGGAGTGGACTCCGCAAGGGGTCCGTCTTTTGAAAACATCTCTCTCAATCCATGGTTTGTCCCTGTATTTTACTCCAATTAAAGGCAATAATTTCTATCAGAGTAAATTTGGGGACAATCCCTAAAACTGTGGGACGTTCACTTTAATGAGCTCAAGTTTTTTTCTCTGAAATAAAAAATGATATCAGCCCAATAAATGGGCCCCATTGTGCATTTAGATAGGAATCATGTATTGATAATCGTGCATTTTCATATGGATTATACTACACACCCAACCCATACCTAAAGGTTTGGAAGAATTAGAAAATCCACAGGATTTCTATTGCATATGCAGTCTGGATCCACACTGTTTTTACATCTTTGGGGGACATACTTACCTTCATCTTCTCTCATTGCATGGCATTTTACTCCAAAGTAGGTCAAGCCGGCACAAGCTCGACCAGAACTTTACCCACATTACATTGGAATTGGGCATTGCTCTTAGGTGTATGGGCAAAGCCAGAGCTTAACTTATTTTTAGCTTCACCGGCATATTTAGTAGGAGTAAAAGTACATATAATTTTTAATTGAGATCGGCCTCTGCATTAATTTTAGGGCCATGTCTAGGTGTGGTTCTAAACTCAGGCTTGATAACCAAATGGACCCCGTATTTTGCTCCAATAGGAGCGGTCAATCTTATATTGGATCAGTTTCTATCAGAGAAGATTTGGGGTCATTCTATAAAAGGGAGGACAACGGCTTTAACAAGTTCACCATTTTTTCTACATAGAAAAAAAAAAAAAAAAAGAGAGAGAATGAGTTCAGTTCAGTAAATGGGCCCCACCATGGAGTTGAATAGAAATCATGCATTTTTCATATGGGCCCTACAGTAGATTCAATACAGGCCTAGAAGCGAAAAAAAATGAAAATACGCACGATTTCCTCCGCCTAGAATATAGGAAAAGCTGCAACTGTAGCTTTACCGTTTCATCTTTACCGCTGCTTACAACGGCGGAAAAGTTACATATGAGGTTTTCCTCCGCTTGATGGGGGAAAAGTTGTAAATGTATCTTTACCGCCTCTTACAACGGCGGAAAAATTTCATGTGGAGTTTTCCTTCACTCCGAGAGGACGAAAAGTTGAAATGCAGGTTTACCGCTTCTTGGAGCGGCGGAAGAACTGCGGTTTGATCTAAAAACCCCTTCATATGTCACCGCTTACTTCTTCTGCTCAGTAGATAGAAAATAGCGGGTCGTCCGAAATGTCGGACGCTACGGTGAAATTCAGCGTCCTCTGCAGCATGTTCGAAGCGATGCTGCGGAGCAAAGGATCTTTCGCGAAGCGAAGGCATTTCCGCAAGTTCGTCGATTTCGTCTACTCCTCCCGCGACTACTTCAGCGCTGTCCGCCTCATCCTCCCCTCCCTCGACCGCGAGCGTGGATCCTACGGCCTCAAAGAGTCCGTGCTCTCCACCTGTTTGATCGATGCCCTCGGCATCTCCAGAGACTCCCCTGACGCTCTCCGCCTCCTCAACTGGCGCAAAGGCGGCGCCACCACCGGCGCCAATGTCGGAAACTTCCCCCTCGTCGCCTCCGAGGTAATTGTTCATATACATAGGAATCCTAATTCAATGCATTGTTATTTGTTTCACATGTTTGATTTCAGCTTCGATTTGGTCCAGGTTCTGCAACGCAGGCAAGGGATGGCTTCTGGTGGATTAACGATCAAGGAGTTGAATGAATCACTTGATCAGTTGGCTTCCAATGATAATAGGTAAGAAAGCTCCAATCTTTCCTTTGAATTGCTATGAGCTTTGCATTTTATGTTAGATAACTTGATTTGATGATTTGACTACAGAGGGGAAAAGACTAATGTTCTTTCGGATCTCATAAAGAAAACCAATGCATTGGAAATGAAATGGATTATCATGATCATTCTCAAAGGTAATTGTTTCTTAGCGTGCGTGCATTGATAAGAGTTTCGGTCAATGCGCTTTTAATCTTTATTTCTTGTGTGTTTGTAGACCTGAAGCTTGGAATTAGCGAAAAAAGCATCTTCCATGAATTTCATCCGGATGCTGAAGACCTGTTTAATGTCACCTGTGACTTGAAATTGGTTTGTGAAAGGCTCAAGGATCGAACGCAGCGCCACAAGCGACAGGTCCATGAATTCCATAAGCGTACCTTTGCCAAAACTATATCATCTTTTGTAGTGAACAGTTCATAGACAGAATTGGCTTCTGGTAGTTCACAAATGTTTGGAAATTAAGATGTCTTAAGAAAAGGAATTCAAAATTAAAATGGCAATGTTAACAGAAGGCTAAAAACACAAAATTGGATGAGTGCTTAAAGTTCCCTCTGAATTTAGATAGTCAACTATAACCTTCTTCACAATCAGTTTCACTCAACTTATAGAAGCCTGTTACCATCTAAGAACCAATGTTAGGCAATAAACACCCTCCAATATACTTGATTTTTTTTTTTTTTTAAATATATTCATTCATATGATTTTTACTCATCCACATTGAGATGCTTGCACCATACAAAGAGGTTGACAAAGATTTTATATCATCCTTGCAGGACATAGAAGTGGGAAAAGCTGTGCGACCTCAACTAGCTCATAGAGTTAGTGATGCTACTACTGCATGGAAAAAGGTTTTTATAGACAGAGATTGCTTATCTTCTCTTGGACTAAGTACACTTAATTATGGATATCTTGAAAATCTCGTCAAGTGAATGAAAAAACTTAAGAAATGATACTTTCGGTAAATGGATTAAAAGATAATATGTGACCTTAATATATCACAAAGTGCTGTAAATAAGAACTGGTGCGGAATGGTACATGTAAGGGTAGATTTTTCAAAAGTGTTAAATGTGATTCATAAGATTGAAACAATAATAATAAACTTGAATATACCATATTTGTGTGCTTTTCTTTGTTTATATTTTCCTTAAATTTTCTTATTTTTTTAAAATTTAAATGTGGGCCTTAAGAGTTTGGACTTTGAACTCTAGATTATCCACCGTCTCATTATTCTACTAAGGTGTATTCATGGCGTCCACTGCCGAATGGTGATTGAAAGCTTAATTTCATGGAAGTGCAATTGGAGGGTTAATATTAGCAAGTATTGGTGGTCCAATGAGAAATCATTATGCAACAACGGTTTGAGATTCCTTGGATCTGCTTGCTGTTGGCATTTCCAGCGAAGCAGAGGTGCTGGATACCTTCATGTGGTTAAGGGAGCAGGTTGGTTTGGGGCTGTTCTGGTTATAGTATTGGCTACTGGCTGTTTTATTCAGTGGGTTTGTCTTATTTTGTTTCCCATCGGAGATTGGGAGACTGGGTGGAGTAAGTGTGTGTGCGCTTTACCACCATGGGCCGTTTTCTTTTTATTCATATTAGCTGTAAGAATATGAGGTGGTAGACTGATTGGTTCAAAGAATTGTGTTCATTGGCAATCCGTGTTTTATGAGGTGAAGTTCTTTTGTACTTTTTTTTTTTTTTTTTTTTAGCTTTTGTTTTTTTTTTCTGGTAGTAAAATTAGCATTGCATTTGAAAGAGAAGTGATGCATGGAATGTAAAGGTGTGCTCCAAAGTAAGGTGGACTCATAAAATCGTACTACCTATCTTTCACCTTTATACAAATTGCTGTGTGCAGTATCTAGTAATTTTTTGTTAGTAGAGTTTCACAGTTTGATATGTTTTTCATTCTGTTTTTTCTTCTAGCTTCATGGTAAACAAGTGGTTGTGGAGTGCAAATTTGATGGGGATCGCATTCAGATTCATAAGAATGGAGCAGACATACATTTTTTCTCTAGGTAGGTTTGATTTTGTTAGATATCAGAGGCATGTTTTGCTTGTTCCTTCCATAACATATATGCAAACTTTTGTTGGATCATCCAGCGCTGATTTATGTTTATTAGTTTCTTGTTTAAGATTTATAAGAAGTCCACTCCGCACAAGGTGCCAATTTTGTGTTTCTTTCCCGGATACGAAAATTGCCCTTTCTTTTGGATACCATGCTTTTGTTGTTGTGCGTTCCTTCTTGTCCAAGTCTATTCTATTTAGTTTTAGGACCGAATATTTAGGCCTAGATTCAGCCCATGGGCATAAGGGGCATCCCCTTTAGATACTGATAAGGCCCACTGTAAGATATGCTGGCTCACATAAATGAATGGTGCATAGTTAAATAAGAAGGGCATGTATGGATGTCCTGTGTCAAATGTTACCTTGATTTGATGACAACCATCTCATAAGGGGTTTCTTACTAGACAGCTGGAGCACTCTGGTCCAAGCGTCCATTTGGCATGGTCATGGGTTAACTTTTATCCTTCATATGTAATCGACGCCCTTCCTACCCAACCATCTGCTGTAGATGCATACATGCGTGCTGCAGAAGTGAGTCAGACAACATGTTTGGTACTACGACAGTAGTACAGCTGGCTGGCCTTGATCATTTCTCGTTATCTTTCTTTCATATGCTATTGTAACTACTTATCATACCTAATACTGTAATTTTATATTAGCCATGGTAGAAACTTGTGACATCCAGAGAAAACATGAATATGGCAGGGGCATGCCATGGATATGTTAAGGATGTGGATTTTACACACAATCCAATCTTTCTAGTCTGTCATAGGAACTTCTGTAATTTCTTTGTGCCTTTGGATTCCTTCTTGGCCACGGAATCAGTCTCAATTGTTGTGGCAGAATGCCTATTTATTTCTTATGCTTGGTGTCTAGGGAGTAGGGAGGATTTGAGTTATCAGAAATGGTAAAAAGAGGAAATACTGTCTCTCTATTATGTTTGCTCCAAATCAATATTGGTGAAATTGGCATTGTGAATTTTTTGGGACAAAAAAGGCTGAATACACTTTGTAATCTACCTAATACAAGAAAACTACCCAAGGCAGAGTTGAAAAGGTAGCCGGTCATCTGACACACAAAGGCGCTTGCTTAATATAGTCATTGCAACCTTGAAGCTGGCTATTTCCCCTTAGCACACTGTGCTGGTCTTTTTCTTATAATTGACTTGTAATTAAGAGAGAAAAGAAGGATTAGAATGATTTTCTTGATAGACTGCCACTGCGGAAAAAATCCCCAACCATTGCTGCATTGCAACTGAAATGGAACTTGAGCATCCTGTTTTCTATTACTGGCATTTACTACTATCTAAATTGCCTGAGTTGCGTGCATTGCTAAGTTTTTTTTCATAACATAATGTTTGGGCCATGCAACCAGTTCCAACTTCTTTGAGGTAACAGTTTAAGCAACTCGACATGAGATATGTGCCTTCCATCATTACAAAAATATCATATTATTCAATTGTCAGTTTTTTTTTTTTTTTTTTTTTCTGTTAGCGTTCTTCAGTTTTGTGAGCAGTATTTACTTTTATGCAACGGTAAGTGATAGCTGCTTTTTTGTCTGCAGGAGCTTTATTGATCATCCCGAATATGGACACTCTATGTCAAGCATTATTCTTCAAAATATCCTGGTTGACAGGTCAGGTTTGTCCAGACTTAGCTTTTTGAGAATGATCCATTCTATTGTTGTTGGCTGCAACTGTAGAATGGCTTCTGTTTATTTTCTGTATTGTTCACTTTCTCATTCATACAAGTCCCGTTACAGATTAAAAAAAAAAAAAAAAGAAAACAAAAACATTGTTGGCTGTACTTTGTTCCCATATATTCTCTTGTTTAGTGATGTCTGCATTTTATTTCCACAGATGCCTCACTACAAATTGATTCTGTATTGCAAACTTTTGACCTGTAAAAATCTGTTCTATTTTTTTTTTTAATCTGAGATGGTCAAGTATTGCAGTTTTAATCTACCTATCTACATATGTACACTGCCAAAACAATGGTGATGTGGCCAATTCTGAGATTTTTATTTTTCTAATGACCAAAAATGCTCTGTTCTTCAATGGCCACTCTACGATCTGCAGAGAAAGGCTATTCTATTATTCATTTAACATTTAACAATTCCTCATTCTTTAATGTGTAACTGCTTATTTATTGCTAGTGCATGTTTGCTATGACTTTGGAACTTGGTGAAATACCGTCAATTTCATAAAATGCAAACAACATGGTGGGCCATATACTCCAATAATAGAAGTTAAGTAGGGCCATGACAATGCGGGGCCCACCAACTGATCCAATCGCGGAGGGCTACTCAACGACGAAAATCAAACTGAATTCACCTAGATGATGGAACAAATGGTGTCCCACCTAGAATTGGAAACCGAAATGTACTCACAAAATGAAAGATACACTTAGGCCCACTTGGTGATTTTGAACACTGAAGCCCATTATTGGTTTTCTAATATTGGTTGCTTCCATATTTCCATCATTCAGTGGGCCTACAATGATTTTGTTTACCTGGTAGGGACATAATATTTCTATCATTTGCTGGGCCCCACCATGTTTTCCATCATTAGGTGGGCTATCATGAATCTTGATCATAAATGGTCATACCATGCTTCTATTGTCGTGAACATCTGTGTTTCCATTATTGGCTATTAGGCCCACTTTATGAATGTGAAGACTGAAGACTGAAGCCCATTATTGGTTTTCACGTATTGGTTGCTTTCACCATATTATCATTGTTCAGGGGCCTCCTAAGTTTTTGTTTATATGTTATGGCCACTATATGTCTTCTCCTGCTGGGTCCAACCAATGCTTTCCATCATTAGGTGGGTGTCATGATTTTTCATCATGGATGGTCATACCACGCTTCTGTTGGTGGGCGAACAACTATGTTTCCATCTTTTGGTGCCATTTATGTTATCCATCATTAGGTGGAACCTGCCATTGTGAATCATTGTCATTGTCATCTTCTTTTCATCATACTGTTTTTATTTTTGTCACTATTGATTCTTTGCATGACATCCCATCCATTGCATGGTTTATTCTCTAGTGTTCGTATTATTGCATCTTCAATGGTCTAAAAAGGCAGTCAAATTTTTTTTTTTTTAATGGTAGCGTGGTATTTTGTTGTGACGGACGAAAGTGATTTGAATATTATCTTCTCTGAAGGGACTCTTAGTAGAGGAGTAAAGAGGCGAACTCACAGCGGGGAGGGAAATTTTCACACCATTCATTGAACTGTGACATTCAGTCTTTGTATTCTAATTAGCACTGTGTTTATGACGTCATTTAGAGATATTGTTTTATCTATAAGTTAATCTCCATATACCATGGTTTTTAAAACATGTCATGTATCATCAATGTGCACCAGTTTCAGATTTAACTGATTTTAGGTATCATCCAGTCCTATTTACATTGAAAGCACTCTATAAACCAAAAAAAAATAAAATGCTGACTTTAGTTTTTGCTTTTATAAAGGAAAGGACAAAACCAACTCCACAATGGGATTTGGCCGAATCCATGAAAGATCCAATGATAGGGACCAAGCTCCAAAGAGGCTTGGCCGAATCCCCAAGGGATTCAACATACGAGCTTTTTCAAATCAGAGAAAACTCACACAATTCAGGAGAAACTCTCAGTCAATAAGCACAAGGTATCTCTCCTAATGGAGGGATTACAAATATATAAGATAGGATGGGAGGTCTAAAAGGAAACTAAGTCTTTTGCTTATAAAAGTTATTAAATCCCTAAAATCTTGCAAGACAATCCAAATCAAAACTAATCTTTAATTAAGGCAAACTTCCAATAAAATGGCTGATCCAGTTGGGCATGTGGACTTGGCCAAATGCGTTGGCTGACCCATCATCTGGCCTGCATCACTGGCCTTTATTTTTGTCGGAATCTTATTTTTTTTAGTCAGATCTACAAAATTTTGAAAACTATTAAAAAAACTTGCTATGTACTTCAGTTTTTTAGTAGTTGCTATCATATAACTTTCGAGTGATATTTCGCCTGTTATAAATGTTCCCCTGTCTACCAAAAATAGGAGGTTATGTACAATTGTTACTTATCCAATGATTTGGCTTAGGATAAATTGAAATGGCGAACAGAGTTCATGTAGCTCACCCTAACATAGTTGGGACAAGGCTTTGATGATGTACATTTGTTACTTGAAACTTGTCATAGTGTTTATTTATTTGAATAAACATGTATAAGCAAGGTTCTCTCATACTTGACCTTTTGTTATTGCTGTCATATTTACATGACGCTACTAGTTTTGGGGAGGGTGTTGTATAATCAAATATTACTTCCTCAGAGTCGAGATTATCCGTCTTATGTGTTTGCATCGTGCAAAAATGGAAATTGCATCACTGAAATGCTATTTCCCCCTGTAATTCCTCTTCCAAACCAATATCCTAACCTGGTACTGTGTGATTTGGTTAAAAACTAAAAAATGATTGCAATTGGAAATACATAATCAGTTTCTAATGCCTCACAAATACTGTATGTTCTGCCAAAATATGCAAAATGTATTGATTTGATTACATCCGTCCAAAGCAGCTAAAATAGAGGTCAGTATAATATTGTGATAGCCAACTGTATTATATGGTATTAAAGACATTAAATTGATTATAGTGTACTGCTGTTCAGGTGTATACTTGATGGTGAAATGTTGGTCTGGGATGCATCAACCAATCATTTTGCTGAGTTTGGTTCAAATCAAGAAATAGGTCTTTAAACTATTTGATTGAGTTGATTTCATGTTTATCCATGTACTGTATTTATTTCTATTGTTCTGAGTAATATTTGATACCTGTTAATTTGCAGCAAAGGCAGCTAAGGAGGGACTGGATGGCCAGCGACAGGTTTGTTTCTTTGCAATTGTGTTTACATTGTAGCAAGTAAAAGGGCAGAACTACTTATCAGAAAAGGTTTGTAGACCTTTTATAGTAACCTCAGTTACACTTTCTTCTGATGCAGTTATGCTGTATCCTTTGTCTTCCAACTTCTCCTATACTTTTAGATCCTTAAGGTATCATAATCCCATCAATTATGAATTGCCTATTTTTTTCTTTTTTGCTATATCATGGATCTTTCATTTGGTATTGGTGTTTAAACTCTGATAGTTTTTGCACTATAAGATTCATATGTTCCCTTGCTTATGGATTCCTGCACTGTTGGTACTGGGATTTTGTTTTCTTTTAAGCATTGGCTTCTTTCCAAGGGAAGCAGCTGATTGTTCTCCCCTTAACATAAATACGTGCAGATGTTGCATTTGATATTCTTTATGTAGGTGACACTAGTGTCATTCATCAGAGCCTGAGGGAACGACATGACCTTCTCCGGAAAGTTGTAAAACCTATCAAGGGTCGGTTAGAAATTTTAGTCCCTAATGGTGGCCTTAATGCTCATTGTTCATCAGGTAAGATAGGATAAAGTGAGTTACTATTATTTTTACTACTGCTGCTGCTACATTTTACTTCTCAAAATGACCATTATAGCCTTGATTTCGAACAATGTCTGGAGCATGTTGCTCATGAAAATTGAAGGCAGAAATTTTCTATGGTATATTGATACCTTCCATTGAGGGTGTTCCTCTCATGCATTGTATTTTTTGTGAAACAATTTAATACAAAAAACAATTAACAATGAGCATATTCCGCCCTTGGTAACATCATTTGGTCTAGTGCTCATGTTAACATATTTTCTTCTATTCATTTTATAGGGGAACCGTGCTGGTCTTTAGTTGCAAATAATGTGGAAGATGTTGAAAGATTTTTCAAGGAGACCATAGAGAATAGGTCAGAAAGCATATGATTCCAGCCTTCTTTTGACTTTTCACACTACAGAAATGCTAGTTCTTCATATATCATTTTCTTTTTCATTTTTTCAAAAAAGAACCTGGTGTAGATATCTTTTTTGTCCCCTTTTGGATGAAGACAACTGTCATTGTATGGGTTTAACAAAATACTTTAAAAAGGAAAGTCAAACATAGACTATACTGACACATGTAGCTAAACAACAATTAGACTACTGCAACTGTGCAAGGTCTAACTTTCATCCTCCTCTCTGCATGGCCAAGTAAAGGAACAGTCTGGACCAATGTTCTTTAAATTGATATGGACTGGAAAATTGTGAACCATAAGTCTTAAAATTGCAAGTATTTATTTACCACCTAAAGAAATCATAAATCACGAAGTTGTGAGATCTGTAAGGTTCCATATATCATTATCATAACCATCATGGAACAAAATATGCTACGTAGCGGCCGATATATCAGGCGTAGTGGCCATGATTGAAAATATTGCCGCTACGGTATAAAACCCAGCCAAGCCGAGCAATTTTCATTTAAAACACTGTTTTCCTATTTCTTCTCCTCAGAAGCCTTTCCTAAAGTTGTCTCTACCCTTATATGGTTCCAAATCACTAAAAAAAAAAAAAAAGAAAAGAAAGAAAAGATTGCCTGCTACATAAGATTCGATTTTTTTTACCACTTTAATAATTTACATCGCTACCTATCACCTGCTACTTAGCATTTTGGCCACCGGCCGCTACACCCACCACAACCATTATGTTAATTTTGATCACAGTTGCCATTGAATCAGTCTTATTGATCTAATGATACATCATGTTTCACTAATACAATCTCTTATATTGTTTGGACTTTGGAGAGTGTCTAATGCAAGTTGGATCCTAATTTAACTCTAGATGGATTAAGCTAGATGAGCCTTTATAGGTGAGCCTTTATATTGATTCTGGATCTGAAAAAAAAAAGAAAAACAAAAGGAAAAAAAAGAAAACAAAAACCAAAGACAATAGCCATACAGATCTTTATTTTTAAGAGAACACCTTGTCTGAATTAGTTACCATGTTAAGGCCTTTTTTTTGCGTCGATGAGACTTTCTCCTTTTTTTCCAGAGATGAAGGAATTGTCCTGAAAGACCTTGGTTCTAAATGGGAACCCAGTGATCGGAGTGGAAAGTGGTTGAAGTTGAAGCCCGATTACATACATGCTAGTTCTGATTTGGATGTTCTAATCATAGGTTTTGTTTCACTCTGTTAGTTTTTTTATTTGGTGCTTGTACATTTATGTAGTATTCTAATGTACTGCCTTTGTGCATTGTTGTTAATAGGAGGATACTATGGTTCTGGCCGTTGGGGAGGGGAGGTGAGTGACTTATCATTTGCCTACATCCCATTTTTCTTTGGTAAAAATGTTGGGACTCCTGTGAGATTGCACTCTTCTAGAACTTTGGCTCTCATTTAGTGGGAGTCCAGGCCCCACCCCTGAAAGTGGTGGGGCCAATGGCCCCTTAGGCCACACACACACACACACACACACTATGCTATCCATCTCAAAATTTACTTTTCTTCCTGTTTTATTACTTACAGGTTGCTCAATTTTTGGTGGCTCTTGCTGAGCATACAGCAACAAATGCCTACCCAAAACGGTATTTCACTAATACTTCCATGTTTGTGTAAGGTTAGCAGTGTTATTGGTTATTTCTGAACGATCCAAAATCAGCTATTCAGTATTTTATGAAGTGCTGCCATCAAGGGAAGCCATTCGGAGCCCAATAAACTCAATCTTCCATCAACATTAAATCAATTGTAAAGCAAGGAGAAAGAAGTATTCCGCTTACCAATGGTTGCTTGATCCACCATTCATGCCTTCAATCCAATGGGAGATACTCAACCAAGGGAGAAGAAAATATTAAAGTGCATAAATCAGCCACTTTATTAATATGATCTCAAGACATGCAAGGCCCATTTCAAGATAACAAAATTTTAATGTTTTTGATAAAAGTCCATTAGTAAATTAATTAATTATAAAACACTTTTATTTATGTGTAATTTAACGCTTTAAATCCATCGATGGAGCCTAACTTTGAAATCCAAACTGCTCAAGTATTCATCATTCATGTTTTAGGACCTCTTTTCATTTCATCTGCTATTAATGAAGGGATAAATGGATGCTAATTAACTTGTTCAAAAACTTTCTTGCAGTTTTATTTCATTTTGTAGAGTGGGTACAGGTCTCTCTGATGATGAGCTTGATGCTCTTCTTACCAAGTTGCGACCCTATTTCAGGTACTACTTTTTGGAGAGCTTTGAATTTTATCACTTTAAAATGATGTTTATATATATTGCAAAATGTCTATTAGAAATTATCAATGTCAACTGAAATATTTGTCTTAACCATCCCCCTTCCCCTTTGTGTAGATTATGCCCTCAAGGGGGTCTTACTGCTTCTTGTTTGGCTCCCCATGATGACAAATTCTTCCATCTAGTTTTTTCCTAGCTCTGGCCAGTTTGTTGATCTACTCTATAGAAGCAAGATCACTAGTTTTTTTTTTCGTAAATTTTGTTCCATCAGATTTTATATGTTATGTCATAGATATCAAGTTACATTCTTGTCTGAAGATCAACATTTATATTTGAGTTAGAATCTACTAAATGCTTGGTAATGCACTAGCATGGAAACATCCAAAAATAAAATAAAATAATAATAATAATAATATATTACAGTTATGGTAGCAGACAGAAATGGTATTTATAAAGTATACTTGTGTATAAGGATTGATCATGTAAGGTTGACTTAACTAACCTTATGTTGGGTTTTGTCATACCTGCAAGTGTGGGACCCACCTTGTGTATATCTGAATTGATCAATAGCTGCAACTACACCACAATGATGTTTATGATCGAAAGTTTCACTTTCATCATCATTGTTGGACTGGATATATTATCCAGAAATGTGATTAAATCCCATGGTTAATTACATCACGTAAGCCTTGTCCCATCAAACTAGGGTTGTCTAAAATAAGTCACTATTAGACTGTAAAACAAGCTTACAAAGTCATGAATTCTTTTCTAGGGTCCTCTCTCTGTGTGCATGTGTGAATTGACATTTAAGGTCCTAGTTGATGGCTATGAGGGAAGGGAAGTAATACTAAAGAATTACTAGTATCCTACAACAAGAAATGAAAAGGGAAATGTGATAAGTGGTCATGGTTTTAAAATTACCTATAGTAGGTGGCGAGTCGAGTCAACCCCCGACTCAAATAGTTGGCTTAGTGCTTTTAGGCCTTAACACACTTATTTCCTTTTTTTGTATTGGGAAAGTTTATGGGAGGTTCTTTGGGATAGTTTTTGCTGATTCTAGAAGAGTAGAACTACTTTTTTCCCTTTTTTTAACGACTCAAGTATTTGAAGATTAGTGGCTAATAAGGGCACGTTTTTATACACACCCTTTCCGTGGATAGGGGAAATACCACGTTAGCAAATTCCATAGAAATGGAAACCTCAGAAAAGGATTTCGGTGGAATTTAGAAATTCATCTTTGGTGCAAATTTTTCTTCCTCGCTGAATTGGTGCTAATGTTGTTTGGTGCGGCTGTGGATTCCTTATTGAAAATCATATTTCCCTGTTTGGTGCAATAATTTTCCATCGGACCATTACAAAACATCCACCTTACATATCCAATGGTTCTATTGCAACATAATATCAATCTCATGTATCAAATGCCCTCATGAACCTGACATATCCAATGGTTCTATGACAAAAAACCCACTTGACCGGAGGGAATGAGGGTGAGAGGGGGTGGTTGGGGTTGGGACCTGGCCACAAGGAATGAGGGTGAGAGAGCGGGGTGGCCGGGGTTGGATGCTCGACGCAGGGGAGGTGAGACTTTAGAGAGAGAGAGAGAGAGAGAGAGAGAGAGAGAGAGAGAGAGAGGAGCAAACCTGCTGATGGTCGACAATGAATGGATCTAGTGCTTGCTGCTGGTCAACAAAGGTAGGGTTTTGGGTTGAGTTGGAGAAAAGAGTGAGGAAATGGGATTTTAGGAAACGAAATTTCTATACCCCCGATAGGAAATCCATTTCCAGCATTTGCAGGGAAACTGTTAACTAGGCAAGAAACTGCTTCCGGGGAATTAACCTGCTCCTAACATGTGGAAAATGGGTTTTCCACGGAAAACCATCCACATTTCTGCAGAAAAGTGTTACACAAACATACCCTAAATGAAACACAGCAAATCTTACAATTATGGATTCACAAAAATGTCTATTTTCTAGACATTTTTGTTTTGTTTTGTTTGTTTTTTTTTTTCCAATATTTTAAAATCTGTTGGGCTGAAGGGTGTTACTTAGTCATACAATCCTATCTGACTCGACTTGAGGGGGACCGCATTGCTCACGAGTCTGATTATAAACACCTTGTAAGTGGTACCTTTTATCTAATTTTTGCCAAGCGTGCTAGTTAAGCTCCCTTCAAACTATTTAATTTTCTATCAGAATGTCAACAACTTATCCTATTGGAATTTGACTTCTAACTCAACCCTGTTTAGGGTGGCAAATAAGGCAAGTTGAGCAAGCTTGGTCAAGCTTTAGCTTGAGTTCAGCTTCTCCGCACTCTACCGAGCTACAGCTCTATTCCAGCATGATCACGATCAAGCTCGGGCTTGGGCTCAGGTTGTCTTCCCCATATGTTTGTTTTATGTGTATTATTCAGCCTTGCTTGGACTCGTATATACATTATGAATGTTACCTTGTTCAAGCCGAGCCTGGACTGATTTGAGCTAATCCCAAAAGATCGGCTCCTTCATGGATTAAAATATAGGACAAGTCAGGTCCTATGGGACTTAGACTTGAATTATGGGACTTGGCCGGTCGGCCGAGTCAGACTCGGGCAACTATTTTTATTTTAAATTGGGACTCGGCCTGACTCGGTCGAGTCCCATGCGACTTGGCCGGTCGACTCGGACTCGGCCCTGATTGAGTCTGTGTTTTTTTTTTTTTTCCTTGGGCTTGCTCCATTAGCTAACTAGTTGAGCCCAGGCCTATGCCCAACAGACCCAAGTTAGTTGACTCAATTTGTTGGTATCCCTGGCCCTATTCAAGGTCCTACTCTCTGCCACTTGACATTCTAACGTGTTTCCTCACTCCCTCATACAATGTCTTAGTTACTAAGACATTGTATTAGTGGATCTCCTTTTCTTGTTCCTTGCACTTGTAGCCTTTCAATATGTTGAATAGGGGCTATTTTTAGCTTCTATATACGTGCTTAAACCATCTCAAACAACCTTCCCTGACAATTTCTGTTGCTGAAGCTACCAGTAAATTTTTTCGAATAAACTCTTACTAATTCTATTGTTTTTGTATGTCCATGCTAGCATGCGCATGTCAGCCTCATGCATGCCAGCTTTATTCCTTTTCATTTCTTTTCTTTCTTCATGGCCCAACATTCAGCTCCATACACCAAAGTGCATCCTACTTTTGTCATACAATGCCCTTCCAGTTGAATTGGCGGCACTCGAAGATTGTGCATCACTTCTCCTGCTTGTCTTCATTTTTCCCATCTTATGCTGGTCCTGTAGCCATATTTAATTCAGACATCTCATTTTGTTCTATAATTGACTCCAATATTGAAATCTATCACAGTTGTACCGAGTCATTTTCAATTTTGACTAACAAATCTTCACTGCTCTCCACGTTCCTCTAAACTGAAGTCATTTTCAATTTTGACCAACAAATCTTCACTATTTTGACTAACAAATCTTCACTAACTCCCCCGATCCTCTAAACTTAAGTCATTTTCAATTTTGGCCAACAAACCTTCACTACTCTCCCCAATCCTCTAAAATTGGATTCTGTGTGTGTGTTATATGCTAATTTTTGGCCCATTTGTCTTGGATGCCTTTTTGCATAGTTATATCTTATCAATCACTTTCATTTCATGTTGCCATTTAGAAAAGAAAGATTTGATTCCTTACTGGTTTGCACAGTTCCAAATGTTGCCATGGTCAATCACTGTTCTTTGTAGTAAATATTTTACTTATTTATTTTCAATGGGCATCCCTAACACTGATCAGAACCATCCATCCAAACTGCCTTCATGAATTGGAATGTGTTCTAATTTGACTTCATCCGGAGCATGAATGACTGTTTGGTTGGATACATTTAAAAATGCGATTAACTTGTGATTGTCCAATCTAACAATGAACATCCCTTTGTTCAAAGAGAAACTACAGCTAGTGATGATCGTTAATCACACCGTCTTATGCACATCTTAACTCCTTGAAAGTGGGCTGTATAATATTGGAAGGAGGTGTTATTTAAAAATCATTATTCATTGTGTGATAAAAATGGATAGAAACCGATAGAAATTATGCTCCTTTTTCCCAGTCCGATATCAATATGATGAAAGTGGAGCTTGGGATGTCTATAGGTAAACGTGAGAGTTGCATCATATAAACTGTTTTCTTCATGGAAAAGTGAGCAAACATGTGCAGGATTGACTATATAAAGTTGACCATATGGAACTCGTCCATGTGGTTGGTCATACGCATATATACTCGGTCTACAAAAATTTTCCAGAGGAATCTGGTTACAAAATGATGTTTCAGGACCCCACTTAAAATCATTTGGTCACCATTGATGCAATCACCTCACACTCACTACCTCATGAATCGACACTAATTCCAAATTGAGGCCAGTCCAAATGTTGCGTACCATTGGATTAATTACAGTAAATCTACTTCGAAAAAAGTTAAATTGTGTCAATTCTAAGGCCCTTGAATCTGCAAGAGTGATGATGATGTCACTGCCCACTCTCAGTCCTTACCTAGATCTGTCTGCTGCGTGCATGTGTAGTGTGTGGGTGGTACATGTGCATGTGTGAGCATGTATGCTACACACAAACAAATATGTACTGGTATTTGGTAGACGGATACCTTTGGCAGTATGGCTTTAAAATCGTGTACTGTTACGTTGACAGGAAAAATGAGTACCCAAAGAAAGCACCGAGCTTTTATGAAGTGACCAATAATTCAAAGGAGAGGCCAGATGTTTGGATAGAAAGCCCTGAAAAGTGAGCAGCTCTTCATACAATTTAAGAGGGTAATATATTTTTCTTAACAAACACTAACATATTTAATTTCTTTTGAATTTGCAGATCAGTCATACTTTCAATTACAAGCGATATCCGGACAATAAAGTCGGCGGTAGTGTTCAGCAACTGTTGTTTGATGCTCCTGTATTTTTTATGATTATACCTAACACACCACCAGAAGACCTCTTTTTCACTTAAATCATTGGCGGCTCTACCTTGGTTGATGTGGCACAGTTTCTGAAACTTGGAACTCATTCTGCCTTGACCATCCAAGTCCTTAACCATTTGTCCGTTAAAATTATTAATGGTAAACAGTATCCCATTGAGGTCCTTTTCAATTGGAGAAATTTGGAAAATCAGGAAAATATGAATGGTCCATACTACTTTGGTTGTTTATTTCATTGTTATCACTTTTATTTTGTCAGAATGTACTCCAAATGAAAGTTTCTGATTGTCCAATGAGTATGTTTTTGGTCTCTTTCACCTTGATGGTATGTGGTGGGATCAGTACATATCTTGTTACTTGGACATGCTTGCCAGTTGCCACTTGTACACAATCTAGTAACTGATTAATAAAAAAAAAAAAAAAAACTCACAGTTAACTGCATAGCCTTCTCATAAATAAGCCTCTGTCTATATGTTTTGTATTTCAGTATACTTGTAGATCACTGTTTTACATGAATAATCAGAATTTCCCTTTTCTAGGTTTTTGCTGCACCATACAGTTTGAGATTTCCTCGCATTGACCGGGTGAGATATGACAAACCTTGGCACGAATGCCTTGATATGCAATGTAAGAATACTTTATTTGTATAAAATTTGTAAAGCCATTGTCAGGGTTGTCGAAAGGGCCAGATCCGGTCTGCTCATTTTCAGGTTGAATTGCCAGGGCCTAAATGTCAATTGGTAGGCCCACACCTGGCCCATGAATGCAAATGTCCACTGTCAGTCCGTCACCTGGCCCATGGAAGCTGTTAATGGACCTCATTTTGCAGGTTGCAGCAACAGTGTTCTTAATATGTTTTTGGGCTGCTTTTGTGAATTACTTTTATTGTCTCAGCTTTTGTGGACTTGGTACATTCAAGTAATGGGAATGCACAGAGGGGAATGGATCATGGAGGTCCTCAAGATCATAAATCAAAACGCACGAAGACCTTGAAAAAAGGAGAGCAGAAAACTGTTTCTGTTGTCCCTGCACATCTCATTCAGACTGACATCTCTGGAATCAAGGAGTCGACATACATATTCACAAACATGATGTTCTGTATCCTTTGATAAATGGCACTTTGATCTCTCTCTCTCTCTCTCTCTCTCACACACACACACACAAAACACAGTTAAGCTTTTCATCTTAAAATGTCTGCCAATGCATGATTTTAAAAGAGTCCAGTCACTTTTAACTAATTCCTATAGAAAAGTCCACATACACATCATTTTTCCCAATTTTCCGTTTGAAAAGGCTTTGGGAATTGGGACTCGGGTGGCGTTTTAGGATCCTTAACATTGATTAGAAGATTAGAACCACATTCTGTCGATCATGCATCCAAAGATAGGATGCAGTCACATTGGATTTAGTGAAAACAAATGGCAGCACTTATTTATATGTAAATTAATTCATACTCTGATTAAAACATGATCAGTCATAAAACTGTATATGTATAAGACTCTTTTTTTTTTCCAATTTCTTTTGGTCTTTTATCATATTTTATAGGTTGTTAGGCTCTAGGGTGTGACTCAGTCGAGTTGAGTTGACTCGAGGGGGATGAGTTGCCTACAGTCTCTGGTTTTCTATAACTTTGTGCGAATGTGCACCTGTTTTCTTTGTTCTTTCTGTTGTAATTTGATATTGTCCTTCTAAATAAGATTCTGGTCTCCTAAGGAATGGATTTGGCCCCTTCAGGTTATCAGATCCTTCTGATGTTTCCATGGAAAAAGATCAGTAGTACATAGATTTTCATTGGTGGACAGAGATTAGACCTACCTATGAATTGCATGGGGTTCTAACTATACCATCAGTGGGAGCTCATAGGCGACATTGTCTTCTAGAATTAATTTGTTTCGGTTGAAAATCTATGATTAGTTTACCAACTTCCTTGACTTGCTTAGATTTTGTCAATGTTTCTCCTTCCCACTCAATAGATTCATTCCACAAAATGGTGGCCGAGAATGGGGGAACCTTCTCAATGAATTTAAATGACTCAGTCACCCACTGCATAGCGGCTGAGAGAAAAGGTCTGTTTATCAGTTTGCAGAAATTTCAGGTTCTTTTTCTCCCAATTTGTACAAGAGGGGCCCGTTTTCTGTGATCAGACTTTTGATGTGATGACCCCCAGTTTTGATGGGCAATGCCTAAAAATGCCCCAAATTATATAATCTGATCCTTCAATACTACAAATTATAAAACATGGCAGCAATTGGCCAGATAAAGGCCAATGATTTCATGGATAGGATCTTCCATTTTGGAAAGTATTTTGGGATGCAAATGACCCATCCAAGCTACAATCAAGCACATCAACAGTGTTAATGTATGATCCATTTCCTACCTGTATGGTCTGGGTGCTTCAAGATCCTAATACTTTTTGTAATTTTTCCCTTAGAAGGATTATTTTAATTTTTTAACCAGTAGGGAAATGGAATTTGAAACTAAAAGCATTTAGATTGGCAGTGTAACAAATTGGATGATATTTAAATTTGACAGGGATCAAATATCAGGCTGCTATGCTTCATGGAGATATTATTCATTACTCTTGGGTCTTGGACTGTTGTTCACAGAAGTGTCTCCTTCCGTTGCAGCCCAAGTCAGCCACTTTGCACTTGACATTTACTTGTGCTATTTTCTAAGATATTATATTTCCACTGTTATGTAGGACCATGACAATTGTTTACTTTTTTTTTTTTATTTTTTATTTTCTTAAAAGGTACTTCCTCTTCCTTGCGGACTCTTCGAAGTACAAGTTACAAGATGAAGTGGATGCATTCTCTGATTATTATTACTGGGATCTTGATGTTAGGGACATTAAACAGGTACTCTGTGTTGAGTCTTATAGCTCTCTCTCTCTCTCTCAAAAATTGCTTGTTAGATAGTGATTTCATGTTCTATGGTTTGCTAGTTCAACTTTCAAATGCCACTTCTGTCCTTGCTTTTCCATGTGGCCCCAACCCATGTACAGAAGGAATAGGATTCCCTATGTATATGAGTAGGCTACCTGATGACTACCAGTGTGATTTTTGGAACACATCATCTTACATGTGTCACGATAGGGAATGGACAATGACATTTGTGTAATACTTGGATGTCTCTAATGGACGATCCTCCCTCCCTTTTATAATCTCACTTAGCCTTAATCAAGGCAATTCAAATCTTGATACAATCTATTTATTATGGAATGAAAGCTATTACAGTGATTTGAGTATATCCTAAACGTATCCAATATGATGGGTTAATTTGTTACAATGAATGGGCCTGGGCCTGGTGGGCTTTGTATCACTAGTGTTAACAACCCCCCTCATAGGCCGAGGCGGTCCTTTGGTGAAGATATCCGCAAGTTGGAGTTCACTGGAAACATGTGGAAGACTAATGACCTTGCGATCATATTCATCTCGAATAAAATGACAATCCACCTCAATATGTTTTGTCCTTTCATGAAAGACTGGATTCTCAGTGATACGGATGGAACTAGTATTGTCCGCATGAAGTGGGGTAGCAGTGGTCTGAGGAAACCCCAGATTTGCAAGTAAGCCAAGAAGCCAAAGGATCTCGGAACAGGCAGAGGACATGGCACGATATTCGGATTCAGTGGAAGATCTGGGGACCCTTTCCTGCTTTTTGCATTTCCAAGGGAAAAACGATTCACTCAAAGACATACACCAGCCTGTAGTAGATCGGCGAGTATCCGGGCATCCGGCCCAGTCGGCATCAGAATAAGCATTGAGGGTGAGTGGTGTGCCAACTGGAAAAACCAAGCCTCGTGTCGGAGAACCAAGAATGTACCGAATAATCCATTTGACAGCAACCAGATGGTGATGCCGCGGTGCTTGCATGAATTGACTAACAACATTCACAGCATATGAGATGTCGGGCCGAGTGATGGTCAAGTAGACTAGACTCCCGACTAATTATTTGTAGGAGGTGGGGTCAGAGAGGAGGTCCCCATCATCTTTCCGGAGTTTTACATTGACTTCTAATGTAGTGTCCACAAGGGTTGCATCCTTTTGGCCAGCAAGATCAATAAGATCAATAAGATACTTATGTTGATGTAAAAATAGTCCCTTCCTAGACTGTTGTACCTCAAGACCCAAAAAATATGTTAAAGGACCCCGGTCTTTCATATGGAATGCAGTTTGAAGTGAGGATTGAAGACTATGGATCATTTTACTGTGAGTGCCTATGATGATGATATCATCCACATATACTAGGAGGATGGTGGTAGCTTGAGCAGTGTTATTCAGGAACAATGAAGGATCATAGGGACTTTGAGCAAATCCAAGATGAAGCAGAGTAGACCGAAATTTTTCAAACCAAGCTCTGGGTGCTTGTTTGAATCCATACAGAGAGCGACGGAGCCGTGCCACCTCGTTTTTAGAAGTAGTATCATATCCTTGAGGAATACACATGTAGACTTCCTCTTTAAGAGCTCCGTGGAGGAAGGCATTCTTAACATCCATCTGATAAAGAGGCCATGAGCGTGATGTTGCAATAGCAAGAATAGTACACACCATTGTCATCTTGGCCACTGGAGCAAATGTCTCATCATAGTCAATACCATACTCCTGACGTTTGCCAAGTGCCACTAACCGAGCCTTATAACGTGCCAGAGTACCATCAGAATGTATCTTGATAGAGTAAACCCATTTACAGCCAATGGGTTTGATGGATGGAGGATAGGGAACCAATCCCATGTGTGATTCACTTTGAGTGCGTCAAGTTCTTCCTGCATGGCCTGCCGCCAACACTCATGTTGCACTACTTGAGAAAAATGATTAGGAATGTGAACAGAAGACAAAATAGCAAGTAAGGATGTATGGGTAAAACCAAACCGATCAAGGGGGCGGGAAATCCTAGAGGATCGACGAACAGGAACTGACTGGGGGATGTCTGGAGCAGGAGTTGGGTCAAGTGCCGAGGAAGCTGACAAATCAGGAGGCTCAAGTGCAATCGTATTTCCCTGCCAACGCCTTTCATACACAAGTAAAGGCTTGATAGAGTCCGAAGAAGGAACATGATTATCACAAAAGTCAGGAACAAGGGAAAACACAATAGGATTATCATGATCTAAATGATGTTGGAAAAAATACTGATTTTCAAAAAACACAACATGACGAGAGGTCCTGATACGTTTTACCGTAGGACCATAACAGAAAAATCCTTTTTGGTCAGTCGCATAGTCTAGAAAAGCACACTTAGATGATTGAGCAGATAGTTTTGTTCGTTCAACTGAGGGAAGAAGAACAAAACACACACACGCAAAAGTATGGAGATGAGAATAAGTAGGATGCTTGTGAAATAAACGAAAATAAGGTGTTTCATTCGCTATATGAGGGGATGGTAGTCTATTAATAACATGAACTACTGTGGACAGAGCTTCAGGCCAAAATTTTGGTGGAACAGAGTATTCTAAGAGAAGTGACCTAACAATGTCCAAAAGGTGTCGGTTTTTCCTCTCAGACACACCATTTTGTTGTGGTGTATAAGGACATGATTTTTGAGAAATGATCCCTTTGTTTTGCAAAAAATTCTGAAACTCATTAGAAACATATTCACCACCGGAATCTGTGCGAAGTGTTTTAATGGATGTGGAGAAGTGATTTTCCACACAAGCTAAGAAAATTTTAAAAGTAACAAACACCTCAAATTTTGAATGTAAGAAATAAATCCATGTAAAGCGACTATAATCATCAATAAATGTAACAAAATACTTAAACTGAGAATGGGATATGACAGGTGCTATACCCCATACATCACTATGAACAAGATCAAAGCATTTCAATGATAATGAGGTACTGATTGGAAAAGGAAGAGTCTTCCTCTTACTCATTTTACAACTAGAACAATCAAAAGAAGCATCTTTAAGAGATATTTTATTATCATGAAGCAAACCGGATTGAAATAAAGACAACAAAGTACAAGAATTAGGATGGCCTAATCTATTGTGCCATAATTGGCTCGTGTAAACTAGAAGTAGAAAACAAAGCAGATGCAACCAAATTCCTATCTTGTGTAGAAAGTTGTAGTGGAAAAAGATGGCCACACTTAGGTCTCTTCGCTATCACAACCCCCCCCCCCCCCCCCCTCTCGATGCTTGATCCTGAATCACACAACCAGAATGCGAAAACGAGACAGAGCAATGATTATCAACTAGTTGTCCAACAGATAATAAATTTGTAGATAACTGAGGAGAAAGAAAGACATGACTCAAAGGTAAGGGATGTGAGATCTCACCGATGGCAGTAATGGATATACTGCCACCATCTGCGGTATTGATTCAGAGATTTCCATCATAAGGCTTTACTTGAGATAAATCATCAAAAGAGTGGGTCATATGATTAGAAGCCCCCGAATCCATATACCAAGTAGAGGTTGAATGTTTGGGTTTACCTGAGAGACCAAGAGCAGAAAAGGCATTTACTATCATCTGTTGAACCACGCCAGGGGTAAGAGATGATGAAGAAGGAGGCTATGCAGGCATAACTGTATTGGCAGCAGGACTAACCGGTAGAAGAGGACGCATCTAGGGTTGCCAGATTAGCCTTTTGTGAGGAAAACTGAGCATGGCGCCGACATTCTGGAAGAACATGGCCTTTGCGTTTGCAGTAAGAGCAGAATTTCTGATTGCATTGAGTCGACATGTCTATACTTCTAACAAGAATAGCACTGTACTTTGGTCATGTCTTTGTTTTGCTGTTTGGGACGAGCAAAATAGGCAGTAGTCAGTGGTCCTGGAGAAATTGCTTGTTGAAGAGTAGCTTGGGTTGTAAGACGTTGTTCCTCGCAAAGAAGCTCTACTAAGCATGAATCAATAAATGTGGGAGGCACCTGTTCATCAGATTTGAACGAACTTGTTCAAATTCAGACCTCAGTTTCATCAAGAATTGATCCTGCTGACTAGTGGAATGAATGCCTTGAACCACCGCAATCGAGGCATCAGGTAGACTTGAGTAAATGATCTCAGTATAGTCCGTCCATAATTGAATAAAATGAGAGTAATATTCTTGGATGGACATTGTCCCTTGTTTAAACTGAGATAGCTCATGTTCTAAGTGGAAACGTCTGGCGGAGTTATCTTGTTGATACAACTGTCTGAGATAGTCCCACATTCCTTTTGTTGTTTTATAGGGCCGAAGATTCAGAATGTATTGTGGGTCCACTGACCCCAGAAGCCAAGTCATGATTTGGGCATCCTTGGTTTCTCATTTAGATACCGCTTTGACATCCTCTAAAGGTTTAGGATCAGTCCCATCAACATGGCCCCATAACTCTTTTCCCTTAAGATATATTTGAAATTGGAATGCCCATGATGAGTAAAAAAACACGCAACAGTGCAGCAGAGACAGTAGTGCAGCAGTAATTCCAAGCAGAAACCAGCAGAAAACAGCCCAACAGTGCAGCAGAGACAGTAGGCAGCAGTAATTTTAAGCAGAAACCAGCAGTAATTTCAAGTAGAAACCAGCAATTGTAATGCAGATTCCAGAAAGTGTAGAAACCAGAAATGACAGGGGACAGAGGAGACAGTGTAGAAATCAGAAAATATAGGTCCAGGCGACTTGTATTTTGACTTCTAATGCCCTGCATGGGGCCCACAGCTTGATCTGATTGAGAGTTTGATCAACAATGTTCAAGTATAATCAAATTATCTTTCCAGCAATGCAAGATTCAGCAAAATCCATCCACAATCCAAGATTTTGTACGGCTGTGATCAAAACTATCTTAGAAAACTGGGAAATCACAAATCGGGTCAAATGGCCTACCTTTGATATTGGAAAAATGTTGAAAAAATCTTCAAAAATACCAGGATAGGGAGTCGACCACTGCTGTAGGGATTTTGGGACATTCCATGATGATCACAGGTGGGCCACTGATTGATATGGCCAGGCGACAGCAGGCGACAGTGATTTTCTTCCTCACGGTGGTCTGAGATGGTCTGAGAATTTCTAGAAATAGATCAGATGATCTCTATGGAGTGGCTGAGATGCAGACGAGTCGTCAGCATGAAGAAGGAGAAGAAGAAGAAGCAGAAACAAGCAATGGCCTTGGCTCTGATACCATGTCACGATAGTGAATGGACAATGATATTTGTGTAATACTTGAATGTCTCTAATGGACGATCCTCCCTCCCTTTTATAATCTCACTTAGCCTTAATCAAGACAATTCAAATCTTGATACAATCTATTTGTTATGGAATGAAAGCTATTACAGTGATTTGAGTATATCCTAAACGTATCCGATATGATGGGTTAAATTGTTACAATGAATGGGCCTTGGCCTGGTGGGCTTTGTATCACTAGTGTTAACAACATGGTGGCACCCACCTGAGTGATGGCTCAGGTTTGATTTGTGTGCCATGATGGCATGTGTAGCTTAGTAGCTATGAAGACGGAATGGATCTGCAATCACGTATATGCTTAGCAAATCACTAGACAATAGCAATTCCATCTTGTTAATCAGCACCTTGTCATGGCTCCCCTTCTGAGCTAAGCCAACAGCCGAAACATCTGAGGGAACTTGTTGACGCAGGACAGACCTGTGGTCCCCATGGGTTGACCCACCTTTAGGCCCAGCCCACCTATCCCTAGTCTATTTAGAGTCTATTTATGAATTAAGTTGTGTCTAGTCTATTTTAAAATATCAAACTAAACACAACTTAATTCATAAATAAACTCTAAATAGACTGGGGATAGGTGGGCTAGGCCTAAAGGTGGGTCGACCCATGGGGACCACGGCTCCGTCCTGCATCACTCAATCTTCAGATTCAAGCAAAAAACTCTTAACACTTGGATACTTTCAAAACTCAATACTGCTAATACATCACCATGTCTGAACTTTTGCCAGTCTATTTAGAGTTTATTTATGAATTAAGTTGTGTCTAGTCTATTTTAAAATATCAAACTAAACACAACTTAATTCATAAATAAACTCTAAATAGACTGGGGATAGGTGGGCTGGGCCTAAAGGTGGGTCGACCCATGGGGACCACGGCTCTGTCCTGCATCACTCAATCTTCAGATTCAAGCAAAAAACTCTTAACACTTGGATACTTTCAAAACTCAATACTGCTAATACATCACCATGTCTGAACTTTTGCTCATCTTTAGTTACAGTTACCAACCAGTTGCAGGAATCCCCAGTGAAACCTCCAATGAAATCTCTTTCCTTGTATTCTGGAAGAAATCCCCCCTAATTGATGCATTCTGATACCAAATTAAAGATCAAAAGAATGATTAATAAACTAATTTTCCAACATTTTCTGATGGAACTTGGAAAACAGATAATATGAAAAATATAGAGAAAATAAGAAGAAATTGGTAAGGATGAAGAAAATGGAGTGAATTGGGGAAACCTACTGCTGGTCATCCAACTTATGGTTGGGTTACCAGTGTTGATTTGTATTTATATTAAAAAACATTCATATTTGTGTATTTACGAAAAAACTATTTTTTATAGTATTTACAAATAAGTTCCTAGGATATGAATAATTACATAAAACCCCCTGAAACTGGTTTCTAACTATAGTTTCACTATTATGCATTGTGATCTGGTTTTTTGGTCCAAGTTTTAGCCATAAGAGAGAGGTGGGATCCATATCTCATAGCAGAGTAGGACATATTAGGTTAGACCCTGTTTGAATGTTCCCCTGTACATATGGGCTAATATATGTATCCATATTTTGCAAAGCTGGACTTTTGGGCCTTTCCTACGATATGCTGATGGCAGTATATTCTTCTTTTTCCTTTTTTTTCCCCTGTTGTAAGTCTGGCCGGATTCTGTTCTTGTGCTTCTTGCTTTTTGTTTTGGCCTTCTTTAAGAGTCTTTCACACTTTATGGAATAGCTTTTTTTTGTACTCAAATCACTTCTGCTTAATAATAAATTTCTTGTTATCTGTGAGAAGGAGATACAAACATGATGTGTTAAATGATTGAATGAGGGACTAATTTCCTCACCATCCATTACACTCTGTTTCATCCTCATTCTGTAGAATAACATCCAAACTTGCCCTCTATTCTTTTTGGGATAATTTATTCCTAATCTGTCTCACGAGACTTTCAACTCACATTAAATGTCTTGTTGGCCTTTCTAGCTCTTCAACAACATGGACAGACCAGAAGATCCTAAAATAGTTGATTATTACAAGAAAAAGTACTTTCCCATGAAGAAATGGTCTCTTTTTCAGGATTGCTGCATTTATTTTCACCATTCAACAAACACAACGTAAGTATCAGCACCTCCTTCATTTCTTATATTTCTTTGATACTATTGACTGGCAAAATGAACTTTTCACTGCTACCAGTGTTGCTCAATTTCTAAGCAGCATACAGAGTGTTTTTTTTTTTGGTACTCACCTTCCAAAACATGATGATGTGTTTACATTTTGTATATGAAGGAATATGGAATGGAATGTTCTATTGGAGCTTACCCTGAGAAGGATGAAACTTGAAGTTTCAATGCATGGTGGTGAAATCAGTAATGATCTTTCATGTGCTACTCATTTGGTAGTCTTTTCTATTGGGGACTTGGATCACATAGATTTTGATGCGATATCAAGAAGGTAAATACTTTGCGGTATCAACATACTTGTTTCTATGGTACTTATCTCTCATTTCATTTATATTGTTCTCTCCCTCTCTCTCTCTCTCTCTCTCTCTCTCTCTCTCAAACAGTAATCTCTGTGTTCTAAAATCCTACCTCTTTTCTTGTGATGATTGGGTGACAAATCCTCAGCGGTACCTTCTCAGTACTGACCAGTGGCATGTTCTCTCAACCCTCTTGCTTCCTTTCTCTCTTCCACAGCTTACAATATTCCTCTCAAGTGAATACAGTATGTGGTCCTCCTGAAGCATTGTGCTTCAGAGCAGATATGCAGTTTGCCACATTCGTACTTTTTTTTTTTTGGGGTACATGTGGGACTAGTGAATCAGGAATCTCAGCACTTAAGATGATGACCCAAATATCTGTCAGATTGGGAGGTCATAACTCAATCAATGGCTTACAATGGTGAAATTGAATAATAGTGGCAAGCGAGTGGCAAGGATCTTCCAAGCTGCAAGATTTTTGGTTTATTCCCCCTTCATTCTAGGGGCTTCCCTCAAATAGACTACATTTGATTTTTGTCATTACTTCAAAACCTCTAGTTCCAGACAATTATTAAGGTCAGTAGCTACAACAAAACTGAGAAGCAGTGGTTTTTGGGGTCAGTTCTGGTGTGGATCAGTCTGCATCCATTGACAACAGTCTAGAAGAACAGGTGTTGGACCATGAATTTCACTCTTTTTGGAAACTAGTGTCGAGCATGCAGGACCGACCTGAACACACATCTAGGAGGAGATCCTAGGTTGGCCTCATAACAGTCTCCATATATTTATTAATTTAACTGGTTAGGGACCTGTTTGATAAATAGTCAGTAACATGGGGCTTTCTGCAAGTTACAGCCAGTTGCGGGTCATGAAAGAGGTCATAACTCTCGCATGTATTCAGGCTGGCCTAGTCCAGAAAATATCCAGCAACATGTCAGTTAATTGGGCCTCTTAAAACAGCCCACAAATGTCTCAACTGAGCCAGCAGGTTGCCCAGACCTTGCCTTGAATCTGGTGGGTCTAGTTGGTCCAGCTGGCAGGCCACATGGGTCCCACAGCCACAGCAGAGTAAATGTCCATTTCCTTCCAGCGACATTCAGATTTCTTTTAATTTTTATTTATTTTCTACTTCATGTACTCAAGTTAGGACTCTTGCAAGTTAGGGTTTGATAAATTTAATGTTTACATCAATGGCTATGACTAAATTTAGGGTTTAAAAGAATTTTGAGATGTATTTAAGGAGCCTTAAGGGGTGTCCAACCCTAGTTCCAGTTTTCTTTTCTTTTCTTTTCTTTTTTATTAAATTTGATTGTTTTTACTCCTTTCTTTTTCTTTTTCTTTTTTTTCTTTTTTTTTTTTTTTGAAAAAAAGTTGATACTCCTTTTCTTCTCTTTGGATTGAGCATTCTCCATTTGATTGAAGATCTACATCAGAGGTTAATCAACATTATGGCGAGTAATCCTTTTTTTTCTCCTTGTTTCCTGCATAACTTTCTTGTTGATTTGGGTTTAGGTTTGGATTTTGGTTTTCCAATCAATTGGGCTCCCGCTTGGCTGCATCAGAGTCCCAGTTCAAGTTTTAAGTAAAGGCGTCATGTTTTGATTTGTTGTACTCTGGGCTTTTCATACTTCCCAGATCCAGAAATGGAGAACAAGCCACTCCAAGAAAACTTCAACTGCCTGCTTTTTTTTCTTTTTAAAGTTTATAGTTCATATTTGCTTGTACACAAATAGAGCATGAATTTTCTTATGATTGACTTATATACAACAAAATATAAATGCTTTCATCATCATTGGTAGATTGGTGATAATGAGGCTAAGATGATGATGATGAACTGACGATATAAATGCTCTCGACCTTTATGTTAGAAACTAGAAATTTTCTTTCTACCTTTTGTTCATTGTTCCAGTCTTGCCTTTCGTAATGTATTTGCAATTGGTAACCGGCATTTGTAACCTATATACAATTGGCAAATGCCTGTTATCTGTGTACAAATTACAGTTTGCAACTCCAATTGCTTTTCTAGATTTTTTCGCCTCTATATGCCATGATTTATGCATTCTAAGATTGAGCACAAATTATTTGGAGCTCATATGTTTACTTTGATGCTGATTCTGACAGTTTTCCAGCTGCGCAAAGACGTCTTTGCAACAAAATGTTGGATGTTGTGGGGCATCAATGGTTGGAAGATTCATTGCAGAAGGGTTGTAGGTTGCAAGAGGATTCATACAGTTTAAAGCCAGAAGGCTTATTGGAACAAAGGTAACCTTTGTGACCTCAGACTTGTTATGTGTACTTCCCATTCATTCACACATACGTACATAATGCTCTTAGCAATATATGCATACTTGCATTGCAATGCAAACTGTTCACAAAGAGTTCGTGCATACCATATTTTAGTCAGAAGGTAAGGAATTTGTAAGTTGAATGTCTAGGTTGAATTGATTTGAAGATTTGGGCTAAATTAGAATTGGATGCAGAAACTCAGATTTTGAGAGATGTTTGGGGTATTAAATAGTGGAATATGAATTATGGATTTGTATTTTAATCATGTCTTTGCAAAAATCATCAGTCTTCTAAGTAAAGTTGAATGGGCTTGGTGCTATTTTAGGCAGATTTTGCTTTTGAGCGACTCGGATTTAATACCTGGATAATGCTGTTTAATTTAATTAGCTGTAGACGAAGAATCTTAATTCTACAATATAGTATTGGCTGGCCCATTGCTTGACCCTACCAAATAAATGGGTTCCAATGATTAACCTTCTACCAAATAACCAACTAGCAAGAGAATGAATAACAAATGATAAAATTGTATATTGGTGGGGCTTATTGGTCTCAACGCAAAAGGAAGTATGTTGATCTGCAATCTATGCAAAAACAACTAAATCATTTTCATTTGGAAATGTGATTGATGGAAGAAAAAGGACTCTAAAAGTAGTGGCCTGATGCCTGAGATCAAATAATTGGTCTCAATGCAAAAGGAAGTATGTTGATCCGCAATCTATGTGAAAACAACTAGAACATTTTTATTTGAAAATTTGATTGATGGAAGAAAAAGGACTCTAAAAGTAGTTGTGTGACGCCCCGGAGTCCCACATCGACTATAGAGAGGAAAGTGAATGGGGTTATATGTAAAGCTTACACCCTTACCTTGCATGAGGTCTTTTGATGGGTTGAGGCCCATCAAAAGCAAAACTGTGAAGCCTGTGGGCCAAAGCGGAAAATATCATGCATGCGTGTAGGGGTGGGTCGTTACAAGTTGCCTGAGATCAAATAACTTGGAAAGTTCAACTAAACCAACCACAGTCAAGCACTGTACAGTTTCAGTGTACACATCAAGCATTTTAGAACTTTAAAGGTCAAGGGTAAAAGAATCCCCATCAAGCATTTTACAACTTAAAAGGGTCAAGGGTAAAGGCATCCTATAAACTTTAAAGGAAAGAAAGCACATTTCATGATTTAAAAGACACCACATTTTTTCATGCATAAAGACGCACATGCATTTCTTCGTTTCATGGGAGCTCTTGTCTCCATGGCATTTTCGATAGTCTTACTTACCCTTGATGATCAGCCTAACATTGCAAATGAACAAGAGAATGCGGCAAAATAAGGCTAAAGTACACAGAATCAGTATTTGATGTTTTGGAAGATGCTTTTGGATTCACCTCCTTGGTAGGACACGTTAGATCATTGGTCCATCTAAATCATTGCTCCCCACATCTGTGAAGATGGATTTCTTGGCACACGTTAATGGTTCATCTAAATCATTGCTCCCCATATCTGTGTAGAAACTGTTTGCTTTCCGAAGCTCAGGATTCATAAATCTCCTCTTCCACAAAATCTACATTTGCATTAACACCGACCTTTTTTTCTTTCTATTTATTTGATGTTATAAGCTATGGATTTTTATTTTTTTATTTTTTGTTCAATTTTTCAGTGGAGATGACTTAGATGTCCAGGTACCTGTAGTTAATGTAGAAAACAAGATATTCTCATCATCACCAAACCGAGACAAGAAGAGTAAAAGAGGTAGACCTGCAGAAGTAAAGGTAAAAAGAGGTAAACCTACTCGGGTGAGTGTGAAAAGTGGAAGAACTGGATTTCAACCAGCTCCAAGAACACGGGCAAAAATAGGAAATAAGCGTGCTATGATTGAGGATCATGAAGCTGAAAACAGTGCCTCCTCTGGTGATGGTTGTAAGAAAATGCAAGTTGATTTAGGAAAAGGCTCTGTTGATAACTGCCAAATTGTTGCAGAAAAGGAGAGTTTCCAAGAGAGAGAGGATCGAAGAGGTCTGAATGCGTTACAAAAAGCAAAAGCAACACAGCAGCAAGACGCCCAAGTTGACAACAAGGGAAAAGGGTCTGACAATGTGTGGGACATTGAACGAAATGACACAAGAGAGGGCACCCAAGAAGTAGAAATGGCCAAAAGATCTGATGGCATGCCTCAGTTTGAAGAAAAAGAGGATACTACCAGAAAGCTGGAAGTAATGACTGATCCAGTGCAGGCAATGTTACTGGAGATGATTCCAACTCTAGGCCGGAAAAAGGCCGAAAGTGAAAGTACTGTTTTGGAAAATGAGAAACCACAACCAAATCTGGAAGCAAATCCATTGAAGAAGAAAAAGGTCAGCTACAAAGATGTAGCTGGTGACTTGCTTAAGGATTGGTAAAACTCACGGTCCCCTTAGACTTGTATCATGAATTGTACCCTTCTACATTTATGTCTATGTCAAGACTTCATCCTCATGCGCATCTGTAATTTACTGTTTTTCACATGCATGTCACGGATCCAAGTATGTATACTTAAAAAATGCATGCATATGCCATGTATGTGTGTGTGTGTGTGTGTATACACTAAATCTTGTAGCTTGCATAGCTTATGTTGGTTTATTAGTTCGACTCGTTAAGATGACAATGGAAAAGGCTTGATATAATGAAGTTGAACCATGTATGTGCTGTCTTGGTGTATGATGGAACTTAGCCTAAATTGAGAAGATTGGCTTAAACTTTACACAAGCATGCTTAAGATTGAGCCTAGCCAAGCTTTGCCCAACTTGACAATGCATATCAAAATTAAGCTCCACTCAAGCGTCGCTTGAGCTCATAATTTTACATTGTGTTGATATTACACAAAAACGCCGAAGCAGATGGTTGGCAAGGTCAGTGTGGTTCTGTATGTAGGCTATGTCGAGTTCTAATGTTCTTACCCCACAAGTTATTATGTTATTTTTCTAGGAGTTTTTAAGTAAATATAGTTATAATGTATTATTTACTCTATGCCCCATCAAATTACTTTTTCTGTACTGTGAAATAAATATATGCTATAGTCTCTCTGAATGTGCATCGCGCACTTTCTCCCCTTTTGGTCATAGCCAATTGCTGCATCCAATTATTGGTTACATACACTCACACACACACTGAATTAGCATCTTGTCTAGTTGAATGCTGATGCAAGTAATTGTTCCATTAGTATCTTGTCTGGTTGCATGCTGGTGCAAAAGTAAAAGAAAGTCATGGGTTAATTGCTTGAGAGAAAGAGATGACACGCTTGTTTGTCCAGTTCCCTCTCTCTGATGTGATTCTTATGTCCTAATCGCGCACTACATATGATTGATTATACTTGCATAACATCATGCATTGCATTATAATAATCTTCATCAGCTTCATGGAGACGCGTGATACTTGATAAACAGTTTCTAGCTTTTAATCTGGAAATCCAATCAACATCAACGATCACCAATCCAATGTAATCCTTATAATGAGGTCTGTGTTGTTCAACATGAACTCAAAAAATCAGTAAACAAATGTTGTCAAAAATAGTCTGCCAAATGCAAGTGCCATTCACTCATTCAGGTTGGGCCCGAAATTGAAGATGCCTAAATAAGGCAAAATTTTCAAAAAACCCGACCACCATTTCTAAGGGCCAGTGGGGTATGCTAAATAGGCTGTGATTGCCATATAGCTAAATTTTCTAAAGATATCTTGCTTAAAGGCTTTCTAGAAGGCTCCATGGAATCTCATTAAAATAACCATTATGGTTTGTAGTATAAAAAATTAAAGTTATAAATTAATAAATTCACTCCAAGTTTGTTTCAACATAGTCAATCATGAAAAATCAAAATACCAACTAAAACTGAGGCAAATAAACTACTCTTGACTTTCATGATGCATTTTTCTTATAAAAGAACTCAAAGAAATTATCTAAAAAAACATTTAAAATTAGTAAAAAAATTGATGGCCTTTTCCGATGCCCATACAATGCATGATAGCCCATTGGGCATGCTTAAAAGGATTTGAGTGCATATCTCTGAATTTCTTAGTGTTTATAATTCTATCCCAAAACCTTGTTTTGAGCCGGTTTTCTATAACATGGACTTATTGAACTCAATGAAATCAATAGAAGAAAAAAATATTCTTAGTCAAAATAGTCTGCCATATGCAAGTACCATGAACCATTCAAGTAGGGTTCTTGTCTTCTTGACATGTACATCTTGTGTTGATATGTTAAATTAATTTTATAACCCTGATTCATGCATTGTCTAATTTTTCTAAAGATACCCATTAGTGCTTTTGAGATTTAAACATCTATCTAGATGTATAAATTATCAACATCACTGCAAATTTTCGCATGCGCGCCTTCATCCATAGGTTCCCTGTCTTGTTCCTTGCTGATGCAAATGCTGAAGAAAGTCATGTGTTTCTTCTTGCTTTCTGAATTCTGAATGCAAGATGACAACATGTGCTTGTCCAAATCCCTATCTGGGTCTAGTCCTTTTGCGGCGGGTGAGTTGTCATCAAACTCTCTTTGATGTGAGTTTTATGTCCTAATCCCACTAAATCTTATTGATTATACTTGTTTAATATCATGGTTAGGTGCATTATTATTAATCTTCAGTCTTTATCTGCTTCGTCGAGACTCACGTGGCAAGGATCTCTAGTGCATGCTGACTCAGAGGAATCCGAAGCTTGGTGTCATGACAGGGAGAAAGCAATCGCACATGCAAATGGATGATGGTGAAGGTGTGAGAAATTTGCAGGGATAGTAAAGAGAAATCTCAATGGCTCACAGGTTTGAGGTTGTGGTTTTTAAGGTTTTGCAACTTTGGGACAGTAAGACCGCATGAGGAGGAAGGGAAAAGGAAAGGTTAGGACCATTTTTTGGAGGATCTACTTGTCATATTCAATTATTGATATTCCATGGAAAATGACATTACAAGGCGGCTTCCTTAAGGGGCTACTTGTTTGCATTAGAATACATATGAATTGAATGCGAATTTATGGTCAAATGAGCTGGTGAAATGTGAATGATATGAGATGAGGGGTGAAGGATATAAGATAGCAATCCAACGGGATCTTGACTTTCTTGATATTTAAATTATTAAGGTGATTGCTGGATATTCATTTTTCCTCTTCCCTTAATTCACTTTCCATAAAAGGAAATGTTTTTTTTTTTTTTTTTTAATGATAAAAACGTTCCCTTGGACCTTCATTTTTAGTCACTAATACTATGAATTTCAAGAATGGGATTGTTAAAAAAAGAATTACCAGGAATATCTACAAAGTTGAAGCAAATGCATCATAAAGCATACAATGCAGTCATTTTCGTGCAAAAGAACTTTAAAAAAGTTATTTAAAATTTATTTTAAAATGGTAAAAAAAATTGACCCCCATTTGCGAGGTCATTCAAAGGTCAGCATTTTATTATAGAGTCATGTAACCTCCCATTGATCAGTTCTACCAACATGTCTAAAATGTTCGGCATTTTATTATAGAATCATGTAACCTCCCTCCCCTTGAGTTCTGCCAACATGTCTAAAATGTCAAGGGTCAGCATTTCACAATAAATTATTTATATTGACATGAGTTTGATTGGTGGGACTATTAAAAATATATCCACAAGAACCTAGCAAATGCATCATTAAGCATGCAATGAGATTATTTTTTTGTGAAAAAGAACTTGAAGAAATTGTTTTAAAAAACTTTAAACTGGTAAAGTAATTGACCACCATTTGCAAGGTTCATTTAGGTAGGCCTAAAAGGGAGGTGCACTAGAATTCTGAGTTCTTTTACTACTTTAAGTTTATTTAAAACTTCTTATGACGTATTATAACTTTGAGTGAAGATTGAGTTAAACACATCAACAATGTTTGGGGTATGTATGCTTTTGGATGTGATTGGGCATAATTTTCTTAAAACTAGGCTTATATCTAGACTGTTTTATTTTATTTTCTAGTGCCATTTGGATGCATTCTTTCATGTGGAAATGGATTCAACTTTGCAAAAACAAAATGTTCTTAGAAAAGATGTTATTTAGAGGATTTTACCAAAAAATATCCCCTTGGATTTTGTGAAGATAAAAATGGTCCTCAAATTTCACTGAATGAGGATATTGTAAGAAACCATATACCAACCCAAAAGCTTAAGCTCATAGGTGGAAGGCCCATACAGGTAATATTAAGACATAACAAGCCTATTACTTAGGCGATGTGGGATGTGGGACTTCCCAACACTCCCCCTCATGTACAGGCCCAATAGATTTCATGAACGGACCTATTACGTGGGCTACACAAGAACGAAATCCGCTCTGATACCATCTTAAATTTCTTTAGCTAACCATTGCTACCAAAACCTTAAGGCGTTAATAGAGGCAGCGGAAATACTTTTCAATATTCCCCATTGGGTGGAGCCCACTCCTCAATAGATATCACCACTCATTTCTTCCTTTTTTTTTTTTTTTTTTTTTGGCTGATCGGAAAAAAGAAAAAAAAAATGAGCGGCGCTATCTCCACATAGGGTCTTTTTGGTTGTTATTAAAATTTAAGGGTCGTCTTGATCTTCACTAAGTCTTCACTAAGTTTAAGAGGGCTTTTTTTTTTCTTCTAAAATCCTCTATTATTTAATAAGTGTAATAACAATATATTATCTCTCTTTGAAGGGCCATTCAGGTAGGCTTATAAAAGGATGTGCACATGGTGTCATCATATCCCATAGGGTTATTTTGTTAACCTTTAAAAAGTTTTCACTTCACATGTAGTTTAATGATTTTGTATTGATATCATGGAGAATGAAGGAAGCCAATTCTATCACTTAATTATTAGAGAATCTGTAGAAATTCTCTGTCTACTTCCAATCCCTTCATCCAAATCTTGGTACATACAAAGACATAAAACAGACACAGACACAGAAAGAAAAGTAGATGGAGAGTTTTTTGTAATTTGCATATATTCATCAATAGGTAACTTGTCTTCTTTCTGACTATCCAGACCAAGTTGCTGGAGTAAGTCGACATGTCTTTTAGCTTCTGAATGCGAAACTCGGTCTGCGATTACGACACGCGTATTAAATGTAATCACACACTGATGTGATTCCTATGTCCAATTGCATTACAATGATTGGTTATACCAACAGATAGGTCCAGTTTCATCATGATCTTAAGAAACAAGTGGTGTTGGAACGTGGGCTACTTGCTTGCTTGAGAGATGATTTGAACATGTCAACTACAAGCAAGCAAAGGAAAAGATTTTCAATATGGGTTGATAGCCCACTAATGAAAAGGGATAGGTCGAAAAAGATATATATTGAAGTCGTAAAAATGGATCTGTATCATTGCAATCTATCTAAAAACTTGGTTTAAGATAAATTGGTACGGAGAAATAGAATTTTTGTAGTCGACCCAATTATAATTGGAACAGAGCTTTAATGATTACAATGATGATGATGATGATGATGATAATGATGTGTTTGGGAGGGAGATACCGAAAATATACCGAGTGAAAAGAAGAAATACAATGGTTTGTGAATACTAGAGATTTTACAGTGATCACCAGCTTCACGGCACTGTCCCCAATTTTGTTGTGTGTTTTCTTCCAAGTGGCACTCATTCAGTCAATGCTGGACCATGAACTAGGGTCACCATTTTCCTTCTCTCTAGTGAGAAATGGATGATAACCCATATGGTTGAAGTGGATGGCTCACCATGTCCTGGCCAACCTAATTAGTTTGCCTGCCATAGTTTTGGTTGCTAGCTCAATGGAATCCAACTGGCATGAGCGTTTTGGTCCTTTTGGATTATTCTGTAGTGCTGATGTGGACAAAGCTATGGCACATGCAAATGGCAGTAAGAGTGATGAATCCTGAGATTCCTCTGAAGAGGTTCAAGGACAAGCCACATTCACTTGCTATTATTGTGCATGGATGAAAGCAGCTTTTCATGTTTTAAGGCAGGGCTCACATGTGCTTGAGGCTGAATAGGGCAAAAAAGAATAGTAAAGTGTCAGGAAGCTATTTACCCTAAGACATAGGTCATAGGTGGTGGTCCTGGTGGAGCAGAAAAGTGGAGGTTATGAGAATTTTTGGGTATCAGGTGGGACCAATTGATAGGCCAAAAAAAAAAAAAAAAAAAGGATCTTTTGTAGGAAGAAATTCAAATTTCCTTTAGAGGAAAAAAATGAATTAAAAAAAGATTTTCAAATTTCCTTCAAAATTCTTGCCAGAAATTCACGCAAAAAAAAAAAAAAAAAAAAAATTGTAAGCTAATCTTGAAAAGTACTTTGAATCCAAGAATTCGAAGCAGTCTATCAAGAAATTCAAATCCTCTTGTTGTAAATCGAAATCCTCTCTATCAAGAAAAATTGTTTCTTTTGATTTTTTTATTTCCTTATTGCACCAAACAACAAATCACTAGGCGTACAAAGAATCACAACAATTTTCCTCTTAATAAAAATCCTCTTGTCGCACAAAAGTACCTGGAATTACAACAATTTTCCTCTCATCACAACAAATTTTCTCTCAATAAGAATCTTCTTGTGGCACAAAAGTACATGGAAAGAGCACCATTTTAGGTACAGAAGATTCTTTTTTTTTTTTTTTTTCATTATTTCTTACAACACAGTATGTGCTGAAAAAACTCTGCCTTTTTCAACTTCATTTTACATGATGGAGAATACTGAAAGGAGAAAACAAAAAACCAGATATAGAGAGGTGAAGAGTCAAATTCCTTGCCTACATGAAAAACTAAAATCCATATAGAACAGAATCCCAGTGCCATACAAACACTCCCCTTCTGACTCTCTACATTACACAAAACATATCTGTAACTTTTCAAATCTTTGGAAATCTGTAACTTCGAGATAAATTCCAAAGTTTGATACTTGTTATTGGGAAGACGTCGCTATTTGAAACGCCACGTTTAACATTTGATGTTTTCATCATTTAAGTACAACGTGGATGGAAAAGAAAAGTACCAAGTGTACTATCAACTTTCCACCATGTGGAAATTGGAATCCACCCTTGGTACCCAGAAACAAATGAAACGCCAGCTGCTAAATTACCCTAACCTCCTCAACTAAGTTACAGTTTTGCTTTTGTAGCCACTGATTGCTTGTTAATAGACTACAGGAATATTCAGTGGGTGTTTTTTAAATGGAAGTATCTGAGATATTAGATGCCAACTCTAGATATTTGTCCCCCACTTGTCCTATTGTTCAAAAAGAAAAGAAAAGAAAAGAATTATGTTCTGATCAATAGTCTCAGTGGTGTCCATGAAATTCTCTCATGATTGAATGTCATTTCTATCAAGAGTTCATTTTAAAACCCATGTCATTGTATCATCCTTGCAACTACAGATAGATAGACAGACAGACAGATAGACAAACTGAAGTATGGAATATTCCGGCAAAGAGTTCGATGCAATAGTCATCGGAGCCGGGATCATGGGCAGCTGCACAGCCAATGAACTCAGCAAAAGGGGATCAAAAGTGCTCCTCTTGGAACAATTTGACCTCCTGCACCATAGGGGGTCATCACATGGCGAGTCGCGTACCATACGTGCAACGTATCCAGAACCCTATTACACCAGCATGGTCCTCGAATCAACGCGCCTATGGGAAGAAGCTGAAGAAGAGATTGGATATCGGGTCTATACCAAGACCCTGCAATTCGACATGGGCCCAGCAGACAAGAAGAGCCTACAATCTGTGATTGAGAATTGCAAGTTGAATTCGATCACCCATCAAGTCCTCAATCACCAACAAGTCACTGAGAAGTTTTCGGGCACATTTGACATGCCCCATGATTGGATTGGATTGTCGACGGAGTTGGGCGGCATTCTTAAGCCCACGAAGTCGGTGTCCATGTTCCAGACGCTGGCAATCCGGCGGGGGGCCGTCGTCAGAGACAACATGGAGGTGAGGGAGATCATCAAGGATGAAGAGAGAGGAGGTGTTTGGGTTTGTACATCTAATGGTGAGAGGTATTGGGGAAGCAAGTGTGTGGTGACTGTTGGTGCATGGATGAGAAAGTTAGTTAAAACGGTTACTGGGCTTGAATTGCCCATCCAACCTTTGCACACAACTATAGCTTACTGGAAGATCAAGCCCGGGTTCGAGGGCGATTTCTCGCCGGAGAGTGGATTCCCGACCTTTGCGAGCTACGGGGATCCGTACATATACGGCACGCCCATGTCAGAGTTCCCGGGGTTGATCAAGGTTGCGGTCCACGGAGGGTACCCATGTGACCCAGACAACAGATCATGGACCACAGACATGGGCTATCTAGGGGATGTTGTGGGCCCATGGGTGGAGGGGCGGTTTTCTGGTCGTGTCCAGTCGGACATGCCTGTAATGGTGCAGGCCTGCATGTATTCAATGACCCCTGATGGTGATTTCGTGATTGACTTCCTCGGAGGTGAATTCGGGCGGGACGTCGTGGTGGCTGGAGGTTTTTCAGGTCATGGGTTCAAGATGGGCCCAGTGGTGGGGAGGATTGTGGCTGATCTGGTTCTCAATGGGCAAGCACAAGGGGTGGACCTCAGTCACTTCAGGTTGGATAGATTCCAGGGGAATCCAAAGGGAAACCTGAAAGATTTTGAGGACCAAGTTTCATCTGTTGCACATCATCATCGATCCAACAGCAGCAGTCTTGAACAACTCTCACTCACCACCTAAATATGGAGCTTGTTAGTGGGAGTGTGATGTGGGGTTGCTATTTGCTGCATCACCCATTCCTAGGACATCATTACCAGTGCATTTCTCAGCAAAGCTTTTTCTTAGGACTGGTGATTTCTACTATTTACTGTGGTAGGGATGATTGTAGGACAAGTGATGTTGGGTTGATGAAGGATATGGAGGGTTGAAACTTGAAAGGATCTTGTTGTCACAACCATGAGATTTCAAATTCAGAAAAAAAAAAAAAAAAAAAAAAAAAAAAAAAAAAAAAAAAAAAAAAAAAAAAAAAAAAAAAAGAAGGAATCAAGGGACCCACAAAAAAAAAAAAAGCATTTGGGTGGAGAATCAGAATTCATATAGGTAACCCAACATAGTTGTGATAAGGCTTTAATGATGATGACGTAATGATGGATTGCTCTTAAAGCACTCTTGGTGTTCTCTGTTTCTTTTTCTTTTTCCTTTTTTTTTTTCTTTTTTTACTAGGTTGGTGTACTGGCTAGAGGTGGTGTTACCAACTTAGGGATCGATCCGTGGGCATTTGTGAGTTATCAAGGTGTCAACACCACTCAACTATGATCGTATTTGCCATTGTTCTCTGTTTCAGCAGTAAATTAGTTTAGTTGTTTTCTCGTTTTCATGTTGACTGTGATCTTTGTTTCAGTAGTAAATTTCTCTCTCTCTCTCTCTCTCTCTCTCTCTCTCTCTATAGCTAGCTAGCTAGCTAGTTGTGCCTTTTCTTTCAGCAGTCATTTCATGTAGGTCTTCATGTTACCATCAGTATATGGAGCTGAGATTCTTGAGTTTAATGCAATAAAACAGGGCTGAACCACTTGTGAAGAAAGAACAAAAAAAAGGGCCAACAGAGATGAGAACCACAGATTGTGCTACAAAAGACCAGATGGTATAAACAAGCAACAAATGATTCAAAGCTTTTTGATAGTGGAAAATAATGGAAATACCACAGGCGCTGATTATTTTGTGAATGAATAGATCCGATCTTTGTAAAGATAAAATGCCTCTCATGTTCCTGATTTCCTCTTGTGAAAAAAGAATTGCCTGTTCTGTGTAGTATTGGTAGAAATGGACGGTAATGGACACATGGATATAAAATCAAGTAAATGGAAACTACTTTGAGGCAGAGGAACCAGCTCCAAGCAAGATCATAAATAATAATAAATAAATAAATAAAATATAAGCATTCAATCTTGTGATCATAGATGAGCATACCAAATCTCTAAGTGCGTAATTAGCCTAGTTAATTGAATTGTTAGTTAATTAAGTTCGTTTAAAATCCAAATAAGTCCGAATTAACATTAGAAACTTGTGTGCGAAGTTTCATTTAGATGTGAGTTCGTTAGACCTTAGTAGGGGGTTAGTGTACATTTTAGAATTTGAGGGAGTTTTTCATAATTTTAGATTTTTGAAATTTTGGTGTCATTAGATTGATGTTTTAATTTCATTCATCTCTGTCTACTGCATAATCTTAAATGAAACCCTAGATCATCATCAAAATGGACCCAAACTTCATTTTTGACTCAAATAGAGATTTTGGTTTATAAGTGGGTTTCATATGCAATTTTCCCATAAGCTCATGTATATCCATCGAGACCCACTTTCCTTATTTCAATTTCAGCAACCTCTCTCTCTCTGTGTTTTTCCATTCTTTCTTTCTTTTCCCTTCTCTTGGAGAAATTCTGTGCATGTGAGCAAACGATCCATTGATTTCATCAAATCAACGTCACCATCATCTTCCTTGGAGCTCAAGCTTTCCATTGAAACAGTTTTCTCAGGATTTCACCCGTTCTCCATCTATAAGTAAGCTCTTCTTGTCATTAGAGATGGTTTTCTTTGGGGTTTTTTATTCTTAGGTTCTAGATGAGTTCATTAGCTTTCTTTTAGTTAGTTTGTGTTGTTAATTTGGCAGGTTTGATTCTATCTTTAGGTTTGGGGCAAAATTGGAGCTAGGGTTGTGATTTGAGAATTTCCGAAAGCAAGGCAAGTAGAATTACATAGTAATGGAAATGATATGCATGTTTGAATTTCAGAATTTCAGTTTTAAAATGGATACTTTGTTGATTGGAATTCATATGATTTCTTATGAAATGGGTTTTGATGTTTTAATGAAATGAAGAATGGGTTAGAATCAGTGGCGGACCCAGGATTTATATTTGGGTGGGGCGGACAATGGTCAATTAGAAGAGTTATTTACTTTTTTGTTGTACTTTCTTTACATTAACAACAGCAAAAGAGAAAATATGCTGTGACCCTCTAGTATAATATTGTCCACTTTGGGCCAGAAGCCCTAGTTTAACCCGCACGGCTTTGTTTCTGAGCCAAAGGCCCTAACTTAACTCAAAACGCGTTATACTAGATAAGGAGAGCCCACACATATAACCCAGTCTCTGAACACTCACATGAGCGATGTGGGACTTTACAATCCCCAAGAGGCGCTAACTTAACTGTTCGGCTTTGTTTCTGAGTCAGAGGCCCTAGCTTAACTCAAAACGCGTTATACTAGATAAGGAGAGCCCACACATATAGCCCAGGACACTCATATGAGCGATGTGGGACTTTACAAAATATATGGCATTTAAATAGATATAATTAGTTTTTAAAAACTCATTATTTAGATCGAACTCCTTGGACAAGTCAAACAAGCAAACCCCATTAGTCTTTTCAGACCAATTCCATATCACAAAGTGGTTTAAATCTAGATTTTTGACACACTCTAACAGGTCGTAAGTTTAGATCGTATACTACAAAAGTAATTTTCTCACATGTTAAGGTTTAGATCCGGCACTCTCTCACAGGTTAGAGAATAATAAGATCCAATCAGTAGTCTGACACAAGGACCAGTGATGAGGAGAAGCTCAAGAGACCGGTGTTGAAGAAAATCGTCTGCAGTGCAGTCTGCATAGGTTGAAAGGAGGGGTTTTTTTATTATGGTGTTCATTTTAGGGTAGAGCAATCATTTTGACGTAAGTGGGGTGATGGGGCAGGAGCCCAATTGACGTCAAGGGGTTTTTTGGACCCAACCAGGGCGACCGCCTCAGATTGTCATAACTTGGGTCCGGCCCTGTTTAGAATGATGGAATTGAAGGGTGTTTATTGAATGAAAAAAGTGTTGGAAGTGTTGTAATGATGGTAGAGGGCTTGGCCCTGAAATTTCTGTGCAGGTGCAAAAGAAATAAGGAAGAAAACCTCCATGTAACTGAAGCTCTGTTGAGCTTCAAATTTTAGTTTGTGTAGCAAGTTCAGTTAGCCGAACTTGGCTGTCGATTAACTAAACTGCAGTTTGATGACTTGTCGGTCACAAAATCAGAGAACATGAAACTCGAGACTTTTTGTGAAGTTGCTCACTTTGTCGGTCAACCCATCGGTTAACCGAATTATGATTGTAATTTAACAGTTTTCTCTTGAAAACTTGGTTCTTTTCCTTAGATTTCTATGACCTTTATGCTACCCTTTAAACTCATTTTAGAGGACTTATCACAGATTTAAATGAAAAATTTAGTTTTCTTTTTGTTTGTTTTAAAGTATGCATTTTTATCTATATGAATGAACACCGCTACGCTAATCCACATATGAATTTGACGAATGCGCAGTAAGATTTGAATAGGGATACAGATTCCCGTGAAAATCTGAGAACGGTTGATTACTGTGAAAAGAAATTAAGAAGAGGGTAACAGATTTTCGGAAAATCTGAAGAAAATAACATATGAACAGGGTCAGATACCCGGCATATCTATTGGATAAAAGAAACTATGGACAGGGTAAAGGACACAAAGTGCCATTGCATATTGTCATTCTAACCAAAAGGTGGACAATGGGATCGTCCCCACGTAAATGGGGATTGTTGTGACCTTCAGGTTTGGAATGCATGTACAGGTTACTAAAATGCATATTCTGTTAGAAATTGTACATTGCCCTTCTGAATTATGTATATTTGTAGCATGAAATTGGAATTGTTGGATTTGGACTTAGATGATGTAATTAGATGTTACAATTTATTCATATGTTTAGAGGTTGGAAGTTGTAATAAACTGATACATGTTGGGTTTGAATGTTGTAACCATGTCAGAACAGGTTGTTGTATTCACTCTGTATTAGATTGGAATTTTTTTAATGGAATGCCAGGTTGATTGGTTACAGTCACTTTCCGCAAGTGACAACATGTACAGGGTCAAGTTACTTGTAGCAGGTGGGGGGAGCAGGCATTCGGCTAGGCTGTGGGGTACAGTTGGATGATCATTGAGAACTGGAGAGGATAAAGGTAATGCGCAGGTAGTCTGAAATGAAGCTACCTGGTTGCTTTCTTTCTAAAAGATTGGTTTCTCTTTGTACCATTGAACCAGGATGGACTGTACTTTCTCTTTCTAAGATGATGTTTCACCAATATAAATATATATATATATATATATTGTGCCAACCCTTTGTTGATGAATTGTAGCCCAAAATCCACCATTCATATGGTCATAGCCAAATGAATTGTATGATCATAACCCATGGGTTCCAATTATATTATCATAGCCAGGCCTAATTTGGTTCCTTGGTAGTTGGTACACGGTGCTCAAACACCCCAAAATATAGACAGAAACAATACTAAAGGCAAAACCAAGAGATATATTTAAGCTGTGTGATAAGAAATTCTTAATACAAACAGAATCTGTTACAATCCAATAAATTGCCCAATTACAAAAGCCAACAACACCACCCATTACAGAAATGAGCATTTCCAGAAAATAACATCTCATTATAGTAAAAGTAAAAGGAAGACTAAGAACTAAGTACTATTGTCACACAGGGAAAAGTTACATGATGAGGATTCCACAACAAGGTTAATTCAATCTCCGTCCATCAAGCAATTTTTCTGCTGGTATGTTCTCTACATGCAGAGCTTCTTGCACAATCTTCAATGAGATTTTTTATCCATATTAGCTTTTCTCGACAAATTACTTCAACGTCGGACTACTCCATACAGAATTATCTTCACTCTGAAAACAATTAAAGAAAAAAAAAAAGGATAAAACCATGTTAGACAACAACTCTATAGGCATAAAGTAGTTTGGAATCTAGACATGCATTCAGGGAACTGTCAAAGATCCACATTCAACCTTCAACTGAGATCAAGGATTGGAGAAGGGGACTTCAGATTCAGGGATTGGGGCTTCCTCTTCTGCTGCTAGCTCTCAAACCCATGACATTAAAAACCCATAAAAACAAAATGCCAAAACAAAGGAATGCAGTCTCTAATCCAATGCAGGCAAATCAAATGACTTTCATATTCCACTATCTAAAATATAGTATAAAAAACTGCATTTATAACTCACATTTCAACCCCAACTACCCCAATAAATTATACCAAAAAACATAATACCCTAGTAAAAAAAAAAAGGCAAAAGAAGTGAAAAATGCAAAGCTAATATGATTAAGATGCTTGAAAAGCACACAATGGATATGATAATTGGCTAGAAAACACATGAAACAGATGGTAGTGTGGTGGTTTTAAGATACACACCCATAGGCATCAATGAGCCTAAAAAACGAGATGAGACCTTAAATCATAGATATCGTTTAATCATCAGTTACCTTAAATCATGGATATCAATTACTAATCAATCACCTCAAGTCATGGCACAATCAATCACTTAAATGAAGGTTAGGTAATCAATCACTAATTATCTAGCCTAAATCAAGGTAATCCATCATGGGGAGGCTTACATAATTAAAGATTTGCAACCTAATATTGCTATTCTTATTCAAAGCAAAGCAATCTAATGGAGTTGTGTAGTCCCTTCTAGGTCCCACAACTTAATCTAATGGAGTTGTGTAGTCCCCTTTAGGTCCCACAACTTGCATGGCCTGTGCTTGGCCCTTGGTTCCTATCACGATTACACAAAGAGCTGTCATTTTTTTATGTGGAGAGAGAGAAGTCTGTTTGCTTGGTTGAAGAAGAGGGATCGTGGCTGATCCGAGAGATGACTTGCTACAGTGGATAAAGGGGAAGGGGATTTACTACTTTTTGGAAGAGGAAAAAGGGCTGGAGAGTGGGGACTAGAGAGGTTTTGAATTTCGTTTCCCTCTTCGGGCTCTCTTTTTGGCTTTTTACACAAGTGTGTGTATTGGGCTTCTGCTTTTCACTGCATCCTAATATTACCCCCAACTATACTCATGTCAGTATCTCTACTATATGAATTGATGAGCGGTGTATGCATAGGAAAATTACCCCGGTCCCATGATTAGTGGAGTCCCAGAGGGTTTCATCATAGTATCACTCAATATATATATTTTTATGAGAATAGCTCTCACATTTAGGCACAATACTATGAGATTGAGAGTTACTCTCACAAAAACTTCTCCCATACATGCATGGTTAAGAGAGAGAGAGAGAGAGAGACAGAGCACGCGCTTATTCAGTGCCCGACTCGCGCATTGAGGCTCTATATGAGCATGGTTGCGGGGCTGGGATTTTGGGGAGGGGTTTTGAAGATGTTGGTGGGACCTATTTACCTACCGAGTTTGGATTCCATCCAATAATCTTCATCCGGGCTCACAAGTTTAACTTAGCTAGTGTGCAGTCCATCCAATGGTATACAGTTCATTCTGATGAGTGTAAACCAGAGGCGCATGTGTACTATAGGAGATTTTGGTCCACTCGAATGGACCCCAAGTAGGCCCCACTATTGGCGGTCAACGTGCGCACCAGGCGAACTGGATAACCAATGTGTGCGGATAACCAACGTGCGTGTGTGCCGTCATTATCCTATGAGCTCCTTATGTACCTGGCTGTGGGGCCCACATGCTGGCTGACTTTGGGATGGGACCTAGGGGAATGGAAGATCTAGTTGGGGCTCTCCTGTGTACAAAAGTCCACCCCATCCAATCATCGTAACCTTATCATTTGGGCCTCGCAAGTCCAATCCATTCAAATGGGTGTTTAGTCAATCCAACGGTCGACTTCATTTGGATGGGTGCAAACCCATGAGCCATGTATACTATAGGGGTGGGGTGTTTTTTGGTCCACTTAGAAGGACCATCTGGTGGACCCCATTAAGGGTGCGCACTATGCACAAGGTGTGTATACGATAATTTTTATATACACACAAAGTAACGATCACACAGGCCTGCCGCCTCTTATGAAAAAGAACTAGCCCAAATTTCACTTTGTCCTCTATAAGCATTGCTAAAAATTAATTACAACAGAGTCTGTGCCGTTCCACAGCGAGTCTCAAATGAATAGGATAGGATAAGGCTTCCATTGATTAAGAAAATGCAGACCACTCCATCAAAGTTTCATTAATGATGCAAATCCATTTACAATTGAGTCCGTTGATAAGCATTCGAGACTCTTAAAAGATGTCATCTTCACTTGAAGACCACGAGCACAACCACATTTTTCATCATGGAAAACTCACTTTAATTAGTCTCATGCCCGACTATAAGATTGATTGACTTCAACACATGATTAATTCAATTCAGATGCTTTACACATCACATTAATCTGATGGTGGGAAAAGATTTGATATAATATAACAAGATATAGCACCATTATTACTATCGTCCTCATTACCACCACCACCACCACCACCACCACCTCCTCTATCATCACCATCATCTCTAGTTAGTTCATCACCGCAATCATTATTATCATCATCATAATCACCATTATCATCATCATGTCCATTCCCTATTTTCATTATCATTAATAGGGCTCACCTTTGAAATCCAAATTACTTAAATTTAATTACCTTTATTGTTATGTTATTGAGGAAAATCTCACTGTAATTAGTCTTATGCACGATACAGTTGATCACATTTACAACACTCGATTAAAATAAAAAGAAATCAAATCATATGCTTTACACGTCATCAACCAATGATAGGAATAACTTTGATAAGATATAACAAGAGCGACATCATCATCATAATAATTATTATTATCTTTATCAACATCTTCACCACCTCCACTACCACCACTGCCGTCATCATCAGCACCAACACACCGCCGCCGCCACCTTGCCGCTACTGTCAACCCCATCGTTGTTGTCGTTCTAACAAGCACACTCTTTTTTTCAATAAAGATAAGGCAGGGGAGTTCTTATTTTGTTTTCTTAAAACTTGCATTTGAGAGATGAGAAATTTTATTTGCACCCACCCTTTTTGCTGAGTCCACCCACATTCCTTCTTCATATATAATTTTTTTCTTTTAAAGGTGGGTGTGCTCAGCAAAAATAGGGGTGCATATAGAATTTCCCTTGAGAAATATTTATCTAGTTTTATTTGAAAAATAATTCTACTTTTTAAAATTATTGTAAGGAAATATGACATTAGTAAATGTTAGTGGAAAAGCCATAACATGATGTAAAAAAAAAGGGGGATTTAACAAGAAATACCCTCCTACACGGGCATTTCTTTATTTTGGCCCCAATAAAAATGAGCAGACAGAATGAGCCCTAAATGTACATTTCTCTTTCTTTTTTTGTCTTTTAGCGCTATAGTCGATATCGACCATCCATGCATATCTACTAAAGACCGAAACTCATTTATACGTCATCCATCTTCCTCCTCTTTTCCCCCTTTTTCTCTTTCTATTTTCCATTGTCGTTGTCTACACCCCCTGATCCCCATTCAGTGTTGGTTGGAACTCAATGGGAACTTTTTTTTCACAAACGAGTTAAAAGAAGCAAAATCTTGAATTTTTCAGATTCGAAGAAGAAGATGATTGCTTTTGAAAATGGAGATTGGGTTCCACGAGAAGAGCTGTTGTTTTGTAATGATTTTTACAGACATTACTTAGTAAGTTGGAATTTTGGGAGATGGGTTTTCATCTTTTGGCCTGTAGCTGAGTTTGGGCTACTAGTATTTAGGCTTTTGTTTTCTTTCAGAGGCATGTGGAGATGCTTTTTTTCCATTGCAAAGAGATGTAAGGAATCAAGTGGAAAGAGGAATGGAATGCAAGTTTGGAGCACTTAAACCGATCATTTAACTACATCCATATCAAGCTGGAAGGGTTTTCAAAATAAAACCCTTGAGAGATAGAAGTAAGAAATTTGGAGAAGACCTAGAGGAGAAATACAATGGAATCTTTCAAGAAATTTGGAGAAGCAATGAGTCACAAATCTGTATTGGGGTAGTTTCCATGAAGGTGTTTGATGAAATGACGATGAGCAAGGATAATGAAATTTCGCGCTCATTTCTCTTATTTTTCTCATGGGAAATTAGTATGATGTTGTTGTGGGGTTTGTCATTCCTTGATTTTGCTAACTAGGAGATATTGGAGGAGATGAATTAGAGAACATGGGTGGGGTTTTCATTCCTTGATTTTTGTAATTTTTAAACATATTTCATGTATATATATTTTGAAATGTAAGGTCAAGACACAATGAACTTATAATATTGTAACTGGTTTTCCTCTATTTGAGATATTTGAAATGTGTTTGAGATGTCCGAGCTCTTGAGCTTTTAAAATGTCTGAGTGAAGGACTGGAACCTTCCCCACTAAAACTCTCAACTATGACGTTCAAGGATGAAATTGGTACTGGCTAAATCGGTGGAAATTGCGAAATGAGTCGGATGAAACCTTCCCCACCAAAACTCTATACTAATGTTTTCCCCATTACTTTCATGTAATACCCATCTTCATTAATATCTGTAGCATTGTGTTTTATTAACAAACATCTCTTTCATGTAGAGAGGATGAACTAGCCAGTATTTGTACCATAATATCCAACAACGATTTAAATAAAGCACTGGACGAATCCATTTTTATGGACTATTATGTTCAAGGAAGACATTCCTCATCGAGACAATTGTAATGACTAGGGAGTTTTCACTGTGGCATTCACGGAGCATTGTGTTCACCGCCGTCGTATCACATTTACACAGTCTAACATCCCTTACTTCCATAGCAGAATTGTCATTGAGTTATTCAAAAAAAGTTGACAAGTGAATGCTAGTAGGTTGAATCTTTCTGAGTTGTTGAACCTACTAGTTTGATGTAATTTTCTTACCTGGTTAGAAGAAGTTTTGGGAAGGTTTTTTAGGCAATAGAAGGAAAGGCCAAACATAGATACTTACTTTCTTTACTTCATAATTGAAATTATAGAACTTGTGGGCAGTGGTTGTGGAACTTCTATGGTTTTGGGCAGTTGGATTTATGTTGTGGAACTTCATATACCATTATTTGAAATTTAATGGTTTATTAATGTATGGTTGTTAATTGAATGTGTGAATGGAATGCACCAATGTATTCAGAACAATGTTTAGTACAATGAAATGTATCATTCTCTGATTTGTTTAACATGACCAATAGTTGATATCGACTATTTAGCTGAAGCCTAAAAAACACAGTCATAGTCGATATCGACTATTTAACTGAAACATAAAAAACATAGTCATAGTCGATATCGACTATTTAGCTGAAACATAAAAAATACAGTCACAGTCGATATCGACTATTTAGCTAAAACATAAAAAACACGGTAATAGTCGATATCGACTATGTTATAACACTATAACTTACTAAGTGTAGTTCTAGATGGGGTTTGCTAATCATTTTCAATAAAAAAAAAAAAGTGGAAAAAAAATCATTAACGGGACAATACAAACAACCATTATATTATTATAGATAAGTTCTCAACAACATATAACCCCAAAAAAGGGTGATCCTTACAAAAGGGAAAAGTATGTTTAACACTTGTACCCTTCCAAAAAATGCTTCAACAAAATGTGCAAGCCCATCACGACTGCATCTTTTATCAATCACATTAATACCAAATATTAACACCAATAAAAATGGACATGATGACATTAACACTTGCATCCCCCTTTCGAAAATCCTCTTCCATGTGGAGATTACATTGTCCAGACAGCTACATCTTCTATCACATTAACACCAAATACTAACACCAACCAAAGAGGAGTTCACATTAACTCTTGCATCCCCCTTCCAAAAAATGCTTCAGTAGACTGTCCACTGTCCATAATGGCTGCATCTTCTATCACATTAATATCAAATATTAATACCAACCAAAAAAGAGTTCACATTGACTATTGCATCCCCCTTTCAAAAAATGCTTCAATAGACTGTACACTGTCCAGAACGGCTGCATCTTCTATCACATTAACACCAAATATTAACACCAACAAAAAAGGAGTTCACATTGACTCTTCCATCACCCTTCCAAAAAAATGCTTCCACCAATTCAACCAATACCAATTTCATCATTGGATGTCATAATAGAGAGTTTTGGTGGGGAGTTTCGACCCATTCACTCAGACATTTCAAAAGTTCAAAAGTTTGGTCATTTCAAACACATTTCAAACATCTCAGATAAGGGAAACAATTCACAGCATTACAAGTTCATTGCGTCTTGACCTTACATTTCAAAATATATATATACATGAAATATGTTTGAAAATTACAAAAATCAAGAAATGAAAACCCCACCCATGTTCTCTAATTCTTCTCCTCCAATATCTCCTAGTGAGCAAAATCAAGGAAAGACAAACCCTACAACAGCAGCAGACTTCTTTCCCATGAGAAAAATAAGAGAAATGAGCGTGAAATTTTATTATCCTTTCTCTTTGTCATTTCATCGAACAGCTTCATGGAAACTACCCTAATACAGATTTGTGGCTTATTGCTTCTCCAAATTTCTTACAAGATTTCACTGTATTTCTCTTCTAAGTCTTCTCTAAATTTCTTACTTCACTCTCTCAAGGGCTTTATTTTGAAAAACCCTCCAACTTGATATGGATATGGATATAGTTAAATATTCGGTTTAAGGACTCCGAACTTGCATTCCATTCCTCTTTCCACTCGATTCCTTACATCTCTTTGCAATGGGAAAAACGCATCTCCACGAGCCTATGAAAGAAAATAATTGCCTTTCATTCTCCATAACTATATTCATGAAAAATGCTGTCAGCTTAAAATACTAGTAGCCCAAACTCAGCTACAACCCAAAAGATGAAAACATATCTCCCAAAATCCCAACTTTCTAAATAATGCCTGTAAAAATCCTTACCTTTTACCCTTCTTCGATTCAAACCCAACAAAATCCCCTCTTTTCGACTTCCATTCACCCCCAAAACCCCATGTCGCAATTCCAATCCCATCTTCCTTAACGCCCCTTCCAAAAAAACAACTCTTCTCTTGGAACCCAATCTCCATTTTCAAAAGCAATCATTTTCTTCTTCGAATCTGAAAAATTCAAGAGTTGGCTTCTTTTTACTCATTTGTGAAAAGAATGTCCCCATTGAATTCCAACTAACACTGAATGGGGATGAGGGGGGTGTAGACAACGACAATGGAGAACCGAAAGGGGAAAAGGGGAAAAAGAGGAACAAGACGGATGACGAATAAAGGGGTTTCGGTCTTTAATAGATATGCAAGGATGGTCGATATCGACTATAGCGCTAAAAGACCAAAAAAAAAAAAAAAAAGAGAAATGTAGATTTAGAGTCCATTCTGTCTGCACATTTTTATTGGGGCCAAATTAAAGAAATGTATGTAAAGGAGGGTTTTTCCGTTAAATCCCTGGAAAAAAAAACTTACCATTATCACAGGTGAGTCATTTGCAAATTGCAAATTGCAAATTGAATTAACAAGGTAAATTATTTCTACAACGAATCTTGACGGCTAGAAATCCACAGGATGTTCTATCAAATCCACATATCGACCGTCATTGTCACAGGTGTCATGTGTACGATGTACTGATGTAGGATGCAGAATCCCACCATTATCTTTTATCGTTCGCCTCCTTTCTTTCTTGTCGATGCATCCTTTCTTTTGCAGGCTTTGCTCTAAGCCACATATTCCACTGCTCTCCTGAAAACGTGTCGTCCTTGAATAGATATCATCCATGTATTAGTATATGATATATGAGGGCCATTCTTTTGAAATTTGGATAACTACACAAACCAAGTTGAGGGGGTCGGATGAAAATAAATGAAACATGACAGCTAAGATAACTTGTGTATGCAAACTTCATGATCATTCATTCCTCTTTCTGGATGTTACCCAACGCACAAGCATTCTATTCTCATTTTACGGGAAATGAGCTGTTTGTGGTATGTAATGTTAACTCAAACTCAAGCATTCTTCAAGTACCAGTACTAATCTCCTTTTCTTTTGTCCTTTGATGCAGTATAACTGCTACAGATAGCTGTTCTTTCTAGATGGGGTGCAATGGTATTCCCATATGCAAGAGGCCTTTGGTTTCTTTCTATATGGAAAAAAATCAATCCAATGAATGTTCTCAGGTATCTTACTTGAGATTATAAAATAAATGATAAAGTTCAAAGATGTGAATGATATGGGTTTTTTTGTTTGAATAAAATATATAGATTTTAATTACATAGAAATTTAAGGTCAAATGAGTCATACCAAAGGATTATTAAAGAGCTGACAGGTGTATAGTATAAGATATCAATAAGTGCAGGCCTATGTTTCCTAGGATTTTAATTCCTATGGTGGTGGTTGAGTATTCATTTTCCACGTCACCTCCACTTTATTCATTTTCAGTCATTTTAGGATTCTCATACTTGTTTCTTCAATTTTAGCTATTTTTAAGAAAATAAGTGTCTTAAAACTCCTATTTGTTAAACTATATGAAACAAATAGGTTCCTTACAATGTGTGTGTGTGTGTGTGTACGCTACTAAAGAACGAAGCTCAACTTTTATCCAAAGCATTACTAGCGTGAGTATAATCTACAAACATAAATATTTTGCTGGTATAAAACAGCCATAGAAGGCTTTTATTTACATTAAAATATATATGAGTTAAATACATATGAATTTATTGTCAAATCCAAAGGATTATTAAAGAGATGATGTGTGAATGAAATGAAGTGAGGGTGAAGGATTTAAGGTAGCAATGCAGATGAGACTTTGACTTTATAGGATTTGAATTACTAAGTAATTGCTAGGTATTCATTCCTCATCTCCCCTTAATTCACTTTTCATTAAAAAGTGGAGGTTATTTGATCATCATTTAATACATGTACCTTGAATCTTCATTTTTAACCACTTATGGCATGAATTCCTATGTATTCAACGGTCTTAATGTTCACTTAGTTCTAACCTTTAACAAAAGAGATTCTCACCTCCATTCAAGAATTAAGTTGGACCGGTTAACTTCAAAAAAACACCTTGGTCACCAGTACTTCAGATGATTTCTCTATGCATACAAAAGGTTTGCAAGTATAACAAATTAAGAGACTGTTTATTTGCAAAAAAACATGTAAAACCTAAATACATAAGAATTCATGGTGAAGTGAACTTGCAAAAAACATGTAAAAACTAAATACATAAGAATTCATGGTGAAGTGAACTCTAATAAAGGATTATTAAAGATAAGACCTTGACTTTCCTTGGTTTTAAATTATTAAGGTGATTGCTAGACATTCATCTTCAATCTTTCCTTGTATCAATTTCCATTAAAAAAGAACCGCAAGGTGTAGCTCACTTGGCTAGGACTATAGTTTGCACTCGGAGATTGTAGGTTCGAAACTATACTACCACATTAGGATTACAAGGAAATTTACCCGGTTTCCCTCTGGACCCGAAGGGATTAGTTTAGCCCAAAAGATTGAGAATCCTTCGAGGGAAAAAAAAAAAAAAAAGAAGAGAGAAAGAGAAGTTATTTGATAGTCATTTCTTGATATTCGTCTTTCGTTCTTCATTTTTAGCACATGAAAGTATCTTAATCACATGAAAGTAAACATGCCCTAAATGTATTTTCCATGTCTTCATAATGAAATCTAGTCTTCTTGTGTCCTCTCTATTTTATTCGTTGTCCTTTTTTTTTTTTTTTTTTCCATTGGGTAAAGATGAGTTTCTAAATAAAAAGCATTAATTAGAATAATCCACACATTCATGCTCATCCTCCAAAACTCATATGCACAAGCACATCCTTAATCATGATTAATGTCACCCTGACTAAAGTCTTATCCCAGCTAGTTGGTCCTTAATCATGGTTAATGCCACCCTGATTAAAGTTTTTATCCTGAGCTGCTTTTGTGAGTTCTATTTATAACCAATCAATTGCAATTTTGGACAGCTCACCACCCCCCCAACCCATAAATATCGTGTTAACCCAACTTCAAATTCCATCCACAATTTTATAATCTGATTTCTGGTTTGACAAGCCATTCCAGACATTCCAGACAATAAAAACTCATAACGTCCACACATCAAAGTATAAAATATTTCATGACATGGACTTAAAGTCACTAAAATCTTGTATAAGACATCTTTTCCATCCCCAAAATTTTCAACCACTTGAAACCAACACCACATGTTTGTGTCCCCCATACGATTCCCATTCCTTTAAAAACAAAAGCAGACCTTACATTTATCATTTAATAAAACCCTTGAAACACAGCCACACAAACCACCATTATTAAAAATTAGAACCAAAGCAAAATATCTCAACCTCATAATAACCCAACAAACTACCATTCCAACTGACCCCACACAAACCCAAATTACAAAAAATCAAACGTTAGTCAAGGGGTCCAAATGTCCAATCACATACATGTAACATGATCAATTGAAAAAAAAAAAAAGAAAGACACATTATCCCTAAAATCTACTCTCTTTTTTTTTTTTTTTTTTTTTTTCTGAAGTTTTTTTACACGTGTCATTCATTGAGGGATTCGTCCAAAGATTCCTTGGCTCTTATTGGTAGGACTCGAGAGAGCCTCCTTCCCAAGAAGAGAATCAGCTTCGGTGGGACCCGCGAGCACTGCTGTAGCCTCATCAGCTGCCACGTGGACATGCCACGTGGCTCGATTCGGCTGGCCGCGAGCCAGAGCGAGCCCGCCAGCGAGGCGCGAGAGGGCAGATTCGTAAATTTCCTCGAGCAGACGAGGTGCGCGCGGAGCGCGAGAGCCACGCAGCGGCGGTTCCTCAGCCCCAGCCGCCTCGACCAAATTGCCAAAATGCCCTCCGCCCTCGAACCGGACGAAGAGCCGGATCGGTTTCGGCATACCCGCTTCCTTTCGGCGGTGTTCCTCGGGGTCCCAGGCGGCGCGGGGACGGACTCGGCGGTGGAGACGCAGGCCGAGGAGGAGGAGGAGGAGGAAGCGGCCGAGCGGCGATCTCCGTCCTCCGCCTCGCAGCTACGGCAGAGAGACTGCACAGGGCGGGATCCGACACCGGAGACCACGTTCCCGTCGAAGCGGTCGCACGTGCGGCAGAGCGTCCTGCGAACGTGACGGGCGACGAGGAAGTTGGCCTCGTGAACATTGGCATCGCAGTCGAGGCAGAGGAACGCCGAGTCGGAGGCGCAATAGAGGGACGCTCGGCCTCTGCAGAGCTCGCACGCGGTGGAATTCATCCCTTGCGAGAAACCCTAACCCCAATACAAGAGCGTTAAAGATCGTATCTTTAGTCGGTTTTCCGTCGAGTTTGGGCCAGGTTTTGAAAAGAAAAGAATGTTTTTAGGGTTCGGCGGAGAAGAGAGGTGGGGGGTTTTAAATAGAAACAGAAGGCGGTTTAAAATCAGGAGCGGTTTTTGTTGGGTAAAAAAAGGCGGTTTTGGAGAGAGAGAGAGAAGAGCCTTTCGTTTGGAAGCGGCTTCTATGGCCACAAACATCGTCTGCCTCGAACAACTCATATAAGAGGTTTTTTAAATGTATATTGTGTGAGCGTGGGGCCCACGGGAGAGGGGGCGAAATATCTGCCAGGTCAGCATGGTGGGGCCCAGTGGGTGTGGGTTATTGAATGTAGAATTGTCCGCGGCCAGAGGATGGGATGTTGGAACGGGGAGCACGTGGCGTTCTGTGGGCGGGTCTGCGTCATGGGAAGGTGGTCAAGGGGAGTGGCTGGGAAGTCATGTAGACGGTTTGGGAATTGACTACAGTTGCCCTTCTGTTTTAATGAAAATATTTTCCCATGATAAATGTTTGTTTCATCAGAACACATGGGATTTTTTATTTTCTCTTTTTATTTTCTTTTTTTTTTTTTCCTGTTTTCGCTAAATTTGGTATTTTTTTATATATGATGGAGGGTGTCACAGACTTTTTGGCCCAAGGGGAGTCGAAAAAAATCTCCTCTTGCCCCAGTTTGGTAGCGCAGTTTTGAACCCTTAACCTTCATGAGCAACATTGAGTATTTCGGTTACTGGTCTAAGAGTGTTACTTAAACTTGAGGATTCTGATCAATTGCTAGACATCTTCGAGAAGTTGACATGCTAATACCACTTAACTATGAGTATCTTGGTAGAATATATGGGGATTAAATATATTGGATTCATGGTATAAGTGGATAAAAAATGAAGATCATTGGTGAATTTTAAACATGAGTTTGAAATAATATTTTTTTACGAAATTAAAATTTAAAAAATGAAAAATGAGTTTTCAGCGAACTCTTTAGTAATTTATTACATGGGAATGTGAAGGTCCTATGGACATCTCCACCTCATATCCTTTACCCTCACCTCTTTACTAATCTTTGGGTAGAGTTTATTTTACCACGAGTTTTGTATTCAATTCATTCGCATTTTAATGCAACTAGGCAGGTCCTAATTAATATTTTGGTTTGTGACAAATTGAATAAATTTGTTGGCATCAACCCCTTTTTCCTAAAGAAATTATTAAGTATCTTTTAGTTGTTTTTATAGTGTGTTGGATATAAAAAGAAGTTGCAATAATGTGAGAAATGTTAGAGAATATCTTATTATGGTTACGACCCTCCTTATCTTAAAGATAATTAGTTTGAACTAGTTTGATTAGATAAGGATTTGTTTTAATTAGTTTGAATTTAGGGATTTTTTTGTATTATCTTTCTATAAATTAGGATTTTTTCTCATAATAAATATACATTGCTTCCATGATAATCACGTCAAATTTCTTGTTTTTTTAATAAAATGAAATATTTTCTCTCATTCATCCAAATGTTCAAGTCATTCAAATGCCAAGCCTTACGATCTCACCATCTTCATCAAATAGTCCGGTGCTCCTGACAAATATGAAGATCTCCATGTTTTCTTGGTGATCACTGTTCGTTAGTGGATTCATCGTTGTTGCAACCCGCTCCTTCCTGAGCTTGTCGGTAATGGTGGCCCGCTGGATCAGAACTATCCTAAAGCTTCGATCGTGCAATTTTAATGAAGATGGTGAGATTGCAGGGCCTTATGTGGAATTGATCTATATTATAAGAAAATATGAACTAACATTATTTTAAGGATAATGATTCTCTCCTAAGAACCTAACATCACTAACATTCTAACAAATTCTTCACCGATCAGATCATATAGAGCATGTTTGGTAACAGGCGAAGAACAATGATTCTTCGCTGGGGATTTATATAGTTGAGGATTTCACATTGACATTGGTGTGTATCGATGTAAATACCTAAGAAAAATAGGATTCGGTGTGCAAATCCACTTAAGTAAGGATTTTCAAATCTTATTTGGGGGGAGGGTCAGATTGGAATATCCTAAGAAATGAAGATTTACATTCTTTCAAATCCTTGTGAATTTACAATTGTCAAACATAAATTTACCATAACTTTAGCAAAACCAAAAAATATTTTCCCTAAAAATTTGATTACCAAACATGACCATAATCTCTAACAAGGAAAGAGATGAGAGTAGAGTTTCAATCCATTGTGTTCCATTAGTGGCCAAATCGTTTGTATATCTGGTGATACAAAAAGATAACAAGAATCTTAAACCACAAACATAATAGAAAAGAAGTACTTGATGTAAATGAAACGTAGAAATGTATTGAGTGACAAAAGTATGAGACAAATAAATGTAATGGATAAAAATTTATATATATGAGCTATTACCTAGTGATTTTGGTAAGTTCTTGAAGTATCTTACCTAACAAAAGTTCTTTTGAGGAAGTTTTTACTACGTGTGGATCAAATTCTATTCATAGGTAAGCATTAATGTGGTGGTTGTGAAGGGAATAAGTTGATAAAAGGCGAGCATAGTTGGCCACATTGTGTTATAGTGATGTTCTATTATATTGCAAATATGGTTTGCCTAGAGGTGGCAGTATTTTTCACAGTTTCAAAAGGGAAGTATTTGATTTCATTTAAAAGAAATTCAAAATAATCTTTTAAGTTTTGTTCTACTATTAAATAAGTTAAGAAATTATTTATTTAGAAAATATTCTTATGATTTTTAAATAACAAGCTCGTGTTGTTCAGAAAGAAAGAAAAAAAGAAAGAAAAGCCCTTGTCCTTAACTTACCTTTAAATAATCACAATGATATTAAGTGAAGAGTTGAAATAGAATAAATGTTTTTTTTTTTTTTTTTTTTCACTTCTTCACTTAACACCATTTATGACAACATCAAGGTAAATTAACAACAATGACTTTTCGAAAGAAATCTCAAAAACATAAAAAAAAAAAAAAAAAAAAAAAATGCTTCCTTTCTCTTATTTTGTTCAAAACCTTAATTAGTTCGAAATTACTTGCAAACTTCCTTTTGTTTGCCTAGAAGAAGACAAGAGAAAATTTAATAAATTGGCAAATTCTTATACCTGATTTATAGACTTTGAAGTACGTGAGTTCTAAAGAAACAACAACCCTTTTCTCTCCACCACATGCTTCACCATCTTTCACACAAGGCTCAGTTGTGGGCCTTAATTTTTATTTGAAAAGAAAGTTGTCACCTTCGTAAATGTGTTAGAAGGCAAACATTTTAATTGGATCGTCAATGAGATGTTACCTCTTGAAGAGATTGAGACCCTTAAATTTAAGGCGTCAATCATTATGACTTTGACGTCTACCATTTTGATTTGACATTTGCACATGCCAAAATAGTTACGGAGCCGTGGCGGATCCATTATTTTCGTTTGAAGAGGAGGCGGAGAATGACCATAATATTAATTTCATCATAATTTTGTTATTTGAGGGGTCGAAAACTAATTTTTGATGGAGGCATGAGCTTTAATGTTTTTTTTTTTCCATGTTTTGGATTGTATGTATCGCTTTTTTTTTGGTGGTCCGCCGGGTTGAGGGGCCCCAAAACACAAGACAATCTAAATTTTAAAGAGATTTTAAAAAAAAAAAATTTATAAAACAAAAAAAATAAATAAAGAAATGGCAAAAGTGCAATAACGTCTTTTGAGGATTACATGTTGACCACAAAATCTCTCGTGAGTTTCCTTCCACGAATCCAATCTCGGGCGTATGTGTATGTATCATCAAAGGGAGAGGCGGAACGAAAGGATTATATCGATTGGCCGATGGCTATTGCGCCACGTGGTGCTCTCTTCGAGAAAGGAAAAGATTCTCTTTCTAGTCTCTAGTCTCTAGAGAATAGAATCCAGAAGACGCGCCAGGCTGAGGCACGTGACATCTACAAAATACGTCGCTGGCAGCGGACTGCTTTGAGACAGACGCTCGTACAAAATACGTGCGATCAAGAGGTCGCCACGCATGGTGGCTTTGTTGCATTGAGAAATCATGAGATAGGGGATTTAAGCGAGCTCGTAAATGGAAAATTCCAACAGCTAAAAAAAAATTATTTGATATAATCTTATGCATAGGTTTTTTATTACATTTCTATCCGACAGTCTTATCCATTTATTTGATTTTGGGGGACAAACTGGAAATTTTCATATAGATTTTTAGGATAATCCATAATTTTTATTGGATTTTTCTAAATATATTACGGTTTAACAGGTGCGACCGTGCCCGCATGATTGTGCCTAGGTCTGCCTCTTAATCGTGAACCCTACCTTATTAGAGTTAAATTTGGAGCTGGATTTTCAATAAGTTGGGACCTCCTATGAGTGATCCCTCAACCTTTATTTCTTTGTCAAAGCCTAAGGGGATCCTTTTTAACTCAAAACATTTGGCACGTGACATGACGATAATTGTCGGGTCCATATCACATGTGAAATGCAACAATCCTTTTTTTGTGTATCATCATCATTATCTCCAAACCTCTCCATTATATATATATTTTCAGCGGGTGATAATATAATCACCTTGATACATGATGATGATGATCCGAGGGAAGAGATTAATTAATTTGAGGCCATGGCCAAGCCTCAAAAGTTTATCTATAGCTTGCATTCTAAATCCATCAATGAGACCACTTCAAAATCCAGTGTTTATCTCATAGCTTTCATTTCTTTATTGAAAAAAAATCCAGATCCCCCATCGTAGTTAAGTATATGTGACCCATGCGCACCACAACACGTGATTTTCGAATGAGAGCAATTGCACTGTTCTGTGCTAACTCCGTTTATCATGACCATTCATGGTGAGCATATACCAATTGGTTAAGAGCATCTGAACTCATTGAAAATGGGATGAGCCCTCAACATTATTTCATGGGGCTAGAATTATTAGAGTGATGATAGAGTATTCATTTTAACTTTGCAAACAGGTTAAATCCAAGGCAGAATCATGGGGGAAAAAAATACTTGGATCCATTTTTGTGGGTCCCAATCTGTATTTGAATTCAAATCTAACACAAAACCACGAAACTTATGTGTTGTATTTAGATCTAGCATCACCTTAAGGAATGAATCCAAATTTAGCTTTAGATAAAAAATATGATGGGGGAGGGAATTACTATAATCGGTAAAAAAAATTCGAAATATTTTTGTTCTTCAAATATAGAAGCGGAGCAATATATATTAAATAGTAAATAATTAAAGCTAAGCAGAATCTCAAATATAAATATAACTTAAACTATGTAGATCGCTGAAACGTCTATATTTTAAGACAAAATCAACTCTTGGTTCTCTTTCAAATCTTTGTTTCAGGCATACTCAAGTGTTTCTTGCAAAGAGAATAACCATTTCTCTTTCTTTTTCTAATAGAAAGTAAATTTATAGATGTTTTGCACAAAGTTTTGTGCCATTTAATTTGTTGTCGCTATTCTTGTTTTTTGGGTTTCATCAATTTATTGCTAATCCACATCTTATGAAAGAAATGATTCACCACTCATTCATCATCACTCATCAGCTGCATCCAAATAATTTCTTGGCGTGTTTGGCACTTTACTAGTAAAGTTAGTAAAGTTAAAGTGAAATAAAGCTTCCATTATCCAGATAAAAAAAGACAAGGGGTCATATCAATAGTACACAAGTTCAAGATTCCCTCATTTTTTATTTTTTTTAAAAAGAGAGTAAAAAAAAAAAACTCAATTCTCCACTAAATGACAAAAAACTAATCTCTTTTTACATAAAAAGTAAAAAAGATTTCCTATCAAACAACTAAAAAAAAAAAAGACTATCATAACTTCATATATTATATTATCTCTTGATTTTGATGCTTCACTCCAATTTACTTTTTATCTCCGATCCCTTGGTCGCATGGGCCACACTTTAGAAAGACCATACGGCGGCTTTGCACGAACTTGTGTGAGCCCTACGCCTCCCCCCGCCCCCAACACAAGATATTACTATAGGATACGTTCTCATGAAAAGTTGTTTGATGTTGAGATTACACTATCTTTTTATACCTCGGAGTTCTTATGCAAAAAGTTGCAAAGGCTGTCAATCAAACCATAGTCTTACTATGGCAAGTCTAAAAGATTTGTACATTTTGAAGGGACTTCCATAGGAAGACCCATGTGCAACATTACCGTTGAAATGAGAATCACCTTACAAGGAACAAAATGAATCACGGTCGAAATATGAAGAAAATGGGGACATATATGTTGGGATTGTGTGTGCGGAAGCGTGCGATCAAGAAACAAACAAATCAAGCCATACAAAAAGAAATACAGATTTACGTGGTTCGGTGATTTCACACCAACATCTATGGATAAAGCTCGTCTTCTTCTTCTCTCCTAATCAGAGTTTTTTTTCACACCCTTAGGATTACAACCAAAAGAGATAATATGTAGTTTCAACAAAGACCAAATTAGCCCTCAACCCTAATATAAATGAATTGGGCCTATAAAACGATCCAAAACCCATAAACCCAACAAATCTCCACCTTGGCGAGATTTGAAGGTCACAAACATTTTCCACCTTGGCATGCAATCACAAGCCTCCAAATGCGCCCGTAGGCACCATACACCCGTAGGTGCTCAAACTCGTAGGATGTTGATCAAGTCTAAGCAATGCTTAAACTTGACCCAGTCATCACCTTAGTCAGCATATCTGCGGGATTATTAGCAGTCGCAACCTTCTAAAGAAGTATATCCCACTCATCAACAATCTCCCGTACAAAATGATACAGTACGTTGATGTGTTTCGTACGTAAATGACGAATTTGGTCTTTTGCAAAACAAATTGCACTCAGACTATCACAATGAACATTCATGTGCTCCTGAAAGATCCTCATGTCATCAAGCAAACCTTGAAGCCAAATGGCCTCCTTAATGGCTTCTGTCACCGCCATGTACTCTGCCTCAGTAGTCGACAAAGCAATTGTAGACTGTAACATTGACCTCCAACTCACCGGTCCCCTTGCAAGTGTGAACACGTAACCTTTAATAGACCGGCGCTTAATCAAATTACCAACGTAATCCACATATCCAACCACATGCTGACCAATACTATCAACCCGCTGAAACACCAAACCAACAATATACCTCATTGATGATCATTTCATATTAATCATGAACATGCAAATCATGATAAAAAATAATAATAATTAAACTACACAGTATTTTTATCATTCTAGTCGTTGCAACTTATCTATAGGCAGCATAATTTTCAAATGAACTAATAGAATTCCAAAACTTAATATAGTGGTGGATAAGTTCCTGAATAAATGCCTGTAAACTATGTAGTATAAGATTCAGAAAAAGCAAAAAAGAAAAAATCATAGATGCAGAAGAGAATATTCATTGCAGATTGAGGAAGGAAGCCATGTAGCCATGAATAGACTTACCTTATGCTACCAGTAAGTCTCATAATAGTTGTGCAATATGGTTTCGTCGATAGAATTTTAAGAATCACATTGTTTCCATAATTTTTTCGTAACTTTCATTAAATGAAAATATCTATATTTATAAGCAAATACTAACTAATCTTATAACGAGAATAAGGATAACCTACTAATATCACTAACATCCTAACAAACTGATAATTTCTACAAACTAATAATCTCCAACATTACCCCTCAATCACATGGTACTTTCAAAGAAAGTATCTGTGATTGTAAACATGAAAAATAAGCACCCTTTAATCTCTAAAAAATAGATGATAAAATATTTTAATAGAAATGATCTTCATGTCTTTTTGGTTATGTCTGTAGATCCATCACTGTCGCAAACCGTTCCTTTTTGAGTCTATCGGTGCTGTGCCCACTAGATCAGATTTGTTGCGATTCTTTCAAAAGCTTTGATCATGTAATTTTGATGAATAATTAATTTTGATGAAGATGATGAGATCGTATGGCTTAAATGGATGGATAAGAGAGGATGGTCAGTTTTTCTTATTGAAATTAAAAGATTTGACGGTGATAATCGCGGAAGTAGGATCATACTGATCGCAAGATCATCGCTGAGCCCAAGCTTTGGTACCATATAGAATTTTAAAAATCATAGTGTTCCCATAATTGTATTGTAACTTTCATTAAATGAAAATACCTACATTTATAAGCAAATACTAACTAATCTTATCTAGAGGATAAGGATAACCTACTAATATCACTATTACTAACATCCTAACAAATTGATACTCTCTATAACCTAATAATTACTTCTACATGGGTCTCTTTTTGGGCAGGTTGTGACTGCGCTGCTTGGATTGCTTTGGGTGCAGCCTTTTTAATATCTACTTATGCTATTTGGACCCCTCTCTCTCTCTCTCTCTATATATATATATATATATATATATGGGCCAACTCTCTTAAGCTAAAGCTTACCTTATCCTAAATTGAAAAAGTGATGGTCCCACAAATAAAAGTCAATTACTGTTGTTTTGTGCATGACGTTCGTTTCCAAAATCAAGAAAGATTCAATCAGAACTAGATTTTTCAGTTCCATTATGCAAAAAACAGATTTAATCAATTTTGATTTGTGGGACCAGCACTATTTCAACTTGAAATAAAGTAATCTTCAGCTTAGGAGAGCCATATACATATTTATATATATATGGAAATAAAATACTAAGTCCCTGGGTAGTTTGGCCCTATCTCCATTGCCTTTGATCATATCTTTGCCAATAGCTCTGTTTTGTGCCTAGTACTTCATGTTTGTGTTTAGTGGTATATACTATAGTTCTTGTTTTGGTCGTAGCCTTTCTAATGCCTACATGATTCTTTTTGGGAAGCCTGTGTCTGGTGATTAAGGCCTTATGTGGCAAATCTTATTATTATGAAATAGATCTGTATGATATAGAACTATTTCAAATGTGGCAATTTGAAATAGATGTTTTAAAAATAGATTGTTTGGTAGGACCAAAAATTGTTTGAAATAGATGCTTAAAAATCCAAGGGTTCAAGATTTTTCATTAATTTTTCGAGATCTACAATGAATCAGGGCCGGAAATTTGAACCCATACATGCTTTCAATATTCTAAAGAGGATCAACAATTAGGATCATGATTTGGGGACCCACAAAGTTCTAAAAATGCAAATATATGGTGCTGCATGTTTTGCAAATCTCTCGAGATTCAAGAGTGATCAACGGCTCCAGTTACAATACATAGTTGTGTCTGAGCATGTGAAGAGTTTCAATGGCTCATATCATCATTAAGGGTCCCATAAGTTTTGTTTAAAAAAATTAAAAAACAGACTGATGAAAAGTCACACGGAATGCAGCCTTTTTGACCTAAGCATATCCAACGGCTCATACCTTTTCTCAATTTTCTCAAGATGTACAACTAATCATTGGCTGAAATTTGGACCCATGGCCGTTTTCACTATTCCAAAGAAGATCAATGGTTCTGATCATGATTGTGGGGCCCAAAAAAGTCCAAAAATGTAGATCTATGATTCTAATTGTTTTTGTAAATATCTCGAGATCCAAGAAAGATCAACGGTTTAAATTTGGATACAAGGCTGTATTTGATCTTCTTAAGATTTCTAATGGATCGGATTATCATGTAGCTTCCTAGAATTTAGTGAAGCTAAAAATATCGTTTCAAGAACCATCTTTCCGCTTCAGACTTTAAAGTCTGTTTGAATTCTCCCAATTCAGGCTGCTTTCCAAAACAGATAGATTTTGTCTTTATCCGTTTTCTAAAGGAGACGTCATTTCAATTGAGTGATGATAGATGGAACGACTTTGGGACCGGTCTGTGGACCGATCCCAAAGTTCCCATCCAATTTGGATGGGAACTTTGGGATCGGTCCACAGATCGGTCCCCAAAGTTCGGTCCATCTAGACTTTCACTTTCAATTTCCAAACGGACTGTTTGAGTTTTGAAACCGAGGCTAAAATAAGAGTTACCAAACGGCCGCTAATACAATTTGCATTAAAAAAAAAAAAAAAAACCTCTATGATCTCCATAACTCCAATTGCGGCTCAGTTGACTATGAGCATTATGTTGTGTCCTATAGGAGTCATTTACCCTTCATGTGAGAGAGATAGATTAGAATGAAAATTACTCATGTAAAATTATACCTGTGCCTCTCTAGCTAAAAAGGTGTGTAACTATTACACACTCGAAAAGGTGTGAAATTCTTCATAAGAAAATAATTCATATACAAAGTATTCTCATGTCTTATTTACACTTGTGATGTGTAAATGAGTGCAAACAAACATACATACACATATATAAGATACGTACGTAGATGGAGAATAGAAGGACCCCTTGTGAAAATTTGGGGAGGATAAGAATTACATGCATAAAGTATTTGATCACCTTTGAGTCCACTTTGCTACCAGATTGTCCTGCTTTTATTTATGGAAAAAAATAAGTGACAACATCCAACTGTGCCATTGAATCATTTGCAAAAAAAAGGGTCCTCCAATCCAGTCATTAGTAGAATGCAGAATTTAAAGATTATTGTTTTGTTTTTATAAATGAAAGCATATTGAATGAAAAATATGTTAAACAAAGTGAATAATGAAAAACAAACTGCACTGGGAAAACTAATCCTGACGCCTTATCTCAGATCATTCCAGGTCATATGTCCTACTACTATTGAAATAAAATCCACCCTCTACCAGGAGCAACAAAAAAAAAAAAAAAAAAAAAACATGTGGAAAATCTCCACTTTCCCACTTTGGTTGTGTTTTTGTAAATGTATTATGATCTTGTGCCTCACAGATTGTACACTGCAATTGCTTCATCTAGGTCTTCTTCATCTTTGAGAACGGCCACTTACTAGTACAATTCTCACTTGACCGTCCAGGATTCGAACCCCGGATACGCCACCTATTCCTACTTGTGTACTCCTTTCCCACTTATGCAAGTTGCCTTCCTGTGTATGTTCCTAGCTCCCTGGCTGGGTTACCCAAAAAAGAAAAAGGTCTTCATCTTTGAATAAGAATAAATGATATGGTAACTCTGCCCCAATGATGGGATCGTAACTAAGAAACTATGTACTAACCCAAAAACCTCTTAAGCTGATAGGTGTAAGGCCCAAACATATAGATGAAGTCCTATCAAACCCATTATTTAGACGATGTGGGATGTGGAACATTCCAATAGACCAAAGATCTACGTGGCTCAAGGAAGAGTTATAATGATCCTCTTTTTTTTCAAAACTGTTATTCAGCTTTAAGGTATAAAAATATACTAGCCGAAAACCCCGTGCAATGCACGATTAAGTCCCGCATAAATTGACTTATAAATTCAAATTAATATCTAAATTAAATTACAATTAATAAAGAAGCATGCACTGAATGAATGATCACACATGATCTCCATATTGTCTTCTATCTCTGAACACACATAATCTCGATGAATGATCATGAACAAAATGATGATAGCGCTGGTTTTCTGTCTATTCTGCCATGTCATGTCGGCCTATTCATTTTTTTAATTTTCATGATTATCTTTCCTTTGATTTTTTTTTTTTTGAAAGACAGAAATAAATTCTGAAAGAGAGAAGGTTACATGATATCAAACAGATTCGTGAAGATTCCATAAGATATAGGTTTCAATGACATCAAGATCTCCATTCTTGGATTTCTAGACAAGACCCAGCCACATATGCAACATCAAAAACCACACTTGGATGTTAACTTGAGGTCACTGAAGAACGCGCAAGATATAGAAGAGACCTAGAGAGAGTTAAGATTCGGGGTTTTTTCAGGAGGCTCAGTGGTAGTTTTACGGTGAGAGAAGAGAGAAGAAGCATTGGATGTTAGACTAAGTACATAGAGTTTTAGTATCTAAAATGATAAGTGGTGCCCACTTTTATTTTGGCTTAAACTTAGATCCAAATAAGATGCTCTTATCCATTTTTTCCAACATCGAATGCAAACTTCCAAGTCATTGAAATGAGATTGGAATGCGAGTTTAATTCTTTGATAAAGATCAGGGTCTTCCTTCTCAACATCCTCAACAGGTGTTATATATATTAAAGGAAGTCGCAACGAGAGATGGATAAAATGAGTAATTTGAATAAAGAGAGGAGCCTAGATGTGTTTGGATTAAATGAGAGAAGCAGTGGATGTGTTTTAAGCATTGAGAAGGGACACTTTTTTGATAGATGAGTTCAAGAGATACGTCCTAAGAAATATGTTTGTTGCGGGGATGCTGATGTGGCTCAAGGAAAGTTCACATCCAGCCTTTTTTAACCAACTGTTTCTCAGCTTTAAGGTATAAGAATTATTACTAGTACTAGCATGAAATCTTAGTCAAAACTTTAAAGAGAATTTATAAAGTAAATTAAGCAATACTTTAAAAAGAATTTAGAAATATGAAATTGCCCTTAAAATCAAAGTAAAATTAAATGAGAAGAAGATGCTCTTAGATAACGTGCTTTTGAAAATGCTTTACTTTTGCTAATTTTGAATACTATATAAAAACTTAAAAATCACCTTAATTTATAGAGTTGGAAGGCATCCCTTAGAATTGGGTTACATCAACACAAATGGGCTCAAGAGACACATCTTATTGAAAATGCACAAATGTAATTTTGAAAAGACATAAATTTTAAAGAGACACATCTTATTGAAAAGGCACAAATGTGTATATGAAAAGACATTAAGTTTAAAATACTTGAAAAGAAACATTCAAGTTTTCAAGTGCATTTTGAGACAAATTTACAAATGGGCCCAAGAAGCTGATGTGGCTTCTCCTTAAGCCAGAATTAAGGGTTTTTTTTTTTTTTTCCCCCAACCAAGATTCACTTTTAAAGAGAGAATTTGATGGTTAGTTTTGGATACATAATTTGATTTTTTTCATTTTTAACTACTTATAAAAATACAAGCCTATATATTCAATTACATGAAATAAACAGGCCTTAGAATACCAAGGAATTCAATTACGCCAAACAAATGGGCTTGTGGAAACTCAAATGGTCGTTACGAACTCTCCAGGCCAAGGCCCATTAAAGAAAATTGTTCCCGGCGATCCCTTCTAGTTATGGGCCATATGTTCTACAAAGATCCAGCCTACTGATTTTTAATTCAAGCACATGTGAAGACTATCAGAGTCTAGAAAAATATCAGGCTCATGTGTGCTGCAGCCGCCACCAATGGCACAGAACCAGACGCCCAACGTGTAGGCCTAGAAAGAAGCCCAAAACAGTATGAAAGTAACGTGGCTGAGACAAGTTTGGTGCAGTCTAGCTTTTCCTGGGGAGGCAGCAATGAGAGAGTTTGACCTTATACATGCATGGGCCTAGCCATTGATTGGTTAGGATTGGTACTGGGCCAGGTCTTTTGCGGGTCCAGTACTAGTCCTTGTTTTTCTGCCGTTTCCCCCTTCCCCTGTAATATCCTACTGACACCAACAAGAGCTCAGACTCAAGTCCTTTTTTAAGGTCTGTATATGGTGAAGGTTCGACTGGGCTTGCTTATCATGAACAAGCCCAACCAGCTTGCTCATTAGGCCTAACGATCACGCCAAGGCTAACGGCACCATAAGGTAGGATCCAGTGCAGTCAACTTGAAGAATGTTATACTGTTTGTATTAAATGGAAGATTAGTGTGGCCATTTATCAATCTTTTAACCAGTACCAATTGGTGTGCAGTCTGCCCTGCATTCCATGGACCTAAATCACACCAAAATTCTTTCAGATTGCGCTGCAGGACTCAGGCAATCCTCAGACTTTCCCATTGGATGCAGAGTCTTAGTTGTAGTCCCCAGTCATGCCCAGGGAAATTCACGGCCGAGTCTAGCCAACATGAAGGTTGTCCAGGACCATCCTATTAATCTTTGGGCCTAATCTCAGGCCAAGGTCCATCCAAATGTCTGGAAAGTCAGGACTGGGCCTAGCCCACTTGCAAACCTTATACATACTTATTAATTTACTATTTCTAGCTATGTCCTTTGGGCCTAATCTCAGGCCTAGCTCCATCCAAATGGCTCGAAAGTCAGGACTGGGCCTAGCCCACTTGCAAGCCTTATACATACTTATTAATTTACTAATGCTAGCTGTGTCAGGCTAGGTCGGGCCAATTAGTAAACTTAGTGCTGTGCCTGGCCCTTCAGATATCAGACCAAGAACTAGGACCAGGTCCATGCACGCGCGTTGGCAGTAAGAACTCAGTCTAATTCCTCCACAGTGCGGGCTTGGCCCGGACTACCCTGGCCTTTGAGCACCCATACACCCAGCACCCTAGGGATGCTGATGGGCCTCACTAGCTGGACCTGACCCGAGCCTTGCGCACAATGAGGTTGGGTTCAGATGATTTTCTTAGGCCATGTGATAAGTAGTAACTGTTTTTTTTTTTTAGTTAGAGAGGACAAGTTGGGTACAAAAAATTATATATATTTTACATGGAATGGGCCTGATCCTATTTTGCTGCTCTCGGTCGATCCAGTTCCAGCCTTAATACTAGCCTCGATCCGTAAACGAGCCATGCTTGGACAAGCTTCAGCTCAACCCGACGATGAGATTTAACCTCGGCGTCTCAAGCTCGACTCAGGCTCGAGCTTAGTCGGCTTGCTTTGGCTTGTCTATGTTCCCCATAATCCCATATATAATGATCTAAGTCCCACCTTAATTTCTCTCTACTTGATGAGCTAAACATCGGCTTCAATCAGCGGCAGTTGGGGTTTTCATGGGACGGGCTCAGGCATATCTAGGCCCAGTCTGACTTGGAAATGCTGGCCCAGGCCTACCCAAGCCCTAAACGGCCCGCAAAAGTCAGGCCCGAGCCTGCCCATCTAATCAATCAGGGCTGGGCCGAGCCAGGCTTTTCATCTCTTTTGTGGGTATTTGAGCAATTGTTTCCAACTAATTAAATTACATTACATGCATTTCTCACATGGGCTGGGCTTTGGGCTTCTATCGCTTAATCCTAACTCAGACCAATTATTAAATGGGCCCTGCTTACATATCCAAACCCGGCCCAAAGCTGGCTGGCCTGGCCCATGAGCACCCCTACTTCATAGTAAAACCAAAATGAATGATGAATATATATTAAAAGTTTTTGCCATTTCCGCATTGAAATGAAAATAAAAATAATACACCATTTGCTATACTCCACTAATATCATGAGTCGGCCACCCACCTTTAAAAAATCTAAACCGTTTACATACATAAAAAAAAAAAAACCCATGTAATTAATAGCATTATATGAAAATTTCCCTCAAATTAGTGTGAGGACCATTACTAGATTGATTACTTGTTCGACACATGACCAACTTCGTTCGCTTATCTCTTTAACTGTAAGAGAATGAAATGTTGTTCACTGCCAGAAGGACAATGAGATTATTAGCATGATCAATGTAATGTGAACCATGCAGCCAGCAAATGACTTAGAAACTCAGCTGCATTGGATAGAGGTTGTTTGGAGTTTTAAATTAGTTTGAATTTCTGAATGATGAGCATCACTCATGAGTTTGAAGTGGTGCCACACATTAATAAAATGCCACATTGTTGCATTGAAGCATTGTCCTTGTGGGTTTATTCTTGTATCCGGGTTAATTGGACTGGTTAGGGATTAATTTTTTTGGGTTCAGTATTTTGATAATTCTACCGGCCTGACACCAAGAATGAAAGTGTAAAGAAAGAGGCATCTCTTTTTGTTCATGGTTGGAGAAACAACAAGGACCATGCAAATCTCTTATGTGATTTTTTGATTGTGTGTTTACCCTTCTCGCTCATTCAAAGGTCTTATTTATTATAGATATAATAGGTGGGGTTTTTTTTTTTTTTTTTCAAGAAAAACTCATTCGTAAAATAGAAATAGAACAAAGCCCGAGGCAACTACATATATTCTCAAATTGAGATATCTTTGCCATCCGCAATGGCCCACTTTACTTTATCATTGATAAAAATTCACCGCATTCGCAAATCATCTCTAAAACCAAGAGTTGCCCAGATTATATTCGGCTTCCTAAAGAGACCTATTGAGGCAATATTCAGCCTGGTATACAACAAATTTTCATTCGCTATGCATCTCCAAGTAGTTTTAACAAGTAAAAGCAATGTTGTTTTATTTGGTTATTCTTTATATGCCTCTAGGCCCCCTTCTTCAATAGGGGTACATAACTCCCTCCATTTAATAATGTGAAACTTTTTTTATCAACTCTATCTCCCCGCCAAGAATTTCTCATAAATAGAAGGTGTTAAATATTATTTTAGCCATTAACAAGGAAATCTTTAATAGTGTTGGGTCATTTTTAACCCAGATGTATTAAAAGGGGTGAGTTGGCCTGTATTTTATGGAAAAAGCAGTAAAAATCATTGGGAAAGCCCACATCATCTAATTCCCGAGTTGGACATGCATGTTTTCATATATTTATTTGTTTAGACCTTTCACCTATCAGCTTAAGCTTTTATATTGATACATGGTTTCTTAAATGATATCAAAGCTTAAAATAATATTTGAGTGGTAAAAAATAAAGAATATTTTTTTATTTCCGAGAATAGTATGGAAAGACCTCGACATCATGCAACCATCTTGTAGCTTGTCTCCACTTGTCTCAAGAAGATTATAATAAATAGAAAATAGTATGACCTGAACATCATCCAACCATTTTGTAGCTTGTCTCCACTTGTCTCAAGAAGATTATGATAAAATAGAAAATAGTATGACCTTAACATCATCCAACCATTTTGTAGCTTGTCTCCACTTGTCTCAAGAAGATTATAATAAATAGAGGAATTTACATACAACCAACTGATTTGGCCCACATTTACAAATAAGCATATCCACTCTAACTTTAAAGAAATAAAAACACATAAGAGTAGAGGTGACTATTTGTAGAAGTTGAGAAAAGATAAGTTGTTCTATGCAAATTTCCCTAATAAATATAAATTAAGGGATCATTACTATCCAAACCATCTTAAAATAATGTGGTGGTTAGATCTTTATGGATTAAATTAAACTACTTCTAGTGGAAATGTAATGACCAAGTATCCTTATCTTAGGATGTCCCCATGGCATCATGACTATGTGATGGCCCTATAGCCTTTTGTGTATGGAACTGCAAGGCTTTTCTGGAATCCCCAAAGCTCTTTATTTATTCGTCTTTTTCCTTCTTCCTTTCTGGATTAGACAATACTCATTGACTACTGACTAGTATTGAAGTGGATTTTTATGGTAGCCAGCTAAGAGATCTGGGACATGAGAGAGAACCACATATGCAGAGGTTAAAAACTCAAACAAATGAGGAGTAAGGGGAGAGCAGGGATTGATCACTTGTGGACAGGGCGAGATGAAGTGTTGCCAATCAACTTAGCAACCCATTATGTTCTCAGTTTTGAAGGAAATTAGTTAAGATCAGTTAATATCGTGACCTTGATAGATTAACAGAAATTGTACGGGATGTAAAATAGATCGGCTAATACCAAATAGCAAAAATATTATAATTGTAAAAATCAGGTACAAGTCCAATATTAGAATCCATTTTCGATCGTGGATGCAGTCCAGATCATGGGCTCACCTAGATGCACGCCTATCAGTCGGGGTAAAGGGATGGAAAGATCTCATCATGAATTGAGTTGGGCAGAAAATCTCCGTCTCGTAGTCTTCCTAATCCCTGATTTTATAGTCTCGGAGTGCAACATTCTCTGGCTTGTTTGTTTCAATGGGAATTAAGTACATAGGAATTCACTATCAAATGCACTCCAGCTAAGAAGTATACATTAACGTGGTGAAGGTTGAAAGATATAAAGTTGTGTAGATTGGACCTGACTTTCTCAGGATCTGAATTATTAAGGTAAAAGGAAGGTATTCAATTTTCATGTTCCTTCAACCATTTTCCATTTAAGTGGAGATTATTTAATGATATTTTTGAATATCCATCTTTGTTTCTTCAATTCTAATCACTTATAGAAATGCAAGTCCTAAGATTCCTAAGACTTCAATTATATGAAACAAACTTTTACCATTAAAAACTACAGGACACAAATGGGCCCTGTATATGTTTTTTTAGATTTAATCCTATGGTGACTAAAGGTCACCCTTTATCATCTTCAACTGAAAAAAAAAAAAAATAATAATAAATAGTGAAAAATTTGCTACAAACCGAAATGGATCGGAATGATCAAAATAGACCGGAATTCAAACCAAATTTTTTTTTACCCTCATTCCGTTTCGGCTTTAGGACCGAAATAAGAAATTCCGGCCATTCCAACCAAAGCGAAATGGAATTCACTATTATGCCTACTAGTGGCTTGTGGGATCCATTTGGATGGATTCGTATCAATGGCCGATTATGATACAAATGGAAATGTATCAGATAAGGGTCATACAAAAAAAATCAGCCCTATCATATTATCCTAGCCCCTATTTTAACAACCAAAGTTTAATGATCTTTTAATTATAGATATATTTTTAAAATTCAATACAACATACCGTGAATGGTGCCAAATCATAATTGAATAAGAGTGTGAAAGGAGCCGTAATGAGCGAATGTTGAAACCGGTGAGCTCCATAAAATAAAGCTCGATTATACATCCAGCACGTTCCCCCACTGGCTACTACCTTTGTTCGAAACCAAGGGGACAAGGTAGAAAAGGAAAACTCCATTCTCTCCTTCTTTTCTCCCATTTCAAACAGAACAGACCATGTATATCAGAAAGTCTCTTTGATCATACGCTTGTTTCAATTGGAGTTTTCAGACCACACAGAAATGGGGCCTGACGTAGCCATGCTGTCTTCTGTGGAGGAGACTCGTGATGCTCATGTAAGGGAGACTTCAGCCTTCCAAAGGTGGGGCCCACTACTTTCTTGATCCCCAATTGCATCACCACATGGCTCTGTTCAATTAAGCTGCGGGCTCCACCCCAAGGAGAGCCTTATGACCACATTGCTTGTCTCCTTAAGTCAAAGAATAGTTGGGCTGGGCTCGCTCTCTCTCTCTCTCTCTCTCTCTCTCCGAGTGTGTTGGGATTTTCTAACGCTGGTGTCAAATCAAGATCATGTGTTTAGAGCATTTGAAATTTTGTGTTTGGATGTTAGAATTCTGAAGATCAAAAGTCATTTTGAGTCTTTGGAATTCACATAATTTCACCTTTTCAAATGTTGGATGGAACTTAAGTATTTTAGAAACCATTTTGGGGCATCATTTGGATAATTCAGAATTCTTTCCAAATAAGAATTCTCAGAATTCTAATTTTTTTTTTCCTTGATTAGCATTTTTAGCCGAGTTGACTCCACTCCTTGAGTCGAGTTGCTTTGCAGGCTCGTGGATGCTCATTTCTTGGCGAGTCATTAGGGTTGTAAACGGGTTGGTTCCGGTCTGGGTCCATGGTGGACTTGGAACCGGAACCATTAAGGAGAAGGTGGAACCGGATCTGGACCTGGAATCGTTTTGGAACCTGTTTCTTGGCCCCCGAACCGGAACCAAATATGGGACGGGTCTGGATCCGGGTTCGGATTTAGGTAGAGAATGATATTAAAAAAAATATGATTTTTAGGAGAGATTTTTAAAAATTGAGGTAATATTTCGGGTCTCGGGTCCACGGGTCCGAACCAAGGTGGAACCGGATCCGGACCCATTTACTTATCGGGGTCTAAATAAGGATCCAAACCCAATTTTTAAACGGGTCGGAACCTCCGGGTAATCGGAGAATCAAGTACCCATTTACATCCGTACGAGTCATGTAATCGATTCTATTGTGTCGAGATTTCATTAAAAACCCATTATGAGGCTCCATTATTAACTAAGATTAGGAAAGCATTGCACATTATCCTATCAACCAATAGGACAAACCAGGAAACCAAAAGTTTAAAAACCTACTCTGAGCCCTGAGCCTGAAGCCATATACTCATGTCAAGTATGTACGCAATAAAAATCGAGAGCGGCTAGATTTTTACTTTCCATACGCTGCTTCTCTTTGCACCCATCACTAAAGTTAAAAAATTAACAAAATTACTCTTTACACACCTCATTTTTTCCAAACTACCATAATCTATACTCTCTCAATTCTCCCACCCTCCCTCTCCCCACCGGAGGGGGCGGTGGTGGCTGGGGTGGGGGGTGTGTGGATATGTAAATTACCACATGAGCATATTGGTTATAAAAAATTACAGTGTATATGATAAGTAAAAATCAATGTGCATTTAGCATCTCCCTAAAAATCAATGCCAAACATGCCCAGAATCTACACAACAGAGTGCGCATGCATAAAATAGTCAAAAAGTCTACAGAGCCCGGGATTTTTGTCCCGGGCTCTGGCACGGCTCCCAGATAAAATCCGGGCTCTGTAGCATGGCTCTAAAATAGTGGATCCATCATTATTGACCCTGAAAATCTTTAAAGAGACAGCATTACTAGACTTTTGACCCTAAACATCTAGGGATTAAATCATGAGTGACCTTTAGCATACACAATCCACACAAATCCTTCCCCCCGCCCTATGATAAGCATGCATCTAAATAGATATCACAGAGATAGGCATACAAAAATGATATCAACCACGAATTAACACAAGTCAGGTTTGAAATGACTGACATTATTAATGAGAATGACAAACAAGAATGCTCAATTCTTGGGGCTCAAAGAATTGTAGGTCCCATCTGAAGTGATTGTACCTCTTATAAATTGTGTGCTCCAGATGTATAACCAAGAAGAATTCAAAGAAACACAGATGTGGTCCTGAAGTACTCCCTCTCCAATTTCTTCGAAGATGGTCCTCATGTTTGAAAAATAAATGTAAGAACGAATCAAGCAATTCATCAGATGGGGTCCGGATGTCTCTGAACTAATTCCAACACTAGGTGTGTGGCCCCTGGTCATCTTTGTCTTAAGGTATATGTGAGGTCCAGCTTTATCATTCATCTCCCTTCCATTCTCCTCTGCCTCACGTCCTTGGACCAAACAGCATAGACATGCCCATCATTTATGTTGATCACTCATAATAGAAAAGTAAATGGGTGCTCGATTCTCCAATTATCCGGTGGTCCAAGTCCGTTAAAAACTGGATTTGAATTCTTGTTACGCCCCAATAAATAAACGGGTTCGGATCCAATTCCACCTTGGTTCGGACCCGTAGACCTGAGACTCAACATATGAAAACTTTTGAGAGGCTTTCAGAAGTTGCGAAAAATACAAAACAATGATGGATTTTAAAACCGCAACTTATTAGGCACGTCACTTGCACTCGGGTGGAGGGGGTATGGGATGGAGGGTAGGGATGCAAACATGATGGTTCTGGGTCGGAACTATATTAGACCCAAACTCAGACTTGTTTCTAAATAACAGTTTCGATTCCGAGTCATATTCCAATCGAAACCTGTTTTGTTGGTTGCGGGCCTGGTGGTTCTGAAGGTATTTTACAATATCTCACTTTCTTAAAAAGATATTCATATTAAAATATACAAATATATACGATATAAAATAATCTTTAGTTAAGAAAACTACCAAAACAATGATCAAGAGGTTTTGCAAATATAAGTGGAAGTTCATGAGCAACTACTACCTACTATGCTGGCCCAATACATTTTTTTGACATTGATGGTTTCACTATATTTAATATTGATGGTTTCTCTAGGAGTCCTAATATGACTCTCAATAATAGATGGGCCCTTCAATGTTTATAACCCTATCATAATTGCATAGTTCCTTTGTTGATTACTAATATTAGGTGAGTTCTACAAATATCACATAAGATAACTTCTACCATGATTATCAACATCAAATGGGTCTCAAAATAATTATCACTATTTGGATTGTGTGATTAATTATTAATTTACCATCATCGAATGAGTCTCATTAATGGCCTCCAAGTGATTATTATAATCAGCTTGGATTATATGGCTATTAACATCAAATAGGCCCCACATTGATTTTTCATAGATGGATTCCTTGTTGTATGATACTCATTAGGGCTCTCTATTACAATTACCATTGGATGTACTACATTGTGGTTACCAATGGTGGACCCATATTCATTGAACAGCATGGCCTATACGTTTTAACATTTAGTCCAATGATTTTCTAATAAGATGGGCCCTAACACGGATACCAATATTAAATAACTCTAGTGTGACCACTAGTTAGTGGGTTTCCATTGGGTCAATTGTCCATATTTGTCTATTCTTTTCTTGTTTTGGTGCATCATTTAGTGAGAAGTTTATAAATTGCCACATGCTTTAAAGATATATTGAATTTCATAGAAATTCCATAAGTCACACAATATTATAATATGACACAATTTTATTCTGTGATAATGAAATCTTACAATATTTGAATTTGGTGATATGATGTTTTACCTTTATCCAAACACTCCCTAATATTGATGGATCCTACAACTTAGTGTCACATTAGGCGACTTCTACTATGATTATCAACATTAAATGGATGTCATACTACCAACATTAGGTGGTTTCATACTAATTAACAATATTAGATTGTGTGACTAATTATTAGGTTGTCATCGTTAAATGAGTCTCATTGTTTAATGGATCTCTAGTAATTACAATAATTAGCTAGGTTATTATGACTATTGATATCAAATGGGTCCTACATTGATTCTTTATAAATAGAATCCTCAATAATATCTAATAGTCGATAGGTTCCTCAGTTATAATCACAATTAAATGTATTATTGTGGTTACCAATATTTGGTAGACCCACTTTGGTTAAACAACATTGTTGTTCGTGGTTTTTAAATCCTTATTTCTCTCTTCATTTCTTTATTTCAGCGTATCATCTAGTGAAAATTATATAAACTGAAATATACTTTAAAGGTTTATTAAAATTTGTAGAAAGTGTCAAATGCTATAATTGACGGAATATTATTGTGTGGGGAGATTCCTAATCGTCCCAAAGCTGTTTAACTAATGGCCTAATCTTCAGTCCGGCCGAGCGCGTCCCGGCCGCGGTAGTAGAGCGCCAGCCGGGGTGCGGTTCATGGTCCCAGTCCGGCTGAGGCTGTCCTCCGCTAAGCCCGGTTCCGACACGCATCCCGGCTGGCGAGACTGCCAGCCGGGGTGCGCACTTAAAATATCTCCCGCCTCCAGGCGCACGGCGACAAGACAGATGTCTTCCTGGCCGTCCAACCCTCTGACAGGGCAGCATCCAACGGTCACAGCCCCATCGGGGGAGGCCCAAGAAAGGATCCAGTGAGATCTTCGCCTGCCATCGAGTCCAGACAGGATCAGGCCCAATGTGACTGGCATTTAATGCGACATGGGCTGATCGGACTGGCAATTAATGCAATGTGGGCTGTGATGGACCGCCATTTATTGTTTTGTGAGCTGATGATCTCAGCAGCCAGATCATCAAGCCCATGACAAAGTCTCCGGTAATACTGATATATAAAGGGGAGATAGCATCTGAACCAGGTACGCATAAGAATATACACATACATACTATCTCTCTTCTTCTCCATCCAAAACCCAGTATTCATACTAACTGAGGCATCGGAGAGCCCTGCGCTGCCACGGCCAGGGTCCTTTGACCTTCTCTCTCTTCCCTTTCAGGTCCCGCGAGTCGACACCGGCCAGCTCTCGATAGTCATTTGATTAAGTCCTCTAAGGCATCTCAAAATCTTGTGAGTTACCGTTTTAGCACTTACAATTGGCGCCGTCTGTGGGAAGGAACGTGATTGTCAATCTTCCTTCATACTATGGCTGGGAGAGCTGTAAAAGATGGAAAAGTGCCCGAGACAGGCCCTGCAGGGACCATAGCGAACCCTTTCCGAGAGTCTTTGAGGTCCACTCCTGTCTATCTGCGGGGGTATCAGCCCCATCCAGAGTCATACCCGGAGACGGTGGTGACCCCTCTCCAGCCTCCTAGGAGGAGGGACCTCACCCTTCACCAGACTCGACGTAAGTCCCCGGTCTTGTTGGATCGTCGGAGAAATAGCGAGGTTCGCAGCTCTGATGAGGAATTCGACCCTACTTACGAGGAGATACAGGCGCAGAATGCTGCTATCCGGGAGAAGGATGCCCTTATCAGACGCCTCCAACGACAGCTCAGGGAGACAGCTGAAGCAGCTGACACCGCCAGACAGCGTCTGCAGCGATCTGGCGGAGGAGGTTCTTCTCGCCATCAGCAGACCACCCCTTCTCAAAGGGACCTTAGGTTTCATCTGAACGAAAGCAGACGCAGTCGAGCTAATGACGAAGCCTCCAGCAGTAACCGCAGCCTTTCAAGGAAATGGTCAGAAGACATCCCCGAGGTCCGTAATGATGCTCAGGGATGGCTTGAGGAACAGATTCAGCAAGCAGTTAGGCGGAACCTGGAAGTGGCCGGCCTCACCCGAAGTCATCAGGACGCTGGCGCGTTCGCCGACCTCGGCACGTCGCCTTTCACTAGCGACATTAGGGATCACCCCCTACCGAGGAAGTTCACTGTCCCAAGGTTCGCCACCTACGAAGGGGCTTCAGATCCAGCTGCGCATCTGCGACATTTCTCGCAGAGGATGTCTGTCTGGGGAGATGAAGGCCATTTGAATTGCAAGGTTTTCTCGTCCAGCCTGGGCGAACTCCCCTTGAAATGGTTCTGCGGTCTCCCAGAAAATTCCATCTCAACCTGGCAGCAGCTCCAGCATTCCTTCATAAAGAAGTTCCAGGCTTACAGAGCTATCCCTAAGACGGACGCCGATATAATGGCCCTAAGGATGAAGCAGCACGAGAATGTCACTCAGTTCGCCAAACGGTTCTGGACGGTCTACAGCCAGATCGATGGCTCCAAAGACGAAGTGGCAATCTTTGCGTTCCAGAACGCCTTGCTGCCTGATAATGATCTTCGGAAGGACCTGGCTGGCAATCCTGTGGCCTCTATCTCGGCGCTAATGGCCAGGGTGAACCGTTTCATAGCTCAAGAGGATGACCAGCTCAGAGCCAGGGAAAGCTTTCACGTCAGCCGAAGAGATCGGAACGGGAAGTCTTCAACGAAAGAAGATCGGTCGTCCAGGAGAGAGGAACCAAGCCGCCATAGGGCCTCGACTAGCTCGGCAAGGGCTTCTACACCCGCCTACAGAAACAACAAAAAGCTCAGACTGTCTTCCGATCCCTACAAGGCTGTTGATACCATATTTAAGGAGCCTATTCACAAGATCATGACTAAAATCAAATCCAGGCCGTATTTCAGCTGGCCGCCGCCCATGAGGAGCGATTCGGCCAACCGCGACCAGAGTAGATTCTGTGCTTATCATAGACAGAATGGCCACAATACCGAGGAGTGCAGAATCCTCAGGTCTCACTTAGAGAAACTTGTCCAAGATGGACATCTCAAAGAATATGTCAAGGCGAACGACAGGGATGAATCCCGAGCTCGGCACCGAAATGAAAAAAGTCAGGACAGTGATGGATCCGAGAAACTCATTAGCGTCATACACCTCTCTCCCCCACCCAGAGGGAGTAACCAGGCGCGTGCCGAGGCGAGACGGGCGTCCCATGGAAAACAGGTAATGGCGGCCGAGTTAGAACCGGTTGCGAAGAGGCCTCGCAAGGAGCAGCCCGGGATTTGGTTCTCTGATGACGACCTGGAAGGCGTACAACTCCCGCATAGTGATCCGCTTGTCGTCACTTTGAAACTGAAGAATTGTAGGGTCCAGAGGATCCTTGTGGACCCCGGCAGTTCATCCGAGGTCCTTTATTTCGATTGCTTCAGGAAGATGGGCCTTTCGGAAGCAGATCTGCAAGAGGCCCGAACTCCATTGATAGGCTTCAGTGCCCAACCTGTATACCCAAAAGGGAAATTGACCCTTAAAGTTCAGGTTGAAGGAGCCTCCGTGATGGTAAACTTCCTGGTAGTCGACGCGCCATCCCCTTATAATGCCATCATGGGTAGAACTTGGCTCCACAGCATGGAAGCGGTACCCTCTACTCTCCATCAGAAGTTGAAATTTCCACTCGAAGATCACGGTAGAGTAAAAATAGTGACGGTTCGGGGAAATCAGCAAATGGCCCAACAGTGCTTGATGGCCGTAGTACCCGGAAGTCGCGAGCCCAAGCAGGTCAATGTGGCCGAATTGGAGAAAGAGTTGGACCGAGTCGGTCAGCATCCCGAACAGAAGAGTGTGGAAGAACTGACCGAGGTTAGGATCAGCCCACATGATCCGGAAAGGTTTTTCCTCCTCGGCGGTCAGCTTACCGAGCCTGAGCGATCCGAATTGACCGAATTCCTGTTCCAGAATATAGGAGCCTTCGCCTGGACCCCAGAGGAGATGCCCGGTATTCACCCCGAGATCGCGTGCCACAAGCTGAATGTGGATCCCGAGCACAAGCCCGTAATGCAAAAAGCTCGTAGGACCGGGCTGCCACAGACAGAAGCTGTGGTCGAGGAGGTCGGTAAACTACTTGAAGCAGGGGTGATCAGGGAGGTGCAGTACCCGGTTTGGCTCGCCAACACGGTGGTGGTCAAAAAGAAGACTGGCAAGTGGAGGGTATGCGTCGACTTCACAGATCTCAACAAGGCCTGCCCCAAGGACAGCTTCCCGCTCCCAAAGATCGACCAGATGATCGACGCCACCGCCGGCCACGACCGGATGAGCTTCCTCGACGCATATCGAGGCTACCATCAGATACCTCTGTACGCTCCGGACGAAGAGAAGACTGCGTTCATAACGCCCAGGGGCATCTACTGTTATAAGGTAATGCCTTTCGGCTTAAAGAACGCAGGTGCCACTTACCAGCGCCTGGTCACTAAGATGTTCGGGGCGCACCTTGGCAGTACTGTTGAAGTGTACATCGACGATATGGTCGTCAAGTCCAAACAAGCCGTGAACCATCTAGCCGATTTGGCCGAGGTGTTTGCCATTCTGAAAGAGTACAATCTGAAGCTGAACGCCTCCAAGTGCGCCTTTGGCGTCGGCTCAGGCAAATTCCTCGGGAGCTTGGTCACTAGGAGAGGGATTGAGCAGATCCAAACCAGATTTCTGCCATCCTTGGAGTGCAGAGCCCGTCTACTGCAAAAGAGGTCCAGAAGCTTACTGGCATGGCTGCCGCACTGAACCGATTCATCAGTAGATCCTCAGATAAGTGCCATCCCTTCTTTAAATTGTTGAGAAAAAACTGTAAGTTTCAATGGACTCCAGAGTGTGACCAGGCTTTACAAGCACTTAAGGCCTACCTTTCGTCGCCGCCTCTACTTTCGACCCCAAAACCAGGGGAAACGTTGCATTTATATCTAGCGGTCTCGGATCGAGCCGTGAGCTCGGTCCTGATCAGAGAGGAGGAAAATCAACAAAAACCGGTTTATTACACGAGCAAATCGCTCCTCGATCCCGAGACCAGATATACCCTGTTGGAGAAGCTTGCGTTGGCACTAGTTAGCGCCTCCCGCAAGCTCTCCCATTATTTTCAAACTCATACTGTAGTGGTGATTACAAAACATCCGCTCAAGTCTGTTTTCCGAAAAGCTGATTTTTCAGGAAGGCTTTCGCGGTGGGCGATAGAGCTCGGGCAATATGATATTCGATACCAGCCCAGAACAGCCATCAAAGCTCAGGTCCTGGCGGACTTTATTGTGGAGTTCGTACCTCCGACCTCGGCGCCAACTCAGCTCGGCCCCGAGCCCGCGGACGAACTCGAGGTACCCCTCCCGGGGGATGACGGACTATCTCCAAGCCGATCTCCGGCTCCCGTATGGAAGGTCTTCGTTGATGGATCGTCAACAGCCAAGCGAGCTGGTGCTGGGACCGTCATCCAAACCCCGGATGGTCTGGTTATTGAGCAAGCCCTTACTCTGGATTTCAAAGCGTCAAATAATGAAGCGGAATATGAAGCCTTGTTAGCTGGACTGAGTAGTGCTAAAATCCTCGGAGCTCGGCAGTTGCTCGTCTTCAGTGACTCCCAGCTAGTGATTAACCAGTTGACAGGAAATTATCAGGCCCGAGACGACAGGATGTCTGCCTACCTCGCCCTCGCAAAGAAGTCTCTCTCAGAATTCCAGACAGCCGAGGTCAAACAGATCAGCAGGGGGTCAAACTCTCATGCCGATGCCCTAGCCAGTCTAGCCTCCGCCGTTGAGGCAGGGAAGAAAAGAACTATCGAAGTGGGATCGCTGGCAAGACCCAGCATAGAGCTTCAGCCACCCCGGGAAGTCCTCCATCTTGACTCCGGCCCAAGCTGGATGGATCCAATTATATCCTATCTTAAGGACGACAAACTCCCGGAGGACAAGATTGAGGCTCACCGGCTCAGATTGAAAGCTACACGGTTTTGGTTGTCCCCCGAGGGCAAGCTCTACAGAAAGTCATTCACTGGCCCATACCTTCAATGTGTCCATCCAAGCAAAGTGGAAGACTTTCTCTATGAAATACACGAAGGAATTTGTGGAAGCCACATAGGAGGAAGATCGTTGGCTTACCGAGCAATCAGTCAGGGGTACTGGTGGCCATATATGCAGAGAGATGCGCGGTTATATGCCAAGAAATGTGAGAAGTGCCAGAAGTTCTCCCATTCCCTCCATCAACCAGCATATGATCTGAGCCCACTCTCTAGCCCATGGCCCTTCGCTCAGTGGGGGCTTGACATTGTAGGGCCACTCCACCGAGCTCCGGGAAATAAGAGATGGTTAATAGTGGCGACTGATTACTTCACAAAGTGGATAGAAGCAGAATCGCTGTCTTCCATCACCGAGCGTGACACGAAGAATTTTGTATGGAAGAACATCGTCACTAGGTTCGGCATCCCAAGAGTTCTCGTCTCGGATAACGGCACCCAGTTTGATTCTGCTGCCTTCAAAAACTTCTCCAAGGAACTCGGCATCAAGAACCGCTATTCTACCCCAGCATATCCTCAGAGTAATGGCCAGGCAGAGATCTCCAATAAAGTAGTACTCGACGGGCTAAAAAAGCGACTGGATCAGGCAAAAGGAAGATGGGTAGAAGAACTTCCGAGTGTTTTATGGGCCTACAGAACTACTCCGAGGCGTTCCACATCATCGACCCCGTTTTCCCTAGCTTACGGAATGGAGGCTGTCATCCCTCTTGAGGTCGGCCTCCCAACCCTGAGGTCAGAACTCTTCGACCGAGGCCATAATGAAACTAACATCGCCCGGGAGTTGGATCTCGCTGATGAACGCAGAGAATTAGCAGCCATCAGACTGGCTGACTATCAGCAGCAACTGGCTAGAGGTTATAACCGAAAGGTCAGGGAAAGAAGGTTCTCAGTTGGGGATTTAGTTCTAAAGAAGACGCTCCCGGGAGATCGAGACCCAGGCCAGGGCAAGTTGGCGCCGAATTGGCACGGACCGTTCAAGGTAATCGCCACCGCTGGGCGATCAGCTTATAAACTCGAAGACATGGACGGTCGACAGCTACCTCGGCCATGGAATGTATCGCATCTCAAGAAGTTTTATTTTTAACAGTGTGTTCGAGATGTCTCGTGATTTTAATGAAAACAGTTCAGTCTCTATTCTTGTCCCTACTGTTAAACCCGGAGACAAGCACCCGGGCTGGTCCACGCACCACCCCGGCATGAAGCCTACGGGCCACTACGATTGCCGTGGGGCTGGTCCACGCACCACCCCGGCATGAAGCCTACGGGCCACTACGATTGCCGTGGGGCTGGTCCACGCACCACCCCGGCATGAAGCCTACGGGCCACTACGATTGCCGTGGGGCTGGTCCACGCACCACCCCGGCATGAAGCCTACGGGCCACTACGATTGCCATGGGGCTGGTCCACGCACCACCCCGGCATGAAGCCTACGGGCCACTACGATTGCCGTGGGGCTGGTCCGCGCACCACCCCGGCATGAAGCCTACGGGCCACTACGATTGCCGTGGGGCTGGTCCACGCACCACCCCGGCATGAAGCCTACGGGCCACTACGATTGCCGTGGGGCTGGTCCGCGCACCACCCCGGCATGAAGCCTACGGGCCACTACGATTGCCGTGGGGCTGGTCCGCGCACCGCCCCGGCATGAAGCCTACGGGCCACTACAATTGCCGTGGGGCTGGTCCACGCACCACCCCGGCATGAAGCCATGATGCACGCACTACCTTAACATGGGGCCATTGTGGCCGCCTCAGTACCGTGAAGGCATCGGCATCGTATGACATCATCGCCACTTTAATTACCCGTTATGATCTTGTTTAAAAAAAAAAAGGAGAAAGTACAAACACCATGAGAAGATCAAGCATGCAAACAGTGCGGGAGTGAAGAATAAAAAAAAAAAAAAGTTCGATTTATTGATTACTGGAAGTTTACATTTTGGAGCGCACAGATTACATGGCGATAAAAAAAAAAGAGATAACAGCGACCGGCTCTTCATGGTTCTTGTAGAACTGGATTACAGGGGACGTCGGCGGAGGCTTCTTGAGGGGCTGGGCCGCTGTCGACACCGACCGGGGGGCCGATAATGACTGTGTTATCCGGCGCCGATGGACCAGGATAGATCGGGTGGTCCTCCGAAATCCCGACCTCCCTCAAAGCGGCGCGCCTCGCCTTCGCCCACGCTTTGTCCCGAACGCGGAATACCTTCGCGCCGTAGTAAACGGTCGCTTGGGTGGCCGCGTCCTGGAAAGCCGCCTCACTCTCCGTCTTGACTTTGGCCTCCGCCTCGTCCGCCCGCTTCGTTTCGGCGCGGAGGTCGCTCTTCAAGCTCTCCATTTGGGCCTCGAGGTCGGCGTTCTTCATTTTCTCATTTTCAATCTCCATCGCCACCTCTCCAAGTTTGGCCCGGAGGTCACCCTGGAACGCCTCCAACTGATTAATTTTTGAAACGCTAGACCCCAGCGCCTCCTCAAGCTCCCTCTTCTCCTCGGTGAGGCCAGCCACCAAGGGACCCTGCTTGCTGAACCTGTCGATGACCACCATCGACTTCTGCAACGTCTGACAAGAGAACATAATATGTTAATAACCGAAGTGGAGCACTTGCAAAACAGTTGAAATTACAAGCTAAGTTACCTGGAAGCAGGAATGCAGTAGTGACGTCACCAGCTTGGGATCGCTCATCTTTTCCAATCGAGCCATGTCGCGCGGCAGTGCGCAAGCATGGCCGAGCGCTTCAAGCACGAGGGGATCTGGCCTCCTGTGGATGCAGTCATCCACGGTCATAGGCCTCCCTGGCTCGAGCAGGAAGTTCGGCTTCCAGGGTGCTGGCTCGGCTACCCGCGATATCCTGCCCGAGCCGCCTCCCTCTTCCCTCGGCCTCTTTCTTGAGGAGCTCTCGTTGCAAGCGACCTCAGGGGGACGTTGGACTTCCGGGCTTGGCTCGCGGGTCGGTACCGCCACCTCGAGAGCCCCAGGGGACTCGCCAGGGCTGGGGGCTAAGTGTCCAGCGGAAGCCCGGGCTGCTGGCGGAGACGCCTCGCCCTCATCGCCTAGGGCCAACGCCTCCAGGTCCACGAATGCCGGGACCCGTGACATTTCTTCTAAATCGATATGGGGACGCCGCGCTCTCCTCACCAAAGGAGTGCCGCTTGACTGCGGTTCGGGGGAGGGTTGCTGTTCAGGCGATGCTTCAGCACCGGCAGCGGTTCCAGAAGGACCCCCCTCTTCAAACACCGCCTCCGGGCGGCCGCCAACAAAGGGGTTACTGGTCCCTGGATCCTCTCCTTGGGGCAGCGGATCGAGCAGCGTGGATCTTTTGTTGTAACCCCTGTACCTCGGCTCGTAACCTAGCAGAGCCCAGGCCGATCTGTTGGAGAACTCGGTGCACCCCCTGATGGCCCGGTACCACTCCTCGTTCTTTCTCCAGCCGTCCCGTCTGGCCCGTCGCCTCCTTTCGCGAGCAGCTGCAAAATGAACCAAAAGGACATCAATCCACCAAGCACTAAGGCAGGGACTAAAATAAGATTAACGATAACAAGTAGAGGGGATTACTTGGGACGACTCCGGGGTGACGCGGTACCCTGTGCACCCTATCCTCCTCGGCGCCGAACTCCCAGTTCCCCGAAACGCACACGAGGTCGTCTCCGGCATATTTACTGGAATCCTCAAGTGCCGTGACGAAAGCCGTGCATTGGGGCCTGACTCGGAGGTAGTAGCCGTCCTCCTTGGACTTGCAAATGTCATAGACATCTTCGATGTCATGGACACCGAGGTCAATGCCTAGACTTTTGTTCAACACGGCTGTGCCCATGATGACTTTGTAACCGTTGGGCGACAGCTGACACGGACTAAGGGCCCAGGTGCTGAGGCAGGCTCTAAGGAGTGGGTCTAGAGGGAACCTAACTCCGCCCTCTACGATGGCGATCAACGGGAAGGGCATCCACCCCCCCGAGTACGAGCGGAGTGCATAATCTGCAGGATCCGCTCGTCTGATCAACACGTCCTCCGGTATCTCGTACGCCCCCCTAAGCCCATCTAGGGCGATGTCGTTCTCTACCCAATGACTGTAAATCCCCATGTGTGGTTAAGAGAAGAAGGGACAGAAAACCTAGAAAGAGAGAATCTAAAGGAAAGGAAAGAAGCTCACGCTCGGAAAAAGCAACCAGAGAATCCTCAAATGCACGTCGCAGCGGTCTGTTCAACGGCAGAGAGCTTCTGGATCAGTTCTTCGAATGTAAAGGATGAGGAGAAGACGGCAGCAACCTCTTGTAGCAGGAGAAGCGCCGCTCCGCCCCAAGCGCCGTCCTCGAAACTCGAAACATCGCATCAGGCGGCTGTGCGCTTCCCATGTCCAGCGGCGCGGCCATTCCGATGGGGACGCGTGTCGCTGTCTATCCCATCTCTTGTGATTGACGCGCTGCATTTATTGCTTCGGGCGGGAAAAGAAGCTTGGAAAGGAGTAGATGCCAGCTGTCACCAGCACAAGACCTATGACTACTCCAGCGCCTTCATAGCTTCCGACTTCACTGAGTTTGGGATCCCGGGACCCCAGAGAAGCCGCAAGCTAGGGGGCTATTGTGTGGGGAGATTCCTAATCGTCCCAAAGCTGTTTAACTAATGGCCTAATCTTCAGTCCGGCCGAGCGCGTCCCGGCCGCGGTAGTAGAGCGCCAGCCGGGGTGCGGTTCATGGTCCCAGTCCGGCTGAGGCTGTCCTCCGCTAAGCCCGGTTCCGACACGCATCCCGGCTGGCGAGACTGCCAGCCGGGGTGCGCACTTAAAAGATCTCCCGCCTCCAGGCGCACGACGACAAGACAGATGTCTTCCTGGCCGTCCAACCCTCTGACAGGGCAGCATCCAACGGTCACAGCCCCATCGGGGGAGGCCCAAGAAAGGATCCAGTGAGATCTTCGCCTGCCATCGAGTCCAGACAGGATCAGGCCCAATGTGACTGGCATTTAATGCGACATGGGTTGATCGGACTGGCAATTAATGCAATGTGGGCTGTGATGGACCGCCATTTATTGTTTTGTGAGCTGATGATCTCAGCAGCCAGATCATCAAGCCCATGACAAAGTCTCCGGTAATACTGATATATAAAGGGGAGATAGCATCTGAACCAGGTACGCATAAGAATATACACATACATACTATCTCTCTTCTTCTCCATCCAAAACCCAGTATTCATACTAACTGAGGCATCGGAGAGCCCTGCGCTGCCACGGCCAGGGTCCTTTGACCTTCTCTCTCTTCCCTTTCAGGTCCCGCGAGTCGACACCGGCCAGCTCTCGATAGTCATTTGATTAAGTCCTCTAAGGCATCTCAAAATCTTGTGAGTTACCGTTTTAGCACTTACAATTATCATCTATGATAATGAAATCCTAAAATATTAAAATTTTGTAATATATTCTACTTTTATCAAAACATCCCCTAAGAGTATAGAAAAAGAAAAGTCTCCAAAAATAGGAGATTACTTAAGAAAATCTTGGTATGTTAAAAGCTTTCATTCTTGAAATAGTCTTCTCATTCCCTTAACACTGTGAAAAGATAACTTTTAAAAAAAATATATGCGAAATCAAATGAAGAAAATAAGTGATGAAAATTGTGACATCTCTTAATTTTAGAATAAGAAATAAAGAAGGAATAGAAGAAAATAGGGGGAAAGAAGAAAAAAAAAAAGGGAACGAAAAAAGAAAGAAAAGGAAGGAATAAACATGAGATGGGAAAGAAAGCTACAATTAGCCGTAAATGGGAGGAAGAGATAGTTACCTTGTAAATCCAACTATGGAATGAGATATCGATTGAGTACCCCTCTAATCATCCAAAAAAAAAAACAAAAAACACATAAAACAAGCACAAGCATTTTGATGTGATGATCAGGCGAGATCTTATATATAGATAGTAGAACTCTTATTCTACATGCCAACATCCACTAAAATACAAACACATAAAACAAGAAGGTACAAAACTACTTATTTTCTTTCTTTCTTTTTTTAATTTTATTTTGTATATAAGATTTATGGTGCATTTGTGGAGTGAGAGGATTCCACTCCCTCCAGATTTCAATTTATGGAATACAGAGGAATCATATGCTCCCTCACATGGAAAATCGAAACTCTCTTTATCTAAGAAAATCAATTCATTTTATGCATTTTTCTGCAAGAAAAATGCATTGTACCAAACCATTGGAAAGAGCTACACACAAAATCAAAAAAATCCTCCTCTATCGCGGATTCCTCTTATCGCACAAATACGCCCTTAGTAGATGATGAATTTCTTATATACTATTTAATTAGATATTAAAACTGATTTGAAAAAAAAAAAGTTAGTATATAAACAATAATAGAAGGTTTTATATTATGAAAGTTGCTATTTTATTAAGAAAGTTTTTGGAAGAAAGTGAGATATTGTAAAATACTTTCTAAGTTATCCAAACACCTTCCTTTTAGGTGAATAAATTACATTATTAACTAGTTGAAAATATAGCAAAATCACTTAAAATATCTCATTTCCAAACACCCCCTTAAGTAAATATTTTTATCTATATTTTCTTGTAAGAGTTGGTCATATCATGCATATAAATATTGGTCTCCCAAAAGAAAAAAACTTTGGTTTCACACTTTAGTGCTTCTCCATGGGAGAGGCATGTAAACACTAATTTTCACACCTCTTCAAATGCTAAGTAAATATTTTTATCTATATTTTCCTATAAGAGTTGGTAATATCATGCGTATAAATGTTGGCCTCCCAAAAGAAAAAAAAAAGTTTTGGTTTCATACTATAGTGCTTCTCCATTTGAGAGGCATGTAAACACTAGTTTTCTCACCTCTTCGGGTGCTTGAGTTTTTATAAGAATTAATCTCATTTATACAGCCATTTTCACATCTTGTTGTGCAAACGAAAATGACCATAAATAAATGTGACCCATGTGCATCATTTACATATGTAAATGAGCATGTAAATGAGTGGAATCAAATAACTCCTTTGCAAATCCAACGCAAATACACTCCCTATGTGTGAAGAAATGAAAAGAGTAATAATAGATTTCATAAAACATATGAGCCACAACTCTTACCATTTTCATTAAATTTATTGTAGGTGGTACAGACCCTAAAACTTCTATTCCCAACAGCAACAGATTCCCACAACATATAGACTATCATCTCCTGATTACAAGCTAAAACTATAAAAAAAAAAAAAACAAAAGCCACCAGTGGCAGATCGTACACAAAACGGACGGATGTACACACCAAATACCAACCACAACAACAGCTTTAGCAGGACTTCTCCTTCAATCAGAAGCTCATTGGACTTTTGGGGAAATCAATATCTGCAATGGCCATTTCAATCTTCTCCTTGAGTTGGGCTTTCTCACTCTCATCAGCCTGTTAACACAACTCCATCAAATCAGCACCAACAAAAACCATAGAGTATTTTGGGTTAGATTTTGATTTGGTTATTGATGAAAATATTGAGAGAAGTTTTCCTATCCACGTTGATGACACTTCCAGAAAAAGAGACAAATTTATAAAGGACATGGATGAAAGTAGCAGGTCATATTTGTACAGCCATATTTTTGCAGAAAACATGAAGAAAGGAGGCCATCGAGAAATTTTTTTGTTATTTGGCGCGAATGCTTTTCCTCATAAAAGAGCATAAATGAATTCTATTTTTTGTGATTCAGCTGAGATGCATCTCATGCAAGGAGCAGGAAAAAGAAATTCCAACAAAAGCGACGAAATGGGTTTTATCCAGACATTATACAAACAAGCCAGTAATGATAAAATATGTAAAGTGCTATATATATATATATATATATATATATGGGGGATATTCAAGCGCATCTATGGTGAGGGACACTCCCCCTTTTGGAATACTCCCCCTTTTGGAATAAAATATGTAAAGTGCAATATATATATATAGGAGAAGTTTCAAGTGCATTTATCCCTCAATATAAGGTGAGAGATACTTCCATAATTGGAAATTTTCAAGTAAAAAAGTTACTTTTCAAGTACATAGGGTGAGGAATAGATGCTTGTCTTTATGTGCAAAAAGAAAAGTATCCATCATTCTATGATGAGGGATAGATGCACTTGAAATTTTTTCAAATATATATATATATATATATATTTATATACGAGGATTTCACTCGTCCTTACACTCAAATGGCAAAATATAATTTATGGATGACCCAATCATTGACCACATAAACCAAAAGAGTGATTTGATATGTGCCAGCAAGTGTACGTTTGGAATAAATGCAATAATGCATCTTAACCATCATTTATACCATCTCAAATAGTTACTAACCGAGAGAGAATCTTTACGAGGGAGCTAGCTGTTGCAGTAAAAAGGTTTCTCTCCCACTGTTTTGGGTGACTTTCATATGTTTGGGAGTACATGAACTTAAATATATATATATATATATATATATATATATACAAAATTCGCCTTTGTTGAGAAGGACGTAAAAGAGAGGAAAAGTCAGACACTCCTTGAGTGAATCAAAAATTGTACTGTCTTTGTGTTGGTTACAGTGGATCTGTGGCAGAAAATCATGTGATCTGGTCCAGACAAAAAGGGTAGATTCATCCCCCTTTGATAGGCCCAAATCCCCCTTAAATTTTTTTTGTCAAGAGGTTGGGATTTATTTGCAGATTGATGAGCTCTAGAGGAGTACAATTTCAGGTGCTTCATTTGAAAATGATGGTTATGTGTAATTTGGATAGAGGAATTGCATACCTCCACAAAAACGGTCTTCAAAAGCCTTCCAGAGAAAGCAGTGATGTTTGCTGTGATAATTTTAAGCTTGAGGGACTCAAAAACCTCACATAGCTTCACCATAGTATCTGTTTTTTTGCTACATGTGATGCTTATAACTGAAGTCTTCTCACCCACCTCAGACACCCTAAGCTGAAAATAATCATAAAAATATAATAATTAATTTATCATCTTCTTTAAGAAAGTTTAAGCCATGGTTTATTTGATTGCAATAATTTCTGCATAAATTCGAGTCTCGGAGAATTTCAAATTTCTGTCAAAAGATGTTTTAAAAAACCATACTTGATGGGGGGGAATACCAAGGCTACACTGTAGTAACATGCCTTTTTGACATTTGAAATTTTTTGAATTCAAAACTTAGAATGCTTAGGGCCCTTTTGTTTGCAAGAATTTGAAAGTTCTTGCTTGGGGCCTTATGAATTTCTCAAGTATTTGTTTTCCAACTTTTTTCACAAATGCTTAGGTACTTTTTTTTAACTTAATGCTCAACAACAACAATGATTACTGTTAGGAATTCCCGAAATAGAAAATTCTTGTCGGAAAATCCTCCAAACAAACAAGCCCTTGATAACTTTCTTACATTGAAATTCTATTAGAAAAAAAAAAAAAAAAAAAACATAGTAATAGCTGAAATAGCCTTTTAAATGCTCCAAATACTGAAGTTAGAAATGCTTTTATGAAACCAGAATCTGAAAAACTGAACGAGAGAGGTTTCAAATTCCTCAAAATTTCTTGCAAGCAGAAATATTCTTAAAACACAATCTTGATATATATGTAGTTAAGACTTAAGAGTAGAGAACTCGCAATCTTCAACTAATCAACTTACTTCCAACACTTCTATGGGCGCGGTTGATATCCCTCCGGCGCCTTCAGACTCATACCCTCGATCAATTCTCTTCTTTTTCATCGATGAAAAATATGAATTCTCATGACCAAATCGGAAATTGGGTATCCTCTTCTGCCGGCCGCTTTCGAGCTCGGTGATCTCAGCCTGGATCCTCCTCTCTTGGCCATGGAGCTCTTGAATGTACTCAATGGCATCTTTGATAATTGATGCCTTGTCCATCTAAACGCCATTAATGAATCAATCAATCAACTAATCCACAGTTAACTAATCCAAAAAATAATTTAAAATTTGACAGAATCCATGTGATGAGGTTGGAAGTGATACGGATCAGCACACATCCCTTTCACTATCACTATAGCCTTTCTTTTTTGTGAGGACAATAAAAATAAAAGGAAGAAAACAGAGAGAGAGAGAGAGAGAGAGAGAGAGAGAGAGAGAGAGAGAGACACTTTGAGCCACCAACTATGTATACTATTGAGGTAATTAGCTTGCAAGACACATTAAATAACCATTTCTTCTGCTGAAGCAGAAAAATGGGACTTTAATGTTAATATTTGTTGTAATATTTATCCGAAAAATGAGATAGGTAAAAACAGAACATGAATGTAAATAGTGAGGATAGTTTTGAAAAATGAGATAGGTCAAAAATAACATAAATGAAAATAGAAATTTCTATCCGAAAAAAGATAGCGACATTGAAGTGCATCTTATTTGAAGATTTGACAAATAATGTTGACTAAAATGGCAAAATATGGTACTACTATGTTAATATTTGTTGCGTTATCTATAAAAAGAAAAAGATGGAGGCAGCCAGAAAATGACGGGCTATCTAAATAAAGGGGTAGATTTGAAAAAGTACAACCTATCGAAAAATTTACACACAATGAAGATTGAGAAAAAAAAATAAAAAAAACCAAAACAAAACAAAATTTACGTGGCTGACCAACAGGTGATAGTTGGGATACCCGACATAGTAGATAATTGGCTTTTTTTTTTCTTTTTTTTTATAATGATGATCTGTCTATTGATATCTATATACCTTGCTGATGTTTGGGACCACCGCTCGGAGAGCAAAGAGCCTTTCATTGAGCTTCTTCCTCCTGTTTCTTTCTGAAACGATGTTCTTTGCGGTAGCAGATGAAGCACTCCCGTCTGGAGAACTTGAATCGTAGTACCCAGATATCTGATCATCCCAACCCCAACTGCCAAGAAAAATTGAACAAAAACCCATGAAGCCATTTGCAATTTTGAGATGCTTCTAAAGAAGATAAGTTACAGAGAGAGACAAGAAGAAGAAGAAGAAAACTGGCGTACATATCAGGAAAAAACGAATCCACTGCCAATCATTCAAGATTCTCAGTCGAGAAAAACACCACTTCAATCAAAAGAAGAAAAACCCAAAAAGACCCAAGTGATGCTATTTCATGTAACACCTTTTGCAACAAATTTCAGGCTGAGACAGACCCAAAACAAGGAAATAAGAATTCCCACATTTCCATGGAAATCAAAGTGAGGAAAGTTGAGAATAAGAAAGAAAATAAACAAATTCTGGGTAATCTTTAGTGATTATTTCCTTTCAAAAACAGCTCCAAACTGCAAAGCCAAAAGAGGAACCAACCCCCAAATTCATAGCTGTAACTGAATTAGGAGGCCATTCAAAGGTGGGAAAAAAAAAAAAAAAGTGGGGGATTTAAATCGACCCTTTCTTCGATCTGGGGTACCTCCAAAAACGGCAAGAATACCTGTCAATCTCTTCATTTGGGAAGAACAGCTCTTCGTTTTGCAAGAACATCTTTGTTTCCCAGTAGTGATTGTAATCCTCATCTACTATGCTTTCCATGCTGTTTGGACAAGGTTTTGTTGCCTTTTTTTTCTCTCTCTCACTTTTAAGTTGTTTGGGTCTGCTGAAGCTGTGAGGGGCTTTTCTTTCTAAAAGGATGGCAGAGATTTTATAGATGCTTGGGGGGAAAATGCTCTCTGTTGTTGGAGAAAAGGGGAGGTGGGGCCACATGGAAATGGGTTTCTGTGATTCTTCCAGGAAGTAGATTGGAAAAAATAGTGGCTGATCAAACGGTCAGCAACAACGCGTGCGATAAAGACAAGTCCGGACTGTGATCTGACTTGGCCGCGTTTGAAGGGGAAGAGAGAAATTTTGGAATGGAAATTGGAAGTGCTGCCTTGTAATTGATTTAGGGAATTTTATTTTTTTGTACTGACGGCCGTTTGTCGGTTCCATACGAAGCTGAAACAGTGACTGTTAGTTTTTGTTTTTGATTTTTTTTTTACTGTTATCACGGCGTGCTTCGTTTACTCGTTTTTTGAGGGGTTTTGGAAAGGGAAGCTGGGATTCTCTTGTTTGTGACAAATACCCGGGAATGGAGGAAGGGAAAATGTTGCATAGGACCCTTGTGGGGTCAAACTTGGATCAGTTAAAATATCCTTCCCACCACCGTCCACTTGGTCTCGTCTCTATGTTTCCATGTGCCCAACTTTGACTCTAATCAAATCTGGTTTGGTTTAAATCATTTGATGTTAATTTAATTGCAAGAATTTGATGGTGGCATTCTTTCTCCGAGATTTTCCTTTTGCACATGGGCACCCGAAAGCATGATGTGGTGATACCATTAATACGGATGTATGTGGGCAGAGATTGTGGGCAGAGATTCGCCAGAGTTTGGAAACTTTACATGTAGAATGAAGTGAGGTGGAGTATGAAATGAAGAGAATAACATATAAGTGAGTTATGATGGTAGTTTATTTTTAGTGGCTTAAAAGAAAATTATTTTGACTTTTTGGTTAAAAGGTGGATGTTTTTTTTGTCATTAAAAAGAGGTTGCTTTTGAATTTTTTTTCCTTTTAAAAAAATAGGAGGAAATTTTGAGTTTGTGTACTTTTGATATTACCACGATCATTTCTTGTCCGATAGATGGAGATTTTACTTCACCTTTATTTTAATAGTAAATTCCCAAACGAAATTAGGAAAGTTTACTGTTACTCCCATATATGCCAAAAAATGGTTTTTAGGAATTTAATTGCAAGACTCACCAAGATCTAATTTTTATTTTGACTTTTTGTTCAAACTCTAATTCTCTACCCACACACCCAAGTTCTTAACCCGCGCATCTAAGGTATAGGACAACTCCTCAGCTATAAAATGCGCTTGGAGTTTTAGAATTTGGAGTATTTAGTAGCCTGCTTCTTCTATTCAATTATACAAGAAGTTTTAGGATTCTCTTTTTTGAAATTCATTATTGGAGGATGTTTCAGTCCTTTGAATTAAATTAATATCTACAAGCCAACTGGAGAGCCAGGTAAATCCCATATACCCCAGCGTGTTAGATCAAATAAGTTGTAAAAAGAGAAGAATGACATCATGGTGGGGTCCATTGGATGTGTACGGCACAGCCATAGGAAACCCCACCATGCTGTCAGTCCATTGGCCGTACCGTACACATAAGTAGGTTGTGGATGAGACCTCTGGGAGAAACCTGCTTCACTAGAAAGTCATTCTAGTACCTAGAAGAAGGTGACGAACCAAGCTGCCTTCAATTTTTCTCTTCACTATCCATGTAATATGTTAGTTACTGCAGTTATCAAGTGCCCATGTTTGGAAGCTCTCATGTAATGTAAGAGACAGCTAATTACTTCACCTGTTCATCAGATAGAGCTAGGCACTTGACTAACCAAAATGACAGGTATCTCCATCCCTGTTTGATGGGTTTATGTGCTAGCATGAGTCTTAAATTCATAGCTGTCTGCGACAAGGAAAGAAGGGCAACAATAAAATATTTATGTACGGTGAGAGAAAGACCTACAAATTTCAGCTGGAGTTCTTGAAACCATGGGTAGTTGGGCAGTTCTAGCACTTCTATGTAGACAATGGGAGGACAAGGCCTACTATTTATTACAGTGCACATTAATCATTTACTACATCCCCCACCACCACATCCATGCTATTTTATGTGAAAGGATCCCCTCCTGATTGTTCATCTTTGTTTTTGTTTTGCACGCGAGGCGAGGTAGATTTCACATCATAAAAAAGTAAAGTAATGATGCAACGTATTTAAACCAAAGTTAATGTACAGAAACATATTTATTCGAATGGTATGAGGTAAATTAATGAAAAAACAGGACGAGAGAGAATGATTAAGAAACACTTTTGTTTTGAACTTAATTTCATTGTACTTTATTAATGCTTTCTACGAAAAAAAAAATGAAAAAGTCCTAGGCTTGTTTGGATGGATGGTGAATTAAATTAAAGTGAGGTGAAGCACCAAATCAAAAGACAATAAAATATAAGGGGTTTATGATAGTAGGAAAGCTTTTTTACTTTTTGTATAAAAACTGAATGTTTTTTTTTTTTTTTTGTCCTTTTGTTGAGAAATGGGAGTTATTTTTTTATTTATTTTTCTTTAAAAAAGAAGGTAAAGTTTTGGTACTTAATCCATGTGCTGATTGTAACAAGTGGGGAGACTTGCTAATTGTCACTTAAAACTATTGATAAGATTGAAAAGATTAAGCGGTAGCCCCCTTTTTTTACTTTTACAAGCCAATGCCACCCTGGTGGAAACATATTTAGATTTTAAAAGAAGAGGTTAGCAAAAATATTTTCAAAGATCTCTCATAATGAATTTGACAAAGGTGGTAGAAGAATCCCTTGCCTTTAATAAAGTCACTGGCACGGTAACCCGTGCTCAGCACGGTATCTCCTTGCATTGCAAAATTAATAATTATACATTAAAAATATTAAGAAAGTACCTCTTTTTCATACAGTTGCATAAATTGAAAATAGAAAACTTCAAGCAAAAAGAGAATAGAAAAGATGAGGTAGAAGAGAATTTTTATATAGAGGAAAAACGGAAACTTTAAAAAGTGGAGAGTAGATGTGAGTGATTTGATGAGATGGTTATAAGTAGGTAGTTGCATGAAATAAATATTGGAATGAATACGTAGAACATTTGAGAAAAAAAACATAGCTGTCGATCAAAATTAAACCCAAAACCTTCTAGTTTAATATATTATCATTGAATCTTCATCTAATAATGCAGTTAAGTTGGTCATCAACTAAGAGTTTGTAAGTTTTCATATTGTGGATCAAGCTTTTTGCCTAATATAGATTTCTCATCAATCCACTATAGAGGGGAGATCAGAAGTGCAACTAGGAGGCCCGGGTGCCCCTTGAAATTTCAAAAACGACTTGATATCAAAACAAGTTTTAACGATTTCAAGTTTGAACGATTTTTCAAATTTCTGGATATGATTTGACATCTTGTCCAATGCCATATTTATTGACAAACATTTTAAAATTTCAGCCACTTCAATGGTTAAGCGACCTTAGAGATTTTATGAATTCCATCCCCTTTATATTTTTGGTGGAATTTTTTATGCTTAAATATAAGGCAACACTCAAAAAACCCATCATGTCCGAGAATTTCAAAATTCTCCAAAAAATTCCCCCCCTCCCCCCAACCAACCAACGATGAGTACCTACGCATGCATTCATAATCCCAGAAGGGATTATTAAATACACAACATGTTTCTAGTTTCTACCCAGCAGGGAAACAAAAGCATCCATAGCCCAGAGTGGAAAAAGAATTACCCTCCTTTTCACTCTCCCTTATATCTTGATTTCTACTCTCATAAAAGGAAAAGGACATCCTGACGACGTCATTCGAGTGACGATCGCTTGCGTCGGGCCCCACCACGTGGAGGGCTCTCTAAGCTGTCCACCATTCCACACGCAAGCCTGCACTGCGATTCCACGTTTTTGCACTCGGCTCTCGCCCAAGTCACCAAGTCGCCCTTCTTCATCAACTTTTCTGGTCAAACTCAAGCAGTTATGTACACATACGCGTTCGAATTTGTTACCCCTCCAAGAAGCTCGAGGGTCAGGCAACTCAGACAAGAAAAGGAGGCCATGCTTTGATATCCAGCATCAAGGCCGAAATCCCAAGGCTAATAATTACCGTGCAGCTGACAGAACCGATAATTCTGATACTGATTCAAGCCTGCTTCTCTGATCAATCAATTATAAAAGTTGCTTGTCTCAATAAAATATTTGCATTTCAGTTAAGACTTTATAGCGGTGGGAAAGCACTCATTTCTATTTCTTCTCCTCCAGCCGTAGGGCTAGGGTTCACTCAAATGGTTTTCAATGATTTAGGGATAGGATGGATGGAAAGGAGGTCACTTTATGCGCAAGAGTGATAGAAAAAAAAAATCCCATCAAATTATCCTAACCACACGTTTTGATTTAACTATTCTAAAGTTATGGTCATTTAACTTTAGAGTTGTTTTTTTTTTTTTTTTTTTAATTCAATTCAATAGTGAATAAAGATTTGATAAGACAATTGTCTCTATTATGGGCAAATTGCATATTGCTAAAATGTAATTATGCTCGTGAGGATCACTTAGATACATGTTTAGAAAATGGAAAAGTCTCATTCGACAAGGGGGAGCCAGAAAACATTAGCCACGTAAGATTGTTTAGTCCTAGATTCAATAATCTTAAAGTTTAATGGCATTTTACTTATAGATTTTATTGAGATTTTATCCAAGAGGGAGTGAAGGTTCAATTAGTACAAAATCGGTTATATTGTTGTTCTTAATGCCAGGTCATGGACATATGGAATGAGAAGAGTGTCCAACAGGTTGCGCTAATCAAAGGTGGGCCCAAGTGGTCCCTATAGAGTTTGACTGTATATGCACTCCACTCACAAGAGAGTATTCTCCGGATTTGATGAGCATAAATCTCAGGGATTGAGAAATCATGGGATTTAGAGCATGGAAAAAATTGCACCAGTCAAAGGTGGATCCAAATGGGCCCTATAGAGGTAGACTACATTGCAGATTGTTCATATGAGAAAATCTTCCAGATTCAAAGACCCATAAACTCAAATTAAGACCGAGATATAGAAAGGACATGTTGATTTTTCGTTTCCTGGTGTAAAAAGCTAATTGCCTTGGGGGATTTCCTCCTATGAGATTCTCGCATGGTTGGTGTGCAAGATTTTCGATGAGAGCATTTTATACAAAGCTCTCACCTTCGTTAATGATGCCAGGCAAAACTTAAGCCTAGGCAATGAGCACCTGTCCATTCTGCAATGGTGAAAACATAAATTCAAATTCTACAATGTTTTCTTAAGAATAATCTCATTGTTTCTTTCTAGTAACCCCACCATCAATTTGCCCCATCTTAAAATAAAACTACTTTATGATGTGTATCTAAGGCCTTCCGGTGCCTTTTTGACAGGTTTTGGTGAGCTGAAGAGATTTTGTGCAAAGGAGAGAAGGGTTAAATTTAGGAAGATGAAGATTTATACAGAGAGTATAACACACCATTGGGTTTTCAAAGTATAAAAATTGGAATCTATCTTGATTAATTAGAGTCCAGATCCTGAGACGTTGACTCAGGGAATTGCTTGGTTGAAGCAGTGGGACTCCACAACAGGGCCACCTAATGGAAAGTTGAATCACTCAAAATGAACACAAAGAAAAGAAAAGAAAAAAAGGATGTGCCCAAATTCTACTCTTGTAAGAGACGTTAGAGCCACCCATTAGATTAGCCATGTAATGAATAGCATGATTCATAAATACGACTAATAATGCATAAAATTCTATTACTACAGTTTTAATTCATTTTATGATTAATCTTAATGACGAGTCAGTTGATTTCAGTTTACAGTGTACCCCAACTCAATTATACCAAAATTAAATTGCAAATTTAAATTTAAAGAATCACCCAAATTAAAGTGTTAGTTTTAGACTCGAATGCACAACTAGGCCCTAAATAAATTTTTTTTCTTTTTTGAGGACGTGGGTATTCCTGAGGCTCTTCACCCAACTGAACTAACCCCTTGGATGGCGCCTTGTAAACCCACATATATGCACAACAGACAAATTTAGGGTGGTTTCGAACACAAGGCGTGGGCCTCACACCTTATGTTACTCCATCAACTCCCCAGTAGGATAAAAAAAGACCCTGAATACTTAAATAATATACAGATGCAACTGTACCTCTTACACTATGTTGCCCTTGGAGGTCATGGAAGAGTCGAACTCCATGAGGTCACATTGTGGCTGGTACCAGTACCTATGGACTGGTGCAGGTTTTAAATAGGTGAGGTGGATTTCCAGATGCAATGGATCTAATCATGATCGAGATACAGCAGTGGGAAACACCGAGTCTCTATGGAACTTAATGCAAGTCCTTGCCCATACAAGGGGAGAGCTTTCATCACAAGGAGGCTCGGAAGCGCGCTCCACAAAGGTGTTGCTCCAAGGGTGTCATCGCCCACATGATAGCCAATGTTGAAAAATAGATAATGTATAGTACTTAGGTTCTCAAGCATGAACACCATGGATCTGATCTAAACCCATTTGAGAAACAGCTGTAAATATTAGACTCATACAATCATATAGGAGTTTTTAGGAATTTAAGGACTCTCTCTCTCTCTCTCTCTCTGAAAAAAAGTTTGAGGTGGTACGTCCAAAATCCACATTTGATAGTCGACTAAAAAACCATGGGGTTGTTTAAGATTCAAATAAAAGGATCAAGTGTCAACAATGTGTGTGAGTGTGACCCATTTCTTCTCCAAATGTAGCAAGAAGCCTTTCCAAGTGAAATTGTCATTTCTTTTTATAAAAATAAAAATAAAAAAAGTAAAATTGTCAACTACAAGCCATGTCATAACAATGCATATCCATGCACCTTGACGTTTCATTTGCTTCATCAGCAGATGACACCATCTTTTTCTTTGTGGCCCTCATTTCTCCTCTCCCCTCATGCCATTGATTATAGAAGTCTAAGAAAACGGCTGTAAGGAAGGAAAAGCAACTCCTCGATTAGTAGGAATGGAATGATTGCGATATCACTTCTTGTTTTCATGTGTTCAAGAATAAGGTAAAATGGCTGCAAATATGAGCCAAAAGTCAAATTGTTGCATCTCAAGCCACGATCAAATTTGGGGTGTCTTCTTGGGGGATTAAGACTCTTTTGAATGGAGATTTTAGGAACGAAAAGAAGTTTAGATGAAATTATATTTTTTTCAATCTGATAAGAAGATAATGATATAATCAAACCAAATCTAGTCTTTTCCCACTAGGTGGGGTCGGCTATATGGATTTGACGACGTCAATCAAATCTGTTTAAGGCCATGTCCTCCATTAGATCCATGTAGGCAAGGTCATTGTTAATTAATATGGCTCAATAGAAATTAGTAAGTCTTGGTTAACCGGGTTCCTAGATTGCCCAAGTTGTACTGTGATTAGAAGTAGGGTTTGGGTGTAATAGGGTTTGGGGCTGATATTATAAATAGAGACTCAGGGTCTCTAGGATGTATAATCTTCTTCTGATTGCATAGTGATTTCTCCCGTCTCCCGTGGACGTAGGCCAAAAGCCGAACCACGTAAATCTCTTGTCTTCTTGTGCGTGTTTGATCTCTTTTCGTAGGCCCTAGATTACAACAGAAATCTCTTGTTTCTGTTGCAGAAACAAGAACAGAGGAGAAGAAGAGGTGGGCCTGGGCTCGGGTTGAGTGCAAGTCAGGTCAGCCCGACCCGTTTCCTGCTGAAACCCAGTAGCCAGCCAGTCCAGGTTGGGCCTATTCCAGGTCAGCCCGACCCGGGTGCAGCAAAGCCCAGTAGCAGAAAAGCGCTGACGTCAGGCTGACACGTCTGATTCGTGCGGTCAAGCCTGATTTGACCGGATTGACGGTTGAAGACTGTTTTCGCGATATCTTGACGATCCGGAGTCCAATCTGAGATCCGTTTGAACCTGCGGATTCGTCTCAAGGAGATCTACGCAGGTGTAGTCAAAGATTTGCGGAATGGCTGCTAAATTTGAGATTAAAAAATTCGACGGAAATAATGACTTCGGTCTATGGCGTTTGAAGATGCACGCATTGCTGGTTCAGAATGGGTTGCAGAAAGCTTAGAAAGGGAAGAATGCTTTGTCTGACAAACTGTCAGATGATGAAAAGGATGAGTTGCTGGAGAAGGCGTACGGTCAGATCCTGTTGTTTCTGAGCGATAGTGTACTGCGAAAGGTTGCCCAGGAGAAAACTGCTGCTGGCATATGGCAGAAGCTGGAGAACTTGTACATCACGAAGTCTCTCACGAATCGCTTGTACCTGAAAAAGCGATTGTTCACCTTACAAATGCAGGAAGGTACGTCTGTTCAAACCCACCTTTATTCTTTTATAAAAGCTGTTATGGATCTTGAAAACATTGATGTTCAAATTGATGATGAGGACCAAGCAATCATGTTGCTATGCTCTTTGCCACCCTCGTATGAGAACTTTGTTGATACCATGATGTATGGTAGAGAAACTCTTTCTAAAGAAGATGTTGAGTCAGCCTTAAACTCTAAAGAGTTAAAGAAAAATGTTGTCACTGAAAATACTGACAGTTCTGGTGAGGGTTTGGTAGCGCGTGGCAGAACAGAGAAGAAAGAGCAGAATAGAAGAGGCCGATCTAGGTCCAAATAAAAAACTAGAAAATTAAAGTGCTTCAAATGTCACAAGGAAGGGCACTTTAGAAAAGATTGTCCAGAGCGTAAAGGGAAGGAGAAAACTGATTCTGGAGAACTTGCTGGAGTTGCAACCGAAGTTGCAGAGAATAATTCTGATGGCGCAGAAGTTCTTTCGGTTACTGTTGGGAGCTCAGCTACTGAGTGGATTCTTGATTCAGGATGTTCCTATCATATGTGTCCTTACAGAGATTGGTTTACCAATTATCAATCTATTGATGGTGGTAAAGTGCTTATGGGAAATAATGCAGCCTGTAAGGTTGTTGGGATAGGTGCAATCAAAATTAAGATGTATGACGGTATTGTGAGAACTTTGTCAGATGTTAGGCATATTCCAGAGTTGAAGAAAAATCTGATTTCCTTGGGATCGCTTGACTCCAACGGTTGTACCTACAAAGCTGGAGGTGGAGTTATGAGAATTTCGAAGGGTGCTCTTGTAGTGATGAAGGAACAGAAGCAAAATGGCCTTTACTTTCTTCAGGGTAGTACAATTACAGGTGCTGCAGCTGTGTCATCCTCAGATTCAGATTCAGATACTACCAAGTTATGGCATATGCGACTTGGGCATATGAGTGAGAGGGGTATGGATGAGTTGACTAAACAGGGTTTGCTATGTGGTCAGAAAACTGGAAAGCTGGACTTCTGTGAGCACTGTGTCTTCGGAAAGCAGTGTAGGGTCAAGTTCAGGACAGCTGTTCATCGGACCAAAGGTACTTTGGATTACATCCACTCAGATCTTTGGGGTCCCTCTCGTGTTCCTTCTCTTGGTGGTGGTTTATACATGTTGACCTTTATTGATGACTATTCTCGGAAGGTCTGGGTGTATATCTTAAAGCACAAACATGAAGCTTTTGCACAGTTCAAGCAATGGAAGGCTATGATTGAGAAGCAGACAGGTAAACAAATCAAGCGCTTGAGAACTAACAATGGCTTGGAATTCTGTAATAGTGCTTTTAATGAGTTCTGCAAGAATGAAGGGATTGTGAGACATCGCACAGTCATAAATACACCGCAGCAGAACGGAGTTGCATAACGGATGAACATGACTATTCTAGAAAAGACCCGGTGCATTCTCTCCAATGCAAGGTTACCTAGGAAGTTCTGGGCGGAAGCTGTTAACATAGCTTGTTATCTGATTAACCGGTCTCCATCAACAGCTTTAGAATGTAAAACTCCTGTAGAGGTATGGTCTGGATCTCCTGCTGATTACACCAACTTGCGGATATTTGGCTGTCCTGCCTATGCTCTTGTGAATGATGGAAAGCTTGAACCAACGGCAAGAAAGTGCATATTTCTAGGATATGCAGATGGTGTGAAGGGATATAGGCTGTGGTGCCTAGATGGGAAATCTCCCAAATGCATTATAAGCAAAGATGTGACCTTTGATGAGTCTGCTATGTTCAAATCGAAGGAGTGCCATGATGCTGGAAATTCAAATGATGTCAGTAAAAAGGTGGAGGGTAAAAACGGTGTCAGTAAACAGGTGGAGCTTGAGAAGGAAGCTTTAGAAAACTTGTAGGATAAGGTGCAAGCAGATGTCCCAGTTCGACAGAATGTAGAGGAGATGCAAAGCTCAAACCAGGAAACTACAGTTCCAAATGATTACATGCTTACTAGGGACAGAGAAAGGAGGCATATTAAGCAACCTCAGAGATACGGGTATGAAGATATTGTTGCCTACGCTCTTAATACAACTGAGAGTATTGAGTCAGAGCCGGTTACATATCGGGATGCCGTCACTAGCAAAGAATCAGCAAGATGGTCTGTAGCCATAGGTGAGGAGATTGAATCTCTTCACAAGAATCAAACTTGGGAGCTGGTGAAACCTCCGAAAGGCCAAAAGATTGTTGGTTGCAAATGGGTCTTTAAGAAAAAGGAAGGAACTCCAGGGGTGGAAGATGCTAGGTTCAAAGCACGACTAGTTGAAAAAGGCTATACTCAGAGGGAGGGTGTTGACTTCAATGAAGTGTTCTCTCTTGTGGTGAAGCATAGTTCTATCCGGGTGCTACTTGCTATGGTTGCTAAATTGAATTTAGAGCTGGAGCAGCTTGATGTCAAGACAGCATTTTTATATGGCGAGCTAGATGAACAGATTTATATGCATCAACCAGAGGGGTTTGAAATTCATGGAAAGAAAGACCACGTATGTTTGCTGAAGAAATCGTTGTATGGCTTGAAGCAGTCTCCTAGGCAATGGTACAAGCGTTTTGACACATTTTTGGTTGGAAACGGTTATTGCAGGAGTGCATATGACAATTGTGTCTATCACAAGAAGCACTCAAATGGCTTGTATGTCTATTTGCTGTTATATGTTGATGACATGTTGATTGCTGCAAAGGACATGTCTGAGATCAACAGGTTAAAGGCTCAGTTAAATGGTGAATTTGATATGAAGGATTTAGGTGCTGCAAAGAAAATTCTTGGAATGGAGATTCGAAGGGACCGGAAAGCGGGCAAATTATATTTGTCACAAAAGGGGTACCTTGAGAAGGTTCTACAGCGCTTTGGTATGCAAAGTTCAAAACCTGTGAACACTCCATTGGCAGCCCATTTCAAACTTTCCGCTGCTTTGTCACTATAAGCTGAGGAAGAGGTGGAGCACATGTCTCGTGTTCCTTATGCTAGTGCAGTTGGGAGTATCATGTATGCCATGGTTTGTACGAGGCCAGATATTTCTCACGCGGTTAGTGTAGTTAGCAGATACATGGATAACCCCGGGAAGGCCCATTGGCAGGCAGCGAAATGGATACTCCGTTATTTGAGAGGTACTACTGATGTTGGGATAGTGTATGATAGAAGCAACAGCACTTCTGGAAGTGTTATTGGATATGTTGATTCAGATTTTGCTGGAGATTTAGACAGAAGAAGGTCCTTGACAGGTTATGTCTTCACTTTTGCTAGCGGTGCCATTAGTTGGAAAGCAGCATTGCAATCCAAAGCTGTCTTGTCTACCACTGAAGCAGAATATATGGCAGCTACAGAGGCAGTGAAGGAAGCTATTTGGCTGACAGGCTTGGTTGGAGATCTGGGATTAGAGCAAAAGCTGACAACTGTTTTCTGTGACAGTCAGAGTGCGATCGATCTGACGCACAATCCTAAGTATCATGAAAAGACCAAACACATTGATGTTAGGGCACACTTCATTCGAGATGTCATCGCTAAGGGTGCTATTGCAATAGCTAAGATTGCTACGGCGGAGAATCCAGCAGACATGATGACCAATACTATTCCAGCAGTCAAGTTCAAGCATTGCTTGGACTTGATCAATGTGATCAGTACCTGAGTGCCCTCAGGGGCAAGTGGAGACGGTGAGACGTATTTTGTGCATGAGGATCAGTTTCAATGTTCGCCAAGGTGGAGATTTGTTAATTAATATGGCTCAATAGAAATTAGTAAGTCTTGGTTAACCGGGCTCCTAGATTGCCCAAGTTGTACTGTGATTAGAAGTAGGGTTTGGGTGTAATAGGGTTTGGGGCTGATATTATAAAGAGAGACTCAGGGTCTCTAGGATGTATAATCTTCTTCTGATTGCATAGTAATTTCTCCCGTCTCCCGTGGACGTAGGCCAAAAGCCGAACCACGTAAATCTCTTGTCTTCTTGTGCGTGTTTGATCTCTTTTCGTAGGCCCTAGATCACAACAGTCATGTTTAATAGTTTTTTTCCAACTTCTCTTGGGTCCCCCTCTCCCTCTCCTACTCATGGCAATTTCCATGCTTTCGCACCTTTTAACAGGTGCCTCCGTTGGATGTTTTCTAGCATGGCAGAACCATCTCAATCGATTTTCTCTCATTTTATCTTCAATCGGTGCTATTTTTATTTTGCCCCTAATCTTCTTGTTCCTAATCTTATCTCTCCTTATGATCCTACACATTCATCTTAATATTCTCATCTGCGCAACTTCTATCTTCTTAATATGATTATGTTTTACTGTCAAACACTCTGATCCATATAACAACGTTGCGCGTACCGTCACCTTCTAATACTTTCATTTAATCTTGAGGGGGACTTTTCGATCACACAAGATGCCTGAAGCACTCCTCCATTTGGTCCACCCGGCCTAAATCATATGACTTACATGAGTATCAATCCCTCCACTTCCATAAGTTTCCCAGTTAGGCTCTCAATGTTCCAAGTACATAATCTCCGCCTTCTATTTTGAACTAACTCCATTACCTCCTCTACACCCGTCTAATAAAGTGTGAGGACCCTTGCTTATTTAACACTATACCCGGACGCCGATGCAGCGGTCCTTACTCACTTATCACTGTACTCGGACCATACAATCCGTCGCTAAATAGGGGACGTCCCTACGAAATTTCATTAGGTCTCAAATCCATAAAAAAAATCCGACTGAATATTGTGTTTGCTGTTGGCTACCTAACACACAATCCTTTTCCTTTATCCGGACTTGAAACCGACTAGGTCAAGGATAACCATCATAGACGGAGTTGATAAGAAAATAATGATCTATTGTGAATTAATTCTACTTGCTTGTTCTTGTTTTAGAGTTACATAGATGTACGGCACTTTACTTGGCTTGTGGATCATGGGAGATAAAAGTGGGCCCCATAGAGCTGCTTGCAGGCCAAAGGAGATATGTGAAGCCACCTAGGTGGCTAGTACCAAACCTTCCGACAGGTGTAACTTTTAATTAAATAGGTGAGCTGAACTTTCAACGTTAGATCTTGTCATCATCGAAATATGGGTCATACCAAATCAATAATGAGAAACACCTTGAACTCTCTAGTCCCTATCCATCATTATGGTTTAAATCCTCGGCTGGTCAATACATATTGATTTCGGCCAATACCGTTCTAATATTGACCCGCATATCGGTCACAATCTTAGACTCAGAAAAAAATGTTTCAGATTATCAAAATTTTACGAGTCGATATTTTCAAATAAAATATTTTTTTTCCATCACCACTCTTGTACTTATTGCTTTCATCTTTTTAAACATATTAGTTCATATTCTTCTTCTTTCCCAACACCTATTTCACTCTCCAAGTCATTAGGAAGTCTTAATCTTTTAGGATTTCATTTAAAAATGTCGTATACGACACTACCAAGGTGAGTATTATGTGTTTTTTATATAAATTATTTAGAAATAGCTTACAAATGAGGATCGCATCCCTTTTTGTTGTGGATACAATTCATTTTCTTTAAGTTACGCATTTTGATCAGGTTAGATCTACTATTTGAGATATAAAGATTGAGATGCGAAACCTTATAGATCTTTCCAAAATAGTTACTCAAATTTGTTTGGATTGTATTTAAAATGCTTGTAGCTTTTTAATTTGGCTTAAATCTATTAAGTAATGAGTAAAAGATTTAGTTTCTTAAATTTAACACTAATGGACAGCTAAGAAAGTCAAAACTATTATTAATTTTATAGAGTTTGCGAGACTTCAACTTCTTTTAGCATATATATGTAAATCTATTTAACTCTAAATAAAATTTTTACAATTTTAAGTAAGGGAGTGATATAGAATGTTATGACCTAGGAAGACCATTACTTTCGTTTGTAGTTGTTATTAATGGAAAACATTATTTTATAGCATTTTATAATATTCTGAATTTCTTCAATACATTTTCAGAATTTTTGGGATAAAAGAAAAATTCACGCCGCAACGTATGCGACACGAACCGTGGCCGATATTTTAATACCATATTGATTTTAGAGTCGGTAAGCCAATCATGTAATTTTAAACCATTACAACCAAACAAATTAGGGGACCACTTCCATCCAAGGAGAGCAAATCTCAAGGAGAAGTCGACTCCAACCACACTGGTGTTCCGAGGGTGACATCGCCCACGTGATAGCCGATGCATGAAGAAGTAGGGGCTATGAGATTAGGTGTTTGGGTTCTCCAGGTATGGAAACCAAGAATCCAAGTTTGAATTCGATGATTAATTAGTCACAATCCTCGTATCGTCCTCTCTCTCTCTCTCTCTCTCTCACTCGATCTCTCTCGATCCATTGTTTTTGCACTCTATTTTTCTACTTTGAGGGGCCACGTTTCTAGACAAATCTTATCGTCCATAGATTCAAATAAAAGCACCATGTTGTTGTTGTTGAGTGTCAACAATTCCTAAGTGAGAATTGTCAAATACAAGTCATGTCATGACAGTGGATACTTGCATTTGCATGGTGAGATTTCATACGCTTGGTCAGCAGATGACAATGTGCTTGAGCCATCGTTTTCGGTGCTCACATCTCCCCGCGTGCCCCTGATTATTATTCTTTATCAAAGTCTAAGAATACGGTTGAGAGGAAGGAAAACACCACTCTCAATTAATAGGAATGAAATGAGAAGGCAACTATTCTTTGGCGATGTCACATCTTCTTTTCATTTGTTCAAGAATGATATAAATTACTTTTGGTAAAATGGATGCACGCAAATGGAGCCAATATTCAACAATAGCTGCAATCAACTCGTTGACTTAGAGGCAAATAAGGAACAAAGAGAAGGTTAAATGAGGGTACGTATACTATTGTGAATCCAATAATAACATAATGAATTATTTATGTTTAAGTACTCTTGTTTTAGAGGTACATAGATATGGCACTTTGCATCATAGTTCAAAATCACGGTATTAGCTTGGCCAAAAAAACCTATACGGTATTGGTATTGGTATCGGTCATGGTTATCAGCCCGTCGCGGTGTGAATATATTTTTAATTCAAAGAAATTCTCAAAAGTATCCAAAAAAATTCATAATATTAAAAAATGATGGAACATAATATATTTCTTTCCATTAGTAACAACAACAAATAAAAATATCAGTCACCCTAAGTCATGAGACATGTGTCGCTGTGTTCACCGGTATACAACCATTATTTTGGCTGCGAGTTTCAAAAATAAAAAAAACTTAACAAAAAACCCAAAATCATGTGTATGAATAAATCTATCATCTACACACCATTAATAAGCCATTAGTATCATAAATACTCTACCAACAATTATTTTTAAGAAAATTAGAATACTTAAATAAATCATTTTTAAAGCTCTAAATATATAGATCCAGCATAATAGTATGTAGATCTATCATGTGCACACCATGGTTTAAAATCTCGGTCTCGGTCGCGGTATCGATCGGGCTGAAAAACCGATATGATATCGGTATTGGTCGCGGATATCGGTCCGTCGCAGTCGTCACTGTGTGAATTTTTTTTTAATCCAAAAAAATTCGCAAAAATATCCAAAAAATTCAAAATATTAGAAAATGCTGGAAAACAATATTTTTTTCCATTAGTAACAACAATAAATCAAAATTTCGGTCACCTTAAGTTATGAGTCATGTCTGTATCGCAGTTCGCTGTCTTTTCCGATATTTCATATAATGCAGCCATTATTAATGCTCATGATCAATTTATTAGTGTAAAATATAAGAAAATAAATATAACATATCAATCATCATTTAATACTAACTCAATCATCAAATAAGTTGTGAAATTCAAGACAATCTGATTTCTATGCTTAATCTAAAATTTAAAAAAAAACACATAATAAAATGCTCTAAGTTGATTTTCTCTTATCTTAGATGATATTTTCTTCAAAAAATAGTTGTGGGATTTGAAAATATGTAAGAGTAAGTATGGCTGCTGCTATGGGTAGTAAGGAGATGAGAAGAGTGGAGAAGAAGATGAAGATGGGGAAAAAATTGCAAAAACTAGGATTTTGACCCTTTTTATCTCATCTCGGCCGATATTTTCAAAATATCGGCCGAGATATCTGTAAAACCGATATGATCCAATATATCGGCCGAGATGACCGAGAATTTGGGGATATTTTGTCGAGACCGATATCTCAGCGAGATATCGACTCGGTATCGGCCGATACCGATTCATATCGGCCGATATGAATCGGTATCGGCTGATATTTTGAACACTGGTGCACACCAAACAATGATCATGAATAATTAAAAGAACATATTTATGGTGAAATTTCAAAAAAAATAAAAATATTATAATTCAAATATTAAAAAATTCAAAAATATAAAAACTTAAAAAAAAAAAAAACTAAAATCATGTGTATGAGTAGATCTATCATCTAGACATTATTAATAAGCCACTAGTATTATAATTACTCTACCAATAATTATTTTTAAAAGAGTAGAAGATTTAGAAAAAATCATTTTTAAAACCCTAAATATATAGATCTAGTATAAAAGTATGTAGATCGATCATGTACACACCATACAATGATCATAAATCATTAAAAGAACATATTTATGATGAGATCTCCAAAATATATATAATATATTATTATACAAATATGCAAAAATCTGAAAATAAAAAAAAAATACTCAAAATCATGTATACGAATAGATCTAGTAAAAAAGCATGTAGATCAAAGAAAAGAGCACAACCCAAAGCCAAAAATGACGTGCCAATGATCTTTTCATTCATTTCTAAGTTCTTTCTAAAAGAAAAAAAAAATCATAATAGTAAGAATAAGGAAGTTAAGTTGGTTTTATGTTGCCAAATAAAATGATTTTTTGAAGGCATAAGACTTAAGACTGGTTGGAACTTGGAAGAGAATAAACCAAGAAGGAAGGCTGCTAAGGAGATGAGGGGAAGGAGGAAAATGATGGAATGAGGGAGAAAAAGTAAAAAAGAAAAAGAAAAAAAAAAAAGGATTTTAGTGTACTCGGCCGGTATTTTGAATATATCCGATATTTTGACGATATTTTGATGTGCGATACCAAGACCGATTCCATATCATAATATCGTACCAGTACAAGCCGATATCGGTTCGTATCGGCCGATAATTTCAACCATGCTTTGCATAGCTCATCTCTCACAAACTTTTTCTCCTGTATAATTGATTGTTGTCTCGAATGGTTAACTCACCTGCTCCACCAACAAGTACGTGGCAAGGTTAAGTCCCTATTGAAATAAAACTATTTTGTTCGTGATCGAAATTGCATTGGCATAGATCACACAACTAGTGGAAGGAAGAGGGAAAAGCCTTTTGCATAGGATCTTTGTCTTGTTTTTTTCACTATTGCTTGTTATTCAACTAGCAACAAACGCCCGTGCTAAGCCCGGGCCTCAAATAAAATTTATTTAGAATACTTTATTTTTTTTTAAAACACTATATATAACTTATATTTAAAAGTTAAATTAAAATCTATAATACATTATAAAATTTATAGTATTTTATTATATTTACATTAAATATCTAGCACTTTTGTAAATAACAGAATTCAATAAAAACAATATCAATGCATTTTGAAAGACATAGATTTAGATTATTTACTTGAACAACCCTTTGGTTTTCTAACTTTATTAAGGATATGAAATTAAACATCCATCTAAGAATGCATAGTCTTAAATTTATTTTTAAATTAATCACCTTACTAACCCTTAATTTTCTAACTTTCTTTAATGTATCATTTATTCATTTATCTTATACATTACCAGTGTACATTTAACTAATCTTTTTCCAAAACCATCCCTAACTAAACAATGCATCATCATCATCATCATCATCAATTCATCATCTTACCCTCATCTCATTCTTCAAACAATGTATTATTACGAATTGGTTCCAACAATATGGAGATCCCTGGTTGACTTGGATGACACAGGGGTGCAACTCCGGGTCAGTTAGTATTGAATCCATCCAAGTTCCACCTCTATTTTATGTAGGTAAATTTTGTGGGGATCATCATGGGTCACTGCACTCTGACCCATTTATCTATTATGCCAAATATAAAGCAGATCCAGTCAAGATCCAACCAATTTACAAAATCTACAAGCGTACAAGGGCTTTTGTACCTACTATGTCAGGCTGGGTTGAACATTTTAAGCATGCATAGAACGAAGCCTGACTTATTAGAGTGGTAGGGCAAGAGGATAAGGCTTGGTTTACTCTACAACCACAATCACAATTTGGACTGGGCTCATGTTAGGCTCCAGTTGGGCCCGCCCCTGTGCACACCCTATGTAGATTAGAACTTGATGCAATTTAGATTATGTCATAACACATTTTATCTCTACTCAAGTTGAACTGTAAATTGAGTACTAGGAATGATTCAGCAATTTATGAGCCTACTTCAAGAAGATGTGCCCAGAAAATAGAATTTATAAAACAAAATAAATAGTAAATGAATGGAAAAGTACCAAACTGTTAAACCACCAAATTGTTTAAATGGGTTTATGTATGCAGGTGGGCCCTAAACTAACCCATTTAAATAGGTCAAATGGTTGTGTGGGCTGACCTTAACTGACCCATTTTTATTGGGGTCAGGTTCTATTAACCCATGATTGACCCGTAGGTATTGTTGTTCTATCTATCATGGGGTCAAGTATAAGATGAGAGATTTTAGGAAGTATTAGAATAGTGAGAGAGATTTCACGGGATGCAAACCATTAGAATAAAGAGAGAAATTTTAGGGGATTCAGATCTCTTATCTCTTAATGAAGAGAGAGTTTTTAGGCTTTGACGAAGGGGAGAGATTTTAGAAGATTGAGAAATGCACCAACCAAGGCCCCACTTGAAAGGCATAGGCCTCCCTCATTATTTTCTAAGTGATTTTTATTAAAGGAGAATAATTGGGTGCTGAGGTGGCACCTCTCATAGCCCACCTCTCCCTTTATATATATATATATATATATAATATGGAGTAGTGCTACCTCAACAAACTTTTTTTGCCAGAATCAAGGCATATCATAGGGTTTTTCCAAGATTCTGGCCAAAAAAAATTATCCAAGTAGGTTTTTTTGTATAATATGAGTGTTGAGATATAGGTTTTTGGGGGTGATAAGCTCTTCATTTGAGTAAGAATGGAGAAATGATAAGGATAAGGGATGATTTTAATCCCAATCACCATATAAGGATTAACACATCCTTTCAAATTCAAATGAACTCTTATTCATATCACCATACAGGGATTAATACATTCTTGTTCGCAACCATGAGAGTTAATACGAGGGGTTGGTCCACCCACAGCTAAACATAGGTGAGTCCCATAACCAATGGTCCAATGCCAACAGAGGGATCTAAGACAAATCGTTCCCGACGATTTTGGAGACCATGTGACAGATGGATTGCATCATGATACATTGAATATGGACGTTTCTCCAATTGGTCTTAATACCATGCATTTGGCTGACCCATGTGACAGGTGGACCTTGTGCAATAGACAAGACCTCACACATATGCAATGTATGATATGTTGGACATATCACATCCTATGTCAAGGGCTAACCATCCCTCCTTCTCTCATGAGTGTGGCCCATATTGTATCATGGGATACAACCAGTTCATTCTATGACTGTTGGATCATGGACGCCCATATATAACTTCTTTTTTGTTTTTTTTCCCCTTTTTGGGCTAACAGGAGGTATGCACGGTCTCCTCGACCACCTGACTAATTCACTCGGGTGGTGGTCTCTCTTTGCATTCACTCACCGGGTATGTTAGGCTAAAAAAGTATGAGATGCTACTGGGAGTTTAGAGAAATATGGAAAAAATACAATCTAGAATTTAGTTAGTTCAAGCCTAATATGATGCTTTGGAATAATATGAATTATATTAACTAGATTCAAATGCCAGAAACCTGTTTGTTTACCAATAAAATACAGGCATTGATGGTCAAATGAGATTCACCAAATGTGGGTCGACCCTAACACAACACATCTAAATTGGTTAGTGAGGTTATGCAGATAGAGTTGGTTAAACCAAATCTAACCTATATAAATACTGGAAAGCTTTCGTAACCCATGATCGACACGTCTATATTATGGGTTTAGTTGCGACGAACTATATAGGTCAAGTCACGTTTTGCCACCTAGGTGAGGGATTAAGAATGTAAGAGTGAAGCCTTTTCTAGGATATGAATTATGAACTCATGTTGATATAGGACGGAATTGAATCCATTAGCCCCATAAACACGTCGAGTTTAGATCTAGTGAGAGAATGTGTCCCGTAAAAAATTATGGAATGTATCAACACATTCATGGTTAAATGATATTGGCTACCACATTCGAGCCCAAGAATCATCCAATCTTCAAGCAAAATATTAAAAAAACAAAGAGTGATGCTACCTACACACTGCAAAAATCTTTTTACACACTACATTTAAAAAAAAAAATTAAAAATAAAAAATCCCTAAACTACCCATCTCCCTCTCATTCCCTCTTTCTCCCTCTTCCTACTCCGACGACCCCACCCGCCGCCGCCCTACGCTGACCCATATCCCTCTCCCTCTCCTTCCCTCTCTCTCCATATCCTTGCACCCAATACATCTGCATCATCAACCATCTCTGTTTTCTTTCTTTCTCTTTTTTTTTTTTTTTCTTCTTTTCTTCTCTTCTTCTCTTCTCCTAGCTCCCTACCACACCCCCTGCACGCTGCCAACTCCTTCTTCCTCTACTACACCAACCTGCACGCCCCATCTTCTTTTTTCCTTTCTTTCTCTTCTTCCTCCTTCTCCCCTACCGCTACATTCATCCCTGCACCCCACCCAATCATTGTAACACCCCACTACACTACCCCTACATCGCCACCCCCTTCTCTTCCTCTCTTTCTTGTCTCGCCCTCTCTTCATTCCTTCTCTTTTCTTCTCTTACTGCACCCCCCTACGCCAACCAGCCATTTCCGCACCCCTCTTCACCGTGCCACTTCACTGCTCCTCAACCCATCTGTTTTTTCTTTCTTTTTCTTCTCTCTCTTCTTCTCCACCCTTTTCTCCTCCACCTGCACACCCTTCGCACATCCTTTCATCTCCTTCTTCTTTTCTTTCATCTGCTGCACCACTGTTGCTATTGCCACTGCAACCGCACCACCTTCACGGGGAGAGGGATGGGGTTGCCGAAAAGGGAGAGATGGGGAAAGGGAGAAGGAGAGGGTGGGGGAGAGAAATTGGGAGAGGAAGGAGAACGAGAGGGATGGCATCGGGTGGAGGTGGCCAGATCAGGGAGAGAGGGGAGGAGACGGAGAAGGGTAGTTTAGTAATTATTTTATTTTTAATTTTTTTTAATATATAATGTGTGAAAAGTTATTTGTAGTGTGCAGTTAGCAGCACTCGAAAACAAAACCCAATGGGTCTGACCTCTTATCCTGCGGCCTGCCCATATTATATGCTGTTCATTTTTGTTGCTCAGCCGCGTCAGGTCATTTTCGTCTATCAATTGACGGATTTGAAATGATCCTTGACCGCAGGTACAGCGAATCACCCAAAAAGCAGAGTCACGTGACGATTCTAGCAGACACGTGGACCCGAGAGAACGCGGCTGCACATCCACACTCATTGATCACCAATTCACCGTGCTTTTTAGTTTTTAGGCACAAGTTATATTCATTGCACGTGATTTTTAAGTTCCATGTGTCTAATAAAAAAAAAGTTAGTGATTGCTGATTTGAAGATGTCAGGTCGTTTAGATCAATAAAAAAATAATATTATCGTCAGCTTTTGAGACTTTTTCACTGTGTCTCGGAAGGGGAAGGGGAAGGGGAAGGGCAGGGAAAATTTGGGGAAGGTCAAGGGCAAGAAAAATTAATTTTATTTTTTTTTGTTTGAATAGTCAAAAAGTATGAAAAAGAAAAGTGAAAAAATATAATTTTATTTATTTATGAAATAGAGAGATAATTACTATTTTATCCTTATTTTTATAAAAACTTTAATATTATATTTCCCAAATAAAAGGGCAGTTCAGTAATAAGTCAAAATTTTCCCTATTTTCCTCATATTTTCCCTCCAGTTTTGAAGAGAAAATTTTGAAGGCAAAATTCAAAAATTTTACCCCCAAGTTCCCCTCCCCCCTTCCCAAACACCCTCAATTTCAACATTCCCTCCATTTTCTCCTCTTTTTTCTTTTTTTCCTTCCCCTCATTTTACCTCATTCTCAAACGGTACATTTTTGTTTATGGAGTGATTAGAATCTTTGAAACTGAAAACTAAGTTAATTATGGTGTCAGCTGTAAATTCATCCAATTTTGAGGCCATTGCCACGTTTGGATAAAATGATATCTTTAAAAGATTTTTAAGTTGAAGGTTATTGCCGGTCAACTTTTTAAGTTTCATTTGGAGTTGAACAAGTAAAAATGTTTCAAGAAGGCACCCGGTGAGTTAGGTTTTTGTATTGGCAAGTGACCAAGTAAAAAGTACGAGATCGGAACCACAACTTCTTATTCCATAGCTATAGTCCTAGCCAACTGCACTAATCCCTTGGGGTTATTAAAATAACTGAAATAGAATAAGCTCAAGTAAATTAGATCTATAAATGATCGTAAATAGTACCTCTTTTGGTAGGAAATTATTATACAGCTATCAGAAAATCAAATCATATAAAAGACGAGTCACAGGGCTGTATCTTTGTTTTCATGTTATACCTTTCACTCTTCATCCCTTTTTTAGCTTGAGTTCTAGGTCCACTCATGCTTAAGCTATCCTCCTCATATGACGCTCTGCAGCCACTCGCACTTCCCATAAACCTGCATTTAGCTCCCTTCAAGTGTAACTCGCTATTGGATTGAACTTAAGAAAAATTCTGTCTTTTGAAATCACTAAAATTGGGGTCATAGATTATGGGGTAGAGATGATATATCAAGGGTTGATATTTTGTACACTCATAGGTCCTTTTGAGGTCCTTTTGAGATCCTGTTCCTCATCATTGACATGGCCTCATGCAGGGTACAAAAGCAAGACAACACCATCTTATATGTAAATTGTTCCTACTTGAATACACCGGTAGAACTATAGGGCAGAGGGGTGGCCATGGCCCTCTACGAGTTTTGTGAGAAACTCCCTATTATGTGTTGAAAAATAATGATGTCTTTACACATCCCCCATCCGAAAGAAAAGAAGAAAAGGAAGTTATGTAGGTCTGCCCTGGTGTGACTATAATGATGGCAATTCACACAAATAAGTAGGATACATTCATGGTTGAATGGTGGTGACAGTTTAGTTTCACATACATGTCCTAGGGTCGATCCTAAGCCGTCAAGTTGAAGTAGTCCGAGGGTTGATCCCAAGGCCTCAAGTTGAAGTATCACTCCTTCACCGGTAGCCGAACCTGACAAAAAAAAAAACATAGATCAACTATAAATCCCTTGTTTTGGAATGGGCTTGCAATGGGTAAGAATTTCTCATTACGATATGACACCTTGCAAAGTTTATATAACCTCTTTTTGTATGCCGGCCTTTTTATTTATCCATGTCCCTCACTTATGATCAATTCAATCATGTGAGTTTTTCAAAAGGTATAAATCTTTTGGCTCGTTTTTTAAAAAGTATATGCAAATTTAAAAAACGTATATAATTTTCTACAATTCTTTCAATCAATTCTTCTCCATAATTTTATTTTAGAAATGCCAAAAACGCTCTAATGTCATTTTCCAAATGTTCTCTTTAATAAATCATTTAAGAGAAATGATTAAGTCCAACCCAAATGATCTAGTGGGGCACACTTTAACTACCTTTATGCATTGATAGTTAAAAAATGGGATTCCAGATGACTAGGAAATTAGTTTCATTAAATGGGTATGATCATCAAAATCAAAATGGCTAGTTTTGGTGAGGAAAGAGGCTAAAAATGGAGAAAAAACCATCAAAATGGAAGGGTGTTTTTTTATTTCTCAAGATTCTTTTTTGTGGAGAAGACTTGATTAAGATAATTGTGGAAAGCTTTTATACTTTTTTGAAATACTCAAATCTTTAAGTACTTTTTTAAAAATGAGTCAAGAAATTTATACTTTTTTGAGATTTTCCCTTCTCTCATTTTACAAAGGCATTCCCTAATCCTTAAAAATAGGGTCCGCGGAGCTAGAGGGAGAGAGGGGTGCCATGGCCCCCCCCCAAGAATTTCTAAACCTCCTAGAATTTATGGTAATCCCACGTATGTTGTGAGAAGTTTTAGAATTTTCTTTTATATGTATATATATATATATATATATATATATATATATATGTTTGCGCGCCCACCCTTCCCCCGTTTTCACATAGTAGCCCCTCCAATAAAAGTTTTGTGGCCCCTCCATTGAAAGTTTTCTATCTCCGGCACGGCTTAGAGACTAGCATCAATCCTAATTGACCTCTATATAATATGAAATTTGGAGCTATTTGTGTTTAAAATAAAGTAAAAGAGATTACTATGAGGATTCAAAGAATCTATATTTGGTCGGAAACAGTATCCTATAGTAGTCATGCACATAAAATGGGTGAATATTCTCTATAACCGTGACTTCTAAGATTTCACATCTTAGCTGGCTATCACTTGGCAGATTTTCATTAAATGATTAAGAACTTCAGAAAAAAAAAAAGAAGAGAAAAGAAAAGAAAAACAAAGATGGCAAGAGTTCTCATTTAATGAGAATTTGCCTAGTGATAGACGGCTAAGATGTGAGATTTTAGAATTTATTGAAAGGTTGAGATCTTTATGTTAGGAAGGCATTCCAAAATCACTCTACTACGGGTGCACAGGAGGGTTGTATCAGGGACCACAATGCCGTCAAGTGTATCTGAGCTTCGCGTCATGGGTTCGAATTGCGGGAGCGCCATCGTGAGGGGAGATTGTTAGGCAGAGGCGTGCCACAATGTCACTCATCGTGACCGCTTTAAAAACAGGCCTGCGGGTGGTGCGATGTCGAATGCCGTAGAGTGCATCTTCCATCGGGGGGGGGGGGCGTGTTTTGGTCTCCGGTGCGATGTCGAATGCCGTATAAAATTTTGAGTGCATCTTCCATCATCGCCGGGGGGGGGGGGGGGGGGGGGGGTGGGTTACAAGTGTGGGGATTGCTTGGGATTGGTCACCGGTACAACCCTCGTATCTCAATTGGTAAGGCGGGGTGGGGGGGGAGTCGATTGCTTGTTGGGTGGTCCATCTTCCATATAAAGCACGCGGTATCTGCAGTCGATCAAAGTCAGCTCTACAGCCGAATGTGGGCATTTTTTCTCTCCCTTGTGTGACTTTACTTGTGTCTTCATGGGAACAGGAAGAAGTAGGTTCTAAGGTGACAGACTGACTATGTATAAAAATATTAAGGCTCCCATTTTTCCTATCAATGACCAGTAAGATGGATGATTCCCATTCGAGTTGTGTCATATTACTTTTAGATGCGTTCATCATGCGTATATGTCTTTAATTCTAAAGATATGAGGAATCCAACAAGGAAATTAAACATATCAAAGATAAGAGGAATCCAACCAGGAAACCACTTACTAAAATAAAGAACTTTAAATCTATAGCAATGTTTTAAAAGCTAGACAGGATGGCGGACCCAAGTACAAGAGTTTGGGGGCTTCAACCCCACCCTTACCTAAAACAATATCAAAAATGCTTTGTGAACCACAAATTAATGTTAGTTGTTATTTTTATATTTTCCTCCTCCACCAATAATTTTTTGACATTGAGCCCCCGACAATTTCTTGGGTTGGCAACTCTATTAGTAGAGCCAAATAAAATAAAGTCTCAATTTCTCAAAAAAAAAAAAAAAAAAGTTACATCAAAAGCACTTTAATTCAAATTTTCCACTAGATTTTTCAAAAAAAAAAAAAAAAAAAGCCAAAAAAACAACCCATTTTCTCCACTAAAAGACAAAAAAACTCCACTTTTCAATACAAAAGGTTAAAAAGATTTCATTACAAACAACTAACAATAAAATACTATTATAACCTACTTATATTTTATTTTTTCTTCAAAATAATCTTTACTTCACTCAATTCCATTAATAAAGCCCCCAAACAATTTGGTTGCTAACTGGGCCAATTAGGGTGACCCACACTACCGCATGACCCATTTAAACAGTGTAGAGGTTTACTATTTTTCTTTTTTGTATTTTGGGCTTGTTTGGCCTATAACTAAACTAAATATAACCTTAACACTTGAAATGGGGGCCTTGGGCCAAAATTCTACAAGTTGGAAAGGGTCGGTTTGGGTTAAATGAACTGACCCGTGCTGGATACCAGTTATGTGGGTCGGGTGACTTAAGATGTGGATTGGGTTACCTGACACATTCAAGAAAAGGTACTGGGCCTGACCCGTTTGCCACTCTATTCTCAGATGATGATTGTATATCGGGTGGAGAAGATTAATCATCTGAAGTTTTAGCATTGTTTGTACTACCATGTTGAAGTTTTAGCATTTGTTTTTTACCTAGCCCACCTTGGGCTTGAACAATGAGAGACTCTAGCCCTGAGAAAAGAAGTCCGCTCCTACTGGAAAAGAAGGGGAGGGAAAGGGGAATGAAGCTTACTCCCGTAGAACAAGGAGTTCAAGATTAAAAGCACCCTTGACAGTCAGGTAAGAAGCGTTTGTCACTCAAGATTTTGCTAAAAATAAAGTAGCAACCATTGTCATTCACCTATGTCAATGGGTACCTATAAAAAATCATGCATTAATTCCAAAAAAATGGGGAAATAATTTATATTTTTCAATCCAATAAAAATTAAGATTCCAGTCCAAACTGCATGCTTGTTTACTTAAAATTCGAGAATTCCAGCATGGGTTCATGTAAGAATTCCAAGTAGTATACCTCCATCAACATCAACAAATTCTTAAGCAGCAGATATGTGAAAAATTGAAGACTTGCACAAGCTAAAAAAGCCAATCCAGTAAGCATGATTTTTGAAAACTTAGGAACCAAACAAAAACATCCAAATGCTAGGGGAAGGCTGTTGACATGTAAGATATCTCTTTCAGGATTCTTTCAAGCAAACACCCCCAAAACAATTCCACAAGGCAAACATAACATGTTGTTGGGGCTTAAAATCACAAGAAAATAACTATTATAGTCCATCTTAGGCCAAATCCTTGCATAAATTGCACCTCTTGAGATTATATCCTTACAATTTACATCCATACCATTATAAGCCTACTCTTTTCCTTGGAGAGGTCATCAATCTGCACTGTGAAACCACCTCTCGTGTACATTGCATATGGTAGATGTTTTTTCTGCAAAAAATGAAGTCCCAATAAATGACAAAGTCATCCTTGTCTGTTGAAAATGACTCACATTGACCAACATACTTGGGATATATATATATATATATATATATATATATATATATATATATATATATATATATATATAACAGACAGATTTTAAAACTAAACTGTTCCTTAGAAATTTTGATTGAAGTTGTTGTGCAGAGAGTGCCAGAGACTCAATATTAGCATTATTATGATAAGGATGGGTGGGACCGTGAGACGGACCTCTTGAACCATTTGGTTTCTTCTGTTCCCACTGACGTTCATGTTGGGTCCCAAAAGTCTGAGCCCATGTGTCCCTTGTCGTTCTGTAGGGACTGTAACCAACATTCCAAATGGGCAAGACACATGGGTATGTATGAAATTCAATCCACTGTTGAGATCACCCTCCATTTCAGAAGTGTCGTCGTATCTCAAAATAAAGTCACTAGATCATCATATTCCTTGTCCATATAGGTTTTAAATCCAAATCGATTGAAGGCTTTTATTAGCATGTCATGTATGCTCAAAGGGAAAGAAAATGAAGATCACTACATGACACCCTTTAATGTTTAATCGATGCCCTTGACGACCAGGTCTCAATGGAGCAACTTTACTGATGCATCAAAGCTCATCCTCTAGAATTTGTTCCACTTCGATGAGAAATGGAGTTCGTATAGCTGATCCCAACATAGATGAAACAAGGCTTCGATGATAAAAAAGTTGCAAAAGCTCTTGAAGCAAAATTAAATAAAATATTTACTAAAAACTTTGCTCATCATCTATGACGACAACAACATCTATTTAATTCAGTTTTAATCCAAATAAACAACAAAATATGCAAGATATTGAGAATCGGATCTAGAAAAGAAACTCCATAATAGTTTACTTGATTTCATCAATCAGGAGATTCATATTTGACTGATGGGATTGTCTGACCAGCAAGACTTTGTGCAATAGTTATATCATTGAGATTTCATAATCTTGTAGAATGTTAAATAACATGTATCATTAATATTTGGTTACGCATTGATTGTATTAGTTGGTTTTTAGCTGAAAAGAAATAAATTTAGAGGTGACAAACGGGTTGGGCCAGGTCAACATTTGGGTCCACAACTTTGAGCTCAATCAATTACTAAAACATTGGTAAAACGAGTCAGTAATTGCGAACATGCATGCAGTTTAGGTCAACCAACTCAACCCGCATAACTCGTAAACTATGTGTGTGTGCGTTTTTTTTTTTTTTTAGCCTAGCTAAGGGGGTTAGGACCCATGAGAGCAGCTGCACACAAGAGGAGAAAGAATCACATAAGAGAAGGGAGACTACCACACATACTAAGAGTGAGTACTCACATGCAAGGAGAGAGAAGCCATACATTATTGGAGAGTGGGGAGACCGGAGATCCATCCCCAATTATCCGACTGAGAGGCAAGGTTGCTAACCAACTGGGCAACCTCTCATTCTCATCTTCCAAATTGTGTTGGTCAACCCAATTAGCTCAACCCGACTTTAAAGAAAAAAAAAAAAAAAAAAAAGCCAATTACAGTTCGACAACTATTTGAGTTTTATTACCCAATTTTCTGTTTATAAAAAGTTGTGCCAACATCCATTAACATTTTTTGCGACCTCGCATCGAACCGATCGATGTAAATTTTAGCACATTTGTAAATGCTTTAGGCCAAGCCCAATTTCATTTCGAACAAAAGGGGTCAAGTACCGGTAGATAAGGTTGCCCCTAGCCCAACCTGGTTTTAATTGTGTTAGAAAAGCCTAATCCGTGACCGATCCGTATTTTTACGGGTATAAGTTCGGTGGGTCGGATTTAGGGTTGAGTCTCCATATTAATGGGCAAAACATCATAACCAATCCATAGTATAGTATGTGGGCCCAATATTTTAAACGGTGGTCCTGTTTGGGGCGTGTATCACCCTCGCCGCAGAGGGAACAGTGGAATAACCAATAGCTCACACACAAAGGTCAAAGTCCTCCTAAAAGACTCACTTCCCTTTCAGTGGGCTTTGTTTGGTCAAACTTGAAACATGACCTTTCCTTTCAAGTCAACAAGGTCTCCAAAGTCCAAAGGGAAGATGCCTTTCACATGGACAGTAGTCATAACATTTGATAATGGGCCCCACATAAAGTGACCCATGATCGGTCTAGAAATGGAAGCATATTACATTGACCATTGACCCTAGGAAAAAGATGCCAACGTGATCTCACCCCATCCACTGATGATAAAGTCTCTACACTTCTCTCTTGTCATAAATTAGGGAGATTTTTCTTTAAGTGAGATTAAGCTGCAATGACCCTAGATGGCCCACCTAGGTGTGTGGGATGTGAAGGGGATCATACAAGCACTTAAGATCCTAACCTTTGATATGGAACCAAATTGTCAGATGACAGATACGGCTTGGAATCTTGCCCATTTGCTTATGCATGTGGTTTCGATCAAATCTCACAAACCCGGATCACTAAAAATAAAACTAATTGTTCCTGAATCGTGCGCCGCGTTTGCGGGGGGAGTGGTCTAGTCGTCCAACGGATTTTTAGACCCCAATAGGTAAATGGGTCCGGGTACACATCCTTTTTTGGACCTGGGTCCGGCTCTACCTTGGTTAAGACCTGTTGTAAATCGCAATTTTCAAGAATATTTCCTTAAAACTAGGCTTTTTTCCCACATTATTCTCTATCTTAGGCTTAGGTCCAAACCTGAACCTGTCCCATATACGTGACCTGTCCCATATACGTTTCAGTTCTCATTAACGGTTCTAACTCTTAAACCAAGAAACCGATTTCAAAACAATTTTGATTCCACATTTTCATTAATGGTTTTGGTTCAAAATCCACCATGAATCCGGACCAAAACCGACCCATTTGCATTTCTAACTATGGGGTGCATGTCCATCTCCAATTAAACTTATGTCTTCGTAATTTACATTTCCATCCAGCATTTGTGTGTGGCCCACACGGGTGAGGGACCGTTCCTGCTCAATAGAGATCACCAGTTACACCACACAAACAGGCAATGTATGATAAGTTGGACATATCACATGACCTAATCTTATATCCATTATTTCTTCGGTACACAGTGGTCCATATTGTATCATGGGATACAATCGTATCTTTTGACACTTACGATGATACCCCCATCCAATAGATTTCGACCGTCCAGAAGGATCCATGATCATTATGCATCAATAGTGGGCCTATAATTTAAAATAATTGGCCGATCCCGGTTCATATCGACCGATCCGATATGGCCTCAAGATATCGGTATCAGTATCTCGGGGCCATATATCGCTAAAATCTAGGCCTATATCGGCCGAGATGAACTTCATCTCGATTTTTTTGAGATCTTATAAAAGGTGTTAAAACCCTAATTTTTCTATCTTTTTCTCCATCTGCATCTTCTTCTCCTTTCTTCTCATCTCATTACTACCCATAGCAACAGTCATACTCCATCACATATCCCTCTTGCATATTTTTAAATCTCACATCTATTTCTTGAAGAAAATATTATTTAAGATAAGAGAGAATCAACTTAAAGTATTTTATTATGTGTTTTTTATTTTTGATTTTTAGATGAAACATAGAAATCATTAGGTTTGACACTTGTGTTGTATTCTTCATTTAGAAGTTAGATCGACATACTTTCATGCTAAATCTACTCATACACATGGTTTTGAATTTTTTTTTTTATTTTCTGATTTTTTAATATTTGAATTATAATATATCGTTTTTTGGGGATTTCATCATAAATACGTTCTTTTAATGATTCATGATCATTGTATGGTGTGTAAATAATTGATCTACATACTTTTATACTAAATCTATATATTTAGAGTTTTGAAAATGATTTTATTAAATCTTTATTTTTTTCTAAAAATAATTGTTGTTACTTGTTAGAATATTTGTGATACCAAAGGCTTATTAATAGTGTATAGATGATAGATCTATATCTACTCATAGTCATAAACATGATTTAGATTTTTATTTTAATTATTTTATTTTCAAATTTTCTAATATTTGAACTATAAAATATCATTTTTTGGAGATTTCATCATAAATATGTTCTTTTAATGATTCATGATCATTGTATGGTGTGTAAATAATTGATCTACATACTTTTATGCTAAATCTATATATTTAGGATTTTGAAAATTATTTTATTAAATCTTTATTTTTTTTAAAAACAATTGTTGTTACTTGTTAAAATATTTGTGATACCAAAGGCTTATTAATAGTGTGTAGATGATAGATCTGCATCTACTCATAGTCATAAACATGATTTAGATTTTTATTTTAATTATTTTATTTTCAGATTTTCTAATATTTGAATTATAAAATATTATTTTTTGGGGATTTCATCATAAATATGTTCTTTTAATGATTCATGATCATTATATAGTGTATAAATAATTGATCTACCTTTTATGCTAGATCTATATATTTAGAATTTTAAAAATGATTTTATTAAATCTTCTATTTTTTTCTAAAAATAATTGTTGTTAGAGTATTACTATTACATGAATTTCTTATTTTATAGGAACAAGATGGTGCGTGACATAGATTCGGCATGGAGCCACAGTAAAGCAGTCGGAGGAAAATTAAAGTAAAATGTAATTATTGTGGACGAGTGCTCAATGGGGGGATTACTAGATTGAAACAACATTTGGCACATATATCAGGATAGGTGACAAAATGTCATAAAATGCCACCAAATGTGAGGGCTGAAATGTAGGAGCTCTTTAATGCATCTGGAAAACAAAAAAAAAGTAGTACAAGAAAGAAAAAGAACTGAGGAACTTGATGTATGCAGAGAAGAAGTATTTAGTTCCTCCGATGATGACGATGAAGACCCAGAAACGAGTAGGAGAGAAAGTGTGAGGTCACTTAAGGAGGAGGAAGAGAGGAGAAGAATGCAATATGAAGCAGCCGCTAGAAGTAGCCAATATTAGCAAAGTGGGTCATTCGGACCGGAGGAGCGAGTTTGGGTCATGCATTTAGTCAAAAACAACCCCATCAAGATTCATACATTAAAGATGTTGATAGACCTCCTACACATGCACGTCGTAGGGCGGATGTGGTGGGGCCGACTAACCCATTTGCTTATAAAAAAATCAATATCAAAGCAGTCCAGCATTATGAAAGCATTAAAGTGCAAGTTTGGTAAAGCAAGACAACATCTAGTGAGAGTCACTGGGAAGTTCTTTTTGGATGGAGGCATTCCACCCAACAAGGCACCTTCTCCTTATTTTACTACCATGTTAGCTGCAGCTGTAGAACATGATTCAGGTATAAAGGCACCCACCCCTTATGAGATTGGGCATGTCTGGGTTGAGAAAGAGTATGAGGAGTTGCAGGCTTTGGTGCAAACTTTCAAATGGGCATGAAATGAAAGAGGTTGCACACTAATGTGTGATGGGTGGACAACCATCACACATCGTCATCTCTTGAATTTTCTTGTCTACTCGTCTATGGGCACGGTGTTTATTAAATCAGTTGATTCAACTGATTACATCCAAGATGCAAAATATATTAATATGTTATTGAATGAGGTGATTGAAGAAGTTGGGGCAGATTGTGTAGTTCAGGTTGTTACCGACAATACTGCAAACATGAAAGCTACAGGAATGATGCTTATGAAACAGAGGCCAAAGATTTTCTAGTCTCCATGTGCAGCACATTGCCTGGATTTAATGCTTGAAGATATTGCAAAAGAAAAAGTCATGCGGCAAGTGATTGGTAAGATAAAGAAGATCACCTATTTTTTTATCAGTCATATAGACTCATTTCCCTGATGAAACGCATACAAATAACCATGAACTACTACGGCCTAGCATTACTAGATTTGCTACCCACTTTATTGCTATCGAAAGTGTTTACAAGTATAGAGAAGGATTTCTTTGATTGATAAAATCACAGGAGTTCAAGAATTCAAAATGGGGAAAGACGCCAAGTCCCACTACAAAAGAAGTATGTAAAATAATTGAGTCCAACAAATCTTGGCCTCATGTGAATGGTGCTTTGAATGTTTTTGATCCTCTAATAAAGGTTCTTTGATTGGTTGATGGCGATAATAAGCCAACAATGGGCTTCTTACATGAGGCCATGGAGAGATCAAAGCTGGTTATTTAAGCAGATTGTAGATATTACAAAAAGTTTTGGAAGATCATCGACGATCGATGGAGACGACAATTGAAACATGATTTACACACTGCTGGTAAGTGAAGGCTATTTCCTTTAATACTTAAATTATTGTATTCAACTCTCCTCACTATATTAATTTATCAATGATTAAAATTCATTGGTTTTATAGGATACTTCTTTAATCCACAATTTACGGATGGACACATATCTGATTAAATCCGTTTGGGACTAAAAAAGGTAATTAAGACTGGCAGAGAGTACAGATAAAGCAACTTGAGTTACTAATCAGCTAGGATAATTAAGGAAAAAAATATATAACATTGTAACTTCTCTCATTTATTTTTCTACGTTAATGTTTTCAAATTGACATATACAATGTACATACTGGAAGCTTTGGAACGACGACTGCGCGGAGAGTTATCACACAGACAAATCCTAGTATTGATTGTACTGTCATCTCTATATTATTCAAGGACTCATTATTATTTTATTGACTCTAATATCATTTCTATTTTTTTTCAGCCGAATGGTGGTTGGAATTATGGAGAGAGTGCTCTTGCACTAAGGACGATTGCTATTAAAGTCCTTAGTCAAACTACGTCGTCTTTCAATTGTGAAAGAAACTAGAGCACCTTCTCGTTTATCCACATAAGACCAAGAAATAGATTGACAATGCAGAAGCTAAATAAATTGGTCTACATCCACTACAATCTCAAGCTCCATAGTAGAAATAGAAAGAGAAGACAATTTGATGATCAACAGGATTATTTTTGTCCAATTAATTTGGATTATATCTTTTCAAAAGAGAATTATGTACTGTGTTAGGTGAATGGCTGGAGGAACAAGAAAAATCGGTATTAGACCAAGACCCAGAGTTTGTGGGGTTGATGGAAGAATTGTGTAAGGTCTGTGACCTTACTGGGTCAGTTTGGGCCCAATATCCGACCTGACCCGTTTAAATGCATATTTATTTTAATTAATTGTATTTTAGATATTTAAGTGGGTTTAGATTTTGAGCGAGTTTCTTTTAGTATTAGAATAGTGTCTGCGAAGTTTCGTGCGATTCGGAGTTCGTTTGGTCATAGTAGGGGGGGTAGTTTGTAATTTAGGGAAAATTGAGTGTTTTCCGAAATATTCCAAACGCCGTGATTTTTGGGTTCGTTGGAAAGATCTCGTCGAATAGATCAGTTTTGCCTCTTGACTCATCGCGATCCGATGATCAGAAGACCTTCAAGTGGCCCATTCTTTACCGGGCCCACTTAAGGGGTAATTAAGTCTTTTCCCCTCCTTCTTCTTCTTAATCGATGCCAAGCCCTAATCTCTTATTCTATTCTCTGCAACGAAGAATAGATAGCAGCCCAGTTTTTTCTTCTTTCTTCCTCAAGCCAGAACTCCACCCAAGAAAGCTCCTTTCGAAGATCTGATCCGGTAGATCTCAATCTCTTCCTCCCCTCTTTCTTCCGGTACAACTTCCGGTAAGCTTCCTCTCTTTTCATATTTTCTTTAATCTTCCTTTTGGTTAGATTTAGGTTAGATCTGAATTATTTTCTTTCCTTTGTTACTCTTGGTATGTTAGGTTTCGTTCTGTCGGGTTAGATTTGTGATTTGGGGGTAGAAAGGCTTCTCCTCGAAAGTCACCCATTTCTGATATTTCTTCCGGTTGAGGCAAGTAGATTCGCAATTACATATTAGACATGCTTGTTGTTATATTTGACTGTTGTACACATTCTGTAGATTAACCCTTTTAATTCCAAGCATGTTCCTGTTTAATTTGAGAAATGTATATTAGGTTAGAATCTTGTAATTGAATGGAATTGGTAAAAATTGGGGGTAATCGAATGCATGGTTGGAATGAGGTTGGAATGGATTTTTGGAGAGAGCAAGAGGTTTTTCAGATGTAGAAATGGCCTCTGGAAAGGTCTGAAAAGAGAAGGAGACAGATTGGGTTCGGAACAGTTCAGAAAAACCCTCTGAACTCGCGTTTCCCGTGCAGGCCGGTCGACCGCGGCTTTGGCCGGTCGACCGCGCTAACTGGCTGGTCGACCGGGCCCCTTCAGCCGGTCAACCGGGGACACAACCCGTGAGCCGGAAAAGGTTCCGGTTAGAAAACCAGAGAGATGGTTTTCGCTTGCCTCTGTAGGTCGACCGGGCCCACCTGGCCGGTCGACCGCGCCTATGCAGCCGGTCGACCGGGGACACTGGCCGGTCGACCGCGTCTGTGCAGCAGGTCGACCGAGGACACCTTGTTGGTCAACTGCGGGCTACCCTAATGGAACTAAACATGCCTTGTTTCTTTTGGATGGAAACTAAAACTCAGGTTTGGGTCTTAGATGTTGGAAACCATGAACCTAATATCACTTGACCATAAATGGAAATTAAATCGAATCACGTTGCTTGGTGTGAATTCGATGGTTGTCTAGGTATTCGGGTATTACGTGTATTGTAACCGATTGCATATGGAAACTCAAGCGAACCAATGCCTTACATTATTGTACACCAAGGGATTTCCCTCGTAGCATTGTCGATCTGAATTCCATATGTACTCTGTTAGGATATGTTGGATACAGGGATGACAACATTTTACTTAGGAATGGATTGTAACTTCTCTTTAATTCATGAATCGTATCCGTTGTAAATTTACCTTGTACACTCTTGACATAAAATACATAATTAAATGTGAAACATAGAATCTTATAGAATTAGGACTTGGACCTGACTTAGAATGTATCGTAGGAACCTTGTCTTGTATGATAAACTTGACTGGCTAGAAATGAAAGGGGGTTATCACGTGTTGGAAATCTTGTATTGTTTTGATGAGATAACCCCAGGATCTTGTCTTGTACATTGGAACTAGCCAGACTTGCTTGTCTTGTTTGTCCTCGTGTCAGAACCACTTTAGGATTTGTTTGCATATCATGGCCATCTGCAGTATGGGGTTTAAAACGACGAACCGGTAACTCGGTTGTCGGGGATGGGCAGTCGGCGTAGGACGGCGTACATGGCGTAGAATAGCTGGGAGCGGGCATTGGACCGTACTGCTATTCCCATGACCGGGAGCTAGGATCCTACTGGAGCCGGACTTTGGTATCAGTAGTCTTGTACTTGTACGGACTTGTATGGATTGTTACTGGTACCCCGGGAGGTGGCATAGGACATCCTCGGAGTCTCCCTCTTGTCTTGTTCTTGTTTTGCATTGCATGGATAGTGGTTATTGTTAGATGATTGTTAGGAATTCTTGATATTGACTCCACTTATACAGATTCTTGCTTTGTGCCTAGACTTGCTATCATTGTATTCGAATGATGATTACCTGTCATTATTCTGTATTTGATACATGTCATATTTAATATGCTTTGCTTATCTATTGCTCAACATGTTGTTGACCTTGTTTCCTTGGTGTGCAGACACATCAGGTGATGCCTACCTCTACGAGGAGCAGGCAGGTGAGGAGATCCCAGAGGATCTCCAACCAGTCGAGGAGGCACGGGAGTGGCGTGCCGATGACGTAGAGTAGCGTTATCATTGCCCGGCACAGGAGAGAGTCACGGGGAATTAATCATAGATTCTTTATTCTTTATTTTTCCCTCGTTGGAACTTTTTACACTCATTGATTGATTCCTTTTATTGGCCTTAGTTATTTGGGATGGCCAATGTAATAATTAACTTGATTCTAGATGTTTTATCTCTTTCTGTCAACTTTAATTATATATTGATGAGATATTATCCTTTGTTCAGATTACCATGTGTATAGAGTTTTATGAACTCAGTAGTTAATGAATTGAAAAGAGGCATGAAATGTATAATCCTCACCGCGGACTACGATCCGTGGGCCCAAAGGACAAAATTTTTAATTAGTCCTAAAAATTCACTCTCCGGATCCGGTTATTTCTTTAATTGGGTTCGGAGGACGTGACAAATTGATTGAGGATAGGCCTAAGCGAAGGAGGGCCGCAGAAAGGATAGAAGAAATAAATTTGACAATGCAGCAGGGGCGTGCATCTGATACGAGTGAGCCAAGGGGAAAGGAGGTGGACAAGGAGAGTGAGTTAAGTATTTCTACTTCTATATCATCAGCAGAAATTCCATCTGACTCTCCAGGGGATGAGGGTCATTATAGAGATGATGAGCCTGTCACTTATGAGATGAGCATTTTGCTGGTGCTATCGAGTTAGATCCTTACCGTGGCTATATCAAACATGTTGGACAGACCTAGGTAGGGGTTAGTAGTGGCGCCGCTGGGCAAGGAGTGGGGGAAGGTACTCATGGTCATCATGGGGGTTATGTTGGCCAACAAGGTGCCATGTATGGACCGCATGGGGGTTATGTTAGCCAACTAGGTGTCGTGTATAGACAGCATGAGAGTTATTCATATGACCCTAATTGGGTACCGCCTTCACCAACACCGATACTTTTTATCGAGCAGATGTTAATTGAGCACGGGATGCTTCCCTTAGCAGTTTCCCAACGACCTTTTCACGCCCCTCATGCCTATTTCATGCCATTTGAGTACAACCAACCATCTCAATCCACAGTGGATCAAGATAGTTCATCATCTTATTAAAAACAATCCGAATATGGTCATGGATATGGTAGTGCTGTGCAACAGTATAGAGCATATCTTTTTAATCAATACCAAAGAAATAATGATGATATCGAGTCAGGGCGACACTCTACTTGGAATTAGGCTGTCAATCTTTCATACACTCATACTCATCAATCTCTCTCTAGTCTCTAGTCTCTACTCTCTACTAGTCCCCTCTAATTTCAAATAAACCATGACCTTTTGATGTCCAAGTGTTTTATGATTTATCTATCTTACTATCATATTTTTTATTTTAATATGTCATCTTCAGGGTCTTGAATTTCACAACGTATTTGATGATTGAGTTAGTATTAAATGATGATTGATATGTTATTTTTATTTTCTTATATTTTACACTAATAAATTGATCATGAGCATTAATAATGGTTGCATTATATGAAATACTGGAGAAAACATCGAACTGCGACACAAACATGACTCATAACTTAAGGTGACCGAGATTTTAATTTATTATTGTTACTAATGGAAAAAAATAGTGTTTTCCTTCTTTTTCTAATATTCTGGATTTTTTGGATATTTTTGCAAGTTTTTTTGGATTAAAAAAAAATTATATTGTGACGACTGCGACAGATCAATATCCGTGACCGATACTGATATCATATCAATTTTTCGGCCCGACCAATACCACGACTGAGACCGAGATTTTAAACCATATTGGGCCCTAGTTATCAGCTGTAAAGTTCCTTCTATGTAGGGGTGTTTATGGGTTGGGTCCGGCTCACCTTTAGAAACACGAGCCTATGTCTGTCCCAAGCCCAACACGGGCCTTGATTGTCTAGCCGAGATGGCCCATTTGGTCAACTAATCGGGCAGGCCGGGCTTTCTTTCACTTTTTGGGCTTTTCTAATTACTTGTTTGGGTAAATAAGTTTTTAAACTACATGTATTACATATTGGGGCCAAACCTTCTATCACTTAATTCAAGCCAACCTATATCTTAAACCGGCCAATAATTTAGATCCAAGCACAGCCCAAAGTACTCGAATGTGCAACTCATTTTGCCTTTGAGACTAGATCTCAACGTGTTTGAATGTACTTGGAAAATAATGGTAAAAACCAAGGTTAGAAACTCTCCTAAATTGACACTTGACTCTTCCTAATCATCTCAGTCTTCTGACAAAAGACCGAGTCAAATATAGGGGTGGCTCATTCGACTGAATCCAAAGCCCATAAAAATGTCTTCAACCGCTTTTGATGGTATTATATAAGAAAACCCAAAAAGAATAAAAATCTCCTTCAAATTAATATAGACACCTCAACAATCTAGCCATGGTTTAGTTTAGCCTTAAAAATATATTGTGGTAGTTTCAAAGGCTCGAATCCTCATCCTAACCACTTGATTAATAAGCTACAAATTTTCACCACCTAAAACGAATGCACAATCGATCCAACGGCCTAATCCATTGTAATGGGCACCAAACTTGGGATCAATAACTATTAAGTAGGGTCCCTCTTTAATGGTCTACTAGGATGGAATATGAGTTGGGCTCAATAGGTGTGTGTTCCGCGATGGTCTCTTCTATTTATGTTTTGGTACATACCTATGTATTTATACACAAACACATACATAAATCCCATGGGCCATACTCATATCCATCCATCCTGAGCTGACCCTGCCCATATACGGTTCTCAGATCATACTAACTTAGCCCTCAGCCGCGTTTGGTCATTTTCATCTATAAATAATAGGATTGTAAACGGGTCGGTTTTGATCTGAATTCACCAAGGAGAAGATGGAATCGGATCTGGACCCCGAACCATTTCGGAGCTGGTTTCTTAACTCCGGAATCGGAACCATATATGGGACGAGTCTGGATCCGGATCCGGATTTAGATAAAGAATTATATTAAAAAAATATAATTTAAAAAAAATTAAAAATTGAAATAATATGTTAGGTTTCGAGACCACGGGTACAAACCAAAGTAGAACCGCGGAATAATTATTAGAAAATCAAGTACCAATCTTTTACATCTCCAATCAATAGTCATTGAAATCACTAAATCTGAAATGGGCATTGTCACGTGACGATTTAGCAGACACGTGAAGCCAAAAACGCGGCTGCGCACATTCACCTCGTGGACCTTGGTTTTTAAACCACTAGTCATATTAATTAATCCACGTGCGTTTCATGTTTTATGTGTCTAAAAAAAGATATTTTTGGAAGTTGATGTGATTAGATTCCTTTGTTAATGAAAATTAATTTGTGTTAGTTCTCTTAAAATTCATCCAATTTGAAGGCCTTCACCCTATTGCAGGGAAAGCTATTTCTCTCTTTAATTTTTAAAATCGAGAATTATTATTGGACTACTTTACATTCAGTTTGTTTGTTTGCTTGCTTGAAATTTAATTTGTAAGAATTTTAGAGAATGTATTTATGTCAAACTGACTAATATGGAAGAAACAAAAGTAAGATCTACATGTGGCTCATCCACAAGAAAATCAATTCATACCAAAAATAATACTGCATCAGATGCATCTACACTTTATACCCTTAATTCCTCACTTATTTAAGGTTCCTTTTTTTTTTTTTTTTTTTAACTCACTCTCATGTGAATTCTTGGCTCGCTTATGATCAAGTTATCCCTCTCCTATAAGCTATCATCTACATGTTACATTGCCACTAACCTAAATTTAGTACGTTTTTAAATTGCTACTCGCTATTAGATTGAACTCTAAAAAACGGATGTGTTTTCAAATCACTAAAATGTGAGAGTCATAAGTTGAGGAACTACTTCAATATCATTTTCATCACTCTAGTTCATGATTGGCATGATCACAAGTAGGACTCATACCCTAGACCACAATATCTTATGCACACATGGTTCACCCAAATATCAGAATTCACATTTTAGTGGTCTATCACTTTACAAACTTTCATTTTAATGAGGACTGTTTCCTTAAATACTAAATCTAAAACAGTCTTCTTCTTTTTGGTGGTAAAGGTGTTGCCATCTTTGCTGGAAAATTGAAAGGTTGGGATCTTTCCAGCCTGGATATTTGTTATCTGGTTGGTCCATCTCTTCATATAAAGACGTGGTATCTGTGTCTGTACAGGCGAGCATGTCTTTTACTATCTATCCTGCATGACTTCACTCATGTCAAAGTCGAGCAGGATCCTTTTTTTCATTCCCCCTAGTATGACTTGACTTTTGTCTTCATGGGATGGGTAAAAAGGAAAAGTTTGGTGGGGTAAGTGTATGAATACATTACAACATCCTGCACCAAGAAAGATTATTTCCACAATCAAATAATGGGTTGTTTGATTGTTACTTTTGGATGTGTTCACCATGTGTATGCCTAATGCCTTTAACTTTAAATACTCCATTAATGGGGACTAGATAAATAGTTTATAGCAAGATATGTGGAATCCAACAGCGAAATCACTGTCTAAAATAAAAGTCTTTGAAGCATTTATAAGTTCTATGCAATGTGATAACAGCAAGATGGGGGGATTAGATAAATAATTCATATCAAGACATGAGGAATCCAACAGTGAAATCACTGTCTAAAATAAAAGACTTTGAGGCATTTGTAAATTCGGACCAATGTAATAACGGCCAGATGGGAAAGCGAATTGGGCTATATGTAGATCAGATAATGCTGACCTACATCAGATGTGTGTTGGCTTACCTGACACATTTTAGAAAAAACTGGTTGGATATGGTGTGCCCGGCAACCTTTGGACAACCCAAGTTAACCCAAGCCAACCCATTTGCCACCCCTAAATCTTATTTCATGACCATGAAACGGCTACAGAAGATTAATGCTTATCTGTGTATGACTTACATTGGATTGGATCATGGGCCCAGAAGATCAATTATATGAAGATTTTACTCTTTTATCAGGGGTGCATAGAAAATCCGTATAACCGATTCGACCTGATCCGATCTGCAGATTTTTAACCGATCCGAAGGTAAACGGATTTGTGACGGATTGAGAATCTTGTAATCCGTTAGCAACAGATTGGTGAGAGATTTCACCCTCAATCCACGAATTCAATTCGATCTGATCCGTTGACATTAAATATAAATAAAAAAAAAATTAAGGGGTCTAAATATAAGTTAAGATGTCTAAATATAAAATAAGAAAAAAAATTTTAAGGGGTCAAATATGAAATTTTTTACAACATGTTTGATATCTTTCTTTTAACATTAGAGTGAATGGATTAATCCGATCCGATCCGGTCCTCCACATATAGAATCGGATCAATTTTTAATAGCCACATATTGGAGACGAATTCCAAATTCATCAATCCATAAAAAATGGATTGGTGACGGATTTGACCTAATCCGCACAAATTCAATCCATGTACACCCCTAATTTTTATATATTACCACGTTGAATATCTGTAAAAATGAGTTGGCAATACTTAAAAACACAAAGTTACATAATTTTGCTAAAAAATTTAAGGTAGCAGCCTTCTTATTCACAATATCAATGGGCGTGCTCATCCGTCAAAGAATTCATGCGTTTGTGTAAATAGATAAGGGACAATATTTGGAGAATTCATAAAACTCCAAAAAGAATTCTCAGCATTCTTGCAAACAAATCAGACTTTAAAACATCTACCATCTACTGTACACAAATAAAACAATTCCACCTAACCATCACACGCTTATTCTTAAAATTATAAGAAAAAAAAAAAAAAAAACTAATTCTTCCTCCCAAAAAGTATCTGGATCCGGATACCCCATGAATCTAAGTAGGACCCCACCTGCTAACATCCATAATTTGTAGTCAAATAGAATCCCTCCTGATTTCTGAATTGGTATGAGACCTGACCTATTAAAAGAGGCGACCAATATTCGAGTGACAGTCAGAGGTACCCATTGTATTAGCTTCACCTGATATACAAGGGCTTTCAAACAAGTTAGACCAATGGTTTTTTTTCTTAATCTTTCAAGAATTGTGTCCTTGTCAGCTTAGACCTATTCAAACATTTGATCTTCCTAACCCTGGCCTGACCCATTGATGGCCTCATTTTATGCACAATATACTTTGAAGAATAACTTGAACCCACCTCTCCTATATATATTGAAGTTCATGATTAATTAGTTCAAACAAGATCCCACAAACTTAACCTCAAGGTCTACTATTTCTGGAAGGAGTAACTCAAACCTTCTTTGCACTTGATTCATGTCCAAATTAATGTAACATGGCACTAATACTAGTAGTTTGCATAACAAAAAGGGTGACAGTGCAGTGATTTTATTTTATACTGAAAATGGGTCTGAAAGTTTTTACTTCACAAAGTAAAAGCCACAAGAGATGTTAACATCATCCTCATTTGAAAATGGTTCGCACTCACATTAGTGAGATGGATAGGACAGAAAGATTTCAATATCAATCTGCTCATTAGAAATTTTGGTTGACTGCAGCTGTTCTTGTACAAGTTTAAAGACTCAATTTTAGCATTTTCTTATGATGAGGATGGGGAAGACTGGAATCGGATGGTTTATTTGTGTTCCCACATTGATGTTAATATTGGGTCCATGTGTCCCTTGTTGGGTAATAGGACTAGTCACCATCATCCAAATGGGCGAGATACATGTGCATGAAATTAAAGCAAATAATGATGTCAACCTCCATTCTATAGATATCACGATATCTCAAAATAAGAATCTTTTATCATTCTTGTTAAACACTAGTTTTACATATACATGAACATGTGTAACATGTCCGTTTTGAAAAGACTTTTATTTTAAAAAGATGCAAAAGGTCTTAAAGCCAAATGAATTAAATGTTCATAAGAATTTTATCAAACAGTCTAATGCAATTCAAACATCTATTTGAATCGGTTTCAAAATCAGATTTACTCAAAAATAACCTAGCCAAAGGGCACCCTAAATATGTGTAGAGAATTGGACGGTGAAAAAAAAAAAAAAAAAAAAGGAAAGGAAAAAAAATCCATTACCAATTTACAATTAATCAGTCGAGAGAATTCATATTTAACTGTTGGTATTGTTTGGCCAGCTAGATTGTGTTGCATCGATACTCGTGATGGGGCCCACCTATCCAATGGATCGGGTCCCATTCTTGTATGCCTTTTGCAGTCCAAATTTCGGATACATTTGCGGTCCCAAGTGCCATGTCATTGGGTTCATTCGCATGAGTTCTAATTATCAAAATCAGATCCGAGTCCTATATAAAATAAATGACATTTTACTTTTTTATTGGCTGTATAGTGCGATTTCATTATCCTAACACCAATTCTTCTCGCGTGTGTGAACTCCCTTCTCACTTGCGTGGGTTTTCTTCTTGCATATGTAGGTTTCTTTTCCATGTGAGTAGAATGTCCTTCCGCATGTATGTGTGACAGCTCTCTCTTGGGAAAAAAATCCCTGCCTATATGTGCATAGCTATGGATTGACTGTACTAGTTTGTTTTCAGCTGAAAAAAGCCAAACAGGTTGTTGGATCAAAATGCATTAGACGAATTCTTGAGTCCCATCTTTGAAGCCCAACCCACATCCGAACCGGCTTTTTTTTTCAAACGAGTCAAATATCTCCAACCCGCACCTAGTGAAGGTCAATCCGACCCAATCCGCATCCCACATAACCTGTAAACTGTGTTGGTCAACCCAGTTAACTCAACTTCACTAGACCCAACTTGTAAAATCTCCTCTCAGGCCCAGCTACAGTTTGAGAACTACACGAGGCCCAAGCCCAGTTCCCCCTCTCTAAAACTTGGGCCAACGTCCATTGACATTTTTCTAGCCTATCAATGAACCAGTCAATCTAAGTCTTGGCCCACTTGCAAATGCTTAGCCCAGTTCCAACTTCATTCGAAGAAAACGGGTCAAGTTAGGGTCGTACTGCTTAAGCGGTTAAACCTAGCCCAACCTATCCCAATTCCCAACCCATGACTGACCCGTATTGTTTGCGGTTTGAGTTCGGTGGGTCAAATACAGGACAAGTTAGCAGGTCGGCTCAAAGTTTTCCACCCTAACCTCTCAAACCATATTAATAGTACTTGTCGAAAGGCTTATAGCTAGTATTGACCAATGCATAATATGTAGGCCCAATATTTGAAACCATGGTTCTGTGTTGGGTCGTGTTTCACCCCTGCCGAAAAGGGAACAGGGGGAGAGCTAGGAGCTCACACACAAAGGTCCAAGTCTTCCCAGGAAGACCCACTTTGCCTTCAACAGGAAGGTGGGTTTGTCAAAGTTTTACAGTGAAACATGGTTGGCGTGACCCTTCTTTCTAAGTCAACAACATCCATTCATACGTAGATGCACGAGTCACATGCAGGGTAATAATAAAAGACACATTGGGCCCCCACAGAAAGTGGGCCATGATCTTGCCAGAAGTCGAAGCCTTTTACATTGACCATTGACCACTATCATGTTTTTGGACCATGTGGGCCACTTGTGACTAAGTTACCCTCTCATGAATTGCTCTAAATCTAAATTTGAAACTCATCAAATGTCACTCAAATTAAAGTTGGATTGAAATCTAAAAGAAGACCAATGTCTTCTAAAATCATGTAATTTGAGGGTCATAGATCAAAGTTTTAGGATGATTTATTGGGGTTAATATTTTGCATAGCCCCCGGTCTCATTGAGATATTTCTATATCACACCTCCACTGATTGAGATGGCCCCATGTGGGCCATAAACTGTATGCAAATGATTCTCAACCAAATGAAACTTATATACTTATTTGGTGCCCAAAACTTATATATTTAATTTGGTGTGATGGATACGATTAACCATGTATGGCTGTATAGCCTGCCTAGGGCCATGACAATCATGGTCGATGAGGAAGATGGAAAGAGCTCAATGAGATTTACAACTATCAAAATCATTAAATCATTTTAACCCCTTGATCTATTGCCCTAAAGTTTAACAGTTTTGAAATTCTTTTTCTTCTTTCTTGTTTTTTCGTTTGACTTCAATTCAATGGTGAATGATGATTGAACAAGTTACAGATTTAAGCTTACAAAAATCCATTGGGGAGTGGTGTGTGTGAGGGTGTCAACTTAATCAAATGTGGGCCATCTTGCACCTCCATTGCATCCATCACATCTTAAGGAGAGGGAGGGAGAGAGAATGAACACCTCAAATTAGAGGATGCATGCATCATAGGAAATGCAAAACAAACCAGACGCATCAACTGAAGAGAATAAATGCATCATAGGAAATATCTACCATCAACAAGCTTGCTAGGTCCATGAAAACACTGTGAACAAGAATCCATTTCAATGGTCCTACTCCTGACTTATGCGCCGTGTTCAGCAGGAAGTGGCCCGGTGGTTCGAGGGTTTGCAAGGCAACTTGGGCCCAGCTTTTAAAGCCATATATGATAGATACAATTCTCTTTGCTGGTCTCCCAACAATAAATTGGCCAATGCCTACAGCTTTTTAACTTGACCAGTATTTTCTTGTCTATAATATAAAAAAAAATTTGATTGAATTATCCAGCATTCAGGTTCACAATAAGCCTAAATTGGGCTTTACTTTCATTAGTGTAGGAATGTGGAGTGAAACCAGAGCGCACATTTCATAGTCGAACAAGTTCTCCTGCATTTCAAACTCGCCACCAGTTAGCTAGCTCTGATATTAATCAATTCTAACAAAACCTCAAGATATTAATGGGGGGAACGGAAATACTTTCAACATCCATTCATTAGGAAAGTAAGTAGACTTGTGTCTACACATTTGTAGGCAATTAGAGCATCAAATCTCGAATCTGAGCTTTGGAACTAAGTTGGAATTGAGAAAAAAAAACATTTAAGAAAATCATAAAAATCCCATTTTCATATGACATCTCCATGCTATATTGTTGATATCATTTTCTTCAAAATGTTTGTGGTATCTAATTATTTATAATATGTATATATTAACTTCAAATGGATCTAGGATGAGTCCATCAGTTAAGAACTTAGGCCCTGGCCTGTCCCATGTGGTTATAGTGTGAAAGGGGGTGTAACTTGATCACAGGTGAGCCACAGAGAGAGAGAGAGAAGCATAGTACAGTATGAAACAAAAACAGAAGCAATAACACAAGAGGATGCATGCACCATCACTGTGGGAAATATGTACAAAACACAAGCATTCATTGAAGAGAAAATACATGAATCGTGGGAGATGTGTACTGCCTGTAACAGGCCAAGGTCCACCAAAACACTAAGAAATGGACTAGTGGCTTGAAAGGCAGTTGGGCCCAGCTTTTAAAGCATCTATGACAGAGTTGCCATTCCACCTGTTTTTTAACTTGCCCAGCATTTTCTTACCTTATAGTTAAAAGACTGTACTAAGATTATTGGAAATATTGAGATACTCAATGGGCCTGAGTCAGTGTGGACTTCCATATGCACATTTTGGGTCAATTTATGATTGGGTATCCAAGCCCAGTTCAGGCCCAGCATTTACCCCACTGCTCAGGTCCAAGTCCGCCCATTAGGAACCTGGCAGGCCTGAGTCCACACATTGAAAGGCTGTTCGAATCTGAGTTTTAGAACTGAGCCGACTCCGAGTTGATAAAAACACATCCAAGAAAATTGTAAGAATCACTTTCCCTGTGATGTATCAATGATATATGTTGACTCTATTTTGTTTGGAATTATGTCATAAATTAGAGGTGGCAAACAGGTCGGACGCCATTATTAAACGGGTCAGATACGCTTAACCTACACCAACCCATTATTAAATTGGGTTTAGATATTCATTACCCCTACACATTGTGGGTCAACCCGGCCCAACCCGTATAAACCTCATCCTTCTAGTGAGTCAACTAACCGAGACAAACAGACTTGTAAGCTTAATTTGAGCCCTATTTCGTTTTAACAACAAATAGAGGTTCATTATCTAGTTTTCCATTGGGCAAAAGTGGTGCCAAGGTCCATTAACCTTTTTATTTCCCATTCATTGAACCCATTCTTGGAACTCTAACCTATTGTTGGGAATGCTTTAATCGAGCCCAACTTCACTTCAAAACATATGAGGGTTAGTTGCGGGTCACACGGGCTGACCCTAACCAGACCCGCTTAAAAACGGGTCTGAAGAATCTAACATGTGACCGGCCTGTATATAATGTTCGGCGGGTCAAATATGGGTCGGGTCAGATTCTCAGGTCGGTTAGCTTTTGCCGGCCCTAGGACCTATATAATATGTTCATATAATATAGAAATAGTCATAATGAGTTCATAGTTTGTGAACCTAGGCTTGGATGTGGCCCGTTATTGTTGTGGACTACAAACATTGATCTGCGTCCGGCCCGTCAAACCCAAATCCGTGTCGCTAAATACACCGATACTTGGGCCTGACAAGGCTTTACAAGAGTATTAGGGGTGCTCATGGGTCAGGCTTGCTCGTTTTGGGCCAGGTTTGTATATATAAGCAGGGCCCATTTAATAATTGGTCTGGGTTAGGATTAAGCGATAGAAGCCCAAAGCCCAGCCCATGTGAGGAATGCATGTAATTTAATTTAATTAGTCCAAACAATTGCTCAAATGACCACAAAAGAGATAAAAAACCTGGCTCGACCCAGCCCCAATTGATTAAATGGGCAGGCTCGGGCCTGACTTCTGGGCCTGTGTCGGGCTTGGGCAGGCCTGGGCCAGTGTGTCTCAAGCCCGACTGGGCCTAGGTATGCCTAAGCCCAGCCCATGAACACCCCTAAAGAGTATGCCCTCAATTAGGATTGGAAGCAGGTCGAGGCAATTGGAGTATAGGTCAGGTTGAACACTGGGTAATATGTGTAGGCTTTACACAATGCCGACCCTTTATTAATTGTTTGAAATTTTCAACCCAAATCCAATCTAGAAATAAAAAGGATTACCCTGAATCCTAAATTAATCGGTTTTATTCAGACTAGGTTGACAGCCCATGGGCAATTGATGGGTTCAACGGTTGGGTGTGTACGACAAAAATGTAATCAACTTAAACCCAACCATTTATTAACCGGTTAGAAAATTGGTCAGTATTAGCTCAGCTGGTTAAGAACATGAACGTGTGGGAGAGTGTGTGAATTTGAGTCCCCGATATAGCAAACAATAAATAAATAAATAACAAACCTACAACTGTTCAGGGAACTGGCACTATTCATTCCTGTTGATGAGCTCATTTCTCATGGGCCAACTTATATCTTTTAATCCAAGTCCTAGCCCAAGCCTCCATTTTCTATGATTCCTCCCTCCCTCCCTCCCTCAAGGTACTCTTCTAAAGCCTCTAGTGTTATTGTTCAGCAGAAGCTGTGATCCCCAAATTTGGCCCCAATGTCTGTATAGCACCCTATTCTTTCATTTGCTTTGGAGTTGAAGCCAGTGTTTGCTTTCTTTGTTTCCATATCTTCACTCTCCATGATATTGATTTGTAATGATCCTCTATAACTTCAATTTATATTTTAACTGATCTGATTTTGCTTATTATGTCTGGATTTGATGGTAAAGGGCATAAAATCCGCCAGTCAGCATACACAGCCCCAGTGAGTTTATTGGGCCTTTGTTTCGGGCCCAATAAATTTTCCTTTGGAAAAGGGAAAAAAAATTAACCTTATTTTTCTCGACAGGGAAGGTCTTGATTTCTAGTGGGAAGGATAAGAATGCAAGATCTCTATCAATTAAAAGAATACATCTACCAAAAAGCTCAAGCGAAATCTCTTTGATGCAAAACGAGTCCTAGACTAAATGTGGCACACCTTATAAAATTGATAAATAAGTCCTGGAGGTGGGCTCGCGGTTGATAGGGGTGTTCATGGCCCAGCCCGGGCTGAGGCATCTATAGGCCCAGTCTAACATTAGAGAGATAGGCCCAAGCCGGGCCAGAGCCCAATGCAGGTCATAAACTCAGGCCCAAGCCCACCCATCTAATTTAATTGATTGGGGCCGTGCCGAACCCCCCTATCTACCAATTGTTTTGAAAAAAAACAATAAATCTCAAGCACTCATTAGGCAGGCCAGGCAGGCTTTCTATCAATTAATCCAAGCCCAGCACATGAGCACCCCTTGACTGATTGAGATATCCCAGGGCCTGAGCCTAGACTAGGCTTAGCACTCAGATCCAGGCTTAGATTTAAAACTTTAGCCGCCTTTAAGTGATAGAAAGCTTGAATCTTAGTTTTATCTGACTCAATCCAAATAAAAGTAACTAGCAAAGTACGCCTCGGCCAGCCTGAGCTAAAAAAAAAAATACTAAAAATATATTAAAATTTGTAATCTCGTTAAAATGTTTTAAAAAATTAAAAAGATAAATATTTTATCTAATAATGGAGATTAAAATAAAAAAAGAAAAGAGATTGAGATCAAAATTAGAATAGTAAAATTAAAAGAGGTTAAAAATCGAAAAAGAGAGGAAATAACAATAGAAAGAAGATGGATGCCGTAGCTTATGGGCCAAGATTGAGATGGGCCTGATAGAGAGAATGTGGATTGGCTCCTTTTCTTCCCCATTCCATGATAAATGGTGGGACCCACACATACCAAAAAGAGTGCACGACCATTGAATTTTTGAAATCGGTGTGTCAATGAAAATCTTTTGCCACCTATAACACATTGGCAAATCGATCCGAGCCGTTTTTAGACACACACACACACAAAAACAGTAGTTCGGATTTTGAGGTATCTGCTCATGATTAATCTGAAAAAATATATCATAATTTGAGAACTGACCGTCAGATTTTTAAGATTTGAGTGCCGTTAGAAATCACTCAATGAATAGACCACAATGATAAATTGATTTAGTCAATCTGAAGAACTAGAAAAGATTCGAATTTTTTGGGGGCCCACGTATGTTTAATTTTTAAGAACTCATATCTCTTGATCTGACCGTGGGATTCTCAAGGTTAAAAACTCTCAGAAATCTCTCATCGAGTATTTTCCAATGGTATTTGGGTCTGGGCGATTTGAAGAGCATGAGAAGAACAAAATTTTTCAGAGACCCAAGCATGTTTAAATTCTAAAAAATGCATATCTTTTGATCTGACCGTCAGATCTTCGTGATCAACAAACTACTGAGAATCACTCAACAAGTAGATCGCAATGCCATAAAGATCTAAAAATTTGAAGACTAGAAAAGTATTTGGATTTTTAGTGGGACCCAGTTGTATCTCTCAATCCAACCATCGAATTTCCAAAATCCATATACCATCGGAGAACTCACAATGAGTAAATCTTTATGTGAGTGAGATCCAATTAAAAGAAAATGAGGTTCGGTGAAACTCATCCTAAAAATGGGCCTACAATAATGCAACTTTTCCTAAAATGTGTATGATAATGATGATTTTAATTTATTTATTCAAAACTGTCCAAATGAGGTAAAATCTGGTCACGAGTATTATGGGCATTTGGAAATTGTGCATAGGAGTGCCAAATGAGGTGTCCACCTAGTTTTTTTTTTCGTCCAAGCCCAGCCCTAGTACTAAAGCGTCAGGGTCATGCCTAGGTACGGATCGAAATTGGGTCAGCCCGATCCATAGGGTTGTAAACGGGTTGGTCCGTGTCCACCATGGACCCGGAACCGGAACCGGTAAAGAAAAATAGAACTTGATCACATCCAATAAGATAGAAATTATATTTTTGAACGTTTCATATTTTTAAAAGGGATGGCCCACTATTATAAAATAAGAAAAGGGGACGGTTTTGGAATTAAAATGATAAGGACAACTTCAATTCAGGATTCAAAAATATAAAAATAAAAAATTCTTCACTTAGTGACTTGAAAAAAGGGTGACTACAAACCAACCATGACTCTTCTTCCTCCTTTTTTTTTGAATTGGGGTGCTCATGGATAAGTATGGATATAAATGGGTCCCTGATTCTCTGATTATCCGAAGGTTCCGACCCGTTAAAAATCGAGTCTGAATCCTTATTTAGTCCCCCAATAAGTAAATGGGTCCTGGTCCGGTTCTACTTTGGTTTGGACCTGTGGACCCGATACCCGACATATTACCTCAATTTTTTAGAATCTCTCTTAAAAATCATATGTTTTTTTTTTTTTAATATCATTCTCTACCTAGACGTGGACCCAAATCCAAAATCGTCCCATATATGGTTCTGGTTCCGGTTTCGGAGCCAAGCAACCGATTCCGGGTCTGGATCCGATTCCACCTTCTCAAGGGTTGGTCCCATCATATAGTTGAGCTTATAAAAAATCATGAAAAAAATAAACAAACAGGCTCGAATCAAGAATTGTGAAAAACCTATATTTGATTTACTAAATGGGTCCCTCTCAATGGGTCAAAATTAACCCAACCAATGGGTCAGGAAACTAGCCAAAAGCTATGAATCCGAGATCTAATTTTAACTAGCAATGGGTCAGGTTTGGAATATAGCCTCAAACAGACTCGTAATGGGTAAAATAATATAAGAACCCATTGAGTAAATCCATTTCATGGAGATAACAATGTCTCTGAGCCTGAGGTCATGTTGGGTGAGAATTGTAGATTCAATGTGGGTTAGCTTGTTGTTGGGTTCTATAATTGGTTGTGTAGTGGATGGAGTAGGTTCGGTGGGATTGGGCTGTGTCGGGTTCTATAATTGGTTGTGTAGTGGCTGGAGTAGGTTCAGTGGGATTGGGCTGTGTCTTTTCGGTTTGGAGTTTGGACTGATGAATTAAAGAGTTGCAAGTGGGTTGGCAGGTGGATTTGATTAGGTAAGCTTACAAATGGGACGCGTAGGATAAGTGTGTTCATAGATGGGCTTCTAACCAGTCTCGCAACTCTACAACAAGAGTCAAGTGAAGTAAAATTAATTTTGAAGAAAGAATAAAATATAAATGAATTATGATGGTATTTTATTCTTAGTTGTTTGTTGTGAAATCATTTTGACTTTTTGTATGGGAAAGTGAAGTTTTTTTGTATTTTATTGGATCAAAGCGATTGCTTTTTGATCTTTTTTAAAAAAGATTGAAGGAATTTTAAATTAAAGTGCTTTTAATGTGATATCTTGTCTGAAAAAGTAAATGATTTATTTGACTTTTACTATATTAGTAAAGTGCCAAATTGGGTACAGGGTGGGTTGGATTGAGTGGGATTGGTAGGAAATATCAGTTGCTTTTTTTTGGTTGGTTACTCTAATGAAGAAATGAATTAAATGAAAGAGGTTTTAGGATAATTGATTTTAAGTTCCTTGTTCACTCTGTATGAGAGATTTTATGATGATTGGGACATTGGCTGCCTACATATATATATATATATATATATATATATATATATATATAAGACAGCATGTGATTCTGCAGGGGAGCAACACATGGCAATAGGGGACTTCCTGGGAAGAGGACACATGGCGAATTTGCAATGCCGCATTCCGGCATTGCCCTTCTCTCCTTTTATTTCCTTTTAAATCCCTATGCAATGCAATCACTAAAATCTTTCATTCTCCCTAAAATTTCTCCATCTACACACGTTTTATCTTTTTTCCCTAAATTTATCCTTATTTTTTTTTGGATATTTGCTAGGATTAATTAATCTGTAGGGCCTATTATAGAAGTCATTTAATTCCAAAATCCACATTTTATTATTAATTGACAATTAATTTATGGCTAAGCACAAATATAATCATATCAAGGTCCTAAAATCTTTACTAGTTACTTGATTTTTCCCTAAATATTTATAGCTATCTAAAGTTTTTCTAATTAGTTTATATCTTTATTATGAATTATATATTAATATTCATTTATAATTTATTTAAATATTTAGAAATATTTCTAATTATAAATTTTAATGATTTTTTTAATTACTATCGCACTAGTAGATTATAGCATCTGGATCCCTGTTTGGGTTCCCTATATTAAATGTAAGAAAATAGATTAATGGGGAGATAGTGTTTCATCTAATCATAAATTGCTAACTGTGTAAAATTTCTTTCATAATTTTATTTATTTATTTTTCATTTCAAGAAAGCAATTGAGAGGGATTTAGACTCTAGATTATAAGGCGCTCGCAGTATAATGACTTAATTCATCAAATCAAGTTAAAAAAAAGCCCAAATAAGTAATCAAAAGCTCGGGTTGGCCCAGTCCATTGACTAAATTGTTGGGCTCAAGACCAGCATGATTGAGATAGGTCGAGACGAGGCCATTAACTTATTGCATATGTCAAATTCTTATTTGGTTACCTAGGGTTCAAACTAGACAGCCATCTTCGCCCACCCTAGATCTATCCTACCTCACCCGAGGCCTACTTCCCTTGCATGAGGGCTGGGGTCCCGGGCGCTGGAGCTGGATGTGAGCCTCTGATTTTCCTCAGGCCCGGCCCACATATACAACTCACGAGAAGCGTGAAGGAGGCGCGTAGAGAATCCGGACTCGTAAACGTCCGTTACGCATCAAAACATCACGCGGCGGGAGAAAAAAATACATTTTCTCCCTCCTCTTCTGCAAAGCGACTGCAGAAGAGAGACCAGACAACAGAGATGGAGGGCTCTTCCGTCATTTCTTCTGCGAAGCGTCCGCTCGATCCCTCCACCGTCCGATCAGAAACCAACGGCTCCAACACCACCACCCCCACCACCGCAGGAAAGCGCCGGACCTCCGGCAAGCCCCACGCCGAGACGCTCTTTCGCATCCTCTGCCCTTCCGAGAAGACAGGCGGCGTCATCGGAAAGGGCGGCGCCACCATCCGCCAGCTCCGGGAGGAGACCGGCGCCAAGATCCGGATCGATGACCCTGTCCTCGGCTCCGACGAGCGCGTCATTCTCGTCGTCGGATCCTCCGATCCCGTCGCCGAAGCCGATCCAGTGGCGCCACCGTCGTCGCAGGCGCAGCAGGCTCTGGTTAGGGTTTTCGAGAGGATGATGAAGGTGGAGGAGGAGAAGGAGAAGGAGAAGGAGGGAGAGGGACACGTGGCGTGTCGGCTTCTTGCGGCGAGTAACCAGGTGGGGTGCGTTTTGGGGAAGGGAGGGAAGATTGTGGAGAAGATGAGGTCGGAGAGTGGGGCCCAGATCAGGATCCTTTCAAAAGACCAGATTCCGATGTGTGCTGGCACAGGGGATGAGCTGATTCAGGTAATTGCAGTGTGGCTAGGGCTTTCGATTTCTGTTCATCTCTTTTTGGAAAATCTAGGGTTTTGTTTTAAATTCACAAATCACAAGAAATAAAAAGAAGCAAACCCCCCCCACCCCCCCCCCCCCCCACACACACACACACCCTTTTTTTTTTTTTTTCTCATAGTCTTTATTGGTTTGTGTCTTGGATTGGAAAAAGTCTATTTGTGTTGTTCCTTGCATTGATAGGATAATGGAGAGTCTAGTTCCTTGCAGAATTGTGATTGAAGGCGTTGTCTGGGATGCAACTATGGATAGTTATGGATATGCTGTGCATTTGAGGCAATGTAGGAAAATGGGAACTGGGGTTTTTGATTCTAGGGTTTTGGAGCTCTTTGGAGTTTGGAAATTATGATTTTGATTTGTTGGTTTGTTGATGTAGTAGTATATACTAGTTGGATACTTTTTTGTTTCTTATTTGTTTGTGAAAATGGACGCCCTGTTTGTCTTTTCTAGCATTTCCAATGGGATGGAGAGCCTGCATTTTTTTTTTTTTTTCGCTGGAAGAGATATTTTGGTGTGTTGGGATGTTCTGTGATGTCATGAGTGAACCCAGGGAAAATGGTAAGTACATTTCTCGTGCTACTGTTTTCATCTTTTGTTTCAGCAGGTGGTCAATGTTCCATCTAGGCCAGAGACCTGAAACTTGATTTGGGTGGAAAACTATCTTTTCCTACTGAAGTTTAGGTCTCCAATTGAAGCTGAGTTTCATACTATCTTTAACAATGAACATGATTCACTGACATAATCTAACATTGGTGGAAATTAGAATCTTGGAAATGTGGGATGTGGGTGTTGAAAATTTATACTAAAAAAATACTTTATGTATTTGTCTTTGACTGGTCATTTTTTAGTATATTTTGTCTTCTCATCTAGTTGAGATTTTGTATGGGCAAATGGTTGCATTATTATGCATCTGAGTGTTTTTTATTTTATAAAGTAGACAAGTTGGTGTGTAGAGTTTTACTTTTATACGGAAGACTTATTTGTCGGTTCTTATAGAATATAAGTTGTTGTTGACAATCTAGATGGATTTGGACACACCATCGGTACGATTGTAGCATGATATTTCAGCAGGCTTGTTTTGGTTGCGGGAAACGGTATAGTTTCGACTCATTATGCTAGTACACTATGTATGTATTGATCATGATCGTGTTTTTGGATTTATTGTCTTTATACTGACTATATAAGATGATAAACACCCAAATGGTTATTATGAGTGCTCGTGTTCTTAATCTTGATATAAATAATAGACACTTACATTTAGTGTTTGGCATTTTGATTTACGAAGGAGAGATCTTTTATGGGTCAATAATCTCAGTGAATTGGTGGATGACTACACTACGTGTATGGTGGATATTAGTTTATTGACGGAATCCGCGTCCCGTAATAGGGATTGATGATATCCCCTTGATGAAGCTTTTAAGTTTTTATTATGTCAAACCCTGCAGGTGGACTTTGTGTTTGACATATCAAATAAGTTAAGTGTAAGGTCTCAAAGAATTATAAAGATATCGATTAAATATAGATGTCAGTAATTATTTAATCGATGGATATCTGAAATCTTAAGGTGGGGAGATTGATAAGCATTTAATGATAAGAAGTTCGAAATATTATTTTGAGAATAAGGACAGGAATGCAATTATAATTATTTACTTGACTCAATTATAATTTATGGAACTATGATTCTAATTTGGGTCGAATTAGGGTTTCCTGCTTCCATAAGGAGCCTATCCTTATTTCATTCTTAAGGTCCCTATTGTAGCCTATAAATATGTGCTACTGCTCTCTAGGTTAACAACAAGAAAAGTAAGAGAAATCTCGATTTTTGGAGAGCAGAGAAGAATTCGCAGAAGAGGCCCACTCCCTGATGCGAGTTCGAGCATATAGGAATGAAGTAGAAGATTTTGAGGTTTTTGGGTTGTTGTAAGACGGAGATCCAATCAGAGAGATCTCGCATGTATGATTTAATCATATTAGTTCAAAGTTACTTCCGCAGTGATCTGTACGCAATGTCTAAAGATCCTAGTTTCTACACGCTTCTAACAGTGGGTTTATATTTTCATAGTGGGGTGCCAAATATGTAAGGTAGGGTGTGAGATTTTTATCGAAGTAGGCCTGTGTGTATATTTCCATGGATGAGAGTGATACCCATACTTGGTACCACTCTCCTTCAGTTTTATAGTGGTTGCAGAGAAGCTCTCCTTTAAGAAGAGTTTCATTATCATCACTTTTGGAGATTTGAATCCTATGGGTGGAGGAATCTCTCAATCATTTACTTGTCTATTATGATTTTGTGGGTAAGGTGGAGCCATTTCATTTCTTTATTTGTCACAACATGGAGCTTCCATATTCGGAAAGGCTCCTTTCCAAAAAGTGGTAAGGTTCTATGCAAGTCAGTGCTTACACAAATTCGTGGACACTGTAGAGGGAGAGAAATGTGGGGGTTTCCAAAAAAAAAAAAAAAAAAAAAAAAAAAACAATAAAACTGAGCATTGTTAGATGCAAGTGAACTTATGATACATTGAACTGTGGGGAATGGCTATGCTTATGCTACTATTTGGATGTTAAAGGGTAAAAATAGTCCTTGGAGAACGAATTTCATCTTCCTTGAAGTAAAATAGACATGCACGCCAATGGGTATAGAATTTCGTCATATCTTTCAGGGGAGCGAATAAGGTGGCAAACTCATTAGATAATGAGTTGATATAAATGATTTGGACATTAGGCTGCTGCTGCTGTAGTCTTTCTTTTGCTCCTCTTTTGTTTTTTTCCCTCCTCTTTGTGCTCTTATCCCTTGTTAGTTGTGTGGTGTGGTGTATGTCTCCTATACCACCAATGCTATTTGTTCCATCTCAGTGCTAGCATTATGAGGTTCATTCCATGCTTTCCGAGAAATTTTGAAGCTAAAGAGGTAGAGAAAGTGTTATCTAGTCTCTTGGGGGAGAAAGCCCCTGCTCTAGATGGTTTAATTCTGCCTTCTTAACAGTGAAGTGGAATTTTTGAAACAAGATTTCATGAACATGTTTACTGAGGTTTCTAAGAGGAACAAGTTGAAGGAGGCGTTGAAGGGATCATCCTTCATTTCCCTTATCGAGAAAGGTGGAGATTTCTCTCAATCTTAACCAGTACATATTAGCTATTACATATCTGAGGGAACATACATGAGATTGTCCCTTGTCAAGGTGTTTCTTGTTGGCACCAATAGATTCTTGATGTCATCTGGTTTGCTATTGAGTTACTGGATTCTAAACAGAAATGAAGAAGAATTAATCCTCAACATCAATGTGGAGAAAGCATATTATAGTGTTGACTAGGGCCTTTTGGAGTACATATTGATTCAAAAGGGGTTTGGCCCTATCCGGAGGGGCTTGATTATGAAATTTATATTTACATCATCTTTTTCAGTTTTGATTAATTGCTCTCCACGGCCTATTCGAGGTGTCCATGGGGTTGAGACAAGGAGATTCTCTTTTTCCAAAGGTTCTTGCATTAGATTCTGGACAGATTTCTGGTGTGAGGAATGGTCTTTGTCAGGGAGTTTCTTCTATTTTTATCCATTGCATCTACCCCCGTGCTCTCATGGCTCATTATTTAGAAAGGTTTGCATTCCAATCTTTCATCAAAATCTTTGTGATTGGAATAGATTGAGTTTTAGCAGGCTCTATTAAGGCCTTTTTATACGGTTCACATTCGAAACTATGATATTGATCATTGAGTTTGGATGCCTGATAAGAAAGGTATTTTTCTGTGAATCTATCCATGACCAGTAGGTTGATAAGGGTCAAGCATCACAATTACATCCATATCCAATGTTGCTCACCTTTGGTTGATCCAACACTATTTAAAAAAAAAAAGAAAGACAAATCCAATGCCAGTAGCCTAAATTTGAGGGCCCCCACCCCTTACTCTCACAAGAGAGCATCTCCCTATGTATATATATATCGTTTTCTTTTTTCTTTCGTTTTTATCTATAAAACATACATATATATATATATATATAATATTCTTTTCTCCCCTTCTAAAGGAAGTTCACAATTACTATAAAAACGTAAGATGTAAGGGTTTCTAGTTGTCCTTGTGTCGTGTTAGTTTACTAGATGCAAAGTAGTCGAAGTGCAAGGTTCACCGAAGGTAAGCTGAAGAGTAAGCAAAATGCATAACTAGTTTTGCTTCCCCTATTAAGGTTAAATATTCTTTTATGTTATCTTTGCTGCACACCGTTATTAACTTTGCAAAACATTATTCCAACACAAATAAAAGACACATCTTTTGTGTGGTTCATTAACAACCACGTGCTGAATAACATGCATAATCCTTTACATAAGGATATGAGATAATTGGGCATAGCTAAAATGATTATAGTCTTGAGGTCAAAAAGGTAAACAACCAACAAACTTTTCCATAATTCATCATTGAACCTGGGGCTTGCCCATCATCAGTTCATGACACACATGCAAACATACACCAATCTTATATTGGACGAGGATAGGGAGATGTGGCTGGGGCAAGCTCTTTATCCTCAACCTCCTTATTTCTCTTTCAATGAATATGCACATAAACATCTTGTTTCACTCATTAAATTTATCACAATTATTTTACAGTTAATTGTAAAAAAAAAAAGTTTTTAGAGTTATATTTGTCATTTATGTGTAAATAAAAAATTGGAATTCGTCAACCCTTTTAGGTTGCCTCTTTTTATTGGTTAGTGACATTAGGAAAACCTGCTTATATCATTATTATATTCTGTTTTATTCACATACTGTTGGTAAATTGTAGGGCCGGGTCAAGTTGTAGGCATTCTAGCGCAGATGTAAGTTTGTCTATTTGATCTGTTTTTATTATCGGGCTTTCCGTGGCTTCTTCATTTATGTGCACTAAACTACAATGGAAATTACAACATCCATTTAATCTTGAGCTTGCAGTGTAGAACTTGTCATGAATTTTTGTGGTAGAGGTTGCCTTTTCATTTCTTCTTCTTCTTCTTAAATATGCTCTTGATCATAGCTTGCCAACTCGACTAGTTGACTCTGGAACTGAGCCGAGTTGTCACAACTCTGCAGCTTTGCCAAACTGAGTAGCATGGTCGACTTGCAAGGTCTCAGACTGATAAGGAGTCACTTTGCCGCATCACCCGACTCATAGGACTCAGCTGAGTGAGTTGCCAAGTTTATAACTCATTCCAGTTGGAAATTTAGTGTAAGAGGGTGAAATGAGATCTTCAAGAAATTTGAACATGGGACCTTGAGAATATAAGAATGTTAAGAGTACCTACCACTTGCCCAAATGATCCAAACTGTTTAATGTCTTTGTTAAACTTCTGTTAGATGAATGATATTGTATCAGCCCATCTTCAGATTTATCGAAATTGTAAATAATTAATCTCTTAAATATGTTCATAGTTAGTGCGTGGCAACATCAAAACTTAACCAGGGGAAAAACAGAAATATTGATATTTTTTTCATATTTGATATAAATAAAATCAGTTTTCAGGAAGTCTGTAATAGTCAAGGAGTAATTGTACCCACAATCTCTACTATTGCCATTATATTGAAAATATTGTGATATTATTTAGAAGTGTCATTTTCCCAATAATATCTAGATATTTTTAAACTATCAATACATTTAAATATATGATGATAATATTGGGAAATAATAAAAAATTATGATAAAATAATAAATACTATTGCCCAGCGTTATATGGATCAGAGTGTTGCGCAGTAAAGCATAATCATGTTAAGAAGATGGAAGTTGCGGAGATAAGAATGCTAAGATGGATGTGGGATTACAAGGAGAGATAGGATTAGGAACGGGGAGATTAGGGGTAAAGTAGGAATAGCACCGATTGGAGATAAAATGAGAGAAAATTGTCTGAGATGGTTCGGCCATGTTAGAAGGCGTCCAACGGAGGCACCTGTTAAAGGTGTGAAAGCATGGAGATTGCCAGAAGTAGGAGAGGGAGAGGGAGGCCCAAGAGAAGTTGGAAAGAAGCTATTAAACATGACCTTGCCTATATGGATCTAATGGAGGATATGGCTCTAAACAGATTTGATTGGCGTCGTCAAATCCATATAGTCGACCCCACTTAGTGGGAAAAGGCTTGGTTTGGTTTGGTTATAATAAAAAATAAAATCAGTTAATAAATTTAAAAAGAATGGAAACTTGCTTTTGGAGTGCTCTGTGATCAGCGCATGCCAACAAGATTGAAAGGAGAATTTTACAGGATAATGATTAGATCAATTATGACCTATGGAGCAGAATGTTGGCCAATCAAGAAGCAACATATGTACAAAATAGATGTAATGGATATGAGAATGTTGAGGTGGATGTGTGGTAAAATTAAAAATAATAAAATCAGAAATAGTGCTTTCAAGAGCATTTAGGGGTAACATCAATAGGGGATAAAATTAGAGAAACCCATTTGTCATAATTTGGGCATGTCCAACGTAGGTCAGCACTAGTGCTGATAAGAAAAAGCTTGGCTATTCTGGTTGACGGCCCACTAAGGGGAAGGGGTAGGCTGAAAAGGACGTAGATGGAGGTAGTAAAAATAGATCTGAAGAAGTGCAACTTAGCTGAGGATTTGGCTTGGGATAGATTGGAATGATTAAACAAAGTTCATGTAGCCAACCCCGATATACTTGGCACAAGGCTTTCATGATGATGATGAGCATGATTCTATAATTCAAACTTAATTGCAAATAGCTACTTTTAAATGTCAAATAAGTCATTGTCATGCGTCTAAGTCACAAATCAAACAAAAATATCAATTACAACAAACAATAAAGTGCATATGTATAAATAAGTAAAGTATGCATGTACATATATTATCTCTTTCAACCCCGACATTTGATTTGGAGGTTAAAAGACTCTTATGAATCTATTTCAGCACCTCAAAGGAGGGTAGAAAGGTGAAAAAAATGCAAAAAAGTAAAATAAATAATAATAATAATAATAAAGTTTCTATTGAAATTGGGCGGAATGGATCGGAATTATGGGTGGGTTGGGTGAGTTGGGACTTGGGAGGGAAGGAGGTTTCCGTGTTGAGGGTTGGTTTCAGTTCCACTGTGCACTCTAGATAAAAACATAATTAACAATTATGATTATGAGTTATAACTTATGAGTCTCATTTAGTTTAGTTCCTTTTATGCGTGATTGCTATTAGTAAGGAACTTTGTTTCTATTCTTCATACTAATAATCACTAATGGATATCTTTATCCATTATCATTTAAGTATCTTTAAGAGTTTTCTAAACTTTTCAACTTTATTGATAATGTACGCACCAAGGTTTAAAAAACCGGACTCGGGACCCGACTCTCTCATGGCCGAGTCCGAGTGGACTCACCGAGTCGCATGGGACTCGGCCGATTTTTTAAACCATGGTAGGTACTGAATGTCTCTATCTTCTAAGAAGACTTAATGGTTGTAACTATAAGTGATGACTAGCATATATATATATATGTATGTATGTATGTATATAAGTCACGCTATATATAATAAGCGTGCAACGGTATTATTTATATATGTATTTGAATAAATCAATAAAGCTTCCAGAATAGTCATTGGCTCCTCTTCATTGTAATCCTTTGCTCCAAATGCTCATAAAACATGATAAAACTTCTCGGTTGCAAATTGCAATTATGAGTGATTTCCCATGCTTTACATTTTATTCTCTTCAATTTTGATGTTTCCCTTTGGTTATTAATTTTTTGGTTCGCATTGTCTTCTTCCATTGTAATGTTAGTAGATTTTTAAATATGGCGGACTATGATGCTCAGATACATCATGAATGTGGAAGGGACGAGCCATGGACATGGAGGGGATACGGATTGATATGTAAAAAGTGAAGTATCGGATATGATACGACACAATACGTTGCCCATTTGAAGTATCTGTGCATCATAGATGGTGGATGTTTTAGCAAAACTGGGGCTTCTTAGAATTAGTTCTTTGGAGGCTTCTCTTTGGTAGTTTGTTTTGTGTGTTGGATATAAGGCTCTTATATGTTTGCTTGTTTCATTTCTTTTTGCATTGTACCATGTTCAAACATTTGCCTTAATTTAAGGACCAAAATAGCGGTTGTGGCAGGCATAGTAGACAATGTTATGTAGTGGTTGCAACGATACGTAGCGGCGTAGTGTGAATTTTTGTGGTAAATTTATTTTGAATCTTGTGTAGCAACCAATCTTTTTTTTTTTTTTTTTAGTGATTTGGAACCAGATAACACTAGAGATAACTTTAGAAAGGTTATTGAGGAGAAGAAATAGGAAAAATAATGTTTTAAATTAAAATGGCTTGGCTCTAATTGGGTTTAGACTGTAGCACCGCTATTTTGAAAATAGCGTAGCGGCTGCTATTCTGAACCATGCCTTAATTATCACAATTTTATTGTTACCAACATCATCACATCATCATTATCATCATCAAAGCCTTGTCCCAACTATGCTGGGGGTCGACTTGAATTTTGTTTCTTCATTTTGATCTATCGCGAACCAAATCCTTGGATAAGTTGCACTTCTTGATTTCTATCCTTACTACTTCCATCTAGGGATGCAAATGGATACCCGATTCTTCGATTGCTCAAAGGTTCTGACCCGAGAAAATTCAGGTTTTGAACCTTATTTAGGGTCCGATAAGGAAATGAGTCCTATTCCGAAACCACTTAGGTTCCGACCCATGGGCCCATGTAAATCTTTTACTTATAAAACCTCATGGTCTAGCAAAGTAAAAAAAGATTGTGTGTGTGTGTGTGTGTGTGTATACACCTGTGTGTGTATGTATGTATGTGTAGTAGTTATGTTGTATCTTGTATGGGCCGTTATGAAATGGTAACGGCCCAATATCATTACGTTATTTACAATATAACGGTCATAACAGTCACGATACAAAAAAAAAAAAAAAAAAGTGAAAATAACAGTCAAAATATCGGTCAACGATGAACTTTTTTTTTTTTTTTTTTTCTTTCCCTTCCTTTTCATTTCTTTTTTCTCAAACCATTTGTGGAGCTTCTTAAGACTATACTAAAGCTTCCTAAGCTTCTTTTTTCAGCAAAACTCAATTAACCACAATTCCATTATGTTCATACTTCCTTGTTTTAATTAATTAGTTAATCTTGATGTAGTCGTAAATGTTCTCAATTTACTTGCTGATTGAGTATTAGGGGTGCACGGCGGGCGGCTTGGGCGGTTATTGGGCGGTTTAGGCGGTTTTGTTTTATGACGGTTTGTAAAAAGTAGAAACTGTAACTGCCCAAAGTATAGGCGGTTCGGGCGGTTTTTTTAGCGGGCTACTTGGGCGGTATGTTGGGCAGTTTGGTATTTGTACCTATCTCTCTCTTTTTTATTTTATTTTTTAATTTTTTTTAATAGAATGTAACTAAAGTTTCAAAGTACTTAACATAAAGAATAAAAATTAAACATGATTTTTAATAAAAGTCAATAATCAGTAATAAACAAAATTTTAAACTAAGTATATCAATGTAAAATTAAAGTCCAAAGGCATCACCAAAATTAAAAAATACAATCACTTATATAATCTAACGTCGAAAAGTTAAAAATCTAATAAAGAAACATCTAAATTCGAAAATTCAATGTCTAAATTTCAATAAATAAACCTCAAAATTCAATGTCCAAATGCTAAAAGAAATTCAAAATCTAAACTTCAAGTTCGTAAAGATCGATATATAATTTGAAGCAATCCTGCAACAAAAAAAAAAAAAAAAAAAAAAAAAAAAAAAAACCATAGTTAGAATAATAATTGATAAAAGATAATAAACATCAATATTTAGTTTAGTGATAAAATTATAAGGTCGTCAATCTGTCATACAATATAATCTAGACTTGTATTGGAGTTGCACTAGGATTATGAGGAGTTGCTCTTGTATTTTTTTTTTTAATAATGAGCGGGCAGGGCGGTTTGAAACTGCCTACTTAAATGTCATACCGTAACCGCCCGCTCATTAGTACGGATTGAAACCACCCCGCTCGCCTAAAGGCAGTTTTGACGTATATCCACTTGTAGCGGGGCGGGGCGGGGCGGGTTGGCGGGTTATGGTTATTTTTGTGTAGCCCTATTGAGTATTGTACGTCTGTACTACTACTTACTGGTTTATTGACTTTAAGTGTTGTACACTAATGATTAGTTCAAAATTATGGTTGCTCTGCATACTGTAAATTTTTTTTCGTTTGAACTTATTTTAATATATACATGTAAGCCTATTTAATTCATAACATACTTTACAAGTTTCAGATAAGACAACGCTACAGTGGGGGGACTGATATTTTACTTTAAAGTGTTTACTAATGGAAACCTATTTAATTTTCTAGCATTTTAGAATATTTAGAATTTTTGGGTAAAATAAAAATCTTCACTGCGATGGACTACGATGACCGCAAACTGCGACACGATGACCACGATGGCAACCACAACCGTGATTTTGAGCCATGGTTGTATGCCATCAGGCAACTTTATTTTCTGATATTGGTTCTAGCCAAAAAAATATATATTATGCTCTATGTTCCAGCAAAAAAAATCAAATGAAAAAAAAAATGTCAGAACCAGATCCAAGACTAAACTCGGTACTCAAGCTGGAACCGGTTTCAAAACCTGTCTACTAGTTCCAAGCTAGAACCAGTTCCAGAACTGGAACCATCCTTGGGTTAATGGTTCCGATTCCAATTTGGAACAGGCCTGAACCCGACCCCGGACCCAACCCGTTTGCATCACTGCTTCCATCTATGACCTCTTCGGCGTACTCCTATTCCTTGGTGGGCTGTCAACCATCCTTGGATTAATGGTTCTGATTCCAATTTGGAACAGGCCTGGACCCGACCCGTTTGCATCGCTACTTCCATCTATGACCTCTTTGGCCTACTCCTTTTCCTTGGTTGGCCATTAACCTGTATAGAAAAACTTTTCCTCAATTGCTTCATTGTTGGCCTGTGTTGGACATGTCTGAACCATCTCAAACAAGTCTATCTTAATTTATCACCTATTGATTGTCAATGTGAGAGATGGAAACAGAAATAGTAATTTGCTGAATTTCATGCCCTTTGAGGGTCGACTGTTTCTCATATATATAGGGGCTGAATGCCCTAATTACATCCAATTAAGAGTATCTAATCATATCTTAGATCCTAAAAGATAGCTAACAAAACTAAGTATGTACATGTGTGCTTTGACTAAAATACATTGACTGGGCCTAAATGGGCCTGCGAATTTGGGCCTTATTAACACCCCCCCTCAAATTGATGCCGCTGAATCAACCAGCATAAATTTGTCTATCAAGAACTGATGATGTGGGCGAGAAAGTGCTTTGGTCAAAATATCAGCAACTTGGAGGCTGGAGGATATGAATGGGAGAGAAATAACATCGCGTAGATATTCATCCCTGATAAAATGGCAAGCAACCTCGATGTGTTTAGTTCTCTCATGAAATACTGGATTTTCAGTAACCCGAATGGCACTGGTGTTATCCGCATGTAATGGTGTGTGAGAGGTTTGTGAGAAGCCAAGTTCCCCAAGAAGTCCACGAAGCCATATAATTTCGGAGCAAGCGGCAGACATGGCCCGGTATTCAGCTTCAGTTGATGATTTAGAAACTTTATCCTGTTTTTTCACTTTCCATGAAATAAGAGCATCACCTAAGAACATGCACCAGCCCGTTGTGGACCGGCGTGTATCAGGGCAACCTGCCCAATCAGCATCAGAATAGGCAGTCAATGTCAATGGAGAGCCAATAGGAAAAAACAAGCCTCTGTGAGAAGTGCCAAGAAGATAACGAATAATTCGTCAAACAGCGGCTAAATGGAGATGATGGGGCTTGGTCATATACTGACTCATCAAGTTAACTGCATAATTGATGTCAGGTCGAGTAGTAGTCAAATATATAAGACTACCGACAAGCTGTCGATAATATGTTGGATCAGGAAGGGGATCACCACTGTCACTATGGAGTTTAAGATTCAATTCCAGAGGAGTATCAACTGGTGTGGAGTTTGACATGCCTGCTGATTCAATTAAATCCATAGTATACTTATGTTGATGCAAAATCAACTCCTTCTCAGATTGATGAACTTCCAATCCCAAAAAATATTGCAGAGGACCCAGATCCTTCATTTGAAAAGATTGATGCAGAGAAAATTGGAGATCTTGAATCATGGTTGTATCTGTGCCAGTGATTATGATATCATCTACATAAACGAGAAGAATGGTGATTTTCTGATGCACAAACAAAGATGGATCATAAGGACTCTGTTGAAACTGTAGCTTGAGTAAAGCATCCCTGAATTTGTCAAACCATGTTCTCGCTGCTTGTTTTAGCCCATACAAGGACCGTTTCAAAAGAGCAACCTGTCCTTCTGATGGTTTTGGGAACCCTTCAGGCAGTCGCATGTAAACTTCCTCTTTAAGATCACCATGAAGAAAGGCGTTTTTCACATCAAATTGGAAAAGAGGCCAGGATTGAGATGCAGCTATGGCAAGGATGGTGCGTACTGAGGTCATTTTTGCGACAGGCGCAAAAGTTTCTTCGTAGTCAATGCCATATTCCTGTCGGTTGCCAAGGGCCACAAGTCTTGCCTTGTATCTATCCAAAGTACCATCTGCCTTCAATTTGATAGAGTAAACCCATTTACTCCCAATAGGTTTAACCAAGGCTGGGCATGGAACAACAACCCATGTTTGGTTCTGTTGTAGAGCATTAAGTTCTTCGTCCATAGCCTGTCTCCAGCATTCCTGCTTTGCTGCTTGTGAATAAGAAGTAGGAATAGAAACAGAAGATAAAGTAGCGAAATATGAAGAATTAGAAAAACCGTATCGATCTGGTGGGCGAGAGACACGAGAAGAACGACGAATAGCAAGTTGAGGTGAAGCTGATGCTGGAGCAGGATTCGGGGCTGGTGCTTGTAGAAGAGGCAAAGTAGTGGCATTTGTCCCTTGTCGACGAGCATACACCTTGTCCGGATGAAATCGCAAAGGTGAAGAAAGGCAGTCATCATCAAAGGATGGTACTTTAGAAAAAGATATTTCTGGATATGAATCAGGATAAGACTGAAATAGGTACTGGTGTTCAAAAAGACAACATTCCTAGAAATCCGAATACGCTTGGAGGTGAGGTCATAACAAAGAAAACCTTTTTGTTGGGAAGCATAACCAAGAAATGCACATTTTGCAGATTGTGCGGATAACTTGGAACGTTCATGTGTGGGAAGATGAACAAAACAAACACAGCCAAAAGTATGTAAATGTGTGTATTGTGGTTTAGTTTTGAAAAGACGGAAATGTGGAGATGTGTTTTGAAGTTTTGGAGAAGGAAGGCGGTTGATGATATGAGTAGCAGTGGTTAAAGCTTCTGGCCAAAATCTAGGTGGAACGGAAGATTCTAATAATAAACACCTGACCTTGTCTAGAAGATGATGATTTTTCCGTTCTGCAACATCATTCTGTTGGGGAGTGTATTGGGATATAATCCCTTTGTCTTGTAAAAATGCCTGAAATGGCGTGGACACATATTCCCCCCCTGAGTCTGTACGAAGAACCTTAATACATGTTGAAAATTGATTTTGAACATAATTCAAGAATTTTTTAAACACATCAAATACTTCAAATTTGGCATGTAAAAAATAAACCCATGTAAAATGACTATAATCATCAATGAAAGTCACAAAATACTTATACTGTGAATGAGAAACAATTGGTGCAACACCCCAAACATCACTATGTATGACATCAAAACATTTGGTACCAGAAGAAACGTGTAATGGAAAAGTGATGCAGTAGCAATTCCACGTTATTACAACAAGAGGCATGGTCCACTTGTGGGACCCGTACCATTCTGATTTATCAATTATTCTGATTTATCAATTATTATTAATTTCTAATTTTTATTTAAGAAGTTGTGTTTTAGGAAGTTTCTAATTTAGATAGAATTATTATTTGTTTCCTAGTTTGATTAGGACTGTTTCTTAGGGTTTAAGTTTCTTTTATTATAAATATAGCATTGTAGAGATCAATGATTGCAGAGATTATAATTGATTAATAAAATTCCCTGTGTGGATTTTTCGTTGGAGACTGTTTCTTCATCGTGTGATTGTTCCTGTGGGAACCCTATTGTGCCCTGGCACTTGCATCCTAACCCTAGGATTGCATCAATTGGTATCAGAGCCGAACGACCCCTTGATCGTCGGCGTGTTACCCCTATCCTCCACAGTACCCATCGTCCTTCCACCCCCAACCCATCGCACTTTCCCGCAGAAACCTTCCTCCCATCACCGTCTCTGCATCAGCATCGAAACCTTTCTGTCATCAGAACCATTCGTCCTTTCTGTGTCTTGACACCCTTCCCTGCCACCATCCTGCAATCCGTTCGTCCAGTCGTCCTCATCCCACGACACCCATCCCCAGCCCTGCCGAGATCATCAGCCCCACCAATAACCCCAATCCCAAACCGAAACCCCAACCCCAGACCAGACCTGCACCCGACCCCTTGCAAAAAACCCTAAATCTCACCACTGCACCCCATCTTCCATCTTCCCGAATCCAGCCTTGTCCACTACCGGCAACCCATCCACCTCCCCGTCATCGTCGTCACCCCCAACCCAGACCAGCGTCTTCGTCGCCCAAACCAGAACCCAAAAACAAAAAAAAGAAAAAAAAAAGAAAAAAAAAAAAAGGAGAGAGAGAAAGAGCAGACAGAAGGAAGGAGCGTACCTTGCACCGTCGTCGCCAGCGCACCGCACCGCCATCGCCATCGCCATCGCCCTCGCCCTTCTCTTCCTTCGCTAACGCCAGCAACCAGCGAAGCCCCGGAAGCGCAGCACTTTCGACTTCGTGAAGAAAGGTCGTCATCGGCATACACCTTCCTGCCGATCGTCGTCAGTCACTGAAACTCCCCGTCCAGGTCATCGCAGCAGGTCTTCATCGCCATCGGAGACCCACTCATCTCTCCTCTCCATTCTTCTCTGTTGACAGCGAGAAACAGAAAGGGTTCAAAACCCTTTTCTCTCTTTCGGGCAGTCGGATCGAAGCAAGGGGAGGACGCCTGTCCATTGGGCCTCATCGCATTTGGGCCCAGTCCATCCCAGACCAAGTTTGAGTTGATTTCTGGTCCTAACCCATTCAAACAAGAAGCCCGGTTCCATCAGCAGATTGACCAGATCAACGGTTCTAATTTATTTTTGCGATCTCGGGCTCATCTACCGTCAGATTTTCGATCCGTCTTCGCCAGCGTGATCGCAGTGAGCAGATCTACACATCAGGTCAGTCGCAAATTTTAAATTTCCATCAAACAAAAAAAAAAATGCCTCCCAAGAAGCAGGTCGAAGTGGAATCTTCCTCTCATAATGATGAAGATTTGAGAGGAACTGTTGCGGAATTATCAACAAATGTTAATCAACTATCCGCAATGATGGTTCAAATGCAAGACACTCTTGCAAGGATTGAAACCCGATTAACTACTTTAGAAACTAATCGGCGTGATGATGATCATCGAGATGATGGAAGACATAATCGGAATCAACGAGACCCACACGTGGTAAATGTTGATCGCGATTTGGGTATTAAACTTGTGGTTCCTGAATATGATGGGAAGTTGAAACCCGATGAGTTCTTAGATTGGTTAGTGTGTGTTGAAAATATTTTTGCACATAAACCAATGACGGATGGTCATAAAATTACACTTGTGGCAACTCGATTTCGAAATTATGCTGCAATATGGTGGGCCGAGTTGCAAAAGAAGAGGAGATACCAACAAATTGACCCTGTTGACACATGGGCTGAGATGAAAAATTTGTTGAAGCAAAAATTCTTGCCTGTCAATTATTCCAGAGATCTTCGTTCACGTTTTCAATACTTGAAACAAGGCTCCAAGTCAGTTGTTGAGTATTCTGAGGAATTTCTGACTATGCAAGCTCGTTGTGGGTTGAATGAAGATGATGAGATTTTAGTTGACAGGTACTTTAATGGGCTTACACTAGATATTCAAGATATCCTCGCATTCAAACATTTCGATAATGTTGATGAGATTATTCAGCATGCTATCAAAGCTGAGGGAATTGCAAATCATCAAGCCCAAAAACTTAATGCAGCTAAATGGGGTATGCAGAAAAATTTCTCCAGTTTTAAACCCAGTACCTCGTCGGAGAAAGTTTTTACCAAGCCCGAGGGACAAAATAGGCTCACATGTTTTAATTGTAAACAACAAGGGCATCGTGTAGCAGAATGTCCGAAACGTCTCAACCTCCTTGAGAATGAAAGTGATGTGATAGATACTCCAGAAGAGCCTAAAGAGACTGACACAATGGAAATTGTGGATTGTCCGCCTGAGGAGGGCCTTGAGTCTCTCATGGTCATCCAAGAACCAACATTAACTACTGAGAAGAAATGGCTGCGAGAAAATATTTTTCGTTCCGATGGACAAGTTAATGGTAACGAATGTACAGTCGTCATCGATGGGGGCAGTTGTCAGAATCTCATCTCCCAAGCTTTTGTGGATCGCTTACAGCTGAAAGTTCGGAAGCATCATCGTCCTTATTTTGCTAGATGGTTAATGACAGGTGATGAAGTGCAAGTCCGATATGCATGTCCAGTTACCTTTTCCATTGGTGCAGATTATATAGATACAGTTTGGTGTAATGTGGTACCCATGGATAGTTGTGATATTTTGTTGGGTCGTCCATGGATGTATGACAAGAATGGCACTAATGGCATGCGCGACAACACCTACACATTCCTGCATGGTGAAAAGCAAGTCACTCTCCGTCCTATGAAGCCGACACCACCAAAGCATGGGTCCAGTTATCGTCTCACCAAGGATGCGCTTCACGTACACACTATCTACAGAAGTAACGTCAAGAAGAAGAGCCGAGTTCGAGGTCGAACTCTTTTCCAACCCAGGGAGAATGATGCAGTAGCAATTCCACGTTATTACAACAAGAGGCATGGTCCACTTGTGGGACCCGTACCATTCTGATTTATCAATTATTCTGATTTATCAATTATTATTAATTTCTAATTTTTATTTAAGAAGTTGTGTTTTAGGAAGTTTCTAATTTAGATAGAATTATTATTTGTTTCCTAGTTTGATTAGGACTGTTTCTTAGGGCTTAAGTTTCTTTTATTATAAATATAGCATTGTAGAGATCAATGATCGCAGAGATTATAATTGATTAATAAAATTCCCTGTGTGGATTTTTCGTTGGAGACTCTGTTTCTTCATCGTGTGATTGTTCCTGTGGGAACCCTATTGTGCCCTGGCACTTGCATCCTAACCCTAGGATTGCATCAAAAAGGCAAAGTTTTACTCTTTCCCAGCTTACAAGTGGTGCAATCAAGAGCAACATCTGATGATAAAACTTCATTTTATTAATATGACCAGAATTTAACAAAGATAACAAAACTGTTGAATTGGGATGGCCTAATCTATTATGCCACAACTGCACATTATTCTTAGAGACAACTGAAAAAGCAAACAAAGACATCTGGATTCGGTGTTACTATGGGAAGAGGAAATAAACGCCCACACTTAGGCCCCTTCGCTATTACCTTCCCCGTCTCCTGATCTTGCACCACACAACCAGAGGAAAAAGAAACATTGCAGTTACCATCAACCAATTGACCGACAGAGATTAAATTGGTAGAAAGATTAGGTGAACAGAAAACATTGTGTAAGGGTAGAGAATGAGAAATATCACCAACAGAGGTAATTGGTATTGTGGTACCATTAGCAGCATGGACCTGAATCCGTCCATCATATGGTTTAATTGTGGAGAAGTTTTTGGATGATGAGGTCATATGATTGGAGGCACCAGAATCAAAATACCAGTGAGAAAGAGAGTGATTTTTACCAGATATACCAAGAGTGGAAAAGGCCTTGAGGATCATCTGTTGGATCATGTCTGGGGTGACTGGAGCAGCAGAAGCAGGGGCAGAAGAAGATATGGACGATGAATCAAGAGTGCCAGAAGTAGCAGTAACCGCCTGGTAAACTGTTGGAGTTTTGTTCTGAGGACGTTTGCGGCATTCATTGATTGAATGTCCAGATGCTTTGCAATAATTGCAGATCCTCTGCTTGCACTGATTTGCATAATGGCCGAAATTCTGACACTTGCAGCACTACACTTTACTCATATCTCTGTTTGGTTGCTTTCCCTTTGTAGAATAAGCAACATTTACTGGTGAGTTCGGAGGTGGATACGGAGTGGGTATACTATAAGCAACATCAATGGCACCAGTAGGAGCTTGTTGGAGCACACCAGATTGAGTCAATTGTCTCTGTTCCTCTCGTAGTAATTCATTGAGACACTCATCTAGTGATGGAGAAGGTACCCTACTCATGAGATTAGATCTGACCGATTCATATTGAGGCCTTAATTTCATAAGAAATTGATCCCGATGACTAGTTGCTAGTATTTTTTGCAATTCGGGAAGAGCCTGTGCAGAGATATTTGCATATTTGATTTCATCCAATTCTGTCCATAAATTCTGGAAACCAAAATAATATTCTTGAATGGAAGAAGACCCTTGTATATAATGCACAATTTCAAATTCCAACTGATACTGTCGGGCAGAATTCCCTTGATGATACACTTTTTTCAGATAGTCCCACATATCTTTGGCAGTTTTATAAGGTTTCAAATTCATGAAAAATTGTGGTTCCATGGACCCGATAATCCAAGTTTTGACCGTAGCATCTTTTGTGTTCCAGGACACAATTTTCTTCTCATCTTTTGTTGGTTTTGGATCAATTCCAGAGATATGGCCCCATAATTCTTTACCCTCTAGGTAAAGTTCAAATTGAAAGGCCCAAGATGGATAATTTTTTCCATTAAACTTGATTAAGTTGATTTCAGATTTCTCCATTTGTCACAGCGATTCAGATGTATCCAGGCAGCAAGAGACCAAAAATGAACAGTAAGATGTGTCCAATATGCTGTGTGAGCCTAGCAAGAACCACGAATAACACTGTAGCAGAAAACAGGCAGACCAAAAAAAAATTGCATAACACAGTGCAGAAGTCGTTCCTGTCGTGCAGTGGCTGGATTCCCACGTGGGCTCCAGCAGATGATTAATGGCCAGATCAAAGAGTGAGGATGGAAAGGTGGAGTATTTTCGCACCTATTGGAAGTGGTCCCAGGTAGAACAAATTGAAATCCAAAATTTTGGACGGCTGAGATAAAAATGAGTGGACAAAACTGATTTTCCACAAAAAATAGTAGAAGGCCTACCTCTGATGATCCATAAATCTTGAAAATTTCTTCATAAATAAGTAGAAAACCAGGCGACCAAGATGGGCTGAGTCCGCTGATATGGTGATGATCATCGCAGGTGGGCCACGTCTGATCTGGGTTGATCAGGGATGATCACAGGCGATCAGGCTGAAGAACAGTCTCTCAAAGGCTTCCAGATGTTGGAAGATGACTAGGAAGATGATCCACAGATCATTGGATCTTGAAGAAAAGAATAACAGAGGCACTAGTTGTCGTCCTGCTCTGATACCATGTCAATGTGAGAGATGGAAACAGAAACAGTAATTTGCTGAATTGCATGCCCTTTGAGGGTCGACTGTTTCTCATATATATAGGGGCTGAATGCCCTAATTACATCCAATTAAGAGTATCTAATCATATCTCAGATCCTAAAAGATAGCTAACAAAACTAAGTATGTACATGTGTGCTTTGACTAAAATACATTGACTGGGCCTAAATGGGCCTGCTAATTTGGGCCTTATTAACATTGATGCCACTCTAAATGCTCCCAGAAGTGCTCATTTCTAATTATATTTTTCCTTATTTTACAACATCCATCTCAACTATACTCATTTTGTGCATGTGTTGCTTCTTGATTGGCTAACATTCTGCTCTATAGGTCAATAGCCGGTCCAATTGCTGTCTTGTAAATGGTGACATTGTATTTCTAAGATTTATTGAATGGGTTCTTTCTTTAAATGGTCCCATAGGCCCTTGGTCTTTTTGGGCTATTTGTTCTCAGTATATTCCTCTCATACTGTAGAGTTCCCTTTTGAAATAAATTCAGTCATCTTTAAAAAAAAAAAAAAAAAAAAAAGATTTATTGAGTGGTGACTCACTGATTCCTTGGTCTGACAGATAACAGGTAATTTCTCATCTGTAAGGAAAGCCCTCTTATCTGTCTCAAGCTGTCTCCAGGATAACCCAAGATCAGATGCAAACAACTTCGCTGCTGCTAAACCATTGGGGCCAACACATCGTGTAACTGGTCCACCTTCCCTACTGGACCCTTTTCCTCAGAGGGGTCATGTAGATGGTCCCAATTCCTTAGATTATCATTCAAGGGGTCATTCTATGATCCAAGTGCCAGAAAATGTTTCAGCAGGCCAAAGAAAATTTCTTGAAGAAGAGATTGTGTTTAGATTGCTGTGCTCAAATGATAAGGTTGGTAGTTTGATAGGAAAGGGAGGTGCTATCGTACGGGGCTTGCAAAATGAGACTGGAACCTCAATCAAGGTTCAAGAAGCAGTGCCTGATTCAGAGGAGCGAGTTGTTGTGATATCTGCAGTAGAGGCATGTACATCTACCTTTTCATTCAAGTGTTTGTTTATACGATAGGCAACTAATTCTTTATTTATAAAGAAGTATTTACTACTTACAGTTTTTTGCAAGTTGGTTTGGCTTCTACTTTCTACTACAAGCTTACAATTCCCTGACACTCATTTTGGCATTCAGTCAGTGACATCACTTACTTCTGTCAGGATGTGGAGCAAAGAATCATATATTCCTGCTTGCATTTTAATTCCATTGATTACGAATGATAGTCTTGAAGGACCTGATTCCTTGTATAATTCCATTTGACTACATTTTGTTATATGTACACAACTTGGAAGTGCAATGCCATACTTGTTGACAGTGTGCACCTTCCAAATATGCTATGGGATTTTGGTCATTTGATTACAATTTTGCAAGGCTAATATGATAATGACTCTAGTCTTAATGATTAGAATATCCTTAATTCTTCTTGTAGAGCCCGAGCTCCCACTATGAAGAGCTCTCTGCATGAAGTGTTGTATTATGATTTGAGGTTAATTGGGATACGGCTTCAGCAATGATGATGTATTATGATTCAAGGTGCCCACTTTGAAACTTAATGTCCATTAAGCACCCACTTATCCTTCTTCTTCACAAGGGTTCAATTAAGTTTTGTCTTGGTGATGAAACAAAAAATGATATTGGTGAATAGAACCAACATCCTACTTCCAACCTGTTAATTGGGATATATAACCTGTATATCTATCTCCAATCCCAGCCTATTCAGTTTAAGTGGGGTTCTATGGAATCCAGCCAAGAGAAGCAGAATGTTTGGTTATAGGTCAATGCCAGGCCAAAGGCTATCATCAACCACACACCCAGGTTTCTTTGCCTAGGATCATAATAAAATCCCTAAAGAGGAAACTAGGACATCTTTAAAATAATAACGTATATTCAAGTGTACCCTGTCGGAAGAGATTACATCCATATCCATGGCCTTTTAGTTGACTAAAGTTGGACTAAAAATTCCAAAATCTTATCAACTTTTTTCCACTTAAGATTCCTAATTTTTAGTACTTGTACTCATATTCATTGTATCTAGGCTTGGTATGGCGAGGATTCCCAACTTTTAAGCAGATAACAACCATAGATACTAAGCTAGTTGACCAAATGGATAGGACATTTAGCTGACCATAAGGGGGCCCACTTTCAAATGTTACATGTGTTTAATGTAGAGATCAAGTGACAGGGTCCCATGTATAAACAAAGCGACTGAAAAAGGCGCATATTGACAGTAATGCTGCTAGGCATGGGCTTTGCACTGTGTTGTTTGTGTGGGCTTGTTGGGCCTTGCTCCAGTGGACCTTGGGCAGACCCATTGGCTGGGTTCAGTGGACCTTGGGTTGGCACTGGTCCATGATCCAAGTCCAATTTTGTCTGACACCGTTTTGGGCCTGCAGCACTATGATGATTGACTATGGCGTGGCAATGGTAAGACACACCATGGATACAAAAGGGGCAGATTTTACACTGAAATATTATATATGATACTACATGGAGACATTGCCTATTTTGATACATCCAAGTATCATTGTTGGTGGTCATGCATGGAAAATAAAATCCAAGGATAAATTTGCTTAAACAATGGTACAAAAAATATAAAAGCTATTCCATGCACTTTTTTTTGGGCTTGCCAAGAGTTGGACTTTTTCCCCTGGTAACTTACTGAATAAAACTTTATTGTTATAAAAAAAAAAAAAATTTTACTGAAATTATATTTTAAGTATTTTTGGATTTGTTTGTCTGTTGAATTATTTCTTATTCTTCTTCCTGCTCTCTCTCTCTGGGTTTGGTCCAATGCAGAACTCAGAATTAAAACGCTCTCCCGCACAGGATGCTGTCATTCGCGTCCATTCTAGAATCACAGAGGCTAGTGCTGAAAAGGTTTCCGCAGTTTCTGCAAGGCTTCTTGTACCTGCGCAACAGATAGGTTGTTTATTGGGTAAAGGAGGGAATATTATCGCCGAAATGAGAAGAGCAAGTGGGGCTAGCATCAAGATATTTGTGAATGAACATGTACCAAAATGTGCCTCACTGAATGATGAAGTTGTGCAGGTACTTCACAATTCTCATACTGAATACTCATATTTGCTATTAAAGTCTCTAATGAAGCGAAAGTTCTTGCCATCTTGGAAGCTCTTTGTATTATTCATACTTTTCAGCACCATTATCTTATTGTGGATAGTGACTCAGCTAATGCCATATCTTGGGTAAAATCTTTGAGAGGGCCCCTTGGAAAATGAAATTTTTGAACAATGAAATTAGTTTTCTAGTTTCTGATTTGCAGGTCTCTTTTCAGCATGTTAGTAGATCTACAAATGGAATGAGGGATTGTCTAGCTAAACAGGGGTTGATCGGTCATGTAATCTTAGCGCTTCTTTAGTGTAGTTGGTGGGTGTTTGGTATATTTCTCTTGTACCAGCTCACCGATGCTATGATGCACGGATACTTCAAAATGGGCAACGTATCGTATCCAATACTTCACTTTTTACATGTAAAATCTGTGTCCCCGCCATGTCTATGGCGTGTCCCTGCCGTATCTGGGCATCATAGCACCGATGAGTGATTCTTTATGTATGCTATTTCCTAAATTGTGCCCCTGTTGCCAATAAAAAAAAAAAAAAAAACTCATATCTGCTGTTTATTGAGTTATTTGTGTTATGAGTAGCTGTCTACCTAAGCTAGTTACTTGTGATTAGAGGAATTGAAAAGTTTGATTTTTATAAACCATCAGTTTTGCATGGTCCATCTCACAGCCCTAGGATGATTGGTGGAGTGAAAAGTTGACCACCCCCTGTCCTTGTGGTCCCTTACACTTTCCACCCTCCCCATGACCTGGCAACCATCCAGGTTGACATTTCACTTTCCATGTTTCCATTGCATCAAATTACTACACACGTCATAGTAATATATGCTTTGAAATTCATTTACTATTGAAGTTAAGTATCTGGGCTGCTTCCGGTGATTGGTTTGGGGAAATTGGGAAAAGTTGGAATGCTTTTGAAAGTGATCAACCTGTAAATACTGTTGGTTGTTAATTTGCACTTGTTGGATGACAAATATGTTATGTACGTGTGCATCAGAGAATTTGGTTATGATAATATCGTGGTCACAGTTTTAAGACCAAGAGATGGCAGCAGAGCACCGTTCAATTTGATGTGTGGCTTGAAGGGAATGATACCCTTGGCAGCTGTCTCCTAGTCTGTTTGGCTAGTTTTTAACACTGGGATTAGCTTCTTATTATTTGGATATTTTTAGTGTTACTACAGCTTCATTGCATGGTTCATAGATGAAAATATCGGTATCGGCGGGCGTAGCGGCCCGCCGCCAAACCGATACGAAGCGGGCGATACGTAGCGTATCGGGGATACGTATCGGCGTAGCGGTGCGATTTTAAAAAATCGCCAAAAAAATCTGAAAAAATTCCAGAAAATCCAGAAAATTGTAAAATGAAAGAAAATGTGGTTCTTTTGCAAAAGTAAGTAAGAAAAGGGGGCGTATCGGTGCCCTCAATATATGAGGTCCTGTATCGCTGTATAAATAGAAAATAATAGTAATGATTAGTTTTTTCACATGTATTCATGTTTCTTAGTCATGTTAACTTAAAAAGTAATGAAAAGCTCATTAAAAAAAATTAGAACATGAAATAAAGGCATAAGAAATTCTTAAGAGTTAGGTCATTACTCATTACTCAATACTCATTAGTGAACAACTGAACATTGAACAATCAAATATCAATACTTCACTACCTTCAGCATTCAAGGTTTAAATTCAATCAAGTGAATGAACTATAAAGTGATCAACAATCAACATTCCACACCAATTTAGAAATGACAAAGAGAGTAGAGAGTTAGTGAAAGAAATAGGAATTAGAAATACCTTGATCACCACCAAAAGGAATGTCTACCAAGATTCAAGGGGCTATGGTTATCCTCATTCCCATCAGTGTTATCATTTGTATTGGCACCATATTGAATTTGATATTGATGAGTATTGGGATCCACAAATCCAAAGAAGCCAGCCGCACCCACATCATAGGAACTTGGAGGAGGTGGAGGTGGTCCAGGTGGATATCTACCATATTGTGTTTCACCATAGTCACCATATGAGTAGGACCCCGAAGTTGAAGACTGTTCTTCTCCTTGTTGTACTTGACCATATGGAAAAAAGTCAAAATACTGTGAGTGTGAGGGTCCTTGTCCACCGTAACTAGGGTTCCATGAATCAGTCCATGATGCCGCTTGTTGTCCTCCAAAATCTCCACCCATATTTCCTTGCTGAGTACTACCTCCAGCCCCAGGTGGTGAATCTCTTCGGCGCCGTTGATAACCACGGCTTGGATCAAATCTTCCAGATGGAGGTAACTCATGTACTTCCTTTACAGGAATGTCATCGTCTTCATCATGTTGATAGTATTCACTAGTACCACCTGTCCCACTGTCTCCTCCTCCATCTCCTCCACCATGGCTACTTGAAGAGACTGTGGTAGAACTAGCTTTCTCAGAAGCAGGTTCTTTCCCACTCCTCCTAGTCCTACTACTGGTACCTTCTCCCTGAGGTGGCTGACCTTCTGTAGCTGCAGGTGCCTCACCCATGTCCTCACCTATCAACTCTTGAACCGTTTCCTGAAACTCCGGATCTGAATCTAGCAGTGGATCCTCTATCTCGGCTAACCATGGGAGTAAGGGATCGTCCTCTCTAAATATGTGATCCAAATTAATGGGACAATAATCAGGACTATCCCTTACCCTTCTCTCCCTAATTCTGTGTTTCAACTTCAGATTGTAATGACAATACACAAGCTTGTTGAGTTTCTGCATGGTAAGCCGATTCCTGACCTTCGTGTGGATCAAAGAGAAAGTGCTCCAATTTCTTTCACAGTTGGAAGATGTTGTAGTTTGACTAAGGATGCGAATAGCCGCACTCCTTAGATGTGGAGCACTCTCCCCATAATTCATCCACCAATCAGCTGAAATGCAAAAAATAAATAAAGAAAATTAGATCGTATCACAAGATATCTGCAATGTGGATATGTCTTTTGTTCATAGTCATACCAGGTGACATCTTTCCAATCGATCGTATCACAAGAGGGTCAGCAAAGGTTCCTCTCCTTTGTGTATAGATAGATATCTACAATGTGAAAATTAGATACAAGTCAGTAAACCCCTACAACATAATTAAATTCTCTTAAGTAACCACCCACTCACCTCTTGAATGGCCTCAACTTGATCATCTCGACCTAACAATTTCTTCAACACCTCCCGTAATCCTACCCGCAAGTCCGTATCTATTGCTTCGGTGTGTTGTTCGACATTGCGGTAATAGAATTCGGGATTCAAAAAATAACCTACATTATAAATATGTAGAATGTACTGTGAGCAAGCAAGATAATAAATACATTAGTTAGGAAAACAAAAAAGTATCAAATTCAAAGATATATATTAATTACCTGCGGCATGCAATGGATGGTGCAACTGATCGTTCCAACGGGCGTCAATAATCTTTATATATTTTTCGTGATATCTAACATTTTCCATGATGGATTGCTTTGCCCGATCCATTGCTTCATATATAAAGCCCATTGTCGGCTTGTCATCACCATCTACAAGCCGCAACACTTTAACTAAAGGCTCAAAAACCTTTAATATCTTCTTCACTTTCTTCCAAAATTTATTGTCCCTCATCAGGTTTGGAACTTCAAACTCCGGACCATGGGTTGCATTGCCCCATCTCGAACGAAGCCATTCTTCTGATGCAAACATCTGAATGAGCTCCGTTCTAAACTTTACAAGGCTTTCCATAGCCAGAAAATGGGTTGCAAACCTTGTTAATCCTGGACGCAGCAAGGCATGGTTATTTGTATATCTTTTCATCAAGCTTAACACCCATGAATGATCATATATAAATCTTGTAATTCCTCTGCATGCCTTGATCAATGAAGACACTTTTGTCTTCCTTCCAATCTCTTCCAAGATGAGATCTACGCAGTGTGCTGCACATGGGGTCCAGAATAAATGGGTCCTCTTCTCCATTAATTTCAAACCTGCTGCCTTGAAATTGGCGCCATTATCTGTAACAATCTGTACAATATACTCCTCTCCCACACTCTCTACAACTTTATCCATAAGAGTATATATATATGCGGCTGTCCGTCTATGTTCAGATGCATCAATGGACTTCACAAAGACGGTCCCAGCGACTGAATACACCAAAAAGTTTATTAATTGTGTTTGGGTGCCGCTGGTCCACCCGTCACACATGATGGTAACACCATTTTGTTGCCACATGGGTCTAAATTTTTCCACCCAAGCCTTTATTTCTTTAAATTCTTCTTCAAGATATTTAGTGCCCACATCATATACGGAGGGCGCCTGTATACCCCGCCCAGCTTCGGCGGCAACATCAAGAATAGTCTGGAAGTATGGGGAATCTATTGCTGTAGGTGGTATGTTCTTGTGAATTAGCCATTTTGCTGTAGCTTTGGCCAATTTATCTCTTGCAGCCTTTATTACCCCTTTCATAACACTTGATATTTTTGGTTGTTTAGCTCCCTCTTTTCTATGTGCTAGAGGATCAACAGGGGGAGGAACTGCTCTTCTTGTAGAGATAATTTCTACATCAGCATCCCGTTCCCGGGTGCTAAATGCCCTACGTATGGACCCCGCAAAGCCCTTGCCCCTGCTTGGCACAGCAGATGATGAGCCCCCTGCATCATAATATTTGCTTCCAGCAAATGCACGACGTTCATATTCTTCTTGTTGACTCATCAAAGACTCTTGGCGTGCAGCCTCCATCTGTGCATCTTCCTCCTCATCAAAATATTCATCCCCAAATACATCATAACGGGCAGCATCAACATCTTGCCGCCTCTTTTCTTTTATCTCTACTTTTCTAGCTTTGTTTTGGCCAACCAAAGCTTTCATTTGTTCCCTTACTTCCCTCGGTACTTCGGTACAGCCAGCAACATTGCCAGATATGTGGCCCAAGTGGTGTTTGAATCTTGTAATGCCCCCATGGGTCACTCTTCCACAGAACTTGCATTTGATTTTCAACCTATTATTCTCAACTGCCTCACCAAAGCTCCATGCGGGATCAACATCACGAGGCATTTTCACTTATCAAATGGCAGACAGATGGACCGAAATTTAATACCTGGCTCTGCCTATAAATATAAACAAGTAGTATACTAGTATGTTAAAAATTAAAAAAAACAAAGAAACATGTTAGAGGAAACTTATATCACAAATATAGGAACCATTTTCAAGACATTTGATTGGTATTCAAATATTAAAAATTATTTTTATTTTAAAAAATAAATAAATCCGAAAATAAAAAAATAAAAATTCAAAATGTGTTGATTTCATCTATGAGAAACATAGATCTAACAATATGAAGCTATTTTCAAGTTGTTTCATGAGTTTTCCATAAGTGATAATGTTTTTTTTTTTTTTAAATAACATAAATCCGAAAATAAAAATAACAATATATAAAAAAAAAACAAAAGATATGCATGTAAGATCAAAAGGAAGCATGAATCTACAATAAAACAACACAATGATGCCATTATGTTGTGATTCATAGTAGTTAGAGAGTGATAAATGAAATGATCATGTCAAAAGTTGAAAAAATAAACCACATATACCTTAATGAAGAATCTTGTTTTGACTTTTGAATCTCTAGATCTCTTTCAATAATGGTTTGTTGGTGATTTGGTGGCAAAATATCTTGAAGAGAGGGATTTGGGAGACATTTGGGACCACAAGGAAGTGAAAATGGAAACTATAGAGGGGAAGAGAAGAAAGGGAAGGGTAAAAAACCCTAAAAAGTCCCAAAGGGGGGGTTTTATAACCCCCCCCCCCCACGTGTATGGGCCGATACATACCGTATCGGCCGATACGGTCCCGTATCGGCCGATACGGGTGCGATACGGTATGTATCGCCGATAAATTCAAATTATCGTATCGGCCTTGGCCGATACGGCCGATATATCTGCCGATACGCTTCGTATCGGCCGATATTTTCATCTATGGCATGGTTTTCTTTGATTCATTCTGAGAAGAATGTGGAGTATATCAAAATCGAGCATTAGAGTGCTAGGCCCCTACCGTAAGAAAACTGTGATAGTTACTTCTAACTTGATTTACCTCTCCTCTCTCTCATATATTGAGTTGATCTACATAACTGGAAGCAAGGTTGGATTGGGTTGTGTATGCGATAGTGGTATGCACCAAGCAACCTAAAAATAAGCTACTAATATGCACACAATTAAAACTCGCAAGAGCACAAGATCACTATGTAGTGTAGTGAATTGTAAGTACGAGGTCGATCCCACGAAGACTTGTGATAAAACAATGTCAAAAATAACTAAAACTCAGAATATTAAAAGAAACAATTGAATAATGAAAGATTGAATTAAACTTCTAAAAACAGTAAATTAAACTATCAAAAGCTAAATAGAAATTAATCTAAAACACACAATTGAAATTAAAATTGAAAACAATGATAATGAATGAACTAGGGTTTCATCTACTCCCCTAACCAATCCTATGCATGTCCCTTATTATCTTTTAATAAAAAATCAGATTTTATTAGTGACATCTATCAACCTAAACCATGGCATATGCGTCTAGATTATTATTCCCCTAAACCTAATTCATGAGTGGCATACTACATGAATTGTTCATTATGATGCAAAAACTAAGCATGGCATATGTCCTAGTCAAAACAAACATAATGCATAAAACAATGGGAAAGATAAATGCATGAGTCTAAGCATGGCATATACTTAGATTATTCATGGTTCTAAACCCTAGATGCTTATCATCAAGATCAATCAAAATTAAGTTAGCTACTCTTAAAATTAATTGAACATCACATGGTTGGCATGGCATTTACACAACTCATCAATTAAAAACATGGTTTAGAATCTCAACTAATAAAACTGAAATCTGAATTAAAAGACGCCAAAAGAGACTACATAGAACTAGGCTAGGGTTTCAATTACACCCTAGCCCTAAAAAGTTTAGCTACTCATGTTTGGAATTGAAAACAAAATAGAAAATAGAGCCACAAGAAGAACTCTGAATATTGAAGAAGAAGAATAATTCTGCCAGCAGCTTTTTCTCCTTTTCCTCGCTCCAAAAGCTCTCCAAAAGATGCTCCAAAGGTGCTCCCAATAGTGCTGTATGGCTGCTAGGGTTTGTGGATGATAATGGCTGGTTTTTAGGTGGTTTGTGTGATGTTTTATGGCTGGGTATATGGCTGGACGTGCACTGTTCATATGGTACTTATAAGTCTTGAAAACAGCCCTCTTAGTATTTAGTTCCCTTGTAGAAATAGGTCTCCAACTTTCTTTAAAATTTTGCTTCCTAATTAGATTGAATTAGGAGTCTTCTTTCTTGTTTAAGCAACACTTTCTAATTCTGATCTTACTTGTATCTTCTTGACAATTCCTCACATGGACTCACAAATCTGAATTTAGTTGCAAGGAATTAAATCTGAACTTTTATCATAAAAGTGGGCCCTATTTGATGCGTGTAACATGAATGTGGGACCCCTCTTTTAGGACTTTTATCTTGACTTGAACTCTTGCTCCAAATTTTCCTTCTTTCTCTCCTTGTTTTTCTCCATTCTTGAACTCCTCTTTTAACTTGAATAGGACTTCCTAAATTCTGGAATTCTTCTATTTGCAATGGATGTGGACCCACCATGGGCCTACTTGATGATTCACGCCCATCTCTTCATTAATTCTTCTCTTTTTGCTCCTTTTGACCTTAACATAAAAATTAACAAAAACTATGTAAAATCAAATAAAATAACTCTAACTAGCACAAGATGAATCAAATATTAGGGCTTAGATTGCAAACAATTAAGTACTTATCAAATTCCCCCAAACTTACCTTTTGCTAGTCCTCGAGCAAAACAATAAAATAAACAAGGAAGAAAATTAAAACACTAAAATATAAAACCTATCCTTCCACCATTAGTCTCAGAGATGTCTTATCAATACATGATTCAAAGAAACAAGAGTCTCAACCAATTCTAAAGATTACCCAATTTATAAGTTAGCTCACATCCACATGCTCAAAGGGTCGTGTGTAAAACAATACCAACATAACTTTCAGTTTAGGCTTTCACACAACCAAGCAATCATTTGCATATTAGTTTAACTTCAATCCTTACCATGGATACACTCACAATAAAAACACTCAATAATTGGCTAAGATTGATAAGACAATGATCTCATGGAAAATACCACATGCTTAAAGTGAAATCACACACCATAGGCTCCCATTCCATCTCATCTCCACACTGGGACTACACTTCACCTAAGATCAATTAGGACTTTTACACATGGGTTATCATGGGGCTTGGGTGAAGGGTTAAGAATGAGAGGAAATGGATAACAAGATCTAAGGAATTTGCATAAAATTACACTTCTGGTTCCTTTATACACTTCTGATTTTGGTAGCTAAGGCTTGCATTTTGAATTTCCACCTTCTTGAGTCACACGTGTACCCTCCTTATTGTATTATTCTCTTTTTTTTTTTTCTTTTCTTTTTCTTCTTTTTTTTTTTTTTTTTTTAATAAACATAACTGAAACTATGGAGTGGCAGGGTAACGGCAACCTTTCGTTTATTTTCTTTTTCTCAAGCCTTGCACACATTTTGTAGTGAACCTTGAATTCATCTTTATACTTCCTTAGATAAGGTAAGGCTATACATACGGTAAGGTAACTCCCCCAAACTTAGGAGTTGGTATGGGTGCAAGAATTGGCTTAATTAAGGCTCAATATGGATAACTAGTGATAAACATTAAAGGGAATGGATAGAAAAGCACAAACCAGTCAAACATGGCCTAAAATCATATCCTATGGTTCGTGTAGTCGAAATTTGCCTCGATTGGATAAAAATGAGAGTTCTAGCATGTTTTTCCATATAAAATTCAGAACATGTGATCAAAGAATGATAATGAAATCAACTGCATCAAATAGATCAAGAAATGAAAGATCATAACACTCAGCATATAATCCTCTCAAGAATAAGCATTTAGGCTCAAATCTCACTAGGTTGCACAAGTTTTCACCAAAAGCATCTAATCATTCAATTATGCAAGTGCTTTCAACCTTAGATTATATTAGCATTGTAATCCACACAGTGATAGCTCAACATGCTTACTGCAATTGAATAATATAAAGAACCAGCATAATTAAATTCAATGAACCATGCAAGACAAATCATCATTACTCATCATTGTGGTAGGAAGGAACTATGACTCAAAGAAAAACAAAGAAAAACAAATATTTTTGTGATTTTCGAAATTTTTTTAAATTTTTGAAATTTTTTTAAATTTTTTTGTATTTTTGGACTATAATGACTCTATTAATGACTAAGACTCTTCCCCCAAACTAAAGTTAAACATTGTCCCCAATGTTGTAAAATAAAGTAAGAAGGAAACACTAAAAACATAACAGAAAAGTAATTAGAAAGACAAGGAAAAGGGTAAAAGAACTCAGCTGGATATGAAGTACATTGCTAGCTCTGAATGACCATCTGCAACTTTTCCTTGCAAAAATCTGGGCTACCTCCCAGTAGTGCTTGCTTTAGAGTCTTCAGCCGGACTATGCTTCTTTGTCAAGTGGAAGAGGGATCTGTGAATGTGATCACATCCACATCTTTGTCAAAAATCTGCCCCCAATAGGGTTTGAGTCGATGTCCATTGACTTTGAACTTGTTACCATTCTTTGGATTATAGATCTCAATAGCTCCATGCTCAAAAACTTGAGTGACTTCAAAGGGGTCAATGAATGGTGGTGGGAAGTGATACTTGAGATGTTCAGGTAATAGCTTCAATTCCAACTTTGGTGCTTTTATAACAGAAGGAACGGGTTGCTTTGTGGAAGAACCCAGAATTTCATAAGAGTTAGAATATTTACTTGGAATGGAGGGGAGTACTTCGAGTTGATTCATAGTCTCCATAAACGTTGCCTCTTGCTCATCACAATCATGCTCAATTTCAGATTTGGTGAGGCCTTGCTGAATGCATGTGTCCAACTCCTCCTTGCATCCATGTTCTCTTGAAAATACATCTACTATAGCCTGCTCAATTACCTCAATCTGAAAGCAATCTTCATCTCTCGGCATTTTCATAGCTTCGAATACTTTGAACTCAATTTTCTGCCCATTGACCTTCATTTCAATTGTGCCTTTCTGTACATCTATCTTTGAACCCGCAGTGGCCATGAAAGGTCGGCCAAGTATAATAGAAAGGTGGTGAGGCAGTGATACGCTCTCCATGTCCAGTACCACAAAGTCAGCAGGTAATATGAATTCTCCTACCTTTATTAAAATATCCTCCAGAATGCCCCTTGGGTATTTCACACTCCTATCCGCCAATTGCAATGTAATTGAAGTTGGTTTGAGCTCTCCCAAACCCAAATACTCATAGACTGAAAATGGCAGTAAATTGATACTCGAACCCAAGTCTAGTAAGGCTCTCTCAAATGTATGATCTCCTATCTTGCAAGGTATGGTAAAGCTCCCAGGGTCCTTCAATTTGGGAGGTAGCTTTCTTGAAAGAACTGCACTGACTTCCTCAGTTAACTTGACCTCTTCACGATCTCTGAATCTCCTCTTATTTGTACATAACTCTTTGATAAACTTTGCATAAGAGGGTATCTGCTTGATAGCATCAATAAGCGGAATGTTAATCTCTACCTTCCTTAGAGTCTCGAAGATGTCCTGCGTGTACTGACTTTTATTCTCTTGTCGCAGCCTCGAGGGTAAGGTGGAATTGGCTTATAAACCCTCTCTGGTGCTATAGAAGTTGTTTCTGGAATAGGACTGGCCGCAGTGTCTGTGCCCTTGTCACTTTTCTGGTTCACATCAGTCTCAGTTTGCCTTCCACTGTCCTGTGGCTCAATGACTGTAGTTTTTGGATTTTCATGTGGCCCATTCACGCTGGTGTCTAAGACTGTACCATGCTGCCTCATTCTCCTGTAGACCTTCTCTGGCTCTATGGTGAGGGTTGTTATGGCCTTTAGATGCTCCTGATTTTTAGGGTTTATTTCAGTCTGACTTGGAAACTTACCATCCTCCCTCTTACTCAAGGCATTAGCTATCTGACCCATCTGTGCTTCCAGCTTTGCCAAACTCTGCTGGGTATTTGTGATTGCCTGGCTATGTTGCTGGAAATTAGCCTGAGATGACTGAATAAACTGTGTCACCAAACTTTTGAACTCATCTTCTGGTGGCTTTGGTGCACTGTTATGAGAAAAGTTATTATTTTGGGGGTATTGGTAGCTTCTCTGCTGTCCTTGATATTGGTTCTGATTCCCTTGATTTCCTTGATTGTTCTGATTGCCCCCCCCAGGAAAAGTTTGGATGATTCCTCCATCCAGAATTGTAAGTATTGCTGTAGGGATTGTTTTGCTTTGGAAAAGTGTTACCAACATAGTTGGTATGTTCCTGGTCTGTAAAAGATGACATGGGGCAGCATTCAGTAGCATGGTTTGTATGAGAACATATAGCACAAACTTCCTTTGGTGTCTGTCCTTGCATGCTATTGGAAGCCATTGCTTTGATGATCATGTCCATCTTTTTATCCATGGCCGCCATCTGGGCAGTTACATTTCCTTGAGACAGGACCTCATATACTCCTTGCTTCTTACCCATCTGTCTGGTCCTACAAGAGAATTGTTGTGAGTTTTCACTGAGAGTTTCAAAAAGTTCATAAGCTTCTTCACTATTTTTCTCCATCAGGGCCCCTCCACATGCAGAGTCAACTAATCCCTTATTCAGCTCGTTCAGTCCTTCATAGAAAGCTTGAACCTGATCATCTTTGGTGAGGTTGTGATGTGGACACTTCAATAATAAATCCTTAAAATGCTCCCACGCTTCCCAGAACTGATCTCCATCTTTTTGCTGAAATGTTTGGATCTCTCTTCTTAACTGCCTTGTCTTTTGAGCCGGAAAAAATTTCTTCAGAAACTTACTGGCTAGCTGCTGCCAAGAGTTAATAGAACCGGCATCCAAGGAGTTTAACCATATTTTAGCTTTATCCTTAAGAGAAAAAAGAAATAGACGAAGCCTGATGCCCTCTGCAGTGACTCCTTGTATCTGTTGTGTCGCGCACAGCTCAAAGAATTCCTTAATGTGAAGATAAGGATCTTCATTAGGTAACCCATGATAGTGTGGTACCATATTCAGCAATTGTGCATGGATGGTGAAATTTCCAGCCGTATTAGGTGGATAGAGGATGGTGGACGGCTGTTCGGTGTGCAAGGGAATGTAAGACTCCTTCATTGGTCTCTTTTGATTGTCTTCTCCGTCAGCCATCTTTTTTTTTCAGGTTTTTGATTTTCGTTAATATTTATCTTTTCAAGTTCTGAGTCGGATGAGGACTGTGTATTGGATCTTGCTCTTTCGGCTTGCCTTCGATACCTTCTAAGGGTTCGTTCAATTTCTGGATCGTAGACAACGATGGCTAAGTCCTGAGATCGCCTACCTTGCATATACAGAATTTATGACCGCAAGTAAGCACCTATAAAAGAGTTAATGTGCTAAAAGAAAAAAAAATAGAAATCTGAAATTAAATAGCTGAAAAACTATGATAAAACAGTAAATAACAGCACTTTAAAACTTCAAGTAACTTAACTAAAAACGAAACTAGACTATGACACTACACTAAAAACAAGTTTTGACACTATTCTATGCAAACAAGTCCCCGGCAACGGTGCCAAAAACTTGGTATGCACCAAGCAACCTAAAAATAAGCTACTAATATGCACACAATTAAAACTCGCAAGCGCACAAGATCACTATGTAGTGTAGTGAATTGTAAGTACGAGGTCGATCCCACGAAGACTTGTGATAAAACAATGTCAAAAATAACTAAAACTCAGAATATTAAAAGAAACAATTGAATAATGAAAGATTGAATTAAACTTCTAAAAACAGTAAATTAAACTATCAAAAGCTAAATAGAAATTAATCTAAAACACACAATTGAAATTAAAATTGAAAACAATGATAATGAATGAACTAGGGTTTCATCTACTCCCCTAACCAATCCTATGCATGTCCCTTATTATCTTTTAATAAAAAATCAGATTTTATTAGTGACATCTATCAACCTAAACCATGGCATATGCGTCTAGATTATTATTCCCCTAAACCTAATTCATGAGTGGCATACTACATGAATTGTTCATTATGATGCAAAAACTAAGCATGGCATATGTCCTAGTCAAAACAAACATAATGCATAAAACAATGGGAAAGATAAATGCATGAGTCTAAGCATGGCATATACTTAGATTATTCATGGTTCTAAACCCTAGATGCTTATCATCAAGATCAATCAAAATTAAGTTAGCTACTCTTAAAATTAATTGAACATCACATGGTTGGCATGGCATATACACAACTCATCAATTAAAAACATGGTTTAGAATCTCAACTAATAAAACTGAAATCTAAATTAAAAGACGCCAAAAGAGACTACATAGAACTAGGCTAGGGTTTCAATTACACTCTAGCCCTAAAAAGTTTAGCTACTCATGTTTGGAATTGAAAACAAAATAGAAAATAGAGCCATAAGAAGAACTCTGAATATTGAAGAAGAAGAATAATTCTGCCAGCAGCTTTTTCTCCTTTTCCTCGCTCCAAAAGCTCTCCAAAAGATGCTCCAAAGGTGCTCCCAATAGTGCTGTATGGTTGCTAGGGTTTGTGGATGATAATGGCTGGTTTTTAGGTGGTTTGTGTGATATTTTATGGCTGGGTATATGGCTGGACGTGCACTGTTCATATGGTACTTATAAGTCTTGAAAACAGCCCTCTTAGTATTTAGTTCCCTTGTAGAAATAGGTCTCCAACTTTCTTTAAAATTTTGCTTCCTAATTAGATTGAATTAGGAGTCTTCTTTCTTGTTTAAGCAACACTTTCTAATTCTGATCTTACTTGTATCTTCTTGACAATTCCTCACATGGACTCACAAATCTGAATTTAGTTGCAAGGAATTAAATCTGAACTTTTATCATAAAAGTGGGCCCTATTTGATGCGTGTAACATGAATGTGGGACCCCTCTTTTAGGACTTCTATCTTGACTTGAACTCTTGCTCCAAATTTTCCTTCTTTCTCTCCTTGTTTTTCTCCATTCTTGAACTCCTCTTTTAACTTGAATAGGACTTCCTAAATTCTGGAATTCTTCTATTTGCAATGGATGTGGACCCACCATGGGCCTACTTGATGATTCACGCCCATCTCTTCATTAATTCTTCTCTTTTTGCTCCTTTTGACCTTAACATAAAAATTAACAAAAACTATGTAAAATCAAATAAAATAACTCTAACTAGCACAAGATGAATCAAATATTAGGGCTTAGATTGCAAACAATTAAGTACTCATCAGATAGTTCTTTTTCTTCATGAAATTATGTACCGTTATTTCTTGTTGTCTGTTGCCAATTTTTGCCTTGCTTTCTGTCAGACTTTACTGAATGGAAATATGGTAATGTTGGTTTTCGACAAATTTCATTTTTGTGAAATCAAGCCCCGCAGTTACATTCGGATTTCTGTATGTATATGTGGCACTATTTATACTAAAGGGCACGGCTTGGTGTTTTGACAGGTTACTGGTAAGTTGCAGTCTGTTCAGGATGCTTTATTTCATATTACAAGCAGGCTTCGAGAAATTATCCTTCCAACGAGACCTCATTCGAGTGTTGTACCAGGAACAGCACCTGAGATCCCTCCTGTAATGTTTAGACAGAGGCACGAGCCGATTTCGCCTACTCCTGGACATTACTCTTCTTCAGTTGGTCTGTCTCATGGACTGGACCGTTCTGCTAGCTTTCCCCGAACGATTGATCAACAACCAGTTCCATCACAAAGCATGGATCGCCTTGGACTCGTGAATGCCGACCTAGTTTCCCATCCATATAGGGGTGAGGTATCCAGACATGTTCATGCCTTTGACCGCCCTTCTTCCCCAAGGTCACGGCCTCCCCAGGTAGGTGAAACCCAGGGTTTCAACTAGGATCACAATATGTTAAGGCCTCTCCAGGTAGGTGTACTTAGGGTTTCAATTAGGTCCACACCATGCTAAGTGTTATCCAGGCCCAACCCGCTAAAGGTAGCGAAGCCCGTACCAGCCTACTCTCCAGGTAATGGCTCAACTTTGTCTAAATAAGTTGGATCTGGCTAGCACTGTATTGCAACCTCTTGTCCTGGTATGTTGGGCCTTAACTGGCCTGCAAAATTAGGCGTGAGCTACGGCTGAATGTCATCATAGACTCAGTGAGGATCCCTCCAGGGTTGGTGTTGGCACACACTTTTTATTAGTTTAGACCTTCTGCAGGCTTTGCATTTCAACTGAGTAGTATACTGATGTTGAAACTATTACTTTGCTGCAGGCAGTAAGCAGTGTATATCCAGTTGTTGCTGATATTGGAGCTGGCTTGGCACTTAGAGGTGGAGCCATTGGAAGGTATAATCTGTTTGTTGATTCCTGAAATTCCAGTATGTGCGCTCACTTTTTTAATAAAATGTGTTGATTTATCCAGTGCAAGTGAAGCAACTGTAGTGACGGACACAGCCACTGAAGTTATAGTTCCACAGCAGCTGTTGGGGTATATTTATGGAGAGAATGGTAGTAATCTGAGTCAGATCAGACAGGTTGGTTCACTGCCCCCACTATTTGTTTTAACCAATCAATTGGGTTATTGTAAATCTTCCAGCCCCTAGTAGAACATGTGCACACTCATAAAATGAATAAGACCATTGTGTAACCTACCTATTTTAAGGAATGAAAGATAACTGAAATTCCTGCGTGGCATATACTCTCACCTGTGATGAAGTACTTCGGTCACTTGTGTTGTCCTCTGAAACATTTTAAGTGGATAAAGGTAAAACATGGTAGCGGGCAGGTATGTGAGGCATAGCTGTCAATTTTGTTTCAAAGGTTTCAGTTTGCCTCTATAATGGAAATGTTTCAGTGTTTCACGCATTTTGGCTTTCAATTATAAGGAAAAACACTATGGGAAAATGAACAATGTTGGTTTCACTGTTTTTATTTATTTATTTTAAATAACATAAGAATTGTAAAATGAGAGTCTTCAAAAAATGTGAAATCACTTGTTTTAAGCCATATCATTTGATCTGGAGGGGCAAACTGACTTTCTCACCCATTGTCCAAGCTTGATTAGTTGTTCATTGGGGGAAAACAAACAAAATGATGATAATATCAAAACTAACAGCAGCAATACTATTCAAAAATGTTTTTAAAACAAAGCAATTATATATGTTGTGCGTGTAGGATCATGCTTGGGTGTTTGATTTGGCCTGGATATACTAGAATGGCAAAACATATTTCATGGTTTTTTTTTTTTTTTTTGGAGTATTAACAGAATTCATATAGCTGACCCGAATATAGTTGGAACGGGGCTTTGATGATGAATGATGGTTTTGTGCAGGATCAGATGTGTTTTGGATGTTTTAGTTTATTTTGTCTGAAACAGGGGCTGAAACATTATTGTATTTCTATTCAGAGGTGATTCTGAAAATGTAACAAAATTCATAACTATGGTTTGGAGGCTTGGGGCAGTAACTTTTGCTATTTGGTAGACTTTATTGTGATAAAATAAAAAAAAAATTCTTCCTACCGAGTCCATGAGATATATTGGAATTTGAGGAGGTTTCCGTATCCATCAATTTGTCTACAATCAGATGGATTGGTGATTTGGTTCTTTATTTAATTATATTGGGTTATAATGGTTGATTGGTTTATTCTTGTTAGATATCGGGTGCTAAGGTGATAATTAATGATCCGAGCCATGGGGCTACAGAGGGAATGGTCATCATATCAGGAACACCAGATCAGACTCGTGCTGCTCAAAGCCTTCTTCAAGCTTTCATTCTATGTGGGCAGACCACCCCATGATATCTAATTTCACTGTGATTACCCCTCTTCGGCATTCATCTACTGAGGAACTCCATAAGTGTTACCTGGCCAGTAGCAATTTGTTCAACAGCTTGGGCTGGTGGGGAGGCTGCAACACGTTGCAAGTAGAGCAGAAGCAAATGGAGTTTTCACCTTTTGTGGATCTGGCAAGTCAGCAATCTTATCTTCATTTGTTTTATTCCCCTTCTAAAACTAATTTTATGAGGGATTAGAACATTGGTCAATGAGGTGAATTTTGTCCCGAGCTATTTGCCAGAATATCTTGATTTATGTTGGTGGAAATGTTCTCAGGAGCTGCTAGCAGAGGTCTTCTGCGTGGATGTAGAAATCCCAGCTGTGAGCAAGGCATCTTATGGTCATTTATTGTTGCTATTGCCATTGTTGTTTACTAACCAAGATGGCACAAAGAATCATATCCCCCATATTCTTGGTAAATTTTTTGCAAGCCATGGCCATTCATCGGTATGGACTTTTTCATGATGGATTCAGCCTTTGGAATTTTTTGGCTGTAAATGGCCTTTTGTAGATAAATGAAGGTAAAGGTGAATTGTTCTTGCATGTTGTAATGTTAAAGGAATTGTTTCGATAGTCATTGTATTCAGGTTTAATGCTTCAGTTTAGGAGGGAATTTGTTGCATGGTTTTGAAGCACTACTGTTGCATATCAGTTCAGCTTGATGTGTACCAGTTTACTATGGTATTAGTAAGATATATTTGTCTGAAAAATCTATTAAGCATAATCAATATGTTGAATTGTCTTTTACCATCTGCCATTTCCCTTGGTCGTGTTTCAGATTATTCATCCTACGACTCAAGTAGCTTTCTTTCTTTTTCCTTTGCTGTGTAATGATTTCCATATACAGGGAAATGAGTCAGCATCAGGCACTGGCCAAAAGCTTTAGCTGCTGGCAATCCATACCTTCCCATCAAGATTGATAGGGAAGTTGCCCTATTTTATCTCTACACCAAGGGGGTGTACCTTTTGGTTGGACATTACTTACCTGTTAAGGTGGGAATTCATTTTCCTAATGTGAAGGTTTTTAAGGTTTGGTGTAGTCTTCTTTTATTTTCTTACATATATGTATATCAGGATCCCAAAAATTTCTCCATTTTTTTTTTAGTTTTTTCATCTCACAAAATGTCTGCTGAGTTTATTGTGATCATCTCTAGGCTTCTTACTGTAGGGTAAGTGGTGAAAACAGATCATCTATCATAAGATCATCCACAGTATACATCAATTAATGGTCAGAAGTTTCAACTGAAAGATGAGTCTCATAGTATCATGTGTAATGTGTTTATAAAACTGATGTAAAATTTTCAATTTAATGATAAAATAATTTCTTAAGCAGTAACAAATAACTTTATTGAGAAGAGTACATGAGGGCAGTATAAATAAATTATTCTGCTACATTAAATAAATGAACGCGCCCCACTTACATCTGACTCATCTCCAGTTTTGAGCTTCATTGATTCTGTTTATCCAACTATTCTGCTAAAGAATGATTGGTGGAGACTAGGTGACTTTAGCCTTCACATTATACAGCTGTGGTAAAAAGGGTGCTTGGAGGTTCACTTACAATGGATGTTACAGCTACTTTGGGGGGATTCCCTGGCAATCTTTGCTGCCTTGCAATCCCTAACGAGGTTTCGTTGATGTTTTCATCTTCACAGTCACAGGTATACTAACCTTGAGATTTGCATTTCCTGAAGAACTTCATACTTTCTCTGTTCATTTGGTGATTTCTAAAGTAAATACATTATCATCTGTAGAAGGCCCTGGAAAGAGGACCAAGATCCATTGTCATCGCAAACCCACAGTTTGGGCAGCAGCACAGGCTTTTACCACTCGGTCCACTCCTTTCTATGTTCAGTGTCTTTTTAGTTGAATCACTTAGCATAATCAAGAAATGTGATGTACCTAACCATGAATGGCACAAACTGACAACTGATTGTATTTAAAATATGAATTAAAGATTTATTTTAAAAACGCTGTGTCTAGTAATAATTAGCTTTGGTGCAATGGTCTAAAAGGCTGGTATAGCCTTTTTTTTTTTTTTTTTTTACGAGGGTGTCGGGCTCTTTGAGAATCAAGTATTCCCTTGGGCACGTAAAGTCCCTTTCTTTGCCACACATCAGGTAAGTCAGGCTCTTGTCTAGGCAAGTGGCCTCAGGGAGAGAACACTAGTTCGAAACTGCAACCTTTGATTCCTTAAACCGCGGTCTTAGCCAACTTTAATATCCTTTGGAGTTATAAGACTGGTATATAAATAAAATTGGGTAGAAAATCTCTATAAATTGTAAATTCTAGAAACTCTCATTTTTCTTTGGTTTTTGGGATATTTTCAGATTTTTGTGATGGTTCTCTAAAGTCACACCAGTACAAGATTGACAATCACATGGATCACCATATGACATACATATTGGTTTGTTACTAGAAAGTCCGTTGCGAACCTTGAAACAAGATGATGAACCGTTGTGTAAATCAGAATTCCTGCAATGCTCACTAGTTGGAGATGTAGATGGAGCTTTGACTTTAATAAATATTGAAATACTAGGTAATGGTTTGGTATTTATTTCTCATATTGCGTTTTGATTGAATGATAACCAATTTGTGTAATATCATAATTATTGTCTCTGTTACACTCCATTTGTGTAATCATTGGGATATAAAATCATATTATAATATAATTAATTAAAAAAACATATATAGCACTTTAATAATATGTGATTAAATGCCTATTAATTAATTTTTCATTCTCCTAGCTTAAATTGCTTGTACATTTAGTTAAATGTTTACATAGATTTGAACCTTTTTAAGTATATTTAATTATGGGATTGTTTGTGTATTGCCGCCGCTGTTTCCTCCTCCGCAGAAAAGGAGAGGAAAGAGGGTGGGTTTACTCTGCTGCATAGAAAAAGCCCCAAAAAAATAAAAAGGGATTTTTAGTGGAGCCTCATTGCACCAAACAACCAAATATGGATTCCCACATAAATACAACTTTGACATATGCATAAACAACTTACAACCATACCATGGGAAAATAACTTTGAAATTACAAAATTTCCTTTGACTAACAATCAAATCAAATCTCAAGGTGAGTCCAACTAAGTAACTTAATTATTTTGAGATCACTTTTTTCGAGATCACATAAATAGTGCATTGGCAGTGGGTGCTCTTAAATGAAAGTGAAATACATGATGCACACCGTATCTAATATAGTTGGGACAAGCCTTTGATAATGATGATAAATACGGGTTAGGTCAATTGACCCACATTCAATGCAGATCAATATGGGTTTGGGTTGGTTTGGTTCATCCGACCCTTTTAAAATGGGTCAGTTATGAATTGTGGCCCAAACTACCCATTGACCCGACCAAATCCATTTATCGTCCGATTCAAGCCATTTAAGTTTAGAATTTGGACGATAACACTCTTTTAGTACATAACAATAAAAATACAATTATAGCTTTTGAATTAAATGTGGAAAATAGACCCTGGATGTTTATTTCCCTTTTAAACGTGATGGGAAAGTAAGTCTCCCGTATGTAAATACTATACACACAAATGCTGCCTATGCAAATATTACAATATGAACACACATTATAATGTTTTTCAAAATCACCATTTTACATGAGTAGACGAGTACATCCAAGGTTTTAAATGTTTGGAAGTTTTTCAACAAATCTCTCTAAATCCAAGAATATCTAATATATGAAACTAAACAATTTCATACTTATCATTAACGACAGAATATAGAATGGTTTTAGATCATCAATTGGAGGCCCATATAAGTGCAAAAAATCAGATCTATTAATTTGGGTCATTTTCACAAATTACTCTAAAACTATAAAGACTTTTACAATAATTGACCATAATATTTTAGAATTTATTAGTTCAATAAACAAATTGAACGGTTTAGATTACAAATATAGTGTTTTGATAGGCTCTGATACCAATTGTAGGATTTTATATCCAATTGAGTTAATATTTATCTCAAAATCAATTAGTGATAGAAAACGACATAATAATAATTTTATGGCTTTACGGCGATTACGAGAGTTCAGCCACAATTATGACCGCTCAAAAGAGAGGATGAACATTGTCTTCAACTAGAGGTAATTGATAGGTAATCAATTTTCGGAGCTAATTTAGACATCCATTCCTCTTCCAATATGATCGGAAGTGTCACCACTTACCACTTACTCACAAAGCTAGGTTGAGTACGAGTTAAGGTGCACTCGATTGTAATAACAAAGTAAAAGACCTCTACTCTTTCTCTCTCATCGACAACTGCTGATGAAGTAAAACAGAGGGCGAGCAATGGCATCTGCTACAGAATCTTCTCTCCATCTCCTCATCTATTTCATCTTCCTCTTCTTCTCCCTCTCCTTCTTCGATTCCATCTTCCACAAGCTGATGCCAGGCAACGAACCACCAGTCAAGATCAAGAAATCTCCAGATCTCCCTCTTCGATTCCGTTACGATGGAACCTTCAAAATTCTCCAGGTCAATATCAATCTCCAGATATCTCTTTTTTTTTTTTTTTTTTCTCTCTTCTTCCTTCATACCTAGTACTATCTAATGCATGCATATTGTTTGATTTTGAATCAGATAGCTGACGTGCACTACGGCAATGGAATCACTACAAGATGTAGAGATGTCATGGCTTCCGAGTTCCTTTACTGCTCTGATATGAACACGACGAGGTTTATCAAGAGGTTGATTGAGGCTGAGAAGCCCGATTTCTTGGCTTTTACAGGTAAAGAGCTTCGATCGATCGATCGATCGATTAGTTTTGAGCAAAGCAGGAAATGATTTTGATTATATATATCTTGTTAGGAGATTAATTATGTTAGATAGGTTCGATGGATCTTTTTGTCGTTTTGGGAGATTTTTGAATAAATGCTTATAACGTTTTCAGATTTTTAGGGAAAAGTAGTTATGACAACTTACTTTCTTTCTTTCTTTCTTTCTTTCTTTGATTAGAGAGAAAAGATAGGAATGGATTTGGGCATTTTTTTTTTTTTATCTTACTTTCTTTGCTCGTGGGGGGGGCATTCTTGTATTTCTATTTGGTTGGAAAGAGAATTTTGGAAAATAATAAGGGCATTACTGTCTTTTCATTTCTTCCAGAAGATGTAAAAGGAGGTTGGGTTTTATCTCCACTTTCCATGAGTTGATACCCGGATATTGGTAACCGATTCTGCTCCAATCCTTTTGGGAACAAGTTTAACGTATCCAACTTATATAGTCGTTTATTTCATTTAGTTCTATTAAAATTTTTATTTCTCACCATTAAAAAAAAAATGCAAGAAAGGGACGAGAAAAAAAAGATAATTTCATTGATTTAAAAGTGATATAATGAAAAAATTACGACATGCTCTAGATTTTCAAAAAGATTTGAGTCGTATTCCTTATCCCCGTATTAGTGTCTGTATCCATATCTGTATTTTGGCATCATAGGTTTCAATACGATAATCCTTGGTAAGTCCCGTCCTACTACTTTTTAAGTAGAGAGTATTAGTTGAGGCTCTTGAGTGTGGGGGCGTGCTTAAGAAAATGAAATGGGCTCGAAATGCAGATCCTTTAGGGCAAGTGGGGCTGACTTGGAAAAAAAAAATGTAACTCAACTCCATTTGGGCCCAAGTTAAATTGGTCTATATGATAGAAAAAAAAAAATGAAGAATTGTTTATAACATTTTATTGGAGTATTTTAGAAAGTTATGAATATGATGCTTGGTCACTGTAATGCCTCTTTTCTTTTCTCTTTTTCTTGTCTTTATTTCTCCTTTTTTTGTCTTTATGTAACATTTTTTTATAATGAAGGGTGTCCCAGCCCTTTGGGCCGGACTAATCCCTATGAGTCCGGGGGGAGCCGGGTAAATCCCATGTTGCCCCAATGTGGTATCAAAGTTTCGAACCCTCAACTTTCGAGAGCAAACTATGGTCCTAGGCTAACTGAGCTGTCCTTCGGACTGTCTTTATTGTAACATTCATGGGCCTTGAAGTCATTAGTGGCAACAAAAGAATTGCCCCCTTTTTATTTTTGAGAAATCTCACTCCAATGGTATATAGGCTGACTGTCAGATTCATCTCTATAAAACATTAGTATTTTTTTATAATATTTTATCTAAGTGTTCTGAAAGTTATCATTTTGATTGTGGACCATTTAGGTGAAGGAAAATCTTCTCCTACAATTAGATTGCGTGTTTTTGGTTCAGCTTCTGGGACTCGGTTGGATGCATTCCTATTATTGGGGGTGGGTTAGATAGAAAGGTCCATTTATGTATAAGGGTCATGCAAAAAAGTCAGCCCCGATCAAATTATCCCAGCTCTTATTTAACAGCCTTAAAGTTAAATGCTCTTTTAACCATATTTTCTTTTAGATTTGTGGGTAAGATAAGCATCAAAATTGGTCATGGTTGCAGATCAAGGTGGGGGATGAGAGTGTGAAAGGAGCTAAACTAATCAAATGTGGGCTCAGGTGGGCCCCATAGAGCTGGACTTTACATGTAGTCTGCTCGTAAGAGAAATTCTCCTTTAAGTGTGCCTTATGTAGATTATATGTAGATTATAATGTAAGAGACCATTTGTTAAATTGTTTGGATTTTTCATAAGTGGGTGCATTGGCATTGTGTCAAAGGAAAAGGTCACTTGCAACACGATGAGATCGATCGCCAGAAAGGGACCAATTGAAAGAAGTATAAAAACTTGTACACTATTTTGAAGTAAGCAACTTGTAATGTCCTTTTTTGAAATCTTGGAAAAAGTTGGAGGATTTAATTTGAAAATTTCCTTTTAAAAAGATTAATACAAAACCAAACTATTCTTTATGTCATTATTTCATAAAATCTTGAGTCCTCTGGTCAACCTGAAACTTCCAAGAATCCTGAAAGGATACTGTGAACATAGCTTTGGAAAAGCGGTTCTTTATTGAAGTAGATATCATTTTTTTTTTAATTATGAGTAACAGAAAATTTTATTAAAAAACAAAGAGTGATTACAAAACCTATTACAACAAAGAGGGAGCATCCTCGAAAGGTGAACCGATACAAGAGACATGTACCAGCCACCAAGCCAAACTACATTATAAAAGCACTTACATTACATAAACGATTCACCTCCAACTTAGCTGGACAGTCTCCCATACCGTTCGCAGATCTACTGACATGCTGAAATGAGACTTGCAACTCAGAAAGTAGAAGACTAATTTCATTGAATAAGAACTGCATTTTCCAAAGCCCTTTCAGTGATTTCACCCAAGAAATAGCATTAGAAGAGTTACTCTCTACAATAAGATAATGATGATAAAATGTATGATATATACAGAGAGCTTCCAAAAAAGCTAGAACTTCCGCTTCATTGGAGTCTTTGATCCCTACGTGTTTAGAAAACATATACATAACTTCCTCTTTATGATTCTTTAAAACACCTCCAATGCCAGCCAACCCCGGTTTCCCCTTGCAGCTCCATCCACAATGAACTTTTAAAACTCCGGTCGATGGGACACACCAAGATACTTTTCTTTTCTTCTTCAATATACTCTTTTTCAAACAATCTCCCCAACCTTGCATAAAATTATTTACTTTCAAATCTGAAAATTCCTTTCTAGCACATGCCCATATAGCGACCCTTACTTTCGCCATTGATAGAAGATCCACCCATGTCGATTCTTTTCTATTAAAAATTCTACCATTTCGCTTTTTTCAAATTGACCAAAGAATGGAAAGGGGAATGATTCTCCATAGAATTCTCCTATTTCCAAACATCTGAGTCCCCCTCCAAGCCTCAAACGCCTCCGCTAACCTGGAAAATACCAACTCATACCACATTCTTTGAGGAAATAGCTCCAAATAGTTGTGGAAACATCGCAATGAATGAACAAATGCTTGAAGTAGATATTTATAGGCACTCTTATGAAAATGGCTTGTTTGAATGCAAAATTCTAATGTTGATGATAGATTATGAAAGGAACTATCTCGTATTAATTCATTTCAAAAAATTACTGCAGTAAATCTTCAAGCGTGAAGTTTCTTCATCTGTGTTGGGTGTGGCACAGCGGAAAATACCTGTGATCGATCAACCAATCTACTGCAATGCACAAACAGTCAAACCATAAATTAATCACACACACGAGCACATCAATTTTACGTGGTTCGCCAAGAGTGCTTATGTCCACTGGAAAGAGAAACTCTCCACTCACCATCTTTTAGAGTCTAGGATTACATATTACATCAATATATAATCCCCGCTTTCCGCTTTCTTGGCCCACAAGAAAGTCTTTCTTAGTCCCTAAGAAAATCCCAATATAATTACCAAAATACCCCTGACCTTGAACCCGGTCTTGGCTAATCTAGATGAACCCTGCTAAACCGGAATACAAGACATAAATCCAACAATTCTGCTATCTGTTTTTGGTGTTAGCCATCACTGAGAAATGTTAAAAACACACACACACACACACAAGTGATTGCAGTTATTTATTGTTAGTACAATCGCTGGAAGACTGTCTTTCTGAAGTAGCTGAAATTTCTTTTAGTTTTAGTAACATTCTGTCTTCTGGCAATGAACAATGAGAGGTATTGTTAGAATTATTGCCTTTTTTTTTATATCAGTGATTCATGACTTATCTTTTTATCTGTTAAAAAATTGAAAAGATAAAAAATGTATGTTTTTTTCTTTTTCTTTTTTTTTTTTTGTGGTCACTCTTATTTTTCATTGTATTGTAGGATTCTATCCTTATCTATTTATTTATTAAATGCTATCATTATTCTTGTTATTACTTTTTTTTCATTTTTATTATTGTTATTGGAACTTACAGAACAGCTGCACTGGAGATTCAAATGCTTGTTGATGGCATTTACTTGGATTCAGATCTAGCTCTTACGTTCTGAAAAAAAGAGTTGAAAGCGTCTCTCATAAACATCTTGTTTATTGTTGTCATCTAGGAGATAACATATTTGGGCCAAGCACTTCTGATGCTGCTGAGTCTCTAATTGGAGCATTTAGGCCTGCCATAGAATCCCGAATTCCTTGGGCAGCAATACTGGGTAACCATGACCAGGAATCTTCTATGACTCGTGTAGAGCTAATGTCATTTATCTCTCTCATGGACTATTCTGTCGCTCAGATTAACCCATTTGTTAGCTACCTCTCTAAAGCCAAGGAGATGTATGAACATATTGATGGTTTTGGGAATTATAACATCCAAGTAAATGGTGCGTTGGGTTCAGAATTGGCCAATACCAGTATCCTTGATCTCTACTTTCTTGACAGTGGGGACAGAGAAACTGTTGGAGGGATTCGGACATATGGATGGATCAAGGAATCTCAACTTCGTTGGCTCTGGAGTATTTCTGAAGGGTTTCAGGTATGGTGAGACTTCTTTTTGTAATTATTGTTATAACCTATCACTGATCATATTCCACAATCACTGCACTTATGACAAATGCTCTCCTTGTCTTGATAAATGCTTTCCTTGTCTATCTTCAACTTTGCTGATTGGCTCATTGATGAAATGATGTAAGTTCTCAAATGAAGGGTGTCCTCATGATTTTGGGAAAATGGAGGGTTTTTTTTTTTTTTTTTTTATCAAAATTTCCCATAAAAGAGTTTTTTGTCGTTTTAGAAAAATGGATTTGTGTTTCTGTGGATTTCTAGTGGATAAGATTTTTTTTTCAAAAACTCTGATAAGAGCCGTCTTTCTAATTTTTTGAAAAAGAGGAGTGTGTATAGAGGGGTATTTTTGTAGATTTCTCATAAAGTGATGCCTTTGTACCCTTCCCTTCAGATTCTTATGCTGTTGGAGATAGGTTATAGGGTAAAACATACTGATTTGGGTAGTCCAAACCATCCAACTTCACCCACCTCTTCTGAACTGTCCATTTGATTGCCATCAATACAGTTGTTGGTTTAGTTTGATTTCCATGATATCCCTACTATCCAGAATGGAGTACATGATCTGGACGGCCTGTTTAACGTTCGATTGTGCCTTGTCTTTGGTGAATGAGTTGGCACTCCTGGTAAAGACATACGCGGATGGCTAAACTCAACATGCAAATTGGAGTAATATGATTCTCTGGAGGAAGCGTGTTTATTGTTGCTAGTATCTGCCATTTCTCGACATCAATATAGTTACTATATTTTCTGGCTAAAGATAATATAGTTACTATTTATGATGCCCAGATATGCATAGGAATGGCAGACACCCCATCGATATAGCAGGGAAGTAGATTTTATATGTAGAAGTGAAGTATTAGATACAATACGACATGATATGTTACCTCATTTAAAGCATCCAAGTATCATCAGTTACTATGTGTGCATCTAAGGAAAACCATTTATAGTAACACTGCACAAATTCACATGCATTTATTGGTTTTCATAAGGTTTCCTAGGACACTTTGCATGCTATTGCCAGAACCTCTTAGCTTCATTTATATTGGCATGATGCGGTGTATGGAGGACCACTTCTACCTTTAGCCTTCATTAACATGTTGTAGGTCTGGTCCAGGCCAGAAAACATCTGAAAGGAAATATGGGAATTACTTATTGACAGGGCAAAATATTAAGCACTGATTTGTCATCCCACATCTCCCCAGCACTGGTTTTTTTTCACATCCCAATTCCGGAGGTCAGGCAGCTCTGGTATAAAGAGATAGTTGGCCAGTTTCAGGAGGCAGTTGCTTGTTCCTTTGTTAATGCAGGAGTTTTACAAACCCTGGTCTCCATGGGAGATGTGAAGGCAGTATTCATGGGACATGATCATACCAATGACTTCTGTGGGGAGATGGAGGGTATATGGTTTTGTTATGGTGGCGGCGTCGGGTATCATGGTTATGGGAAAGTGGGGTGGCCAAGGAGAGCAAGGGTAATACTGGCAGAGCTTGAGAGTGGACAGAAGGCATGGATGGGAGTTGAGAGGATTAAGACATGGAAGCGTTTGGATGATGAGAACCTTAGTAGGATCGACGAGCAAGTTCTATGGGTTAAACAGACACCCAACAGATCGAGATGAACACATGAACAATATTTGTGAAGGTTGGGGGATTATCAGGTGCAGAGGAGTGGCAGATCTGAGTGATTCATCAGGTGGATGCACCATGAACATATGCCCATACTATAAAGTCAGGATATGCTCCAGCAAGGTAAAAAAAAGAAGTCAGAATAGTCTAAAAATGGCATGTTAAAAGAAGATCTGTTCACATTCACCAGCTGGAGCATTCTGGCTTTGGGGCCAAGAGTTATTCACATCTCCACATGCCAAGCGGCCAAAATCTTGTATGATGTGCCATCAGTTTGCTCAATGGTTGTCGTTGTATAAATATCAGTAGCAGTGCTCTCCAGAATTTCAGCAACTGCTCTTTGGGTTCTAAGCATTGTTCTTCTGTTGTATGGACTAGATATTTAAATTGGACGCCAATGTGCCTTCTTCGCTCTTGCATTCATGTGGCTCTCAGGTGTTACAGTAACAGGCTAACAGCTCTTGTTTCATTTCTCCACCAGTCTAGCTCAACCACCTGCAGTGATGACCCAATGACCATGTTATAGCAAAGTTGCTTGCAGAAAAGATTCACTGGTTCCAGGTATGAGGAGGTTGTGGTCAGGTCTTCGCAAGTGTTGGCTCTTTTGGCCATTTTGCCATATGAACCGTGGCATTGAAATGAACTGTCTAAATAAGTTAAAAACATTCAAATTGGAATAAATGCATTAGATTAGATGCTAGTAATGACAAATATGGTGGATTTGATATTAGGATACCCAATCTACCACACAATGCCCGAGGAGGGTTGTCATTGTAAATTTTAGAACAGGGTGCTTGTGATTTGGGTACAAAATGTGAGGGTGTATGCATAAATTTTTGGTTATGGTTGTTTCTTTAATTTTGAGAAATGAGGGGTGCTATGTATTCTTGTAATCATGAAAAGTTGGTGGGGTTTCTCCCAAATGGGGCCTACGTAATGCTGGACAAATGAGGAGGTGTTCTTGTGGATCTTCCCTAAAAATGGTATCTTTGCAATTCATGAAAATGAAGGGGTGTTTTTGTCATTTATCATAATAGTGTTTATGTAATTTTGGAAAATGGAGAGGAGTTTCTGTGAAATTTCCACGGCAAGAGTGTTTATGTAGTTTTGGTGAAATGGAGGGTGTGTTTTTGTTAACTTTCTATCAAGAATAACTTTGGAAATGGAAACGTGCTTTTGTAAATGTTACTTACAAAGTGTGCAGCAGTAAGGATTTTTTTAGGGACTAAAAATTTAGATTGATCCTATAGGGCTCTAAATTTAAGTGAAAAAAATAAAATGAAACATAAAGTTTGTAATATCAAAATTCTAATACCTTCCAACAGAGAAAATCAAATTAGGTGATTTATAAAAAAAAAAAAAAAACCCAAGAATCTTAAGTGACAGGGCACCATTTCACTGCTTTCATGGCATAGAATCTATTAACTAATATAACAGAAGGATTCCTTTCCGTGCAAACTCTTCCTTCCACGAGATGGAGGAATGAATCCCTCCTCCCTTCCTCTTTTAGCAGATTAAATTCCTTTATATTGACAACTAGTGTTGTTTTTTTTATTTTTTATTTTGTGTATGAGAGAGAGAGAGAGAGAGAGAGAGAGACCAAATAAGATAAGTGGATTGCATAGCACTTGTAAAATCATGTTGGGCCATTTACGCAATTACAGAATGAGGGATTTGACTGGGTAACAGCTGTCCAAGGCAGGGACTGTTCGCGGTGATATAGCAGAATGTGATTGGTTTACTCACGATCACAGCAGGTTGAAACTCTAAGATGATCCCTATTTGTTCATAGGGTCGGCTTTTAGTGTTTTTTTTCCCTGCCTAGTGATGAGAAAATAACCCCCGTATTAATTCCGACATTGCAAGATTTTAATTTAATTATATGATATCACATAATATTATCTTATTATTTCTCTTTATTTCAAGACAATTTTATGTCATTTCTCAAAAAAAAAAAAAAAAAAAGTACCAGCTCAAAAATGAATTGGAGAGTTTTTCCAACTTTGGCCAGGAGATGGAATTATCATGGCTAATGATGGGCTATCAGCACCCGAAACAAGAAAAAACGAGAGAGACCTCATCCTTTCCTCCGTTTTGACTTTCTTATTTTCTGTCTTCGATTCTTAGGTATCTGCACTGCAGGCAGCGAGAACCAAGAGGGGAGAAAGCCGCCGTCCAGATCCCACTAATCCCAAGATACAAACTACTAAACATGTGAGTATCTAGCTAGCGTTTCTCTCAGATTCCTATAAGAAGAATTGCAACCATCGCTCTCTTCCTTCTTAATTGAACATATGATTGTTGCTCAATTGCTGTGTGTCAGAGAGAGAGAGAGAAAAGACAATTAAACATGGCTACAGAGGCTGTTGTTTCCTTCGTTGTACGAGGCCTTGCTAGTCTGCTCAATGAAGAAGCACAACTACTCTATGGAGTGCATGATGAAGTTGAATCGATCATAAGAGAGTTGAGGCGCATGCAATGCCTTTTAAAAGATGCCGATTCAAAACAGAAGGGAGATGAGAGAGTAAGGAATTGGGTGGCAGAAATCAGAGACGTTTCTTATGATGCAGAAGATATCATTGACACCTTCATCGTCAGTCAAACTGCTTCTAAGACTGCCCGACGGAGGAGAGGACTGCTCGTAGGTCGTCTCTCAGATATCAGTGAGTTGAGAACTCGCTACGAGGTTGGCAAGGAGATCCGTCGAATAAAGCTGAAGATCGAAGAGATCTCCAACAGTATGATTACTTATGGCGTAAGGGATGTCAACGACCAAGGAGGACAAGATGCAACTCTGGGTGAACTTAGGCGGTTTTCCGCCATGTTCGAAGAACAGGACGTTGTTGGTTTCCAAGAAGAAAGGAGTATTTTGAAGGAGAGGCTCATCAATGGGGAGTCAAGGCGCTGTGTGATTTCTCTAGTCGGCATGGGAGGTGCAGGTAAGACCACTCTCGCCAAGAAAGTATACCGTGAGGTGAAAAACAACTTTGATTGCCATGCTTTCATTTACCTATCCCAGAAATATACAATTACAGATGTTATGATAAACATTGTAGAATGCATAACGAGTCTCTGTCGAGAGGAGATAGAAAAAAGGGATGAGATAGAATGGGGGGAGAAGATTTCTGATCACTTGCGAGAGAAGAGATATCTGGTAGTGATTGATGATGTATGGACAATGAAAGCATGGGAAATGCTGAAACGCATACTACCAGATAATTTGAACAAAAGTAGAGTCGTGCTTACCACTCGCTACAAGAAGGTAGCTTTAGGTGCTGACCGATTGAGCCCTCCCCATGAAATGCGCTTTCTGGATAGCAAAGAAGGGTGGGAATTGTTCATGAAGATTATCTTTCCAGGTGGGAATGCTTCAGTTATTTGCCCTTCAGAGGTGGAGGAAACAGGGAGACAAATCCTAGCAAAATGTCACGGTCTACCACTAGCTATTGAGGTCTTAGGAGGTCTCCTATCAACGAGAGATGTGACATTGAGCGAATGGTCCAAAGTTCTTACGAGTGTGCGTTGGCATCTCTCAGGAAGCTCAAATCATTGTGGGGAAATATTAGCTTTAAGTTACCATGATCTACCTCATTACTTAAAGCCATGTTTTTTATATCTTGGGCTTTTCCCGGAGGGCTCTGAAATTCATTCAAATAAACTTATCGGGTTGTGGATTGCTGAAGGTTTCATAGAGCAGAGAGGTAATGCGGTCTTAGAAGATGTGGCAGAGGACTACTTAAATGAGCTGATCAGTAGGAGCATGATTCAAGTTGCAAGTAGGAGGTGCAATGGATCTGTTAGAACATGTTGCATCCACGATCTTTTACGTGATCTCTCTATATCTGAAGCTATACAAAATAATTTCTTTACAATCGACAATGATATCAATACTAATTTGTCTTCAACAAGTTTGCGGCGACTTGCACTCTATCCCAACACTGAAATGCATAAAGTTATAAATCGCTCAGCTGCAACCCTTCGTTCCATGTTGAACTTCTCTGAATTCAGAATTCATATGCAGGAGTTACTCAAAATTGGTGGGAAATCAATAAGAGTCTTGGACGCAGAGAGAGTTAATACAGGAAGGACATTACCTAAGAAAATTGGAGAATTTGTTCATTTAAGGTACTTGAATTTAAGATCTACTAGAATAAACAATTTTCCAATATTCATGGGCAACCTCTCTAACCTACAAACTCTAGAATTAACTTGTCATGGCACCTTACCAAATACAATTTGGAATTTGGAGCGATTGAGGCATCTATATGCATATCGTTGTGATGTTGATGGGTATCCAGATGTTGATAACATAAGAAACATCCAAACACTATGCTTAGTAGCCGGTAGTTGGATGGAAAATGGCTTGGACAAGATGACCAAACTTAGAAAGTTGGGAATAACTGAAGACCTTATGTCAGAACACAATGTGCGATTTGACTTGATTGAAAAGTTGTTCAGCCTCCGATCATTAAAGATTATGAATTTGAGCCCAATCTTATTTTCGATGTCCTTTGCACATCATTTGCATCTCTATAAGATGTTTTTGGCTGGACAGATGAGGAAACTTCCTGACTTACCACCATATCTTTCCAAATTGACTCTGTACTTTTCTCAATTAGAACAAGATGCCATTGCAATTCTGGAGAAACTTCCACATCTTCGAATTCTCAGGTTATGGGAAGGATCGTATTGTAGTACACAAATGATTTGTTCTTCGGAAGGATTTCCTCAGTTGGAATTCTTTCAACTCCAAGACTTGGAACTAGAGGAATGGATTGCTGGGGAAGGAGCAATGCCATCTCTTAAGAATGTTGAACTCCTCAGGTGCAGTCATTTGAAGATTCTTCCTGTGAGCATATGTCATCTCTTGAAGCAAAGCAAAAATGATTCAAGGAAGAAGACAAGTGGTTCATGAATGGAAGCCAAAACACACCTGGTAATGTATATTCTCAATTTCATCCTAGAAGTTGAGTATTTTGGATTATAGTGGCTCTTAACCATCTACCGTCTCTACCATATGTAGTTTTCACTTGCTTCTTAAATTAGTACATGGGGTACACTTTTTCGAGTTCACAACGGAAAACTGGTGACCTAGACTCTACTAGTCAAGCTCTAAAATATTGACTTGGAGAGAGTCAACTCAACAACTCAGAAAACTTTTTTTTAAATAATTTTTAATATTACTTAAAAATAGGTCAAATACTTATAAAATTTTAATGTACATATAAATAACTAATGCTTGAGGTTTAGAGTTAGCAATTTAAAATGATTGAGTGACATGTAATAAATTTACTACTTTGAGTTTATTTAAAATAAATTTAAATTAGTAAATTTATTACATTTCACTTGATCATTATTTATATTTTATCAGGCCGAGTTTACTCTATATTTGACTCGGTCTTTTATGAAAATGAGGTGACTCGGCAAAGTCAAGAGTCAAGTCACCGAGTTTTTCAACCTTGTTTCATGGGCCAACGGTGCGGGGATCTAGCTCCTCTTATTACCAAAAGAACTTCATGTATTTGGTAGACCAATGGGCCCCACAAAATGTACCACGTGTCCCATTTAAAATCACAGTTGAGAACTTCCCATTGCAAAAGATACAGAGGATTTGAATCCTTTATTGTTTGGTTTTATAATGCAATGCAACCTTTTGAGTTTGTGGGAGGATGATGAGAAAAATCCAAAAGATTATTTTGATTTTTGCATCTTCGCTATATATTTATTTTATTTTATTCATTTACTGGTCACATGACAAAGATCCCACAACCTCCCTTAAGCATAGCACTTTTTAACTGTGCCATAGACTCTTTCTGTTCAACCTTATACCCATAAATATATGGGTTGGATCTCCAAAGTTTATCATGCACCATCCTTGATAGGAAGCATAACATTAACAATGTGATCATCAATTTACCCATTAATGTGTCATTAAGTTTAGATATCTTCTTTTTTATTTTGTTTCTAAGAGAAGAATAAAAGCTCGATTTCTATGCTTTTATTTCTTTTCTTTTTTTTTTTCTTTTTTTCCTTTTTGGTTTTTTTTTTAATAGAAAGAATACCTATTACTTTTCAAAGTATTATATTATATGACACTTCACATCAATAACAATATGATGATCCTTGCAAAAACAGTAAAAACCTATTACTTTTCTAAGTTTTATATAACAGTGTGATAATCCTTGCTAAAAATAAAATAAAATTTACCACCATACAAATAGTTCAAAATCTAATTCCAAAGGATTCATTTATTAGGCCCTTTTAGATGGGAATCATACTATTCATAGTTCTTGCAGCCGTGTGATCTAACCACTGAGTGCAATATCCAAAACAGTTTTGGGCTAAGGGCAATGTTCTCAGTTGGTCCAGCCTTCAATGGAACAAAAGGAGTTCTCCAATCTCACACACCTCCTTGGCACTTACAACTAGGCTAGTGAAGCCAAGAGGGAGTTTGTCTGTCTAGCTCAACTAGGCCCTATTTTAGCTCGCAAGCCTAAGAGCTGGTGTCTGTCTAGCTCAACTAATGCAGAGTTCTCTGAGATATGTTTGGCCAGGCAGGCCCTTTAATTTGGCCTGTAGATATAGCATCTCACGGTCCTAAAGCCCATCCCAATCTAATGCAAAGTGGGATGGACGCAAGCCAATCCTAGGCAGGCCAAGCTCATTTCCATACACAAATTGATGCACTTGCTAGGACTATATACTTTTCCACCACTAATTTTATGAATGTCTTTCCCAAGGATAAAGATAAAGTTCTTGGACTATTGGTATTTCTTCATTTCCCTCTTCTTTTGAATGATTTTTCCTCTTTCAAATGATCTACTTTTAGAAAAGAGGAAAAACAAATTGACCCGAAATCTAAATCTGGGGAATTTTCTCCTGCAGATGTTCCCACATGCAAGGGGCCGCGTTGTCATGGTGGGTGCCATGAAATTCAGCAGGTCCTGTCATCTAATTGCCTGTTGAATTTGTTGTATTATCTGTGTCATTTCACAAATCTTAGAAAAGGAGCATATAATCCTCTATTTTGCCGACTAATCCATTTGATTTATAATTTGTGAAATGCCCAACGCATTGTTATCCAAGTTTTTAGAATTTTCTTCTTTTGCTCACTTGCTGGGATATTCAATTCCAGGATTTTGTATCATTTTCAACAAAAAATTTAGTTTCTTGTTTTGCAGGTGGAATTTCAATACCACATGCAAAAGATAATTAGTTGGGCTTCAAACGAATTGGGATTGGATCTGTTTCCTCTTTTTTTTTTTCTTAATCCTTTCTTTGTATAAGTTGCTTGTGAAAGTATGTGAAGATTGTCATCATGTGATTCTAGAATTGGGATTGTACGGTTAGGATAGTCTAAAAATGGCATGTTAAATGATCTGTTCACGTTCACCAGCTGGAGCATTCTGGCTTTGGGGCCAAGAGTTATTCACATCTCCACATGCCAAGTGGCCAAAATCTTGCTTGATGTGCCATCAGTTTGCTCAATGATTGTCCTTGTATAAATATCAGCAGCAGTGCTCTCCAGAATTTCAGCAACTGCTCTTTGGGCTCAAAGCATTGTTCTTCTGTTGTATGGACTAGATATTTAAACTGGACACCAATGTGCCTTCTCTGCTCTTGCATTCATGTGGCTCTCAGGTGTTACAGTAACAGCTCTTGTTTCATTTCTCCACCAGTCTAGCTCAATCAGCTGCAGTGATGACCCAATGACCATGTTATAGCAAAGTCTTTTTTTTTTTTTGGCTGAATGTTCTAGCAAAGCTGCTTACAGAAAAGATTGACTGGTTCCAGGCAGGGGCGGAAACCAGAATGTAGGAAAGACTAACATTAAATTTTCAATTACTCCAAGGTCTTTTTTTTTTTGGAAATTTTGTTGTGGGGGCGGGCGGGGCGGTGTTATCATTGTAAGGACATTAGATTAGATGCTAGTTATGACAAATATGGTGGATTTGATATTAGGATGCCTAATCTACCACAAAATGCCCGAGAAGAGTTATCATTGTAAATTTTAGAACAGGGTGCTTGTGATTTAGGTACAAAATGTGAGGGTGTATGCATAAATTTTTGGTTAGGGGTGTTTCATAATTTTTGAGAATTGAGGGGAGCTTTGTACTCTGGATAGAAGGTTATTTTGTAATTCTGAAAAGTTTGGGGTAAATTTCCCCCAAATGGTGTCTACGTAATGTTGGACAAATGAGGAGCTGTTCCTGTTGAATTTTCCATAAAAATGGTATTTTTGCAATTCATGAAAATGAACGGGTGTTATTTTAAATTTTCCATTTAAAGGGTGGTTATGTATTGTGTTTTTGTCATTTATAAAATTAGTTTCAGGTATGAGGGGGTTGTGGTTAGGTCTTCACAAGTATTGGCTCTTTTGTCCATTTTAGACATTTGAACCGTGGCAATGCAATGAAATGGACTGTCTAAACCAAAAAAAAAAAAAATTTCAAATTTGGAATTAATGCATTAGATTAGATGCCAGTAATGACAAATATGGTGAATTTGATAATAGATGTCTAATCTACCAAATTCTATGGGAGGCCGGTTAACCATGTACCATCATACCATGTGTTCCTGGTATTAGAAGAAAATCTGTGTTACTGTAATTATCGATAATAATATCTGTTTGGCACTGTAGATTTACGTGTAGTCCCAGCCATTTTGTGATCCAAACTGCATCTATGGTGGGACATTTACAGTATCGAGATTGTCCATTCTATGATCCTAACCTTCTGATGCTGATGGTGATGGTGATGGTGATGATGGTACATATCCATTAGCTCCTTTTAGGAATGAGGCAGGGTTAAATTTTACCTTCCCTTATCATACGCTTCATTGTTCATTTCCATGCTTCATGGGCCCTTATTAATATGGTGGCCAATCGGCCTAATCAGTCTTATGTCCTAGGGTGTTTCAGCCGAAAGAACTTGATTGTTTCCTTTAGCATTTCCTTTAAATTGATTCTTTCCTTTGGGTTTTCCTTTTCTAATTGCTCGGCATGGTATAATTGAGAGGAAAGAACTTGATTCTTTCCTTTCCTTTGGCATTTCCTTTGACCGTGATTCTTTCCTTTGGCTTTTCCTTTTCTAAAGATAAATACTTGGCATTGTATCATTGAGAGGAAAGTACAATTACGTAAGCAAGTAGTGAGGTGGTGTGCTGGATGTGGTATTAAGTTTCTTTAGCAACAATTTTTATTTTTTTATTTTTTATTTTAATTTTTTTTGCATATTAACGTACAGTTTTTTTTAGCAGAGCCGTTTTTCATGGGATTTAAACTCAAGATCAAATCAGTTATTCTGATGTCATATTAGATTTTTTTACAGTATTAATATAGACAGCAAAAATACTTTTCAACCTATAACGTCCTCCTTGTGTGATAGCTTTGGAAAGAATGGTGGGTATGGAAAAGATAATTTATGGCTATGGGTGATACCTGTTATTGCCCCAATTCCTTGATCTAAATTGTTAAAAAGAAAAAAAAAATCTCTGATCTTAGATAAATTATCAAGGCCTTAAATCATAACCTTACAATGATTAGGGGTTTTTCGTTTGCATCTATTAAGATGGGCAAATGCTAGACATGCATGACTTTTACACATGCACATGTTAAACATTTGGCTATGAGGTGTGATGATATGGTGTCTAAATGGCTTCACTTTCACATCAAAGTTTCACCTCAAGCTGCACGCCCATACAGTTTTTTTTTTTTTTTTTTTGGGGTTTTTTTTTTTTTTTTTTTTTTTTTTTGTGGGGGGGGGGGGGGGGGGGGGGTGGGTTTGTTTCTTATAGCAATCGTGTGGGCATTTAATTTGCTCTCCAAAAAGTTATCGAAGTTTTTAATGAACTATCTAAATCCATGAAGATTGGTTTTATATTTTAAGTCCTTACAGATTTTGAGAAGTATATGAAAGTCTTAAGAAACATGTGAAATATGAGAAAAATGATGCCGAGAGATAAACATTGTACGAATAACATAAAGCACAGGCAAAGCATAGGTTAATTCTCATCCAAATTGAATAAAAAGATTAATATTAATATTCAAAGTAAATTTTACTTAATAATAAACTCATTTGTGTAATCATCGAAATATAAAGTTATATTATAATATAATTAATTACATAGAAATTCAAATGTAGCACTTCAATGATATGTGAGTAAATCAAGATTTGATCCTCTCAACTTAAACTACTTGTATATTTAGTTTTAAAGTTTGAACTTATTTAGGAGGTGATTTTTTCGGGAAAAATCTCATTAGATTCACTATGGATCAAAAAGGACTTAAAAGATATGAAATGACCATAGTAGTCCCATGAGCCCTTATTTATTCTTTTATTTTATTTTATTTTTTGTTATTTCGCTGAGCGGTAATATCTCCGCTCACCTGTATGTACAAGCGGGGATATCCCCTCTCGGTTTTTTTTTTCTTCTTTACAGTTAAGTGGTGATATCCCCGCTCACTCGCATATACAAGTGGGGATATCTCCGCTAGTTTATTCTTTCTCTTCCTCTTCCTCTTCCTCTTCCGCCTTACCTCCAACTCCTTCCACCTCTACCAACTAATTCGTTACCCCTTATATCCAACGTATATTCAGACACTATAAAATTGCAATCATTGCAACAAGTGAAGAAAACTATACAATTGAATTGTCAGCAAAAATGAACTTCACGAATATTCAGACACTTGCAACTTTCTACCGGTATTGAAATAATTTTCAAGTTCAACCCAATTGCTGACTTGCCAATTTTTTTTTCATAATATCTGAACTACACAGCACATCCAAACTTAAGCTAACTTGTCTAAGTTATCAAACACTGTAACCATATGGCCAGAATTTCAAAAAGATCACACTATCATTGTGTTTCTTTGAAATGAAAATTTCATATATATATATATATATATATTGCGGTTTAATTTTAAAAAAAAGGCACTGAAATGAGAATTTTTGCTATATAATCTCCATAGTAAAAAAAAAAAAAAAAAGATACATTAAAATCTTAAATTACATACTTTTAGCTATTTTATTTTCTTGCTAACTGGAGAAAATCCCGAAACGTTGAAATTCCTGAGAACATTTCCGGCCCTGTGACAAATACAATGTTCCCATGTTGATGTCTAAGTTCTTCCTTTGCAAATATGTATTGATGCAAAGTAATAGAACCATTTAAAAGGTCCCAGACAAATCTAGATCTAACCAATGGTGGCAGTCATTTCATGGAAAAACAGAAGTTATCTACAAACATGTGCTAATCTAATGCTTGTCACGTAAATTACGTTTCGATCAAAATTCATATTCTCAACATTTTGGGGTCGAAAAGGGTGGGGTTGGACTTCTGGCCTTTTTTCACGCAAAAAGTTTACATGGACAAGCTTTTTGGTCAGAATTTTGGACAAACCCCTAGATATCCCTTGAATATCGATATTCAAGGGATATCTAGGGGTTTGTCCAAAATTCTGGCAAAAAAATTTGTCCATATAGCACTATTGTTTTTCACATATAAGTGCCTCTCTTCATCCTCTCCAACACTCAACATAAAAAGAAAAATAAATGAATATTCTACCGTGCAAAATCCACAACTGAAGATGTCCACAGAAGTACCCCGTGGATTCTGTGGCCAAATGATTGATTTCTGGTCCAAATGTATAGTTTTCTTCACTTGTTGCAATGACTGCAATTGTATAGTGTCTGCATATAAGTTGGATACAATGGGCAAGGGATTAGTTGGTAGAGATGGAAGGAGGAGGAAGAAGAATAAATGAGCGGAGATACCCTCGCTTGTATATGCGGGTGAGCGGAGTTATCGCCACTTACATATGCGGGTGAGCGGAGTTATCGCCACTTATATAAGCGGGTGAGCAGGGATATTGCCGCTCGGCAAAATAAATAAACAAAAAAGAAAAAAAAAAGAATCGAAAAGGTCCTTTTTGTTCTACTGTGAATGTAATGGGATTTTTTCAGTATAATCCTCTATTTAGTATATTTACTTAAATGTTTACTTAAAGACTTTATGCAATCTACCTATATTTGAAAATGACATCAGACTCATTGTTACCAAAATGCCTTTGACTGAATTGAATCTTAAGGTATGCCACCAAAATAACATAATCATTGTGGGATCACATACACAATGCAATCAGAGTGTGTCATCATAAATGATAGTGGACCCACATGTCACTCCTTAGATCCAACTAATCTATCCACCTAAACCCTAAACCCTAAATAGAAAAGTGGATAGATTTAATGTAGTGGGTCCCATGCAAATGTGTGTGTGACTGGATGGGCTGGGTAAGTCGGTTGTTTACAATGGATCTCATTTAGATGACAGAGATAAGATGTACATGATATTCATCTAGTGGGCCCTAAACATTTAATTTGCGACTGTCTTGATAATAAATCTTCCTGCTGATGGGGCTCAAAGAGAAGACTGAAGTTAACCCTGCTTTTCTCCAACAAGTACAAATTTAAGGAATATGAAAGTGTTTCGAATATGTGCATGAAAGTACATCTCATTTTCTTATCCCCTTGCTTAAAAGATGAACAACCCCTTAAACTTAACCTTGCTTCTATCCTCTAATTCATTGTTAATTTCAACCAGCCCAGTTGGACCTCGAAGTTTGCTCACCATCATATATCCATGCACCACAGGTGGATGAAGTCACTGATCTATATTGTTAATCGCCCCAAACACACAATTAATAGTCCAATACCAAGTAACAAAAAAGAAGATATTAAAAAAAATGTAAAGTTGAGAAAGATTGCTCTGCTGCAGCATTAGGTCCATTGTTTTAAAATAATGACTATGGTTGTTGCATGTTGGTTTTTTACCCCTCTAATATATTGGAGGAATGGTTAGCTATCCTAATCCTAACATAGCCTAATCAATCATCCCAAGGGTTCTCCATGCTCTTGCTGGTGCCCTGCCTGTGCTGCCTCTTGCCATAGTGCTCCATCCGAGTGCATGTGCTCCTTCATTGGTTCTCTGCCACAGTATACTTTCCGGCTATCATTAACAGTTCTACTGAAAATTTGTGGAAATCCTGTATCAGTTATAATGGTGCTTTTGTTAATTTTTGGTATTCTTTAACAAATAACCTTCAATTTCAAGATATTTTAAGGTTTTTATCTGCTTTTGCCAATGCTTAAAAAACCTTAAACATGATTATCACTGAAGGTTTAGAAAGTAAAAGAAATTGTGACTATCACGTCCCTGCCTCTTGTTTCATCATCGTTACTTTTGAAGAAAAAGATTAACTACTACCATTATTATAACATTACTTATGTGTTATAAGAATGTGATCCTGAATGTAATGGCTGAAATTGAGATTTTTATTCACACTTAAGACCTACTTAGTTGTGGAGAATGGTTTTAGAGAACATGGTGCCAACGAAGCTAACAGGGATTGAATTTGGTCACACTCATTGGGCCCAACATCAAATCAGAGCAAAGGAAAGAAAACAAAGTATCAAGCAAATAATAATAATAATAATAATAATATAAAAAAAGTATTGAGTGCAAAGAGAGAGAAGAATATAGGAAAGTTTGCAGTGAAGGAGAAAGTGAATTCTGAGAATCATATTCTCATGTAAAGCATCAATCAAGGCAAAGAAGAGAATTCAATTCAATCAATTGAAAGGATTGCAACCGTCACTCTCTCAGCTCCATTGTTAATTGAACATGCGAGTGTCTGTTCATTGCTGTGTGAGAGAGAGAAGACCATAGATGGCTACAGAGGCTGTTGTTTCCTTTGTTGTTGAAAGGCTTGGTAATCTTCTCATTGAAGAAGCACAACTACTCCGCGGAGTGCATGATGAAGTCAGATTGATTGAAAGAGAATTGAGGCGTATGCAGTGCTTTTTGAAAGATGCCGATGAAAAACAAAAGGGAGATGCGAGAGTGAGAAATTTGGTGGCAGAAATCAGAGTCGTTTCTTATGATGCCGATGATATCATCGACACCTTCATCCTCAGTGAAGCTGCTAAGATTGCCCGATGGAGGAGAGGAGTGCTCGTAGGTTGTCTGAGTCTCCAACAAATCAGTGAGTTAAAAACTCGCTACAAGGTTGGCAAGGAGATCCGTCAAATAAAGCTGAAGATTGCCGAGATCTCCAACTGCTTGGTAAATTATGGCATAAAGGATATCAACGACCAAGCTGGAGGACAAGATGCAAGATTGGGCGGACGTAGAAGGCTTAACGCCATGTTCGAAGAAAAAGATGTTGTTGGTTTCGAAGAAGACATGACCAAGTTGAAGGAGAGGCTGATCAAAGGCGAGTCAAGGCGGTCTGTGATTTCTCTAGTTGGCATGGGAGGCACAGGTAAAACCACTCTAGCCAAAAAAATTTACCATGATGTTAGAAATGACTTTGATTGTAATGCTTTCATTTACCTATCCCAACAATATGCAATTAAAGATGTTCTGATACGCATTATAGAATGCACAATGAGTCTCCCTCGAAAGCAGATAGAAAAATTGAATGAGGAGGACTTGGGGGAGAAGCTCTCTGCTTACTTGAGTGGGAAGAGATATCTGGTAGTGATTGATGATATATGGACAGCGGAAGCATGGGAGATTCTGAAACGCATACTACCAGATGATTCGAACAAAAGTAGAGTCATGCTAACCACCCGCAAAAAAGATGTGGCTTTACGTGCTGACCAATTGAGCCCTCCTCATGAAATGTGCCTTCTCAATGACAAAGAGGGATGGGAATTGTTCATGAAGAGGATTTTTTCGGACGGAAATTCTTGTCCTTCAGATGTGGAGGAAACAGGGAGACAAATCCTTGCAAAATGCCATGGTTTACCACTAGCTATTGCAGTCTTAGGGGGCCTCTTATCAACAAGAGATGTGACATTGAGCGAATGGTCCAAAGTTCTTAAGAGTGTGGCTTGGCATCTCTCTGAAAGCCCAGACAACCCTTGTGGGGAAATATTAGCTTTAAGTTACTATGATCTACCTCATTACTTGAAACCATGTTTTTTATATTTTGGGCTCTTTCCGGAGGATTTTGAAATCCGATCAAAGAGACTAATCAGGTTGTGGATTGCTGAAGGTTTCATACAGCAGAGAGGTGATGAGGTCTTAGAAGATGTGGCAGAGGACTATTTAAATGAGCTTATTAGCAGGAGCATGATTCAAGTGGCAAGCAGGAGGTGTAACAGATCTGTTAGAACATGTCGTATCCACGATCTTTTACGTGAACTCTCTATAGATGAAGCTGTACAAAATAATTTCTTTACAATTGGCAGTGAGAATGAAACAAATTCACCTTCGACTCGGGTGCGACGACTTGCAGTCTATTCCGACACTGAAATGCAGAAAACTATAAATCGCTCAACTGCAACCCTTCGCACTGTATTGTGCTTCTCCGAACACGCAACTGAGTCACTCAAAATTGGTGGAAAATTAATAAGGGTCTTGGATGTTGAGGATGATGAGGGATTTAATGAAAAAGTGAAATTGCCTAAGAAAATTGGAGAATCTGTTCATTTAAGGTACTTGAATTTAGGACTTTATGACATAACAAGGCTTTTAATATCCATCGGCGACTTCTCTTACCTTCAAACTCTAGAATTACATGATGAAGGCACCTTACCGAATGCAATTTGGAATCTGGAGCGATTGAGGCATCTACACGCATATTGGTTTGATATTGATGGGCCTCCACGTCTTAATAATTTAAGAAACATCCAAACATTATGCTTAAAGGCCGGCAGTTGGATAGAAGATGGCTTGGATAAGATGACCAATCTTAGAAAGATGGGAATATGGAAAGTTCTAATAGCACACCACAAGGCATTATCTGACTCCATTGAAAAGTTGTGCAGCCTCCGATCGTTAAAAATTTTGAGTGGCAACTCAATCTCATCATTAAAGTCCTTTGCACATCACTCCCATCTCTATAAGATGTTTTTGACTGGACAGATAGAGAAACTTCCTGACTTCCCACCAAATCTTGCCAAATTGACTCTGGCTAGATCTCAATTAAAACAAGATGCCATTGCAATTCTAGAGAAACTTCCACATCTTCGAATTCTCAGATTATATAAAGGATCATATTGTAGTAAAAAAATGATTTTTTCTTCGGAAGGATTTCCTCAGCTGGAATACTTGCGACTCGAAGATTTGGACCTAGAGGAATGGATTGTTGAGGAAGGAGCAATGTCGTCTCTCAAGAGTGTTGAACTCGAAAGCTGTAAGGGTCTCCAAGGCTGTGAGGGTTTGAAGATATTTTCGAAGCACGTACGTCATCTATTGGGAATTAGTTAGATTCATGGAAGAGAAAAAGTGGTGTCTAAATGGATCCAACAAAAGACCTGGTAATGTATATTCTCAATTTCATCCTAATATTTGAGTATATATATATATATGCTTATGGTGGATCCTAACCTTCTATAATTTCTATTACATGGACTTTCACTTCCTTTATTTTATGGACTTTCACTTCATATTTTCAGCTTGAAATTACCCGGTACACTTTTTTCAAGTTCATGATAAGGTTCTGAAATTTGGTGACTCAAAGAGTCAGACTTGACTCATCTAACTCTAAAATATTGGCTCAGAGAGAGTCAACTCAACTACTCGAGAGTAATTTTTTTTAAAATATTTAAAAATAGATCAAATACTTATAAAAATTAGATATACATGTGTTAATAATAATAAATTCAAATTAGTAGATTTATCATATTTCACTCATTCATTTTAAACTGCAACTCTAAACCACAAGCATTAATTACTTATATTTGACTCGGTTGAATTTAACATATATTTGACTTGGTCTTTCATGAAAATGAGGTAGCTTGGCAAAGTCAAGAGTTAAGTTGCCAAGTTTTCCAACCTTAGTCCATGGGCAGTGCTTTTGGATACAGCTCTTCTTCTTCTTCATTTAGATGAATACACCCAAAAAACATCATGTATTTGGTAGACCAATGGACCCCACACTGCCTGTCGTTTGTCCCATTTAGAAAAGAAGTTTAAGGACTTCCTATTGGAAAAGGATTCGGATCCTCTATTGTATAGTTTTATAATGCGATGCAACCTTCTTAAGTAAGTGGGATGATCACATTTATGGATGAGGTGCGCCTAAAATATTACCTTGATTTATTGCCAACTACTACTAATACTACAACAATAACAATAATAATAATACCGCCGGTAACATGGCATAGATCCCACAACTTTTCAATAGCACCTTTTTAACTATGCTATGACTCTTTCCTGATCAATCTTGTACCCATAATCACCAAAGTTTTAGGCATGCACCATCCTTGGTAGGAAATACTATGTTAGCTAGGTCTTATAACTTAGTGGCTTTCACTTTGTTGCATTCTCATGTTTTTTATTTCTACTTTTCGTAGTATAATTCTTTTATACCGTCATGCTCTTTTTTCTTTTTCCTTTTCTCACACGGTGGGCTGCTTGTTTCATGTCTTTCTTCTTTTAATATAATCTATTGTTGCCGATTAAAAAAAACCTATGTGATCCTCAATTTATCCATTAATGTGTCATGCAGTGTAGATCTCTTTTCTTTTATTTTGTTTCCAAGAAAATAATGAAACGCAAATTCTACGCGTCTATTTATTTATTTGTTTTTGTTTTTTTTTTGGTTTTAGAGAGAAAGCAAACCTTTTTCTAAGCATTATGTGACACTTCACATGAAAGACAATGCAATTATCGATCATTGTAAAAACAATAAAAACTTATTACTTTTATCAGTGTCGCGTGACACTTCATGATTAATAGTGTAATGATCCTTGCAGAGAAACATTACCACCATGCAAATGGTGCAAAATTTCATTCGGAAGGGTTCATAAATTATGCCCTTTCTAGATGGGAATCATACTACCCATAATTCTTGTGGTTGTATGATCTAACCACCAAGTGCAGTAGCAAAAACAGTTTTGGGCTCGGGGCAATATTCTCAATGGGTTCAATCTATCTCTATAGGCTAGGCAGGCCAAGTTTAAGTTTATATGTCTATCTCAATGGGTTCAATAGATATCTATAGGCTAGGCATTTAGTTAGTTGGTGCCTGGACTCACTCATTCATCAACAAATAATACAGAGTTGTCTGAGTTTGTTGGGACAGCCAGGAACTTTAGTTTGGCCTGCAGGACAAAGGTCCGCATTGTCATGGTGGGTGCCAATTTCAGGGGGCTCCTAATGTAATTGCCAGTTGAACTTCTTGTATTATTTTGACATTTCACAAATCTTAGAACTCCTCTATTTTGCCTACTAATCTTTTTTTTTTTTTTTTTTTGTTAAACGCCCAACACATTGTTATCCAGGTATTTTAGAATTTTTCCTCTTTTGATCGCTTGTTTAGAATCTCAACTCCAAGATTTTGGTAACATTTCCATCACAAATTTCTACTTTCTTGTCTTGCAGGAGATATTTCAATACCACATGCGAAAGATCTCAGTTTGGCTTCAAATAAACAATGGTGGCATGGATCTGTTTCCTTCTCTTTTTCTAAATCGTCTCCTTTTATTAGTTGCTTTGTGGAAATGTGTGAAGATTGTTATAATTATGTGATTCTAGAATTGGGATTGTAAGGTTAACTATCAACTTCTTGCTGGTTGCTATGTAGTGTTCCTTGCTTGATTTCATTTATATAGTGTGTATTGGCATTTACAATCTAGTTCTCAATTAGTATCTTGGTTTGCTTATTCTTTTTATCTAACAAATGATTTGATCTTCTTTTCAAATATATTTTTTTTTAGAAAGATGAATGTTGATTTTTAGCCGCCTTAAGCTTACCTGTGGAGATGGGTTTTCCCCTCTCCCTTTTTTAGTCTAATTATTCCTAGACCTTTTTCATGTTAGGAAAAGTGACAAAAGTGCCCATATTTATGTGATTTGGTATTGCTCAAAATGCCATCCCTATAATTCACACTGTTCTTCATATATATGAAGATTTATGATATTGACCTAAACTACTTATTGTTTATCATAAAAGTAAGAATCTATGATTGTTCAGGTCTAAAAAGTAAATATAAGTTTAGATTTTTCAAAAAAATTTACACAACTCTTACCATAATTTATTAAGATTTAGCATGTGAAAGTAAGCCTCAAAGGTATTATGAATGGTATGGATCATAGATTTAAAGTTCAACAAATATTCAAAAAATGACCCCTAAATCATGAATTCCAACAACCTATTGGAACAAAATTTAAAGCCCAAAACCCTAACAAAAAACAAATAAAACAACCTTATAATAACATTTTTCAGTAACAATAATTCTATAATAACAATGTATCATCCTAAAATATTTACACTTGTAAATATTAGTATACTACTTTGTATATCTTACTTCAAATAAAGTATTAGAGGCATAATCCATTGATCTATATTTTATGGGTTAGAACGTCTCATTCATTACAAAAAAAAAAAAAAAAAATAGAGGGAAATACAATTTCACCCTAAAAAAATAAAAAAGATTAAAGACCCTAGCTAGGTACCTTATTGTAGAGTAGGAAGATAAAAAAAAAATATAGTAAAAAATGGAAAAAATAGAATTGCGTAAATAGAGGCAAGGAAAAACGATAAAGTCATACAAAAGAAACCCAAATGCAAAGGAAGGAGCACATTTTTATGTTAAAAAAGGAATAAATTTATGCAATGCCGAACAATTTATAATTTTATGCGATATCACACAATCAACGGAGAGAAATAAATTTATGCAATATTGTACAATTTATTAATTTTATGTGACATTGCATGGTCAAGGGCATTCTAATTCTGGAATGATATAATTATAGCTATGGGAATATATTTAAAATTTGGTAAGCTAAGGGAAAATCCATATATATAACTAAGCATATAGGCCAAACCTGGCCCCTTTTAGAAATGGAAGCGTGCATCTATAAAATTTTCATACGAAGTGTACTTCATGGTGAGGATTTTTTCTTCTCGTGGACTAGACTCAAATTGACCTTATGAAACTTTAAATTTAAATAAGAAATAAAATAGCATATAAATTTGGTAATATAAAAACTATAATACATTCTAACAAAGAAAATCAACTGAGGTGATTTCCATAAACATAGGTGATGGGGGCTTTATCACACTACTTCCACAGTAAGAAGTCTAATAACTGAATTGAAAGAAGGATTCCTCTCTCTACAACCTTTGCCTCCATGAGAGAGAGGAATTCCTCGTCCCTACGTAGGAGATTGAAATCATTTCTATTAAAAAAGAGTTTATTTCTTTTGTGAGGAAAATATAGTACACCAAATAATAAGATAGTGGTTTACATATGTAAAAAATCGGAATAACTTTCCTCACAAATGCAAAATCCTCTCGTCGCACAAACGCCTTTTTTAATTGACCCAACACGGGTCGGGGAAGAGTCGCCGTAGACACAAAGACTACTTTCCAAGTCAAAGCTTAGGAATAGAGATCAAATAGTCTTTGTTTCACACCACAAACACGTAACCAAAAGAGAAACTCAAAGGAAAAAATTAATTTTAATTAATGAACTATCTAATCAGAGAGATTGAATCTCCTTATAAAGACTAAAAACCCAACCCTAATTTGAAAACAATTCCATTCACATCAACTCCTAAATCAAATTAAATTCTAAGATAAAACTTTCTAAATAACTCAACATTATTCTCGAATGGTAGCTCAGTTGACTTAAGACCACGGTTTGATCCCGGAGATTGAGGGTTCGAAACTGCACTACCACACTGTGGCCAAAGGAGATTTACCTAGCTCCTTTTAGGGCCGTAGGGATTAATATGGCCCAAAGGGCTGGAACATGCTACCTTATAAAAAATAAATCTACATCAACCCCTAATTATTAGAAACATGCAACTTTAATCAAAATGAAAAGACAAAAGAAAAGAGAATCTAGGAATGATCCGACCCGGTAGTCTTCCTTTAGGTGGGCCTTGGTGGGCTCGGTCCTCTGGCCATAGGCTTTTGGGTCTGGCCCATTGGTGTTGGGATCCATGGCCTGCATCTATGGAGTCTAAGGGTTTAAGGGCTTCCTTGTCATTATAAAAAACATATGTAGGCATTATCGCACTTCTAAAATCACATCGACCATTGCCGTAATTACAAAATAACACGGGGACTAGTCTCCAAATCCCTTTCTCGTTAAACAAACAACCAACCTCTTCGCATCTTCGTCCTTCTTTCTTCAACTTCAACCTTTCTTTTTATTACCAAAAACCCCCCTCTTTCTCTCTCTGATCGCCATCATCATCAACGTCATCTCCTTCACCTTCCTCAAAACCCTAGCACAGAAAATCCCTTCCCAATCCATAGAAATCTCCACCGTAGATCTCCGTTCTCGATCCCCAATTTCCAGATCTAGGGTTTCTCCCTCTTCCTCTCGGATCCCTAGCGAATGATGTTTCCATTGCCATGAATTATAGCCACGGTTAGCTTTAATTCTCCGATTCCGATTCAGATCTGAGAAGAACGGTTCAAATTCGCCGGAAATCGGCCGTTTTCCCTCATTTTATCTGCTTCGGCCCGGAATTGATCTCATTCGTTCCTTCGATGCGAGATGGATGGTGGTAACAACATGCCGGTTCAAGATCAGATGAGCGGTGGCGATCACGTGCACATGCTCGCCGCGGCGGCGGCGATGAGCATGCCCGGCCAGATCGACGGCGAGCAGGGAAGCGGCAGACCCTCAGCTGGTTCAGGTGGTGGCGGGGGACCCCATGCAGGCGCATTACATTAAAAAGGAAAATTTTCAAATGGATAAGAAAAGTGGACGATTGAGAAGAGATAGATCCTTTTTCTCTTAGACTGGCGTTTTTAATGCAATTAAAATACTATATGTGATGCATAAAAGAACACTTATCCACCAGACTAAAAGCTGCTTTTGATGAACATAGAATTTTAAAATGCCACTCAAGTGGAAGTGGATAAATCTTTTGCTACATGTTGATAATTTATCATGTGCCGGTATCAAGCTTGTGTAATGGGGAGAACTGCATGGACCCGCACTCGGCTATAAAAAAACAAATTGCCAAACCTACCCAAACATTTTTCTTTTCAAGAACATAACTTGATCCTGGGCAATCCCGGAAGAGATGTGCCCCAAATAAGGTTGTGGGTTGATAGATAGCATTGCCTTAAGAAAGGATGGGTGGAGAAGAGCTCAGTCCGGTCCAGATTGATGGGATAAGAATTAGGTGTTGATGTCCACAATGCTCAAGTGGAAACGAAGATGTTAAATTTTAATCATAAGAACCCAATTAGAAAGGGGGAAAAGCAACAAATAATAATAATTAAATTTCAGAAGATGCACACCAAATCATAGTCATTCCAATCTGTCCTCAGATACTGTTTCTTATTATATATAAAAGAAAGTAAGCTAATGATGCGAGAAGACTTTCACGTCGCTCCATTTTCTATACCAAGTGCAAAAGCTATCCTTGTCATGTCATCCATCCTGAAATGTTTTATGCCACATAAAGCTCTTGGCCCTTTCCAGTAGCCTTGTATCTCCTGCAATTAGCAATCTTTAGACCAGAGCACAATTTGCAAGTTTGCCGCATGTGTTGAGTACTTGAGTTCTTGAATGTTTTAAGTACTAGCATACCCTGATTATTTGATGATAAGGCATCAGATAACTTCTGTAACCTGTATGAATTTTATTTTTTTTTTTCTTTTTTGTATGTGCACTAAGCGTTATATGTGACATTCTGCTAGTGCCTTAAAGCTGGTCTGATCGTGCAGTGAAGTTAAGTAGGTTGGTCTTGTTTTATGGTATATAATCTTATATACTGAAGAAATATGCAGTTCCGAGCTGAGTAGTTTTTAAGATTTATTATGTCATTTATTGAAGAAAATTTTGATCTGTGAGATGTAAAGGTTATTTTAGGCGAGCAACTTTGAGACTTCAATTTGTTTCTTACTTGCAGGCAGGGTAACTTCTTACTATCATTTGTCCTCGTTACCTTTGACAATCTTCCAATATTTAATTAAATGAAAGGTTACTCATTTGTCCTCGTTACCTTTGGCTTCAAATAAACAATGGTGGCATGATTTGTTTCCTTCTCTTTTTCTTAATCCTCTACTTTTATATATAAGTTGCTTGTGGCAATGTGTGAAGATTGTTATTATGTGATTCTAGATTGGGATTGTATGGTTTACTATCAACTTACTGCTGGTGCCTATGTACTTTGCTCATTGTGTGATTGTTGCTATGTGTGAAGATTTCATTTATATAGTGTTTATTAGCATTTACAATCTAGTCAAGCTGAAATCGGGTTACTAACAAAGGTTTTAAAATGTGCTTTTGAACACTTTTGTCAAACCAAACTACCAAAGTAGAGACATTAATTTATCAGTTGGTATTGCAGCGGTCCTCAACTAGTATCTTGGTTTGCTTTAAGCCTTATTCTGTTTATCTAACAAATAATTTCATCTTCTTAATCAAATTTCTTTCTTTATTCTAATTAATGCAAACAAATAGGCCGCTTGAATCAGTTTCTTCTTGGGTTCTAATTCTATGTCATCTACCACCTTTGGAAAGCTAGAAATGAAGCCATCTCCAATGATTCGAGGGCCTCTCTCACCAGAGTTAAGTCTCAGATTCTAGACTCTCTCTCTCTATCCTTCAAGAAAATCAAAAAACCTTTTGAGAGCAACAATCTTTGGTCTCTCCTTAATTTTTTGGGAATATATGAAATTCCTTTCACCAAACATGCATAGTAGAGTTTTGATTTCTTCCCCCCCTTCTCTTGTAATTCCCTTTCGGCATTCTCTCTTCTGGGGACTATTTGAGTCCTTGTTCTCATGTTTCTCCTTTTTTTATAAATACAAATCACCTTTTAAGAAAAAAAAAAAAAAAAAAGAGAGAAAGAATTTTCTTCTTGGGTTCTAATTCCATGCAAACAACAATTCCAATAACTTCTTACATATTCCAATTTTATGCAACATCGAGGGGTAGCCCAATTGGCCGAGGACAATGGTTTGCACCCGGAGGTTGTAGGTTCGAAATTGCAGTACCACACTGAAGCCATGAGAATTTTACTCAGCTTTCTCTCTTGGGCCTGTAGGGATTATTCTGGCCTAAAGACCATTTATCAATTACTTCGTATGTATTTCAATTCCAAATAAACAAACAAGTCCATTTGAATCAATCACTTCTTCTATATTCCAATCACTTCTTCTTCTTTTATTTTTTATATTTTGCTTTTTGCTAAATTGAGCCCGTGGTACAATACATATGGGACAATCGATCGTTGGGTTGCTGTGTGAGATGAGACAGCCCTTAAATTTCACTTCAGGTTTTCCCAAATTCTCGACGCCTTTGTATGTTTTCAATTTTGGAGAGAGTGAATTTAAAGATTCCTCAAATTGGGTGTGTATTTATCATTTGAGACGTCATATTTACAAAATACATGAGGGTTATAGTTGCAAATTTTTTAGGGGGAATCGGCGAGAGGTCCCTCAAAGTATTACTTTGTTGCAAACAGTCTATAAAAAAAAGTCATGCAGCCAAAAGTCCTCTCACAGATTCTCATACCTGATATGTCTAATTTACCCTTTCTTTAAATCATATCCCATGATTAATGAGATATCCCCTTAATAATAGTCAACTATCATTCAATGGGCCACGATTAAAGAAATCTCATTAATCAGATTTTCAAATAAATTTTAAAATAACGCAAATAAATTTCAAAAAACGCAAATAAATTTTAAAAAAAGCAATAAATTTCAAAAGAACACAGATAAATTTAAAAAGACATAAATAAATTTCAAAAATACAAATAAACTTTAAAAGATGAAAATCAATTTCAAAAGATCCAAAATAAATTTCAAAAAAATATAAATAAATTTCAAGAGACTCAAATAAATTTCAAAAGACGTAAATAAAATTAAAAAATACAAATAAAATCAAAAAAATGCAAATACATTTGCCAAAACTAAGATAACACAATTTTTCAAATTAGCGAACAATGTGGCAAAAAACTCAAGTCTTTTTTGTCAAAAACTCAGATAGATTTGTTCCAGAACTCAGATAAATAGCCAAAAACTCGGATAGATTTGTCCAGAACTCAGATAAATTTGTTCCAGAAGTCAAATAAAAAGCCAAAAACTCAAATAGATTTGTACAGAACTCAGATAAATTTGTCTAGAACTCAGATAAATTTATTCTAGAACTCAGATAAATTACTAAAAACTCCGATAGATTTATCCAAAACTCAAATAAATTTGACAAAAAATACAGAACTCAAATAAATTTGACTTCTGAAACGGGTCAGGTTTGACCTGACTTGGACCAACCCGGAACCTAACCCAGCCCAAATCGTTGTCTTCTTCTCCATACAGAATCTGGGCTTCCTCTTCACATTCTCTACGATGTTCTGGAACCAAAACCAGAAACCTCTCCTGGTTTGCTTCTTCTTCTACGGCAACGGCACGGCAACAGCGGCGGCGAACTTCCTTCTCCGGCGACGTACAATGGCGACCTCGGCGATCTGTTTTCTGTTCAAGGCTATTCACGGCGATGTGGGGCGCAGCTGAACACAAATCCCAAAACGCTATATGCTTCTTCTTCTGCAACCTTTTCTCTGTGACAAAAGAAAACTCCGGCGATGGCATGTCCTGATTCTTCTTCTCAGGCAATGGCAGTGGACAGCAACAATCACCAGGCGATTATTCCTTCTTCTTGCTACGTTTGGACGCTGTAACAGGACCCAAACAGAGCCGCCCCTTCTTCACCGTTTCTCTGCAACACGAGGATCTTCTTTCTCTTGACGAGAGAATCGTGGCCCTCGAACAGATCTATCGATCTTCGCCTTTCTTCTTCTTCTCCGATCAACCCTCTGATACGAGTCTCCTGTTCTTACAACAAGATCCACATGCAGAAGTCTGGATACAAAAAGAAGAAGAGGGAGAATGGAAGGTTTAAAATTTAAAATTTTAAAATTTTATGCCTAATCAGTTAAAAGGGCAAATCAGTCATTAAAATGTATGAGGTGGCGTGTCCAGGGACCTTTCTCCATGAAGTGACGTGTCTAGGGACCTCTCACCGAAATATGTCCAAGCTGCATGGACTACAGGCCTTAGAGGAAAAGTTGGTGGACTGGAGGCCTTACAAGTCCTATATGAGGGATATTTCGCTAATTATCTCAATTTTTTAACACGACAATTATGATTTTAGATGAAAAATGTTTTGGGTACGTGCAAAAATTTTCGCAAGGGGTGTCTCTTAATTTTTTGAAAAAGGACGCGCGCTTTATATTTTTGCGTAGAAGGTCATCTTGTAATTCTAAAAAGTTGGAGGGTAAATTTCTCTAAATGATGTCTACATGACGCTGGAAAAATGAAAGGGTGGTCTTGTCCATGGTACTTAGGATGAACTTTTAATATTGTAATATTGTTGTTGCTTGGCAGTTTCCGAGATTCAATGGATTTTAAACTAAGTTGTTTGTCAATTATCCCATATTATAATATATTTTAAATTCAAGATTAGCATCAATTCTCAAATCAAAGAAATGGTCAGTAACTTTATGAATTTTTAATTTTTTTTTAATGAAAATGACATGACAATGACAATATAATTATATTTTCAATAAAAAAATACCCAATTATATTTTCAAGATAAGGAATTCAAAGTAAAGTGAATTGTTTTTATTTTTTTAAGAATTCTATTCATTGAAGCAAACATGTTATAAATTTTTAAGATAAGAATTCATAGTAAAATGAGTTTCTTTAAATTTGTAGAAACTCAATTTCATGTGACATTGATAATTACAGTCTCCAACGTCTATGTCAGCAATTATCACACTCACTTCTTCCACGAGGATCAACTATCATTACTGAATGGACGAAATTCATCTGACCTTCACAATTGAATTAAAAAGAAAAATCAAACTATTAAATTATACATCTTTTTTATGATGAAAGTATCCTCGTGGATGGGATGATGCTGTTAATTTTACCCACCAAACAAGCCCTAATCAACAAACCATGCCCTTGTTAAAGTATCCAGATGATAAATCTAGGGAGTTGCTATTGGCACACAGTTTTTAACTTTTTCCACATAAATTCTCTCTACACACATTCTTATAATTTAAAAATTACATTAGTTCTTTTCGCACACACCAAAATTTTCTAAAATACCCATCCCTCCATTTCCCCTTTTCTTCCCACACACAAATCAGATTTTTCTTCCCTATCTCTTCTTTACCATTTTTTCCATCTTAGATTACTTATTTTCTCCATGAAAACTTGTTATGGGGATAGATTCTCATTCAATGTAAGTTTTTACAAATAATGTTAGTGTTTTTTAAAGCATTTTGGTTGCATTTTATCCATCATCGCAAGGGTTTTTAACCCAAAAATTGCGACTCTGTTCGGTCTCTGAGTGACCGAACATATTGCAGGTGTTCGGACCTGAGTGTCCAAACAAAAGAATAGTGTTCGAACACTCAGGTCAAAAATCACTGTTCGGTCTTAAAGGTCCAAACAGATGGCATATGTTCGGCCTTGAAAGATCGTACATTTCAGGAACCTACAAACTCGTTCCAGGCGACAAAAAAATTTAAAAAATAGAGGTATGTGATTAAAGATGAGTTGCTTTGGAGAAGAAAATGGAGGAATCTGAGTGAAGATGAGTTGCCCAAGGTAGATGAGGAAGTGGAGAGTGAGATGGGTGAGAGAAGAACAAGATGAGGTTGTGTATGAAAAGATAATGGGTTTTGAGTTTTTATGGGATAATGGATACTTTGGTCATTTCATAAAAGGGTAAAAATGTAATAAAATAAATAAATTCCTTGTGTTTGAAAAGAAAAATTTTGTGTTCCAATAGGAGCACTCTAAATCTAATAAGGTCCTATTTCATGAGAGACCGAAAGATGCCCTGTCCAAGGGCAGCTTCGTCCATCTACATTTCCTCCTCATCCAAACAAGCCCTAATTAACACAACAGAAAAAGAAAAAACAACATAATCAGATTTTCATATAGAGAATGAAGAAGAAGAAAAATCACTCTCCAGATTTTTCTAATGTGCGAAAGAAAAAGGTTTTTCCGTGTGCAGAAGAGAGAGGGAGGGAGGAGATGTTCACCTTTTATGCTTGCAAACGAGCGAGGGAGAGAGGACCGGACGGACAGGCCAGAGGAGAAGGAATAGACGGCGGAAGGGGTGAGAAAGGCTAGAGCAGTCTTTCGATTAGGTTTGGAAGAAGGGGAAATTTCTAAATGAAGCGGGCCACAAAATTTTCAACTTGGGTCTTATCGCATGTGGGAATCGCATGCTGTGATTTGGAAAATTACTAGCATAACGAGGTAGTTGCATGGAAAAGGAAAATAATTAGTAGAGGACCATCAAAAGCTGATAATTGGTTGAAAGGAATTAGTGAGATGTATGAGGAGTATAAGATTGGATGGGAGCAATGAATGCACTTGTTCCACCACTAGTTTTATGAATGTGTTTCTCAGGGATGAAGTTGTTGGACTATTCGTATGTCTTAATTTTCCTCTTCTTTTGAATGAAGATATTTCTTTTTCAAAAGATCTATTTCTAGAAAAGATGAAAAATATATGGACCCAAAGTTTGGGGAATTCTCTCCCGCAGATGTTCCTGCATACTAAGGTCCGCATTGTCATGGTGGGTGCCAAATTCAAGAGGCTCCTGGTTATCTAATTGCCTATTGAATTTGTTGTATTATTTGTCATTTTACAAATCTTAGAGAAAGGATCATGTAATCCTCTATTGTACCAACTAATCCATTTTTATTAAACACCCAATGCATTGTTATCTAGGTATTTTAGAAATTCGCTTCCAATATTGAGAGGAAAAAAATACAAGAAGAATGGGTCATGAAAAATTAAGTCTTAGTCCCCCTTCAGCTCCATCGAGAGTTTAAAGCAATGTTACAAGACTTGGGCTTCATGGGAAACAAATTCTCTTGGGCAAACATCAGAAAGGGCCAAGCCTATGTGGCGGCTAGGCTAGATCGTTGAAAGGACCCGGGTTAGCCAAGAGCAAGGCAGGGACTTCGTCCCACATCGCCTATGAAACCACCTGAAGCCAGGCTTATAAGTGCGAGCCCCCTCTTGTTTGGTATAACGCGTTTTGGGTCAGATGCCTGCTGGCTCCGCCTAGAAACAAAGTCGTGAGGCCCAAAGGGCCAAAGCGGACAATATTATACCAGGTGGTTTGGGTCGTTACAAATTGGTATCAGAGCCGGGGGCGGCTCTCCTCTAAGTGGTGGGGAGTGAAAGGACCCGGGTCAGCCAAGAGCAAGGCAGGGACTTCGTCCCACATCACCTATGAGACCGCCCGAAGCCAGGCTTATAAGTGCGAGCCCCCTCTTGTTTGGTATAACGCGTTTTGGGTCAGATGCCTACAGGCTCCGCCCAGAAACAAAGCCAAGAAGCCCAAAAGGGCCAAAGCGGACAATATTATACCAGGTGGTTTGGGTCGTTACAAATTGGTATCAGAGCCGGGGGCGGCTCTCCTCTAAGTGGTGGGGAGTGAAAGGACTCGGGTCAGCCAAGAGCAAGGCACATCGCCTATGAGACCACCTAAAGCCAGGCTTATAAGTCAGAGCCCCCTCTTGTTTGGTATAACGCGTTTTGGGTCAGATGCCTGCTGGCTCCGCCTAGAAACAAAGTCATGAGGCCCAAAGGGCCAAAGCGGACAATATTATACCAGGTAGTTTGGGTCGTTACAATTGTGCGGTTGTCAACTTCAAAGATCAAACCACAATCCCATTCTGCTCTCTCATTAAAAATGCTCTTCCATACTAAGCTGCCCCTTTCAAATTTGAAGAAATGTGGTTGCATCACCCAAACTTCTTGGAAGTAGTCAAGTCTGCTTGGGAGTCCCCTTACATGTGTAGGCAATCCACAATTCATTCTAGCCTACAAGCTTAAGCTTCTCAAACAATCTCTCAAAAGATGGATGGAACAAAGAGGAATTTAGACATGTCAAACAGAGAATAGCCTCTGCGGAACAGTTGGTTCATCAACTCCAATCTGCTTATGATGATAAAGGCCCTGATGAAGATCTACTGTCACAATTAAATTTGGCCAAGGCAACCCTTCACACTCTGCTAAAATCTGGAGAAGACCACTGGCGGGAAAATCAAGGCTTAATTGGTTGCATAATGGGGATAGAAATACTCAGTTTTTTCACACCTCGGCCAAAACCAGAAGCTCTAACAGCCTCATAGATAAAATCTGTGTCAATGGAAACTTCACGAAGGACCCAAATATCATCAACTCTCAAGCAACTAATTTTTTTCTCCAATCGCACCATTGCAGCCCGGACCCTGATTTCTACAAAATGGAAGCCCATGTCTGACTAGCGGCCAAAATCTAGCTCTTTCAGCAATGCCTGATTTCCAAGAAATAAAAGAAAGCCGTTTTCTCTTTGAAGCGGAGTAGCTCTCTGGGACCAGATGGCTTTACCCGTGCCATTTTTACTGCAACATGGGAGATCACAGGTAACTCTGTAGCTCAAGCAGTCCAACATTTCTGTATGGGCTCAGTTGGTGGGGTTTTCTTTAGCCTCTAAATGTTTTCTGTGTAATAATGCAACAAAATCTTCAGTGCTTTTCTTCTTCCTATGCTCCTTGGCCAAAGACATTTGGGGTTGGATTCTTGATATAGCAGGTGCTCTACCTCCTCCTCTGTTGTCCCCCATTCTTCTTTGGGAAACAATCTTACTTAACTGTGACTCCCTGGCTAAGCTAGCAATTGCTTGGTTTTCTTCTCAACAGCTTAATTTCTTTGTGAGGCCAGAAATGAGCTAACTTTCCACTCCATTCAGCCTTCCCAAGTCAAAGTGAAGAAGTGGATCAGTGACCAGCTTCTCTTCTCCTTCAATGTCTCCAGGCCAGTCAGAGGAGACTACCTTCAAAATGTCCTCAACTTCCTGGAGCTTGTGCTCCAATGACTAACAGAATCTAACTGATTTTGTTGCCTCCGTAGAGGCTCCTCACCTCTTCTTCTTGTTGTTTAGGAGTTCTTTGTTGTTGTTTTGGGGACTTCTCAAGTCCATGTATTTTCCTCTCCTCTTTTCTCAATTCAATTGCCTTTAGCAAAAAAAAAAGTATTTTCTCTTTTGATCACTTGTTTAGAATCTCAACTCCAGGATTTTTCGTATCATTCTCATAAAAAAAAATTTCATCAAAAAAATCCCTCTATACCCAAACCCTAACCCCTAATTCATGTACACTAAACCCTCGTCCCCGCCCCAAGTCCCTAATCCTCAAACCCAATCCCCGATTCCTAATTTCAAAACTCAAATACTCAATCCCTACTTCCTGAACTCTAAACCATAATCCGTACACCCAATCCCCAATTCCTAATTCCTAAACCCTAATCTATAAACCCTAGTCCCTAACCCTTAACTGAGATTGTTGGATCACTGATTAATTAATTAAATTTTCTTGTGGATTTTGATTATTTTAGTTATCTTCACCTTTTGAATTACTTATATGGTCTTAGATATATATATATATTATAGTTTTTATAGTGATGTATCCATTGAATGGAGCAATGCAAACAATTGGAAATCAAATGTTCTAAAATTAGTTATCCAGCCTATACGTATCAATATTCAGTCCAGACGCCATCTGCAATTTTCTAGAATCAAATTTCCATATATCAACATTCACTCCTTGTTGGATCGTTTTGTGATGGGGTGCCCCACATGACCACAGCTTCTTTTAATATGAAACGGTCTTTTCCCTATTTAGATCTCATTTATGGTCAATAAAAGGTATTTATAGGTTTCCATTATATGCTAATTTAAAGGGACAATTAGAGAATTATTTCTCTTCTTGATGAAATGAGAGATTTAAGACCTATAAAAGGCAACCCTAGTAACTTCTGCAATCATCACTTACAGAGAAGAAAAGGCAAAGCACAAGAGAGTTGTGATTCCCCATTCAAGACCAACCTTTTGTTGGATCAGAGTTTCAAGATGGCAAAATCAGGTACCATTTAACTACTCTACTGGTTTAAATTTTATGTTTATAGTATTATTAGATTTATTCCAGAGAGGGTTTAAAAATCCAAGGTTTTCTAACATTTGGTATCAGAGCTTGTTGGTCTCAATCCAATGATCCATTATCATTATATCGGGGCTTTATGGATTCTTCCGGAATAAAAACTCAAATACCCAGAGGAAAGAAAATTTTGGGTATTTGATAAAGGGTATTTAATTTATTGGATAATGGTAGCATCAGAAACGAGGATTACAGTGCCCAGCCCAGCATGGCTATGAAAGCTTGATGGGTTAGGTCAGGTTCTGGTTCAGCCCAACCTGACCTGGTCTACCATTTATGAAAATTATGGACTGGTCAGTTTCTGGTTAGGGACAGTTTATGAGCCAATTGTGGGTTGGGCCTCACCCGTTAAGGGCCCACTAAGCCCATTTCAGTTTTGAAGAAAATTTTCCATTAGGACCCACTTTTTAAACTATACATATTTGCATTTATCCCTCGCCATAGTGTGAGGGACACTTATGTGGCTTTCCCTCTGTGCACATTATAGCGGGTGACAACCGAAGGTTCAATCCAAAAGTCGGCCTTTTGTTAGGTTTTTACTTTCAATCTCATCATCTTTCTTTTCCTCTTAATTTGACACATAATTTTATTTAACTCCACCTTTCATGCAAATATATATATGCTCTTAAATCAAGAGAGAATAAAATATGAGAGTGTCTAACCAATAATCCGGCGTCCTTTGTCTTTAGTAGCTTGATAAGGAATCTTTTTTATTATTTTTTTCAAAAACAAATGAACTTTTGTCATTTGAAGGTTGCCTTCTAATTTATTTATTTTTTAAGAAAGAAATTTAGAATTTTTATTCTTTTGATATTACTGTCTCATCTTTTCATATATATTAATGGATGATTCACTTCAACTCACTTTCCAACTAGCTAAAACCCCCTGTGCTTAGCATGGGCAATAATATAATTCGTAATATTATAAAAAAATATTATAAATTTCAAAATATACCGTGGTATTTATTATTCATAGGCCTAAAATAAGAAGTCAACAGAAAAAGCAAATGATCTGTTTATTAACTATACATTTTGGAAAAGAAAAATCAAGTTGCATCCACCTAAAGTATAAAATAACCAATGTAAGCAAACCAAAATAGAAGTACACATAAAAAAAGGATGATAAACAAACGATCTAGCCTGTAGAGTCAATTGTCTATGTTGAAAATATATATCACCCGTGACAATAAAGATCAAGTTTCCAGTACAATGTATCTAGAATAGCATATTATCACATTTTAATTATTATAAAAATACAAAGACACAGAGAAAAATAATAAATCTTTTATAGTTCTTTTCCTCGGCACAGCTCAAAGTTTCTACAAACAAAACATGTATAATTAACTTCTTGAAAAAACTTCAAACTTGATTCCTTTCCCTATGATGCAAATTATTTGAAAGAAGAAAAAGATTGGCCCTTCTAGATGAGTTCTTCTTTTTTCTTCATAACCACTGGACATGAAATGCACTTGATAGGTCTACGAATTGCTTAGAAGATAGCTTGAAATCAAATGAGATTCAGAAGAACTTGAGAGGATGGGAGGAGTTGGGAATGGCAAAAGGTGTGACTGTTACCACATTGCAAAACGATTTGACGGAAGGATTTGACGAGTACAAATGTCATAAGGGTCGGCTTCATTATATAGGACTTTTGCAATAGGATCTCTTTTCTAAGCAAGAGGGAGAAGAAGAAGAGACAACAATGCTCGGTCATAATCAAACTGACATGGATGGTTATGGAGATTTATATCCCTAACACATTTCAGTTACAAAAGAAAATATCATTTATATGTAAATTAAAAATAATTATTTTTCCATAAAATATTATTTATATATAATTTGTAGTTATTATTTTCAATTACATCATTTATAGGGTCTTGATTACACTATATAGGGTATATAGGGACATGGAAGGTATCAAAAAGAAAAGCCAAGGTATATATAGGTAGATTATTCTCTCTCTCTCTCTCTCTCTCTCTCTCTCTCTCTCTCTCTCTATTGTAATGTAGTAATCATCCCTTCTTTGTATTCTACACCATTTTGGTCTAGAGAAAGAGAGAAAGAGAGAGAGAGAGAGAGAGAGAGACCTTTCACATTCTATAGTTTAAACTGCAGATAACTTGGTTTATGTGTAAATGTCAGCTTGTATGTTTTATGGAGTATATTCTATAGTTTAAATTATATGTAATCAGAGTCACAAATAATTTGAATTTCATGTGATTTGATTATAGCACTACCAAGTTTCAATGATCCAAACAGGAGTCGATATATTTTAACATTATCAAGTCCTCATGTACTATGAGGTGGGACCACCCATGATAGCTTAAGAATCTTGACAAAAAAAAAAAAAAGTGACGTAACCCTTTCATCTCTACCATCTGATCATAATGATCACACACTTAATTAGCTACATACATTGAACTCCCACCATATAATTATATCTTGATTGGTCCAGAAGATGATTAATTATGGTTAGGTTTGACCCACCTAACAAAACCCATTTGTAATAAATAAATAAAGCAAGATTGACCATGCCTGAAGATAACAGCCAAGAAGAATTCACTTGATTTTTTAGGTATTCTAAAATTTCTGTGCTGTATGATGATAGAGTCTGTGAGTGGCTCAACTTTCAGCTTAAAATATTGGACCGCCCTCTCCTAAGAGAGGAGATACTTTGATTCTAAGCCACTTATGGGGTCGACCTAGATGCATATTAATCAACGAATGATAGTTAGATGAAAAGATCTCATCTCTTCCAAATAATTAAGTCTTTTCCATAAAATCTTTTTAAAAATGATAAAAATACCATTCCCTTATTTTAGATTCTTGTCTTTTATTAAACCTTTTCCTCCACAAAACCAGCCATTTTGATTTATTGAAGTGGGACCCACTAGGTCATTCTGGTTGGACTTAAGAAAAATGATTTGTTATTACCCTTTTTCCTCCCCAAAATCCATCATTTTAATTAGTTGAAGTGGGTCCCACTTAGTCATTCAGGTTGGACTTCGTCACTTTTCTTAAATGAATTATTAAAGGAAAAAAAATGACATAAGAGTGTTTTTTTTTTTTTTTTAAATTATTGAGAGGATTTGATTGTAAGAATTATGGAGAATTTTCGTACTTTTTTAAAGATTTAAATCTCCATGTGCTTTTGTTAAAATAAGACACAAGTTTTAAATTTTTTTTTGGAATTTCTTCTAAAATAAGACTTTTCACATATAGCTATAAGGTAAAGACCGAATAAACAAAGCATGGGACTGTTGGACAGCAGGTGAACACCCAATTAAAAAGTCTTGCTTTTGGTAGAGGGTGAAGACCCAATAAAATAGATTTGGCACTGATGGGGGCGGTAGGTGAACCTTGAACACCCAAGCAAAGAAAGACTTCGATATGTGTGCATAGGTGCATTATTTATCAAATAATAAATAATAAAAAAATGAATGGAAGGCCGACATTGAATGTTGCCGTGCCTTGACAAATGAAGACCCAATTAAAAAATTCAGGCACCAGCTGGGCTTGATGGTGACCCAATACAAAAGGAATTGGGATAGATGGAGAGTGTAGAGTGGAGACCCAATAAAAAATAGAAGATTCAATAAAGAAAGACTTGGGATAGGCAATCGGTGAAAACCGGCTTAAGAAGACAAAAACAAACAAAAACTTTGCAAAGATGGCCAGCAGGTGAAGTTCCAATAAAAAAATGCTTGGGTACTGATGAGTGGCAGGTGAATATCCAATTAACAGGCCCTGGCACCGCTGGATACTGGGTGAAGACCCAATAAAAAAAAAAAAAGACTTGGCACTAGAGGCCATTGTCCCCCAAATTAATGAGTCAACAAAGTTTAGGAAACAATTCTTAGACAGTAATTAATGAGTTTTTAGTATATATCTCCTACTGTTTATAGAATCTATAAATAGGCCCTTATGTTTTCAATATTTGTATATATACTTTGCCTTTTTCTTTTTAATACCTAGCTAAAACCTGCATGTTTAGCACGGGCAATAATATAATTTGTAGAATTAAATATAAAAAAATATTATAAATTTCAAAATAGACCGTGATATTTATAATTCATAGGCCTAAAATAAGAAGTCAATAGAAAAAGTAAATTATATGTTTATTAACTTTATATTTTGAAAAAAAAAATCAAGTTGCATCCACGTACCCTAAGTATAAAATAACCGATCTAAGCAAACCAAAATAGAAGTAAACATAAAAAAGGATGATAAACAAAAGATCTAGCCTATAGAGTCAATTGTCTATGTTGATAATATCACCCGTGATAATAAAGATCAAGTTTCCAGTACATTGTATTTAGAATAGCAGATTTTCACATTTTAATTATCATAAAAATACAAAGACATGGAGAAAAATAATAAATCTTTTGTAGTTCTTTTCCTTGGCACAGCTCAAAGTTGCTACAAACAAAACATGTATATTTAACTTCCTAAAAAAACTTCAAACTTGATTCATTTTTCTATGAAGCAAATTATTTGAAAGAAGAAAAAGATAGGCCCTTCTATGTGAGTTCTCATTTTCTCTTCATAACCATTGGACATGAAATGCATTTGACAGGTCTACGAAGTGCTTAGAAGATAGCTTGAAATCAAAAGAGATTTAGAAGAACTTGAGAGGATAGTAGGAGTTGGGAATGGTAAAAGGCGTGACTCTTACCACATTGCAAAATGATTTGATGGAAGGATTTGACGAATGCAAATGTCGTGAGGGTCGGCTTCATTATATAGGACTTTTGCATTTCTAAGCAAGAGGGAGAAGAAGAAGAGACAACAATGCTTGGTCATAATACAAACTAACATGGATGGTTATGGAGATTTATATCCCTAACGCATTTCAGTTACAAAAGAGAAAATCATTTATATGTAAATTAAAAATAATTATTTTCCATAAAATATCATTTATATATAATTTGTAGTTATTATTTTCAATTACATCATTTATAGGGTCTTGATTACACTATATAGGGTATATAGGGACGTTATGGAGATCGTATCAATTATATCATTTATAGAGGTGGTTATGGAGATTTATATCAATTATATCATTTGTAATGTAATAACCATTTTAAGTTACCATTTTGAGAACACTTTTTGTCTTTAAGAAGAGTCAAATAGGGAAGAGGTCAAAATCAAATTAGTAATTAGACTCAAAATCGAATTAGGATATTCACTGCATATATAATAATTGAATCACCCAACAAGGACAAGAGCTTGGTCTTGCTTATATCATTTGTAGGGTTCAAACCCAGGTACATCACCTCTAGACAAAGGCTATACTACTTAATTTATTGCTGTAACCAGTAATCTTGTGAAATGAAATTGAAAGAAAGAAAAAAGTAAAATAGAATTATCTACTGTATTCTAGAATTAAGCTCGAATTGCAAATGGAGGTTATGTCCGTACGTGACAAAAGAATGGGCGGTTAACCAAAAATTGCCTAGGTTTTGTTGTTCCACTCACTGTGCTGTGGCTAGGGCTGTCAAAATGTCACACGACTCGTTAACATGACACGAACCCACATGATATTAACGGGTTTGGGTTGGCTCTTAATGGGTTCGGGTCGTTAATGGGTCAAACCCGTTAATACGGTAAGTTAACGGGTCGGGTATGAATTAAACAAGTAACCCGTTAACAACCCGCTTGACCCGTTATATTTTTTTTTACTCCCTAAATGTAAATAAATTAATTTATATTCATAAAAAAGAAATTAAAATTTATTGTTTTATAGTGGGTTTTTAGGTGGAATCCACTTGAGATCCTCACTTATAGTTTCATGTGGCTTATATATTTTTCTTCTTCTATTTTTGTATAATTTTTTTTTTTAATTTCAAAATGACTTAATTGCTTAACGGGTTAACGGGTTGGATCGGGTAACCGTGAAATTAACGGGTCGTATTCGGGTTAGATTTTTTGACCCGTTAAATTAACAGGTCGGATACGGGTTGAGGTGATTTTAACCCGAATTCGTTAACCCGTAATCCGAATTCGTTAACACGACACGATTGACAGCCCTAGCTGTGGCTGTGAATGTGTCTTCTCCTCCGGTTGTGGCCCTATAAGCTTTTCTATTAATTTATTTATCTTTCTGCCTCTTAATCTTGCTTATCATTTGTAGGTGCCATATCTAGGTCCACCTTATAGGTAGACGAGTAAAGGTCCAAATAATAAAAACAACCTAGTTGCCTCTTTAATTTCAATGAGTCAATTCTTGTGTGCCGTAGATCATCAAGCTGTCATCATAGTGGCGAATCCAAGATATTTGTTTGAGGAGTTAGGACCTAAATAGGCAGTTTGGCTTTTGGGGGTAAATCGAAGATTTTCACGTGGATATTGAAGGTGAAACATTGTTTCTGATGAAATTTTTAAAGTGAATCCCAAAATTTTAGTTTGGATTTTGGGAGCGCACCATAGTTAGACCGGCGAGAAAGTCTATTTGTCCCGGGTTCTGGACCGAACCCGGGACAGGTAGCAAGACTCTAGACCGGCACGACCTCGCCCACGTGCTTATACTTGGTCATCAATGGCGGCTGGTGGCAGGCCCTCTAGCATCCACCTTTAAATTATATCAACCTGGTATTGATATTTTTATCTTATAGGTGTCTAATCAACATCATCATTAATTTAGTGGCCCAGTGGACGTAACCAAAACATCCACGGAATTGACTCGATCAATGGCACTAAGTCAAGCCTTTTTGCTTTTACCTTCAAGTGAGTGAAGCCCTAGTGGCCTTTACCTTCCAAGTTACTCCCTCTTAGACTTCATATTTTTACCTAAAAGGCGGCTAATCAAAACTTCCAACTTTCTTTAGTGGGCCTAAAGGACCCAACAATAGCATCGGTGGAATTGACTTGGACGATTGCACTGAGTCGAGCTCTTGAGGCATGTGGCTTCAAGTAATGCCAATACAGGACTTGATATTTATCCCTAGTAGGTGTCAATCAACATCCAATTTTATCTTAGTGGGCCAACGGAGCGGCCAATAGCGTCTGTAGATTCGAGTTGAGCAATCTGGCCTGTACGTGCACTTTGTCATCGATTGAGGTCTTGATATTTATCAATAAGTGGAATTCGGTGGCAATTATCAAGTCCTCCGTGTAACAGGAGTGGGTGGAATGATACAGAATCCAGACTCACCACAACAACGACAAGAAAAATGGCTGTCTCGGCTATTGCAAGCAGAGAGATCTTTTCCTATCCTCCGTGCTTAGACTTTAGAGTCTTCTCACTTGGCGTCTCAACTACTTGCAGACAACCCGAGAGCGAGAGCTAAAGAGGGGGAGAAAGAAGACGTACAGATCAGAAGACAGTAACTAGATGGCTACAGAGGCTGTTGTTTCCTTTGTTGTAGAAAGGCTTGGTAATCTCCTCATTGAAGAAGCACAACTCCTCCTGGGAGTGCATGATGAAGTCAGATTGATTGAAAGAGAATTGAGGCGTATGCAGTGCCTTTTGAAAGATGCCGATGCGAAACAAAAGGGAGATGAGAGAGTGAGGAATTGGGTAGCAGAAATCAGAGACCTTTCTTATGATGCTGATGATATCATTGACACCTTCATCATCAGTCGAACTGCTTCTAAGACTGCCCGACGGAGGAGAGGAGCGCTCATAGGTCGTCTCCTACAAATCAGTGAGTTGAAAACTCGTTACAAGGTTGGCAAGGAGATCCGTCAAATAAAGCTGAAGATCGCCGAGATCTCCAACTGCTTGGTAAATTATGGCATAAAGGATATCAACGACCAAGCTGGAGGACAAGATGCAAGATTGGGCGGACGTAGAAGGCTTAACGCCATGTTCGAAGAAAAAGATGTTGTTGGTTTCGAAGAAGATATGACCAAGTTGAAGGAGATGCTGATCAAAGGCGAGTCAAGGCGGTCTGTGATTTCTCTAGTTGGCATGGGAGGCACAGGTAAAACCACTCTAGCCAAAAAAATTTACCATGATGTTAGAAATGACTTCGATTGTTATGCTTTCATTTACCTGTCCCAACAATATGCAATCAAAGATGTTCTGATACGCATTATAGAATGCACAATGAGCCTCCCTCGAGAGCAGATAGAAAAATTGAATGAGGAGGACTTGGGGGGGAAGCTCTCTGCTTACTTGAGTGGGAAGAGATATCTGGTAGTGATTGATGATATATGGACAGCGGAAGCATGGGAGATTCTGAAACGCATACTACCAGATGATTCGAACAAAAGTAGAGTCATGCTAACCACCCGCAAAAAAGAGGTGGCTTTACGTGCTGACCAATTGAGCCCTCCTCATGAAATGCGCCTTCTCAATGACAAAGAGGGATGGGAATTGTTCATGAAGAGGATTTTTTCGGACGGAAATTCTTGTCCTTCAGATGTGGAGGAAACAGGGAGACAAATCCTTGCAAAATGCCATGGTTTACCACTAGCTATTGCAGTCTTAGGGGGGCTCTTATCAACAAGAGATGTGACATTGAGCGAATGGTCCAAAGTTCTTAAGAGTGTGCCTTGGCATCTCTCTGAAAGCCCAGACAAGCCTTGTGGGGAAATATTAGCTTTAAGTTACTATGATCTACCTCATTACTTGAAACCATGTTTTTTATATTTTGGGCTCTTTCCGGAGGATTTTGAAATCGAATCAAAGAAACTAATAAGGTTGTGGATTGCTGAAGGTTTCATACAGCAGAGAGGTGATGAGGTCTTAGAAGATGTGGCAGAGGACTATTTAAATGAGCTTATCAACAGGAGCATGATTCAAGTGGCAAGCAGGAGGTGTAACAGATCTGTTAGAACATGTCGTATCCACGATCTTTTACGTGAACTCTCTATATATGAAGCTGTACAAAATAATTTCTTTACAATTGGCAGTGATATTGAAACAAATTCACCTTCGACTCGGGTGCGACGACTTGCAGTCTATTCCGACACTGAAATGCACAAAACTATAAATCGCTCAACCGCAACCCTTCGCACTGTATTGTGCTTCTCCGAACGCACAACTCATATGTTGGAGTCACTCAAAATTGGTGGAAAATTAATAAGGGTCTTGGATGTTGAGGAATTTAATGAAAAAGTGAAATTGCCTAAGAAAATTGGAGAATCTGTTCATTTAAGGTACTTGAATTTAGGATTTTATGACATAACAAGGCTTTTAATATCCATCGGCGACTTCTCTTACCTTCAAACTCTAGAATTACATGGTGTAGGGACCTTACCAAATGCAATTTGGAATCTGGAGCGATTGAGGCATCTACGCGCATATTGGTTTGATATTGATGGGCCTCCACGTCTTAATAATTTAAGAAACATCCAAACATTATGCTTACAGGCCGGCAGTTGGATAGAAGATGGCTTGGATAAGATGACCAATCTTAGAGAGATGGGAATATGGGGAAGTCTAATAGCACACCACAAGGTGTTATCTGACTCCATTGAAAAGTTGTGCAGCCTCCGATCGTTCACAATTTGGAGTGGCGACTCAATCTCATCATTAAAGTCCTTTGCACCTCACTCGCATCTCTATAAGATGTATTTGGATGGACAGATAGAGAGACTTCCTGACTTCCCACCAAATCTTGCCAAATTGACTCTGTGTGATTCCCAATTAAAACAAGATGCCATTGCAATTCTAGAGAAACTTCCACATCTTCGAATTCTCAGATTACAAGGAGGATCATATTGTAGTAAAAAAATGATTTTTTCTTCGGAAGGATTTCCTCAGCTGGAATACTTGCAACTCGAAGGTTTGGACCTAGAGGAATGGATTGTTGAGGAAGGAGCAATGTCGTCTCTCAAGAGTGTTGAACTCGAAAGCTGTGAGGGTCTCCACCGCTGTGAGGGTTTGAAGATATTTTCGAAGCACGTACGTCATCTATTGGGAATTAATTAGATTCATGGAAGAGAAAAAGTGGTGTCTAAACGGATCCAACAAAAGACCTGGTAATGTATATTCTCAATTTCATCCTAATATTTGAGTGTATATATATATATATATATATATATGGTTATGGTGGATCCTAACCTTCTATAATTTCTATTACATGGACTTTCACTTCCTTTATTTTATGGACTTTCACTTCATATTTTCAGCTTGAAATTACCCGGTACACTTTTTTCAAGTTCATGATAAGGTTCTGAAATTTGGTGACTCAAAGAGTCAGACTTGGGTAATCTAACTCTAAAATATTTAAAAATATCAACTCAACTACTCGATAGTAATTTTTTTAAAATATTTAAAAATAGATCAAATACTTATAAAAATTAGATATACATGTGTTAATAATAATAAATTCAAATTAGTAGATTTATCATATTTCACTCATTCATTTTAAACTGCAACTCTAAACCTCAGGCATTAATTACTTATATTTGACTCGGCTAAATTTAACCTATATTTGACTCGGTCTTTCATGAAAATGAGATAGCTCGGCAAAGTCAAGAGTTAAGTTGCCAAGTTTTCCAACCTTAGTCCATGGGCAGTGCTTTTGGATACAGCTCTTCTTCTTCTTCATTTAGATGAATACACCCAAAAAACATCATGTATTTGGTAGACCAATAGACCCCACACTGCCTGTCGTTTGTCCCATTTAAAAAAGAAGTTTAAGGACTTCCTATTGGAAAAGGATTCGGATCCTCTATTGTATAGTTTTATAATGCGATGCAACCTTCTTAAGTAAGTGGGATGATCACATTTATGGATGAGGTGCGCCTAAAATATTACCTTGATTTATTGCCAACTACTACTAATACTACAACAATAACAATAATAATAATACGGCCGGTAACATGACATAGATCCCACAACTTTTCAATAGCGCCTTTTTAACTATGTTATGACTCTTTCCGATCAATTTTGTACCCATAATCACCAAAGTTTTAGGCAGGCACCATCCTTGGTAGGAAATACTATGTTAGCTAGGTCTTCTAACTTAGTGGCTTTCACTTTGTTGCATTCTCATGTTTTTTATTTCTACTTTCCGTAGTATAATTCTTTTATACCATCATGCTCTTTTTTCTTTTTCCTTTTCTCACATGGTGGGCTGCTTGTTTCATGTCTTTCTTCTTTTAATATAATCTGTTGTTGCCGATTAAAAAAAAACTATGTGATCCTCAATTTATCCATTAATGTGTCATGCAGTGTAGATCTCTTTTCTTTTATTTTGTTTCCAAGAAAATAATGAAACCCAAATTCTACGCGTCTATTTATTTATTTGTTTTTGTTTTTTTTGGTTTTAGATAGAAAGCAAACCTTTTTCTAAGCATTATGTGACACTTCACATGAAAAACAATGCAATTATCGATCATTGTAAAAACAATAAAAACTTATTACTTTTATCAGTATCATGTGACACTTCATGATTAATAGTGTAATGATCCTTGCAGAGAAACATTACCACCATGCAAATGGTGCAAAATTTCATTCGGAAGGGTTCATAAATTATGCCCTTTCTAGATGGGAATCATACTACCCATAATTCTTGTGGTTGTATGATCTAACCACCAAGTGCAGTAGCAAAAACAGTTTTGGGCTCGGGGCAATATTCTCAATGGGTTCAATCTATATCTATAGGCTAGGCAGGCCAAGATTAAGTTTATATGTCTATCTCAATGGGTTCAATAGATATCTGTAGGCTAGGCATTTAGTTAGTTAGTGCCTGGACTCACTCATTCATCAACAAATAATACAGAGTTGTCTGAGTTTGTTGGGACAGCCAGGAACTTTAGTTTGGCCTGCAGGACAAAGGTCCGCATTGTCATGGTGGGTGCCAATTTCAGGGGGCTCCTAATGTAATTGCCAGTTGAACTTCTTGTATTATTTTGACATTTCACAAATCTTAGAACTCCCCTACTTTGCCTACTAATCCTTTTTTTTTTTTTTTTTTGTTAAACGCCCAACACATTGTTATCCAGGTATTTTAGAATTTTTACTCTTTTGATCGCTTGTTTAGAATCTCAACTCCAAGATTTTGGTATCATTTTCATCACAAATTTCTACTTTCTTGTCTTGCAGGAGATATTTCAATACCACATGCGAATGATCTCAGTTTGGCTTCAAATAAACAATGGTGGCATGGATCTGTTTCCTTCTCTTTTTCTAAATCGTCTCCTTTTATTAGTTGCTTTGTGGAAATGTGTGAAGATTGTTATAATTATGTGATTCTAGAATTGGGATTGTAAGGTTAACCATCAACTTCTTGCTGGTTGCTATGTAGTGTTCCTTGCTTGATTTCATTTATATAGTGTGTATTGGCATTTACAATCTAGTTCTCAATTAATATCTTGGTTTGCTTATTCTTTTTATCTAACAAATGATTTGATCTTCTTTTCGAATATATTTTTTTTTAGGAAGATGAATGTTGATTTTTAGCCGCCTTAAGCTTATCTGTGGAGATGGGTTTTCCCCTCTCCCTTTTTTTAGTCTAATTATTCCTAGACCTTTTTCATGTTAGGAAAAGTGACAAAAGTGCCCATATTTATGTGATTTGGTATTGCTCAAAATGCCATCTTTATAATTCACACTGTTCTTCATATATATGAAGATTTATGATATTGACCTAAACTACTTATTGTTTATCATAAAAGTAAGAATCTATGATTGTTCAGGTCTAAAATGTAAATATAAGTTTAGATTTTTCTAATATTTTACACAACTCTTACCATAATTTATTAAGATTTAGCATGTGAAAGTAAGCCTCAAATTAGGTATTATGAATGGTATGGATCATAGATTTAAAGTTCAACAAATATTCAAAAAATAACCCCTAAATCATGAATTCCAACAACCTATTGGAACAAAATTTAAAGCCCAAAACCCTAACAAAAAACAAATAAAACAACCTTATAATAACATTTTGCAGTAACTATAATTCTATAATAACAATGTATCATCCTAAAATATTTACACTTGTAAATATTAGTATACTACTTTGTATATCTTACTTCAAATAAAGTATTAGAGGCATAATCCATTGATCTATATTTCATGGGTTAGAACGCCTCATTCATTACCAAAAAAAAAAGGGAAATACAATCTCACCCTAAAAAAATAAAAAAGATTAAAGACCCTAGGTACCTTATTGTAGAGTAGGAAGATAAAAAAAAAATATATAGTAAAAAATGGAAAAAGTAGAATTGCATAAATCGAGGCAAGGAAAAACGGTAAAGTCATACAAAAGAAACCCAAATGCAAAGGAAGGAGCACATTTTATGTTAAAAAAGGAATAAATTTATGCAATGCCGAACAATTTATAATTTTATGCGATATCACACAATCAACGGAGAGAAATAAATTTATGCAATATTGTACAATTTATTAATTTTATGTGACATCGCATGGTCAAGGGCATTTTAATTCTGGAATGATATAATTATAGCTATGGGAAAATATTTAAAATTTGGTAAGCTAGAGCGAAAATCCATATCTATAACTAAGCATATAGGCAAAACCTCTTTTGGAAATGGAGGCGTGCTTCTATAAAATTTTCTCATACAAAGTGTACTTCATGGTGAGGATCTTTTCTTCTCTTGGACTAGACTCAAATTGACCTTATGAAACTTTAAATTTAAATAAGAAATAAAATAGCATATAAATTTGGTAATATAAAAACTATAATACATTCTAACAAAGAAAATCAACTGAGGTGATTTCCATAAACATAGGTGATGGGGGCTTTATCACACTACTTCCACAGTAAGAAGTCTATTAACTGAATTGAAAGAAGGATTCCTCTCTTTACAACCTTTGCCTCCACGAGAGAGAGGAATTCCTCGTCCCTACCTAGGAGATTGAAATCATTTCTATTAAAAAAGATTTTATTTCTTTTGTGAGGAAAATATATTACACCAAATAATAAGATAGTGGTTTACATATGTAAAAAATCGGAATAACTTTCCTCACAAATGCAAAATCCTCTCGTCGTACAAATGCCTTTTTTAATTGAACCAACACGGGTCGAGGAAGAGTCGCCATAGACACAAAGACTACTTTCTAAGTCAAAGCTTAGGAATAGAGATCAAATAGTCTTTGTTTCACACCACTAACACGTAACCAAAAGAGAAACTCAAAGGAAAAAATTAATTTTAATTGATGAACTATCTAATAAGAGAAATTGAATCTCCTTATAAAGACTAAAAACCCAACCCTAATTTGAAAACAATTCCATTCACATCAACTCCTAAATCAAATAAAATTTTAAGATAAAACTTTCTAAATAACTCAACATTATTCTCGAGGGGTAGCTCAGTTGACCTAATGCCACAGTTTGCTCCCGGAGATTGAGGGTTCGAAACTGCACTACCACACTGTGGCCAAAGGAGATTTACCCAGCTCCTTTTGGGGCCGTAGGGATTAATATGGCCCAAAGGGTTGGAACATGCTACCTTATAAAAAATAAATCAACATCAACCCCTAATTATCAGAAAATCAAAATGGAAAGACAAAAGAAAAGGGGATCTAGGAATGATCCGACCCGGTAGTCTTCCTTTAGGTGGGCCTTGGTGGGCTCGGTCATCTGGCCATAGGCTTTTGGGTCTGGCCCATTGGTGTTGGGATCCATGGCCTGCATCTATGGAGTCTAGTGGTTTAAGGGCTTCCTTGTCATTATAAAAAACATATGGAGGCATTATCGCACTTCTAAAATCACATCGACCATTTCCGTAATTACAAAATAACACAGGGACTAGTCTCCAAATCCCTTTCTCGTTAAACAAACAACCAACCTCTTCTCATCTTCGTCCTTCTTTCTTCAACTTCAACCTTTCTTTTTATTACCAAAAACACCCCCGCCCTCTCTCTCTCTTATCACCATCATCATCAACGTCATCTCCTTCACCTTCCTCAAAACCCTAGCACAGAAAATCCCTACCCAATCCATAGAAATCTCCACCGTAGATCTCCGTCCTCGATCCCCAATTCCAGATCTAGGGTTTCTCCCTCTTCCTCTCGGATCCCTAGCGAATGATGTTTCCATTGCCATGAATTATAGCCACGGTTAGCTTTAATTCTCCGATTCCGATTCAGATCTGAGAAGAACGGTTCAAATTCGCCGGAAATCGGCCGTTTTCCCTCATTTTATCGGCTTCGGCCCGGAATTGATCTCATTCGTTCCTTCGATGCGAGATGGATGGTGGTAACAACATGCCGGTTCAAGATCAGATGAGCGGTGGCGATCACGTGCACATGCTCGCCGCGGCGGCGGCGATGAGCATGCCCGGCCAGATCGACGCCGTGCAGGGAAGCGGCACTGCGGGGGACCCTCAGCTGGTTCAGGTGGTGGCGGGGGACCCCATGCAGGCGCATTACATTCAGCAGGGAGTGGGAATTGGGGAGGAGCAAGGTGGTGTGGGGGACGGTGGAGGAGGCGCCGGAGATGGTGGGGCGAATGTTGGCATGGTGGTGGAGGTCGCCGCGGAGCAGGAGCAGCAGGTTGGGGTGGCGACGAGGAGCCAGACTGCGAACCAGCTGACGCTCTCGTTCCAGGGAGAGGTGTATGTGTTCGAGTCTGTCTCGCCTGAGAAGGTATCTCGTTCAATTGAGCCGTTCTTGTTATGTTGGAGCTAGAATTGTGTTGTTTCTTTCTTGTTTGGTGATTTTGTTTTGATCATTGCTATTGTTGTTATATGCACATTTGGTTGTTTTGCTATGTCTATATGGAGAAAGTTGGGAACTGATATAAGAAGGAAAATTTTCAAATGGATAAGAAAAGTGGACGGTTGAGAAGAGCCCGTGGCACAGTTGGAAAGTGCTCTGTCTCAACTATGAGGTTGTGGGTTCGAGCTATCTTAGAGAAAGAGATAGATCCTCTTTCTCTTAGACTGGCGTTTTTAATGGAATTAAAATACTATATGTGATGCATAAAAGAACACTTATCCACCAGACTAAAGCTGCTTTTGATGAACATAGAATTTTAAAATGCCACTCTAGTGGAAGTGGAGAAATCTTTTGCTACATGTTGATAATCTATCATGTGCCGGTATCAAGCTTGTGTAATGGGGAGAACTGCATGGACCCGCACTCGGCTATAACAAAACAAATTGCCGAACCTACCCAAACATTTTTCTTTTCAAGAACATAACTTGATCCTAGGCAATCCTGGAAGAGATGTGCCCCAAATAAGGTTGCGGGTTGATAGATAGCATTGCCTTAAGAAATGATGGGTGGAGAAGAGCTCCGTCCGGTCCAAATTGAAGGGATAAGAATTAGGTGTTGATGTCCACAGTGCTCAGATGTTAAATTTTGATCATAAGAACCAATTAGAAAGGGGGACAAGTAACAAATAATAATAATAATTAAATTTCAGAAGATACACACCAAATCATAGTCATTCCAATCTATCCTCAGATACTGTTTCTTATTATATATAAAAGAAAGTAAGCTAATGATGCGAGAAGACTTTCACGTCGCTCCATTTTCTATACCAAGAGCAAAAGCTATCCATGCCATGTCATCCATCCTGAAATGTTTTATGCCACATAAAGCTCTTGGCCCTTTCCAGTAGCCTTGTATCTCCTGCAATTAGCAATCTTTAGACCAGAGCACAATTTGCAAGTTTGCCGCATGTGTTGAGTACTTGAGTTCTTGAATGTTTTAAGTACTAGCATACCCTGATTATTTGATGATAAGGCATCAGATAACTTCTGTAACCTGTATGATTTTTTTTTTCTTTTTTGTATGTGCACTAAGCGTTATATGTGACATTCTGCTAGTGCTTTAAAGCTGGTCTGATTGTTCAGTGAAGTTAAGTAGGTTGGTCTTGTTTTATGGTATATAATCTTATATACTGAAGAAATATGCAGTTCCGAGCTGAGTAGTTTTTAAGATTTATTATGTCATTTATTGAAGAAAATTTTGATCTGTGAGATGTAAAGGTTATTTTAGGCAAGCAACTTTGAGACTTCAATTTGTTTCTTACTTGCAGGCAGGGTAACTTCTTACTATCATTTGTCCTCGTTACCTTTGACAATCTTCCAATATTTAATTAAATGAAAGGTCACTTTTAGACTTTGTATTTCTATTATGCGCTGAGCTAACTCCTTCTGTAACTTGTAAAGCTCCATTGGTTCAATTGTTACCTATTATGTGCATATTCTACATAGGCTTTTCTTCTTTTATTTTCAGTCTTATGGATTCACCTTTTTCTCTGATTAAAAGCGCTCATGTTTTTCATGCTTTACTCCATCCTTGGATTTATAAGCCTGTATTGGACTCAGAGAAAAGTAAAAAAAAATGTTGTAATCCTGCTTTAACATATTTCACAGGTTCAAGCAGTGCTGTTACTATTGGGAGGGCGTGAAGTACCAACTGGCTCTGCATCTGCCTCACATCAAAATAACAATGTATGTTATTCATTTATTATTTTTTCATGTTTTAATGTTATCTCTATTTGGATTAACTAAAGTTATATCAGGATGTACAATTCTACTGGTATGTATTAGTTCTTCCAATTTGTCTGTTTTATCCATCTTCTTTACTGAAGTATTCAATCAAGAGCTATCTGATATCCAACAGCGTGGAAATGTGCCAGAGAGAGCTGCTTCATTGATCAGGTTCCGAGAGAAGAGAAAAGAACGAAATTATGAAAAGAAAGTCCGTTACAATGTTCGTAAGCAGGTTGCTCTTAGGTATGAGATTCATGATTCACTATATATTCCATTAACCCTTTTTGCTTCCTTGTCCTGTTGAATGTCATATGGATCTAATAAAAGCAAAAGGTGGCAGGCATTGGCTGTTGGTATAGATGCACCGATTCTAGTCATTTCCAGAGCCAGTATAGTTAACATGTTGTCCATTTACTCAAAAGATTGAGGCTTGCTTCTTTTCATCATGTATTTTCTGCTTATCTACAAATCCTCTGCTGTGCTCATTTTAGTAGTGCAGGGAAGTTTGAGTGGTTTGGCCACACAGCAGAGCCACAAGGCTTAACAAACCTGTATATTGTTAGTGTTCGGCCAGAATTGTAGGTGAGGTATCCTCACCAAAAAAAAAAAACAAATGAAAGAGTGAGGCATCCCACATGAGCAGTTGATCACTTGGTATATCATCCAAAAATAAGATCACCTTCTATCTGCTTTTTTGAACTCTATGGAAAATGAAAAACAAAACAAATTATGGGGATAAAATTTGTTGCATTATTTCCTAAAAGTGCTTGGGATTATTGATAAAGAAAACTCAGTTTCTCATTTTCCATCACAATTAATGTTCTGTTTCTTGCAAATCGTATATCAATTCTGGGATTTTTTTTAGGGCCTCTCTCTCTCTCTCTCTCTCTCTCTCTCTCTCTCTCAAGTCTAGAAAGGAGATAGAATAAGGCAATAGAAGAGGTCTCCATGGAAATATGGCGATCAAGAGTTTCTTTCCCCATAGGAGTGTCATGCATGTCCTAATATCCAACTAGGAAACATGCGGCACTCCCCTCTTTGCTATGAAGTTTGCGCACAGTGCACACCCCTAGGTGGGGTCCCACTATACTATTTATCATGTATTCATAGCTGGTATGACACCAAAAAGGGTCCCACTACTCACTATCTTAATAAAATAATTTAAGCCAAGGATCCCATAACTAATGATAAATCTCTAAATAACAAAAATAGGGCCCACCATCTGATAGTTAATTGGGCTTGCACAAATCTGGGGCTCCATGGGGTCCAGGATATGACAATGATGATGGAGATTGTACACAACCACAGAAATATCCATGTTGGATATCAGTGATGAAAAACTGATATTTACCACTCGGTTGGCATTTATCAGTCAATATTAAAAACCAAGAGAGGGAGGGAGGGAGAGTTTTGACCTGGATTGACCCAGATCACCCATATCTTTGACACATAATTTTCAAAATGAAAAGAAAAAAAAATGAATTTTATTCTTTTCATCTGCTACGGATGTATATGTTCTTTGGTGGCCATTACCTCTGTGGGTTGTACTTTTTCTTGTAACTACTACTTTATAACTGTAATTTCGCAGGATGCAACGTTACAAGGGTCAGTTCACATCAGCAAAGGTAACAGAAGAAGGAACACCTGAAGAACGTATGGCTTTGAAGAGTTCTCAATCCCCTCCAAGGGTTACTGAGTAAGCCCCAAACACTGTACTTATACATTATTTCTGCACCCTTAGAACTTCTGTTGTGCATTTTGGATCATGTGAGTACCAAATGAAAAGGAACTGCACAAATATGCAATGAACTTAATAAAATTAGGGTGGTTGGATGTATCACCAAATCAAGTTATGGCAGCAATTGAAAGGCAACTCAAATCCTGATTGAATCATTCCTAGTGTTTGGAATGGTGTTGAAATTGAGGGATGTACCAAGCTCCTGTTTTTCTACCATTTGGCATCATTTTGAAGGGCATCTTAAGCCATTCATTAGTCGGCCATGTCTCTGAGACACCCCAATGAAATGGAGAAATATTCGGCTGTGACTAAAAGCTGCGAAATTGGGCTGTGGGGCCCACTTTAGCTCATGTCTATCAATGGGGGGGAAAGGGGTTAGAGGTCTCATCTTGGATCAAGCGTGCAGAGCCCATATGGACACTATCCTATAACTGTAATTTGTAACAATGTGTTTAAGGGTTTGATTTGATCACATGGTCGTGCCCATATGTGCTTCATGCCTAATCCTAGATGAAACCTTTTAGTCCCTGCCTAATCCTAGATGAAACCTTTTAGTCCCCTCCTACCCACTGATTGTGGCACGAACTAAAGTGGGCCACACAGCCCAGGTTCTCTAATTTTTATTTGCAGCCTGTTTCTGTTAAATATTCTCAATTCACTGTTAGCTGACTCAAAAGAGTTGGAGGAGCTCGGGATTGGTCTACTCATGATTCAGCTTCTTAATGCTGTGGTGAATAATCTGCACATGATGTGGCTCATGTAATTATGCCTCGATAAACCCACAAGGGAAATTCTATTAATTCCAAAATTTGAGATTGTGAATCTCTACAATGTCTCCATAGAGACTTCAACACAAGGACACACCTCTCCGAGGGAAAACCCACGATTCTATTCAATTTCAAAGTATGAGATTTCCATCTTTACAATTTAACATAAATAAGAAAAGTAAACTTAGGGCCCAAGCAAACCTAAACCAATAATGGAGACTACCCTAATTACAATTATAAACATGCTAACTAATAATTAGGAAAAATAAACGGAAACAAAACAAAACAAAATCTCTAACTAGGTGGGACCACTTATGGTATGTATGGCCCATTCTGCATCACTCTATGCAATTATTAATCAAACTAATCTCTTCAAACCTTTTATTTTGATTTTCAGTTTTTCACTCTATATTGGCAAGTAGTGTCTTGCAACCCCACGGAACAAGAACATCCCATTTTAATATGATAAAATGTCATGCCTTGATAAGGAGGAAACCTGGAGGGCCTGAGTGGTTGCACTGTTTAAGATGTGCTAGTTGTGAGGATATTATTTTTGTGAGTTGGAGAAGGTGTCAAGAATCATAGCGAAGAGGATTGGCACTATGAAACCCTCAGTGCCCTTTTCTGCCACAAGGTGGGGGCTATGGATTAATATAATCCCTAGCATTCAAACATCATAAAAGAGGGTTTTGCTGCCTCCACCTAACTGTGAAACCAAAGTGGCATTAAATTGCGTTTCTATTTGGTTTTAAGCATCCGCATTAAGCACTTTAGGGCTTCTCTAGAAAGCAAGGCCCAAATTGCTTTCTACCAGATGAATTTGCTTACATATCAGAGGATATTAGTTTAGAGTGCATGCCACTTTCAACAACTGCATTTTTGGCTGATAGTTCTCTTTAAATATGATTTTCAGATGTACCCACTGTGGCATTAGTCACAAAGCCACTCCAATGATGCGCCGTGGACCTGAAGGACCAAGGACACTTTGCAATGCCTGTGGGCTTAAGTGGGCAAACAAGGTAGGGGATGCAGATCTGGAAGTAGAAGTGCAAAAACTGACCCGCTCTGTTGACCATATCTGACCAGGATTTGATCTGCTAAATCCAACTTGCAATACATACGGGTTGGTCATGGGTCAGAAAAACTTGACCTACATTCCGACTGGTTGGGTTAGTTCGGTGTAACTCGTCTGATGCCCATGGTATTTCAGTGAAATCCCTCTCTCTATTTCTCTTTAGTCTCTATGGAGTGCTCATCCTCTTGCCTTGCCTCATCTGCTCATTTTCTTTCTTTCTTTCTTTTTCTTCCTCCTCCTCTATCCATATCCTGCTCTCGCACATCACCCAATCCATAAAATCCTATCTATCTATCCTCCCCAAATCAAATCCTTTCTGCACCTTCCCCCATATGCTGCTCTTCTTCCTTTTATTTTGTTCGGGTCGGGTCGGGTTGGCTCACATCTAGCGCTGATTGTTTGACCCATTTAAAAAACAGGTGGCATACAGGTTGGGTTTTAACTTCTAGACACTCGTGGCCAACCTTATCTATTTTTACCTGTCTTCACCATTTGCCACCCCTATCCAAAAGGTAGTCCGAATCGTGTGCACCCACCCCTATCCAAAAGGTAGTCCGAATCGTGTGCACCCACCCCTATCCAAAAGGTAGTCCGAATCGTGTGCACTTGCTTTTTTTTATCTGGTTATGGAAGCGTAACAATGCATGACAATGAACAGCATGGCTTACCAAGCAATGTAAAGTAGAACCCACCTTTGGCTGTGAAAAAGCTTCAGGTCTCGTCCTATGGATGGTGGATAGTAGTGAACTGCACCAAATAGTGTGATTCATCTGCAACTGTCACTCCAATCATAGACTCGTAGTATCAGAATGATTTATTCAGGGATATCACCTAACATGGGTAAAAGATGAAATCCATCAGTCTACATTGGTGAAGGTGGGCTCCACTTACTGGCATATGCTTGACCAAAGACTGCAAGTCCTTTACGAGTGTTGTTCCTTTATGTCTGGTGATGTAACTTTGTCACTCTCAAGAGCTGGGAGTTGATAAACTTGTGACAATGTTTAACTTCTTCTAGTGTACTTGGTTATGATTGTGGGACCTGCAGGGAACACTGAGGGACCTTTCAAAGGGCACGCCTGGGTCAACTCACAATCCTCTGGGACACTTGAATGATGAGGTAAGCTGTCTGATTGTCCACATTAATACAACATTTTCTCGTGTACCTTATTTGTTGCACTTTGACAGCAGGTTGAAGCCATGGATGTACAACCACTGCACACCAGTGCAATACCGCAGGGAGACGAGGCAGTTCTGCAGACACCACCCCCATCCAAAGCTGCTGCAAATGGTCATGAGGATTCTTGATGAGTTGGTTACCCGCCTGTGTTGGGCGGTTGGAAGAGGGAATGAATGCGAAGGAGAGCAATCCCTTTCGAAGGGCACATCTGTCCTGACGTAATTATATACATGTATGTAACAATAATATCAGAAATAAGAGTAATCTTGTGCTTGTCTTGGTAATAATGCAAGTAAAGTTGGATCCATTTGTAGATAGAATTGTCTGACATAAGCAGAGGATTGTGACCCTTGAAATGTATGTATTATATGTGGGTTTGTTGGATACAGCTGCTCACTTTAGCATTTGTTTAAATTCATTAATCAATATGGACATTTAGGTCTCTCTCTCTCTCTCTCTCTCTCTCTCTCTCTCTCTCTCTCCCAAACTTATTTTTCCCTGGTTGATTTGGCAATCCCAGGTCTATTCCTGAATCTTCTTCTCTCTTGGTTCGATTGCCAACAGCAGTCCTAAGCACATTTTTGGACCCACCCTCTGTTGGTCCCCCTACTCGTATGTGGAACAAATAACCTCTCTTTTTCCCCACTTTCTCCCACCGAGATTCTTCCGGGGAGTAGGCTGCTAGTTCACCTCCTAACTGCTCAATTAAGCAATGCTCCTTGAATTGGTAATCTAATATGAGCGATTGGATGCATGGAACTTTGGATCTTTCATGGGTTGGGCCTAGGAGATCCCAACCAGATGTGTAGCATAGGTATATAAAAATGAGATTTGTTGGTTTGGATGGAGTCTTATCCATTGATTGATAAGAACACTCTCTCTTTTTCTCTTTTTTTCTTTTCCCTATAGTGTGAGATTTAGATTGGATTAATAAGAGTAATTAATTTCAATTTCAAATTTTATTTTAATAAGAGTTAGTCCCATTGTAAGATTGAGCCACGTGACTAATAAAGTAAGAGTTAGTCCCATTGTAAGCTCAATCATATTACTAGTATGCCCGCGCTTAGCACGGGCAATATAATTTATAATATTAAAAATAATAAGATTTTGAAATAACGTTTAATCTAAATTATATTGAGATGGTAAAAATTGTAATCAAAACTAAAACTTACAATAATAACAAAGAAATATAGTTGGTTAATTTCAAAATGATGACACTTTAATTTGTTTGAAACCAACTAAGTACTTTGCTTCAAACACTCTTTTGAAATCATATGAATAACCCATAATAAAAAAAAAATTAAAAGTGACAAAAATACCACAAAAATACTATATGAAAACAAAAGTCTATAGACAATCTAATAACAAAAATAACTTAGAAGACACAAATAAACTCATAGAAACCCAATGCCTAAAAACAAAAAGTTGAAAAAAAAAATAAAAGAAAAAACATAAATCAATGAAAACCCATCACAACGGAAAATAAAAGAACCCATCAAAAGTGGAAAAAAACAACTATGATAAAAAAATATATATTAAGATACCAGAAAATACATGAAAAAGGAAAAAAATTGAGAAAGGAAATATATATGACACAATTGTGTTGCATAAATAATTGAAAATGCAACTATAATAACCCTCATGTTTCACTCGTTCTTGTTAATTTGGAATGCACAATTGAAGGGAGAGTAAAGAGTCTAAAATCTAAATCTAATTAGATTCCATCTCAAATTGGAAACTATAATGAGGTTGAATGAAATGACAGATGGAAGGTTTAGATGACAGACTCTTTAATACAGCATCAGATATGATATGCTCACTTATAGGGTGTTCATAGGTTGGGCTGGGCCGGGCTACGGTGTATCCAGGCCCAACCTGGCTTTAAAAACACTGGCCCAGGCTGGGCCCAAGTCTGACACAATAGTAAAAGTTAGGCCCGAGCCTGCCCAATTAATCAATCGGACCAAGTCGAATCGGTCTTTTTATCACTTTTGTGGGCATTTGATCAATTGTTTGGACTAATTAAATTAAATTGCATGCATTCCTTATTCAGGCTGAGCCGAGCTTTGGGCTTTCTATCACTTAATCCAAGCCCGATCCAATTATAAATATGGGCCCTAATTACATATCCAAGCCCAGCCCATGAGCACCCCTCATTACCCTATGACTTTAGATAAAAACTCTACCATCGTTCTAATAAAAAGCCAGGCATCAGAAAATTTGCTAGTAGCAAGCAAACTCTCAAGTGGCCTTCTCCACATTGCAGGGAAAAGTTTGCTGCATATATGAAGTAAATTCTCTAGCATCAAAAATATTTGTTTTACGATCTAGAAATATAGATCTTATCATGCATCCATGCCTAAAAGCCCTTTAAAATAACAGGCACAAGTTAGTAAGCATATACACATCGTTTTTATAGAGGCCATGCATGAAACAGTCCAACATTTACTAATGCAAGTAATGGGAGGAAGACACTCATTTTCTGATTAAAGAGGCCATGTAACTGCACATCCCAGGATGAGGCAGATATAAGTAAGCTAATAAATATGAAACAACGCCTTCAGTTGCAAAACAAAAGGCTTATCTCATCAAACTTGGAATTCTCAATCAGAAGTCACTACAATAGAGGGAAGCGGAAAATACTCGCTCAACAATGACACAACAAGTCTTTTAGCCAAACTAGTCCTCATAACTCTCATCTCAACCTTCTTCTCAAAGTTAAATAAAACTCATTTTAAACAGTTCTAGGGAAGTCACCTTCCCTCACAAACCTAACGATATCCCATCCTCAGCGCAGCCTCCTTGCTTCCCTTTCAGATTCAAGCAAGGTAAGGATGTCACCTTCCCTGACAGGCCCCTTCACGTTCCTCATGATCAAACGGTTCTGGTCATCTAGAAACTTGACTCGGACCTGAGTCACTTGTCCTCGCGATCCTGTTCGCCCCATCACCTTAACCACCACAGCGAGCTTCACCTGAGTATCCATTCTGCAAGCTGATGATACAATAATGCTAATTAGTTTGAAATCAATTTATTAAATACCGGTCAGTCTATGCATGACAATGCAGTTCTCATTCCTTCAAAAGGTTGAATGTAACAAATGCTGCTATATAGAAACAAATTCATGATTTTGTTCAACAGTTAAGGTACAAATGGAACCAAATATAAGCAACAAAGCCATTCATCCAAGAAGCCCATCTCACACACACTCCTATTTGATGATAGTCCCAAGAATCCAAATGAAACTGCAAATGGACAACCACCACCTTGAAAATAATCAAACTGCACACACATTCACCATGTCATCCCCAACTCTAGTACCTTTGCAAGTAGAACAACTCAGCTCTTTCCCAGTCAAGCCACATTGGAACTAAGGATGTCAATGAATACGTGTGTACCGGATTACCCAAATGGCCAAACAGACAAAACAAAGAAAAGAAAGAAAGGGAGAAAAATAATAATAATAAATAAATAAAAAGTGAGACATCATATTTCAGAATGATTTGGTTATGGATTAAATACAAAACGTTTCAGGTTGGATCCAAGCCCATGTAGTTACAAACCCGATAGCATTCTATATATATATATATGGGAGGTGCTCTTGTGAGAGACACTCTCACCTTACTATGAGAGATAAGGTGGGGGCCCTCACATCCATATCTAATGTCAACAACTTAAATATGAGGGGCCCCCCTTTATCTCTCATAGTAAGGTGAGAATGTCTCCCACAAGAGCACCTCCCTATATAAATATATAAGCCCTAAATACCCTACACTCATGTTCTTTTTCAGCATAAAAGAGCAAGAAGGATTACTATTGACCAGACCCATTCCTTTTTACACATAACCAACATAGACTATGCAGCAGAAGCTATACTACTGATGGCAGCTATCCTACCAGCAGAAATTACCTTACAAAGTGGCATCAAGGTGAGTTTATTCTTTTTTTTATTCATCCTTCTTCCTTTTTCAACTCAAACATTTGCACCTAATCCAGCATCCCTTTTTGCTGCAACCATCTCACCCACCAATGGACCAAAATATAGGTCTAAACATCATATTGGCTGATAGATCAGCCATATCTGCTGAGACAACACCACCTTTTGGTTTTTATCGCCATTCATATATATCGAAATGTGACAGTCCATTTAAAGGCCACACCAGCTGATTTTCCCTAATGTTTATTAAACAAACCTCTTTAATGTAAAAAAACCCTCCCTTTCCTTCACTCTCTTGCAAGAGAAAGATTGTACAAAGACTTTTATGCCTTTCTACTAACGACATTTTAAGTTATGATGCCCAGACATGGCATGGATACGGTAGGGATACACCATGGACATGGCAAGGACACAGATTTTACACATAAAAAGTGAAGTATCGGATACGATACGACACGATACATTGCCCACTTTGAAGTATCCGTGCATCATAGATTTTAAGTCGAAACTTGAAAAACCAAAGGATGTACATCACCCTTAACTTAAGGGTTTTCCTTTAAGATAAGAAAAAAAACCCAAGATTTTTTAGACTTTTTTCCGCTTGCTTTCTCTTATCTTTTGGATATTTGTTCATAACCATCCATGACTTTTGGGGAAATATAATAACAAGAATTTTTAAAAAACTTTACTAAGATTAATTTGTTAAGTGTCTTCTTATACTAAATATATCAATCCCTTATCCAAGTGATATTAATAAGTCATAAAGCACCAACTACCACTAAGTACTAAGTAATTAGTTGTAGGTATTAAAGAAGCACTTAGCATTTAAGTACTACAATACTACATAAAACATAACTGTTGATACCATGATACTACATGTTACATCCATAGTAAACATATATAGTGATCCGATTTTGATTCAACTGTTCGACCATTAACGTTTTATTAGGTCTTAACTTAATATAACTTTGTATCAAGAATATAGGTGAACAAATATAACTGTTCTTTTAGAATTATATAGCAACAGAGGACAATTTTACTGTTATAAAAATAAAATAAAATAAAATAAAAAAAATAAAAAACAGAGGAAATGCATGACAATGGGATACACACATAGATACATACATTTATTCAAGGTGCGAATGAAATTCAACATTAAAATCTGACATTTTATTAGCATTAGCAATGCTTTAGATATTTCTCAGATTTTTTTTTTTTTTTTAACCTCAAACTAGATCCACACAGATATAGGGCAAGTGATACATATCATTTGAGGGGCAGCCGATATACCCTCCCCAACCACTACTTGGATCCTTGCATCCAGCCATTAACCAACAACATCATTCACATCCTTGCAATCCCCCACATTCCACACAGTCATCCCATATCAAGAGTTGTAACAGTGGATAGATTGGGTTCAATTGTAACAGATCCAATGTGGATAGGCAGTGGAACGAATAGCTAATCAGCTAACCCATCAAGTCGGAATAAGCTATCCCATGCAGTTGTACATTAGTTGCTTGCAGATCAATCTTTCCCGCATACAACCCATATAAGACATTAAGACTCTTTTGTGGCTACTGTTCCTTAGATTCTACCCAACCAAGAATTAGTTCACAATGATCTGTCGACCTTAGCATAAGAAATTGGATTAGAACTTTGATTCTACCCTTATTACCTTGTTTCAGACCTGAGAGAGTTGTCAATTCCAATCTGAAAACCATTCCAATTTAGCACTAAAATGAAACAGTCTAGTGTTCAAACCATTCAAGAATTTTGTTCCAGAAAAGATGCAATAAAGAAAAAAAATGAAAACAGATTTTCTTTTTTTAAAAAAGGGTAAAAACCTAAAATAGTAATTAAACATAAACTACACTTCAAATATCCGCTTTTACAAGTCAAATTCGTGAATGTTATGCAGGAAAGTCAACAGTTAAATAAAAAGATTAATTCTTTGGGCTTAAGCACATATTTGAATAATAAAAGCAAACGGTACAATATACCATCTATGTTAAGCCCTCCCATTTGATTAGGAGTATCGACAAACTCCTCAACGCCTTAATTTCAGCCTTGAAAGTGTCAAGAAAATATTCAAAAAATGCAAAAATCCTCTATTCAACCATAACCAGGCATCATAACAAGCAGGAATGATCAAAACAAGGCAGTACATGCCACAACTTTCAGGGGTGGTGTTCCATTCGAGTATTATACTCCAGAATGAAATTGGATTAAGTCTATCGTCAGGGCCCAGATTTGGGTTTGTCTAGGTCCAAATAAATGTTATCCGGAGTCAAGTTCAACCCCTTAAAGTGCTAGTCTAAGTCCAGACTAGCCATAGACCCAACCAGATTACATCCATTTCCTGCAACCTCTTGTGCAAGCAACTCCAGAGCTTAACACCCTGTCTCACATAATAAACTCAAATCCACCTTCAAAAATGCCTCCATGATATCGCAAGAAACAAGCTCAATAGCATATGGAGAAATAGCTACTTCTGCCGTCTCCAAGAGCTTGAATCAGAACTCATGTGCCAATGAGAAAAGTAAGAAGTAGGCATGGACAAAACCAGTACCGATACAAGGAATCTGATAACTCAATATAAAGATGGGACCTTGACTTTCCTAAGATTTGAATTACTAGGATTAGGTTTGGCTGGGTATTGATTTCTCATCTCCCCCTATTCAATTTACATTATGGATGGTCCTTTTTTTCTTTTTTGGGCATTCACATCTGATTCTTCATTTTTAACCACTTACAAAAAAATTTACAAACTCACAGAATTCCTCGTTATCCAATTTCTTGATGAAACAAACAGGCCCTAAACATTTATAAGAAAACATCAAATGGGTTGTTTCTCATGCAGATGAAAGAGTGGAATGTGATCAGCCTCATTCATGTGTCTCTTCCTATGCAGAAACAACAGGATTAGCATGTCAAACTCAAACTACTACAGAAAATACTTAGATTACCAACAAACTCTCGTGAAGCATATCGCCTCCACCATCATCTATAAGAAAAAGAAAACCTAGATCCTTCCATCGAATTCATAGATCTTGACTAAGAAATTACAAGGAAAGAAAAGGCTAGAAACAGAGAAGAACCGATCGACTCACAAAGACAGCAGCTTTTACATGAAAGATGTGATCTTTGTCATAGGAAAGAAGAGATAGAGAAAGAGACGCTACATACCACGTACGATAGAGAAAAACAAGGCCTTGTTGCCAAGCTCGAGAGAGGGAGAGGGAGAACTGAGAAGCCCTGAAGCCCTAATTTATCATGCGATGCAGTCCTAAGATTTGAGTTTGATTGAAATTACAAATATGCCATCCAAACCCTACGCTTCCTAAATGAATTAGTGTTTATATATATATATATATATATATATATATATATATGAGAAATGTTCAAGTGCATCTATCCCTCACCATAGGGTGAGGGACACTCCCCTTTTTGGGAAGTTTCAAGTACAAAAGCACTTTTGTACTTTTTGGAAATACATTCTTTTGTACTTGAAACTTCCCAAAAATGGGAGTGTCTCTCACCCTATGGTGAGGGATAGATGCACTTGAACATCCCCTTATATATATATATATATATATATGGAAATATTCAAGTGCATCTATCTCTCACCACACATGGTAAGGGACACCACTTTTGGGGAAGTTTTAAGTACAAAAGAGCTTTTGTACTGATGAAAAAATCCCTTTTTGTGCTTCAAACTTCCCCAAAAGGGCTGTCCCTCACCACACATGGTGAGGGATAGATGCACTTGAATATCCCTCATATATATATATATATATATGCCCCCCTAAGATTCATATGATTTGTAAATATGGCCATGTAGTTTTATTTCAATACCATTCATGTCCCCAAAATCACGGTTCTTAATGAGAATGGGTAGCCACCATGATATTTGTATTAAATTTTTATAAAAATGATAACTTTGCCCTTACATCCATTACATGAAAATGATTCTATTATTATTTATAAAAATATCATTATTTTATATCAAGTCACAAAAGTCTCTTTCAATAACTCGTTAATGCACATGAAGTCTAATCATGTATTTTGAGACTTTCATGATCAATCTAACGGTAGATCGTGCATAGATGGATTAATAATAACCAATTATAAATGTTGATTGTCATTATAATCAATTTGGATTCAATGAAATAAGCCATGTATTGAGAAAAATAAATATATGTATAATCATTCCCTCTCAGTTATTTTAATTATTAATGTTACAAGCTTTAGAGAAAAATAAGTCCAAAATTTTGAATTTATCCATATAGGGATAATGAGATAGGCAAAAGTGTTATTTCACTCTAAAAACTTTTGGTGGTTGGAAGGTTAGTGATTTTAGAGACGCGAAAGGTACTAAAAAAAAATAGATATATTGTTAAAATCAAAGGAGACTATTTACAAATCTTTAAAATCTTAGGGGCTATTTGAAAAAGCTCAATGATATATGATTGTCTTTCACTTCACGGAGCAGCGAGTTTTGGGCCCATTCATTTATTAGAATTCCTAAATCCTCATTTGGACTTGAGCATTCGGGGATTCCACCAAAATACAAAGATGGTGGAATTCCTGGACTTTTCATGTGTTGGAATTCATAAATTCTTATCAATAAACAAGGGATTTGAAAATACAAAGGGCTCCCAAAAACCCTAACTACTAAAATTCCTATTAGGAATTCTAATAAAGAAATAGGCCCTTAGTTCTGTGAATGATGCATCTGAATTTGAACCCATATCCGGAATTGTTTGCATGTTAATAAAACTAGAGTTTGTACTTTATTTTGTTAAAATTTACTCAAATTTTATTATACTTGAAAAGTAAAACACGTACAAAATTCATGAATCACCATTTTAATTTATTGGTTAGGCACATTTTAAATCCAAATGAAATATACTATCCTACCTTGACTTTTCACAGCCTCTTTGTTTGCGTTAGATTACGTATATAGGAACTGAATATAAAAAATTCATGTCATGAGACTATTAAATAACCTCTTATTTAATAAGAAGTGAATTAAGGAAAGATGGAGATGAATGCTCAATCATTACTCTAGTAATTCAAATCATAGGAAAGTCAAGTTCTCATACTCTCAGCTATTTAATAATCTTTTCGTAGAGCTCATTTAGCCATGTAAAAAGTCCCTAAGAAAACGTTAATACAATTATTCCGGTAAAATAAATATATGAAAAAGTTATGATCACCCTTTCATGTTTTAATCTTACCCTCACATGGTTCTTTTATGTATTCCACTTTATATCTAACAAGTTTCATGTTTTAATCTTACCCTCACATGGTTCTTTTATGTATTCCACTTTATATCTAACAAGTGACAAAACACTAAGATACTTAAGGTTGATCACTTTTGCAGTTAATCACAGGTGTTTGAAAGTGTTCCCTTCAATAATCTGATCATGTGTCTCCTGTGTGTGTATATAATGCTTTCTTCCTTTGCTGCTAGAAGTTGCCATTGTATTTTATTTTTCTAGTCATTGCCACGTTTTGATCTGATCGTCGAGAAGAGAAGATTATGGGGGCCGTTGGATCACCTCCAAGCAGTAGCATGAGGAAACTGTTATTTTATTGCTCCCCGTGCATGTCCAAAAAGACAAACAAATTGGAAGTACTATCTAAAGAAACATTAGTTTGGAGTGATTAAATTAGGGCTGGTGATTACCCAGGTTGGGCCGGCCGGGCTGGGGCATATCCAAGTGCAACCCGACTCGAAAAAAAGGACCATATCCCACCCCAAAACTGATTAATACTAACAATAAAAAATGACATAAAGATCTTAATGCAAATAGAAAACAATCTTAAATTCAAATACTACCACACTGACAACAATAAAACAAAGAAAGATATGTTATTCATGTCTAAACACAAGTTACACTAATGAAGAAAAATATATTATTCATCCAGTATGGCAATATCTCTTTTTCAAGCAGGACGGAGTAGACTTTGGGCTTTCCATCACTTAATCCAAGCCCTGCCAAAACATTAAACTGGCTGAAATTGTAAATCCAGGCCCGACCTAAGTACTAAACGTAAGGCCCAAAACAGAGGCAGACTGGGCCCGAGCTGGCCCAGCCCATCAGCATCCCTAAATTAAACATAATTGGGAAAACAGCAAAATACATACCTGTACTTCGATCATTTTGCATAGTACCCCCTGTATTTTAGTATTTTGTACTAAACCTACTTGTATTTTAAATCACAATGCAAACAGAGACGGTCGTGATGGAAAATAAGGAATGACGAATTTACCCCTCCATATATTATGTCTCTTTGGCGTTTTTTTGTTCATTTTCCCCTCTTTCGTTTGCAGTTGGGGTTCTTCTTCGTCACCCATCATCATCACCAAGGAAAGCCCCAAATGCGCTCCACAGCCGCGTCTTGGAGATCGGCACCAGCACTAATGTCTTGGAGATCGGCATCGGCACTGATCATCACCGAAAACCCCATTTCTTTATCTGGGTTCTCTCCCATCTACTATGTGCTAGTTGTTTTCCTTTTTCTTTCTATTTTTTTACTTTTCCCACGTAGAAATCTCTTCTTGCATTTGTTTGTTTGTTTGTTGTTTTTTTTTTTTTTAAGCTAATAGCCTAATACCCATTTGGATATAAGGGTATCAATTAGCCTCTGATAGAATGGAGGCACTCAGCATCATTAACACAAGTATTGTTAATCACTTAGCATCAGCAATGGATGTTAATTGATGACAGTGACACCTAGAAATGGATGCTAATTGATACCCAAAAATGGATGTTAATTGGCTAGGTACAAGTAGCTAATAGCCAAAATCCACCACCACGTTGCAAAATAGATCCCGATTTTCACCTTCTGCGCCACAGCTGATCATGCATTCTCATCAGGGATCTGAATGTTAATTGGTTCAGATCGATCTACTTCATAGGCCTCGCATTCAAAAATTGGCTTTCTAGGTCTCGTTCTCAATCCTTCCAAAGATCTGAAACCTTCTGAGTAGATAGAGAGAAGGAAGGCAACAATAGCAGTCGCAACTGCTTTGGAGATTGCAATTTTTGATGTAAAACATTGGAAACAGTAAGAGCTGCTATAGATTGCTTTGCAGAGCAAATCATCTTTTATTTACCAGCACCATTTCTTCCTTTTTTTTTTTCTTTCTGTTGTAACGACCCATTCCTACACGCATGCATGATATTGTCCGCTTTGGCCCATGGACCTCACGGTTTTGCTTTTGATGGGCCTCAACCTATCAAAAGGCCTCATGCAAAGTAAGGGTGTAAGCTCTACATATAACCACATTCACTTTTCTCTCTATAGTCGATGTGGGACTCCGGGGCATCACAATCCACCCCCCTTAAGGATGCACGTCCATGTACAGTAGCCTGTCAGTCTCGGTAGCCTGCCAGCCCTCTTGGCCCGCCCACATGGAGACCCGCCCATTTACACCTGACCATGACAGGGGACCCACACTCGAACTAGTCGAGAGTCGGCTCTGATATCATTTGTAACGACCCACTCCTACACACATGCATGATATTGTCCGCTTTGGCCCACGGGCCTCACGGTTTTACTTGTTTCCTTTGCCTTCTTATCTTTCTATCTTCTTATTCTTTTCTAAAATGGGTTATGGTTGTTTTCATGTCATTTCAAGTTCCTTCTCTATACACAAAGCAATGAGAGGAAGTGCTAGTGTTTTACTTTTCTTCTTTAAAAAATTCAATGTCTTTTATTATTTTTCGTGTTATGTGCTCGATGAGTTAAGTTCGGGGGCAAATAAGTCTATTTGGGCTAGTCATTTGCTACTATGCACCAGACACCATTTATACGACTTACGCCATTAATGCTAACAGAATCCGTGAGTGTTGCATGTTAATTAGAACTACATGTAGGTTTAGTACAAAATACTGAAGTGCAGTGGGTACTCTACAAAATGACCAAAGTCCAGGTATGTATTTTACTGTTTTCCCAACATAATTACAACGATCCTCCTTTCTAACCAACTATTGGATGGTAAGGATCTTTTCTCCAACTATTGGATGGTAAGGATCTTTTATTTTTGAAAATCTTTCAAATCATTCTCTCCCTTCACATTGGGACTCATCCCAACAATGATTTCACGGCAGAAAACCTGTATTATTATTATAATATAATAACTAGCAGCAAAACCCCGTGCTAAGCCCGGGGCCAAAATTGAATATTTATAAAAAGTTAAGATTTTTAAATATAACTAATGAAAAGTAAATATAAAATAATATATTATAAAGAATAGATGAAAGGAACTATGTTATGATGGATTATAAAATCCACTAAAAATAATATCTTTTTTTTTAAAGAAAATCCATAAAAACAGAAAGAAAAACCATATGCTAGTGGATTTGGGAAAAAGAGCCCTAACAAATTAATAAAAATAAGATCTCACTCTCTTTGGAAAAAAAATAATGTATAAAAAAACCCCAATGAAATTTACAAAATGTGATTATAATCTCTATGAAAAACAATATCCAAAAAATCCAAATGAATGAAAATGCCCAATATAATGGATAATAATATGATTTTCACGTCTTAGAAAAAAACAAACTTATAAAACCCACAAACATTATCTGAGATCTTACGTACAATCTCAGTTATATTATACCCACCTTGGATTGAATTTTGATTATTACATAATAATTAGTTGCAATGATTTGATTAGACTTCTTTGACTAGTAATTTTTACTTATAAATTCAAAATTTGTTCGAATATGTAGTGGGAAACATTTATTGGATTTTGTATTAATTAGTGTAGCTTTGCGTGTATGTTGGTGTGGGTGGCATGGGGGTTGCTTGGCATCACCCAACATCTTAATACAAAAGAGAGTATCTAGTTTGTAAATGGGTTGAACCAGGGCCTCAGTTTCAGGCCTGTGAATTGTCCTAAGATGAATATTAGGCTCCCTCAAACTAAATTAACCAAGCTTAGCGTTAGATATATTTTGGCCCCCTCCGGCCCATCAACTCCCCTATTTGATTGAGAGTGGGGTACATAACTTAAAATGGTTCGGATTGTACATAAATAATAGCTTGAAGTGCACCTTTGAGAGTGTAAAAGGTTACTAATTTAGCGACACTGCTTGGTGGGCTCCTCAACTTGATATACAATCCAAGCTTCTTGTTTTGATAGCCCCGTTCCTTCTTGTAAGAGCCAACTACACAAAACCATGGTCTCACAGCTTGCATCAGCATAACGAAGGTTCGTCCATCACTGGGCCATAAAATTATCGAGATCAATCCAATGGTTCCTGATAGATTTTGGGACTAATGGTTGAAATATTTGGAAGAGCCATTGTTTATATATATATAATGAAATCAGTTATTCAATCCTATCCACAGGATGATTACCCAAATCGTAGAGATTTTAGGGATAGAGATGATCATGAGAAAAGTTAGGAAATATAGATGGAGAGCCACGGAGTAGTTTGTTTTTTTTTTTTTTTTTTTTTGGAAATCAGTTATATAATCCTATCAACTGGATGATTATCCAAATCGTAAAGATTTTAAGAATAGCGATGATCAAAGTAAAAGTTAAGAAAATATAAATGGAGTGATAAGGTTTCACAACTATTGAAATATGGGCCCTGTTGAGCAGTTATTCAATCCCATGAAGTATTAAAATGAGAGAATTTATGAGGATGAGAGATTTTAAGGAAGTATTAAAAGGAGAGATTTGGAGTGGCCCATATTAAATCCAAAGCTCCATATGTTCTTATAAGTATTTCTCTAAAAAGAGAACTCATATGGGTGATTACATGGCACCCCTGATACTAACTCCGATGGAAGTAAAATTTGAATTTGAGAATATATATATAAGGAAAAAAGAACAAGATAATTTAATAGTTTAGATTTTTAATAATAGTCCCCGTATGGTTGGGAGACTTGGAGTAGCAGCACAGTCGGGCATGTTAGCGGTTCTCCGTGTGATTGTGGGTGGGTAAACTCGTATAGACTTTTCCACGGATCATGGGAGTGGGACGACCAATGACCAAAGTCATCCCTTTCAATTTTCAAAGCCAAAGAAAAGAAAAGGGCAAAAAGCTCTCATCTTCCAAGACCCTTCGTCGAACAGCTCATGAGCACTCGTTCCGCCTCTCGTTCCTCCTCCTCCTCCTCGAAACCCATCTGAGACACATACACACAGAAGAGGAAATAACCAAAGGCGCAAAAGACTTCCGAGATCTCATCCTGAAATCCGATGCTTCGTAGTAGCAGAACGTCCACGAATCGATGGAGATATCTCCACATGTCCTATTACCTGAAGCGCCCGACGCGCCTGGCACTTCTCCTCATCGCTTTCGTCACCGTTACCATCATCGTCTGGGATCGGCAGACGCTTACAAGTGAACACGAGGTGGGAGCGATCTCAACTCAATCACTTCTCCTTCTCTCTTTCTTCTCCTTTTTCTTAAAAAAATTCACTTTTTTTTTTACTATGAATTGATTTACAGGTGGTGGTTTCTAAATTAAAGGAGGAACTGATTGGACTGCAGAATCAGGCAAGCTCTCGCATTTACATTTACAGTTTTTAACAGCTACTGCTAGTTTATTTACACAGTTTCCAATTGTTTTCAATTGAATGAATGCCTCTATCATCATGTATGTAGCTGCAAGACCTAAAGAAGAATTTGAATTTGGGGGATGGTGGTGAAATCAAACCTACCAAGAAGAAGAATCAAGACGAGGATCCCATAGATATTCAGCGAAGGCAGAAAGTAAAAGAAGCTATGCTTCATGCATGGACTTCTTATGAGAAATATGCATGGGGTCAAGATGAACTTCAGGTTTGGTTTGCTAATATGCTTGTGATTGAACAATGAAACTAACTTTTATTTAATGTATGCATCTATCTTTCTTGACATTAGAGCTTATAGCAGAATACATTGGCCACCAATTCAAGTATGTTTTGTTTTTGTACCAGCCACAAACAAAGAATGGTGTTAATAGCTTTGGAGGTCTTGGAGCAACTTTGATTGACTCACTTGATACGCTATACATAATGGATCTAAAAGAGGAGTTCCAGAAGGCTAGGGAGTGAGTTTCAACTTGCTGCTTTTGATGCGTTTTCATTTCATCATCTGTCTTTGCTTTTGCCTTTTTGGTTGATATTTATTAAAGAATCCTTTTACATCCGCTTGTGTGCATCCATACATATGTGGTGTGGTGTGTCTTTATGTTTGTTTGACCTGAAATGACAGTTTTTGGATTTCTCATACATTCTTTAGCATATTGCTTTCTGTGTATTTGGAAATGGTGATTTCTTCTTTCAAATTTACTGAGACTCTTTTAAGATGATAGGTTTCCCAAAACAATAGCTCTGTTCTATTTATCTAGTATTTCTGAACAAGGTTTATATGCATTATTCAATAGTGCAGGAACATGTCAAATGACTGTTCTTCCTGTTCTTTCTTTTTTTTTTGTTCTGTTTGAAATACTTTGTCGGCTCCTTTCCTATTGCCTCGATGTATTTTGAAGTATGCAGTTTCCCTTCAGTACTGGTTCTTTGATCTGATGATTTGATGGTTTTTTTTTTTTTTTTTTTTGAAATCTTTTAACTTTCCTTCTTTATGGCAGGTGGGTTGCAAAATCGTTGGATTTCAACAAGAACTATGATGCCAGCGTTTTTGAGACAACCATAAGGTTGCATTATAAGGTTTAGTTACATATTCAGTAATTTATCTTCTTTCTGGATGGAAAGGAGTTTTGCGGTGACTTCTATCGTGCTGAACATTGATTAAGTTATGGCTAATATGCTGTCTGTTGTTTCTGCTGACAAATTTTCCTGTGTAAAATTTAATTTCAGAGTTGTTGGTGGCCTTCTAAGCGCATATGATCTATCAGGGGACACCATGTTTCTTGAGAAGGCTAAAGATATTGGAGATAGGTTGCTGCCTGCTTGGGATACTCCATCAGGGATACCTTATAACAGGATTAACTTGGCACTAGGCAATGCACATAATCAAGGATGGACAGGGGTAATGTATCAACTACATTCCTCACTTACCTGTTCTATTTGTATGAAAATGCACATTTATACTCGTTCGTCTTTGTTTTGGAGTTTTGCTTGTAGACCTACAATGCGCAGGTGTTTCAATGATGTAATGTTGCTGGGTAAATATTCAGGACATGTATGCCTAAAGGATTAGGAGTTTACGATTGCATGGGTACAGAATTCAGTGCAACCACTTGATTTGCTTATTGCATCTGAGATGCATCAATCCTCTCTCTCTCTCTCTCTGAAAAATTAGAATTGCATGGGTAACATTTATTAGGAATCTAGGAGGCATTAAATACATGTGTTTAACTATGTAACCTGGATGGGGATATGTGCATCAGTCTATGATGCCCAGATACGGCAGGGACACGGATTTTACATGTAAGATGTGAAGTATCGGATATTATACAACATGATATGGCCTATTTCGAAGCATTCATGCATCATAGGCATCAGTATTGGATGTTTATCTGAGGCGCCGCCAATATGGAAAGTCAAACAACAATATTGCACATCTGGAGAGGCTGACCACTTTTAAGCTAACAGAGCTCCTGCCTGTAGGGCCTCTTATCATGAGTCCAACCCATTCACTCTCACCAACACCCTATGAATTGAATTGGCACTCACCTCAAATTGACATCCCAAATCTGGTTGTTACTGATTGTAAAAAGAACAATTACAGGTTAAAAAAAGAAAAAAACTGTCAGACCTAGGCCCTTAAAACTGTTAGAACCTATTTCTCAGATAGAACCATGTAGAGCCCGCATGGCTCAAACACAATATTTGTAACATATGTTAGTTTAATTAAGATAGCTACCCCAATTAAGGGACGCGATTAGATTGAGGGGATATGATTAGATTTTGATTACTGTCACCCCAATCAAAGGGGATGTGATTGTGGTAAATGCTGTGATGATTCTCTCACAAGGATTATAAATAGAGATCTCCCCAAGGGATTGTTACTCAAGTTATGCAATATTATTCATTCTTCTCCTTTGATGTATTCTGTTATAGCTTTCTTATGGTATCAGAGCTATACCATCCTAGCTATAGCCTATAGGCATCTTCATATATTTGGATGTGTTTGTTTTGTTCATCTTCCCTAATCTAAACAGAATAAATTATTGGCTTAGTCAGTTTGATGTCTTTTCTTGCTTATGTTGCGCATCAGAAGGGTTTCTTTGTTATGATGCTGCCACTCATCTGATTCATACTTCCCGCCATGTTATTTTAGTGGAAAATCAATTCTTTCAACAACATAATGCTTCTCTGTCATCTTCTCTGAACTCTTTATGATTTCAACGACTTCTCATCGATTACAAGATTTAAACTAAGGATTTTCTACATGCAAAGAGCACAACATGAGGCTACTGCAGAAGTTGATCCTAATCGAGAGCTGTCTCCAACACTTGTTCTTCCTCGTGATCCTCCTCCCCTTAACAAGTCTACTCGTCCCTCTCAAGCAACTGGTTGATATGGCTTTCCTAATGTCTTTTTAATTGCTACCTTGTCTTCAGTTTTTATTCCTAATTCCTATTCATAGGCTATGAAGGACAACTTTTGGCAGAAGGCCATGCTGGAAGCAATTGATGCTGTTAGAAGTTAGAACTAATCATGCTTGGGATGTCATTTCTTATCTTACTAGTGTGAATCGATTGGATGCAAATGGGTTTACTAGGTTAAACTCAAATCAAATGGCTCATTGGATTGATATAAAGCTTGTTTAGTTGCTCTCAACAGTCGGCAAGAATATCAGATTATCTATGAGAAGACCTTCGCTCCAGTTGCAAAGATGACAACTGTCTGCACCATGCTTCTTGTTGCTGCTTCAAAGTGCTAGCCACTATTTCAAACGGGTGTGAAGAACGCCTTCTTACATATTGATTTGAAAGTATATGACTCGTCCTCTGTGAACCACTAGCACTTGAGGACGATGTTTTGTCGACTTCGATGATTTCTTTTCAGACTAAAATAAGCTCCACGATCTTGGTTTGGAAATTTTCGACAAACTCGTCGGCAATCTAACTTCATACAGAGCAAAAATGATCCATTTATGTTTCTTCGATGCACTTCCTCTAGGATAATAGTCCTTCTGGTCTACATGGGTGATAACATAATTATAGGAATTGATTCTGGTGAGATACTCCAACTCAAGTGCTATCTTCATGTCTCCTTCCATATGAAAGATCTTGACAATATCACATATTTTTTGGGACTTGAAGTTCATACCTCTGACTAGGCTATATTTTTTTGATCAGCACAAGTACACTAAAGATCTGATTACCTTGGCTTGCTTGGAAAATTCTACCCCTGTGGATACTCCAATAGAAGTCAATGTCAAGTATCGGAAATATGAGGCATAACTTTTTTCCGACCCCCTAGTCCATAGGTAGTTAGTTGGTAGTCTCTTCTGCTTGACCATTACTAGACTAGACATCTCCTTTGCAGTTAATCTAATTAGCCAATTTATGGAAGGCCCCGCAATCTTCATCTGGACTCGATAAAATGAATTATTCATTATTTATTAGGTACTCCATAGCGTGGATTGTTCTTCCCTGCTAGCTCTCCTTTACATCTCCAAGCTTATCACGATGCTGCCCAGGTTAGTTGCCCGAACACTCGTATATCTATAACTGGCTGATGTATGTATCTAGGCAATGCCATCATCTTATGGAAATGCAAGAAATACGAGAGGGTATCCAAGTATTCTATTGAAGCAAAATATCATGCTATGTCTTTTGCTTGTTTTGAAATTGTTTGGGTTCAATGGATTCTATCCAACCTAGGTTTCACTTAGGATCACCCTACACCTCTTCATGTTAACAATACCAGTGCTATCCGGATTACTGCAAACCCAGTAGAGGTTGATTGTCACTCCATCAAAGAAGCTTATGATGATCACACTATTACTTTCCCACACGTGTCTACAGATACCTTCAAATTGTAGATATTTACACAAAAGGATTGACAAGGATTTGACGTGCGCGCGGTGGGTGGGTGGCGTTTTATACTAGATTAGATCAGATCTTCAACACATGGTAGACACCCAATTGGGGCATAAGATTAGATTTTGATTACTGTCACCCCAATCAAAGGGGATATGATTGGTGTAAATGCTGTAATGATTCTCTCACAAGGATTATAAATAGAGGAGACCACCCCAAGGGGTTGGTGCTCAAGTTATCCACTATTATTCATTAGCTTTGTTAAAAAAAGGGTTAGTATAATATGGTGGAGACCATTTGTGGCCCACCCCAAGTTCATAACCAAGACCTTTCGATTCCCTCCCCATCACATGATTAGCATACATGTTGGTGGATCTCAACTGTTGGAATGCTCTTGGTGAAAAAGAGCTCAGTGCGTTAAATAATTCTCTTGCAGGTATGTGTATCAGAATCTTATTAGGGTATGAGGTGTCCAATTCACATTCTCAGAAGATAGGATTAATTGATTGAATATGAATAAATAATTATTTATCATTAAAAAAAGAATATGATAAAAATAATGCCATCAAAAGGGTAATTTGCAGACATTTCTATATTTTTTAATAATTAGAAATCCTGCGGAATTTCCAGTTAAAAACTAACCATTGATAATTTGATATCTCCAATATCCTACTGATAAAAGGAGGGGAAAAAAATTCCAACATCCTTAAATAGATTCATTGATGGTGGTCAAAGGGGTTTTAACAAGTTTTCCGCCTTTCTAGCTAATCACATCTCTATTGGATATTTGGGCCAGGTGGAAATCTAGTGTGATGGGCCCAATGATGATCTAGGTTTGGTGTTAGGTGATTCTCAGCAAGAACATTTCGACACCCATGGAAAGCATACATCAAAGTAGAAACATACAACAAATTTTTGCTTCTTGGGGATAGTGATATTGGGTGGAAGATGAGTGGACCTTGCTTTTGATGATGGTGTTGCTTCAATCTTGAATTGAGACACTAATGATAAGGAGCATAATGATTTGTGCATTTGAGTTCCACACTACATGCAATTAACTTACTCCATGACTCCTTGTTGAAGTTCATTTTCTTTTTCTTGTTATCAGGGCGACAGTATCCTAGCCGATTCTGGCACTGAGCAGCTGGAATTTATTGCACTATCTCAAAGGACGGGAGATCCGAAGTATCAGCAAAAGGTTATATTTGATTATTCCGTAATTTGATTTAATAATTTTTTATTCCATTTGCAACAAAAAAGAACATTATGGGAGAAAGTGTGCTCCTCTACATGTGTGATGCATAGTTCTTGTTGTGCTGGAAATGTCATTCATAGTTCTTGTCATGGTGGAAATGTCTTATGTTTCCTATACATGTATATGTGCATTCGTGTCTATCTTAATAAAGTTGCTAGCCAGTAATCCCAAAACCAATTGGTGATAGAAAACTGCACAAACACCTACTTAACACCCCCATCGAGCTGGACACCGCCCGGAACTGAAGCACACACCCACACAAGACTAAAACGCGGCATGGGGCCTTCTTGCCCTGCGCACTTGCGCCGGCACAAACACAAAACGCGGCATGGGGCATTTTTGCCTTGCGTGGTTTCGAACTTGAGACCTCTGGCTCTGATATCATGACAGAGTTGTTAGCCAGTAATCCCAAAACCAATTGGTGATGGGAAACTGCACAAGTAACTACTTAACATATCTGCACGCACCTTTATACATGGACATGTGTGTGTGGTTTATTTGTGCATGCTTGTGCATCTCTCCAAGTTCATATCTATGACCAGTGATAAACGTGCAATTCAATGTTGCATTATGACTGCCTGTTAATGTTAGGAAAAAATTAGTTGTGTATGAGTTCAAAATTACTGCAAGTTACCATTTGTAAATGTGGATTATTAATTAACGTAATGAAGCCTCCTATGTGATTATCACATCTCAAATGCCGCAAAATATTGGAACCTTAACCTCATAAAGAGTAAAGTGAGACATACTACCGATTAAAAAAAAAACAGAGAAGAGAGATGTTTGCATACCTACTTTTTTTAAGTGCTTTGTGCAGTATAAAGTGTGATCCAGCGCACACATTGCGCAGTGGATCAATGCGTACCTCGCTGTGAGGCCCCACTTGGGGATGGGGGATCTGAACATCTAAGTGGGACCTATCTCCCTACCAAGTTTGGGGCCCACTTGATGATCCTAACCCCTTGGTCAATGGCTCACCAATTTCACCCCTCCAAAATGTGTGCAAAGTCGATCCAATTGTCCAATCCATGCAAAACCTAGGGATCCGGTCCAACAGTGGGCCCCACGGTTAGTGCATGCCATGCGCCTGGTGTGCACCTGATCATTAGAGTGTGTGTGTGTGTGTGTATTAATCATACATGTTATATAGGTTTGTTGTAGAATCTAATCTGGGGCCCACGTATTAAAAATTTGAACAGCTTAATGCCCCTCCTGCATGGTCCCTCACCAGATGTAAACTCTGATAGGATATGGGCCCATCATTCAAGTAGATTATTCTACATCATCAATCTTATGGTGAGCCCACAATATATTACAAAGAAATGCTTCCATATCCCATACTCTGATAGGCAATGTTCCTGTGCATACACCTCTCACTATATTATGGGGACAAGTAGCTTGATGGGGCCCACCTGGGACCCAATGATCACAGGACCAGGGGGGATGGAAAGAGCTCATCTTGGATGGGCCCATATATCAAGTTTTGGTTCAGTCTCATGCCTCTAGCCCCTTCATCCATGGCCCACACGTTTAATGACTTCAAATTGAAGTTTGACCCTCGATCCATGGTCCAGTCCATTTGGATAGGTGAAAACTCGATGGATCCGGTGTAATTCAGGGGTCCTGTGTGTGTGGACGGTTCAGATGGATCATAAAGTGGGCCCCACTATGTTGCCCTCACTTGACTGTAATACAGAGAGAGGTGTATGCATATGAAAATTTCTATATCCCATACAATAGAGAGTAATAATTTATTCTAAATGGTTCAAATTTTACATAAGTGAGCCACAATATAGAGTATCATGAATTTGTATAAAATCTAAGCATCACAAGTTTTTGTACCAAAAAGAAGTAGCAAAAGGATGGAAAATTATGGAGAAAGACAAAGTGGAACAGACGACTAGGCAGAAATTGAAGTTTGGATTTTTCAGACTACTCCCATCTTTTCTTCAAATTTTTTCAAGGTCCCTCCTACATTAAATGATATCAAATGGGTATTGGCTGAGAAAAGAGGCGCTATAATGAGGTAAAGGGGTGGTTGTGTTCTGGTGCGGACTCCTTTGTGGGACTCACCTCGGACCACGCCAATCATGGGGTAGGTGGGGGATTGAAAGATCTGAATGGGACCTACCCATGCGCAAAATCCAACTCCCTTACACCATCCTAACCCCTTTGATCCATAGCTCTCAAGTTTAATGGTTTTAGAAGGCATCGTTTTTCTTAGCATTTCAAATCTAGTGATGAGTAATAGTAAGATGAGTGTCAGATTTTGGGTTATGCCAATTCATGGGGCTGTAGTTAGTATGAGGGTGCTGGATTGATCATAGAGGGTCCCACTTGCCTAAAGAAAAGGTGGAGTCTGCATGACGTCTCTCATGAGAGTCATCTGCATAAGAGCCCTCCTAACCTCGCATGGTCTTACCATGTGTGGTAGCATGTGGGGCCACGTATGTATTGATCCGAATCCAAACCAAGACACTACATCCCTTCTACTTTTCTCTGTCATCGAGTCCCATGGGTTTGCACCAATCAGAATGCACTAGACCATTGGATCAAGGGTCAATTTTTTTTATTTTTTTTACATAAATTCGTTAAACTTTTGGGCCATGGACGAAAGGGTTAGGAGCATTGGATTGACTTGAAATTTTTTATCTGGGGTGGTCCCACATGGATCTTTCCAACACCCACCTTTGGTGTCTCTACAACTTCTTCAGTCACTCTGAACTTCAAAGAAGGTTTTTTTCTTTTTTTCATCTCATCAATCTGATTGCATTACAATGGCTTTTGCATATAATTTGTTGTTTCAGGTGGAGAATGTTATCACCCAACTTCGTAAAACCTTCCCGGATGATGGTTTGCTCCCTATCTATATAAATCCTCACTCAGGATCGAGTTCATATTCAACAATAACTTTTGGTGCCATGGGTGACAGGTCTGGCATCCTTTGGTTATTGCCTATCCATTTATCAGTTATATGTTATATGCTGGATTAATTGTAGCCTTATTTTGTTGATTTGGGTTTGGCTATGTGAGTTTTACTTCTCCGACATTGAAGTAGAACACACGGAGCTAGCATTCAAATAGATGGTATGAAGAGCCGGTAACGAGTGTAATAATCATGTGATGGAAACATCTAAGTTTCCAATTAGAGTTTGTTTGCACAAACGATCCTATCTGTGCCTCTATTTATTCGCCTTGGTTATGGAAGCCTTGACAGTATGTGTCCAACATGAATTTCTGGGAGTATGTTGTTTGTAGATGATGTTGTACTCATTTATGATGCTCAGATACTAATACCGATGCAGTCACAAACAGGGCGATCTGGGAAACGAATCTACACTTTGGTAAATTTAGACACAGATACCGACATGGATATCCTATCCATAACATGAAATTTCATATTTGTAGTTAAGTGGTCATTTGTCTTTTACACACGTGTCGTGATGTGATGTGAATATGCCATTTACATTTGTGAGTTGCATATGTGAAATTTACACATGTGAAACACAAATACCACGTTTGTTTGGAAGCACCATTTTCACGAGTAAACGTTGAACGGTTTGGATTACATGTGTAAGATCTTCATATATATATATATATATGAATATTTAAGACATGAAACTGAAGGTTTTGGCATTTAATAATTTAATAGATAATATGAAGTGTTTGGATTACAATTTGGGGCCCATAGGAGTTGGAAAAAATAAAAGTCAGGTGGCAGAATTTGAAACCACAACCTATCTTGGGCGGAACTTGTACCGGTGCCTCTTCTAACCAAGAGGTATGTAATGGTTTTACACCTTTTCAGGCACATAGAATTTCATATAAAATGGCCTCATTTACACACTATTTTCGCACCTTTTTTTACGCATCCCATCCATGACCGCAAATAAACGTGATCATGCGTTACTCATGTGCATCAGTTTCATATATAAGTGAGTGCAAACAAACAACCCCTGAGTTTGTTTTATAATGTATTAAGTTTTTTCTTAGGTACCATTCAAAAAAAATAAATTTCTTCAGCATATTTTTCTAAATTATCTTTGTTTACATGCCTTTCTAACATCTTTTATGTTGAAAGGTAGGAAAACTAATAGAACTGTATGAAGAAATGGACTTGGTATTTGATGCAGCAGCCTACTGATCTTCAGATCGGTTTATTTAGGGTGTTGTTCCAAAAAATGGATAACACGTGGGCCTTTCTTAAATACCCAAAATTTCCAAAAGAAGGAAAGCAACCACTTGCAAGTAGTGGAAATTTTCATTACCTCTGAAAAATAGTTCCAACTCGCAAAATAACAGTAAACAGTAGCTAAACAGCACACTAAGATAATTAAGAAAAAGTCCAACTCTGGTAGTCCCTCTAATTGTTCTACAGCTATATTTAATAGCTAACTTAGCCTATCTCCTGGGAAGCAGTAACCAATCAACATTCAAAATTAAATTGATGCATAGCTAACTTAGGTCATGTTTGGCAATCAAATCCTCGGGGATTCTTCACTGGTTTTCTGGAAAGCCATGGAAAACCCGTGTTTTGCAATTGTAAACCCTTGAGGATTGGGGTCAGTGGAAATCCTCATTTTTGGAGATTTTTTATAGGATTTTGAAATACTCATGTTTTTGGATTTACTCATCGATACCTATTTTTCTCAACTCTACGCATTGATAATTTGATATGCACCAATATTGATGTGAGATCCTTATTGAAAAATCCTTGCTCCAAAGGCAATGAGAAATCCTCAATCTGCAAATTCGTCACTTGTTACCAAATGTGTGCTTATTTCTCTCATCTTATACCTGTTTTGAAGTCATATGGCTTGTTTGACTACTCAAAGAAATGGGAATTAAGATCCGTAGTCCTATCTCTTTCAGTGCTGACTACACTAGTATCGTTCCGATCACACTCAATCCAGTTTATTGTGAGTGCACAAAACACATGAAGGTTGATTGCCATTCTATTTGGGAAAAACTTGAGGGAAATCTTCTGACACTACATTATGTTTCGTGATCCAACCAAATTGTGGATATATTTACCAAAGCTGTTATGAGATCGGCATCATTTTCTCATATCCAAATTGATCCTTCTTTACCCTTATCAGTTTGAGGGGGATTGTGAAGGATAGAAATTAGAAACCACTGTAACCTATGTACACCCATTTGTATACAACACAGGAGCATCATACCAATGTACAGATCCTATAAGATCGATGACTAGGAGTAGTGGTTTTTTATTTTCTCTAATCAAGGGATTGTGATAGTAATTTCCCTATTGAAAGGGATCAGATATGAATGGGGATCTCGGTCATGAGAAAAGACTGCTCTCTCTCTCTCTCTCTCTCTCTCTCTCTCTCTCTCTCTCTCTCTCTCATGTAGTGAACAGTTTCAATTACAGAAGTATCAAAATAAGATAAGCAGAATGCTCAATGCTCGAGAATATGCTAGATGAAATAGAAATTACTTAGCACTTAAAACAAAAATGCGCTCCTCTGTCGACAAAGTGAATAGCAGTACAAGGAGTATCTACTACCGGTGTTGCATGGGAACATAGTGGATATAGATTACTTTGGAGATTACCTAATCCAGGACTAGAATTTCCTTCCAGGAGATATGGGCACATTATTACTGCCTCATCAGATTACTGGTCTAGATTGTTTAATCATTGCATCTTGTGTTCCAGGCTTGAGGATATGGTGCACATCCTTGGGTTAAAAAGTCATATTATCTCTTTCGATCTATTCTTTATTGTCGCTCGTTCCTTTCTTTTTTCGTTTATTGTTAAGTCTTGTTCTCAGTCCACAAATTTCATCCCATTGGGAGTTGATTTCTTCTCTTAATCTTCCTATATGCTGGTTCATTAATATATGCTTCACGTTATTAGCTTCTACTGTATTTTCATGACCTCATTCTTTTAACAATGAAAATCAAACCAAATATGTTGGATTCTATGCATTTTTGCTATATGATATTCATATATTGCACCCAGTTTGTTCTTAATTCTGACAGTTGAAACTTGCAGCTTTTATGAATATTTGCTCAAAGTATGGGTACAAGGGAACAAAACTGAAGCTGTGAAGCACTATAGGTTAGGGATTTTATCTGCAAAGTGACAATTTACTCTTTTCCTCTTAAGAATATCTTTCATTTCAAGGTAGTTATTTCAGAATCATCTTAGATAAAGCATAACTTTTCAAGAGCTTCATTTAGACCCAACCAGAAAATACATTCCAAGAAGGAAGTTTTTCCCAAAACTACACTGTGGGTGGGCCTGTGATTTCCTTGAAACTGACCTTTAGACAAGACATCTTTGTATGGCTCTCCCTTTAAATGTTGTAGGAGAAGGAATATTTCAGCCATGACAGTTCATTGTCATAAGAGATGAGTGCCATTTGGGGGTGGTAGTGACTTCCAAATTCGTTTCCTTTTCTTCTTCTTCTTCCTTTTTTTTTTTTTGCATGTGTGTGTTAGTGACTTTCTAAGTTTGGATGTTGGATCTGTGATATGTCGCTTGACCTGGCCCTGTAGGCTGTTCTGCTTCTAGCTTAGAAGTGGTCCCATTTTTCATCGGTGCAATGGATCCAACCTACGATCAACCCAAACCCCTACCCACACAACACTCAGCTTATTGGAAGACATCCCAATTTGGTACTGATCCAACAGTTATCCACCGGATTAAATCTCAGAACTGCTGTTCTCATAAATGCCCAATGCTTATTGGCTTTATGTGGTGTCGACCAATTCATGAAGCTAGGTGATTCAGGTTTGGATTGATCATAGACAACTCCACATGGGGATCCCATTGCCAATTGCATACATACAGGTATTCAATTGCCAATTTGCATACAGCATACCCCTAAAAAACCCAGAATGTGTAAACTTTACTAACTTGCTAATTTTTTCACCCATCTGTAAATAGAGAAATGTGGGAGACATCAATGCAAGGTCTAGTGAGCTTGATTCGGAAAACTTCTCCATCATCATTCACATATATTTGTGAGAAAAATGGTGGTTCTTTGTCTCATAAGGTAGGTTCCTGCTAGAGTTCTGAGAAATTCCTTCCGATCCGATATACATTATATTATTGTGTGGAGCATTATGTTTTTTTAATTTCTAATTGGAACAGATGGATGAATTAGCATGCTTTGTTCCTGGAATGTTGGCTTTGGGCTCATTTGGTTATGAACCAGACAAGGCGGGAAAATTTTTATCTCTAGCGGAAGAGGTAATTTTCTGTATAAAGTACGTTAATTTTTTTTCCTTCTACAATGGGTGGTTTATTAGAAGAACATAATGATAAAATATTAGACACAGTCTCTAGTGGGGAAACTGAACACATAACAGCTGCCACATGTCCTAAAAGATCGCAATATAAAATAAAATATATGTTCTCAAAGTATAAACTCAATCAGTAAAGAAAGATCTCAACTTATGTGGCCTGCTGCAGCATACACGATAATGTTAAGAGAATTATAATCTTTGCTCCCATTGTATGAGTCACTTCTGAATAGACCCAAAATTAGCAACTCTAGTAGAGAAATAATCAGGTGCTGCCATCAGGCTTGTCTTGACGACACCTGACCACCTGTTTGACAAGCGTGGGGTCTTCCTTTCCTTGATTCAACCCATTCATATCACATGTCCTTTCCCATTCAGAGACTAAATTTCACTCCAAGAAGAATGATTTAAACCACTGAATTGATCATGTTGGAGGTTGTTCCAATGAAAGGAGTAAGATTGAAAGAAATAAAAGATGGGCAAGGATGGCCGTGAACTCCAAGAAGGAAGAACAAGAAAAGTGAGGAATGGCCCAAACTAGTTATTTTGTTTGTGGGCAATATCCAAAACCATACTTTTGGACATTATAAAACATACCCTTTTCTCCAAGTTTTGGAGAGTAGGATATATATGCCTTCACCCTTTTATAGTAGTAGTAGGGAAGACTGGAATTTTTTGCTATGATTTGAATCCAAGTCAAAGACAGTAACATCTGTAAAAGCTTTTAATGCCTTAATGGGTTGGTGCTCACTGACAAACAACTGCTAGTGCAGAAACCAAAGCATGGATTGGAGACATCATATTATTTATTGTATGAGAAGTCTTTTTTATTTTTTCGCTACATCTGATATTCAAACTCACACACTCTACTCACACACCCATGTTCCTTACCAGCTGAGCGACGGAAGTCTTTTATTTAGGTAGGGCTGTTATTATGGTGTATATTTTGTTGTTGGCCTCTTTTTGGTCTCTGCTTGCTAGTGTGTGCGTGCACACGTGTATGGTATGGGCAGGCAGGCACTTTCATGATCCTTTTTGTGAAGTTCATTACTTTTATTAGGCTTGGCTTTATTGTCTGGAAACCTATGAGAAAAAATTGTTTCTAAAAGCTTCAAAAAAATTGTTCCTAAAAGCTTCCCACTTGTCACTTATGAAGAACGATGTGCAAGACTCATGTTCTTTCAAGCTATAGAACTAGAATCATATACTTTTTCATCAAGTGATGCACGCTCATGGAGTAATTATTTTTTTTTGTTTTGGAACTGGCTTTGATTGATATCTTTCTTGTTTCTTGAACTATCGATTTGTTTTATTTTTTGCAGCTGGCTTGGACATGCTACAACTTCTATCAGTCTACTCCAACCAAACTGGCAGGGGAAAATTATTTTTTTCGTTCTGAGCAGGTTGGACATGGTTTATTTTATGATGCTTGATCAAGAGGAACTGAATCCTCTTCCCCTTTTCCTGATCCAAAAATAAGTACAGGCAGGGCTCGAGATTTGGAAATATAATCTCATTGATTATTTGGATTCTGATCATGGTAATTGCCCTAAAATATTCGTCTCATTGGAGTTCTTTCTAAATGGATGATTGCAACAATTTCCCTTGTTTGACAAGGGAAAATTGGACAGTTGGGATCATCATATTGAGGTTTTTGCTACATGATAAGAACCAACAACAGTTTTGACCACCAAAAGGTTGGGTCGACTTGTACGGTTTTTAGGGCAGAGCTAATACTACAAATACAATCGAACATCATGTATTTCTTGTTTTTCGCTGAAGATTTTATCTTACATGAGAGCCTGGTTTCACTGCATAATTTCTTAAACATAATTGCAGGACATGAGTGTGGGTACATCCTGGAATATATTGAGGCCGGAGACTGTTGAATCGCTTGTGTACCTCTGGCGTTTAACGGGAAACAAAACATACCAAGAGTGGGGTTGGAATATATTCCAAGCATTTGAAAAGAACTCCCGAATTGATTCAGGCTATGTTGGACTGAAGGATGTATGAGTTTCTCTTCCCCTTTGCCCCAGTTATTTTGTTTTTCATGCTTGTATTCACGTTTGTAATTTTCATAATAAATATTATTATATGGGCTGTGAAAATGATGTGAAGGACAAAAATATCATTGGGATACATTATCTCTGTTTTTTGGGCAGGAGGTAAAACCATGTAGGACTTGATTATTTTTTATATTTGCATAATGAACTAAAATTTATCTAAATAATATATATTGTACAATTATTATATACTATAACTGTATAGACTATAGAGAAGTTGATGAGGTCTCATGTTTCCGTGTTGGCCTTGTCCGACTCTATATGTTTCTAACATCAATGGATCTGTGTTTAAATTATCTAAGACAAAACTCAAAATTTAATATCATAATTTTTATAGTAACTATGATTCTGGTTTTCTGGTGTCCAGGTTAACACAGGTGCTAAAGACAACATGATGCAAAGCTTCTTCCTCGCAGAGACCCTGAAGTATCTCTATCTCCTATTCTCTCCTCCGTCAGTCATCTCTTTTGATGAGTGGGTGTTCAATACAGAAGCCCACCCTCTGAGAATCACTCCTCGACACAATAAGGGAGAGAATGTCAGAGCATTGGGTGCAAAGCAAAAGCCTCCCTCTCGCTTGTTTGGCAGGAAAGAGGGGTGATTGTGAGATGGTCAGCCATCAGTTCTAATATGAAATTTTGGTTTTATTTTGATTCTAACACTTTTGTGTCACTCAGATAAACCAAGATGTCACCAGTATTAGTTCCCCCTCCCCCCAACTGATGTCCTCTCGCGCAACAGTCTCTTTACTAACAGCTAATCTAATATATTTCTGTTTATTTGCGATAAATACAAAGCTATGGCCATTCAGTTTTCTGGATGCAATGACAGTGTATTATATAGATTGAACCTGCTAGGCTAGATTATTATTTACTACTTGTTTTTCTTATTTTTCTAAGGAATGAGATCTGTCATAGGCTTCAATAAGATTTTAGTACTTCTTGGACAGTGTTTCCACTTGTGCAACGGTTTGATGGAATTTTATTGTCGAAATAAGGATTAGTGCTGTGTGTTTGAGCATTCTTAGTTATAGACTTCCACTCATCTTGTCATCATGTAAACTGATGTTGCTGCACCAAATGGTAGTAAAAAAATGGGAAGGACTTGCCCTAGAATTATATATGTTAAATGGCTTTGTATTCTTCTTTTCCTCTCTTTTCTGCTATATTAAAATCTCAGAAAAAGAGGCTGCTCTATGTAGGATTTACAGATTAAAGTTTTCTAAGTTGGTTATCAGTTGGCTATTTCTCTTTAGATGTTCCTTTGATTATTTTCTCAAATCATCTGTCACATTTGCAGGGCAGGCTATTACATAAATGCATGCTACAGGGAATATTGTCTTAGTCTGTATGTCCTAATAGAAGTGACTTGGAAAGATTCTGATGGGGAAATGAGTCTTCAAGTGATTCTCTTGCCAGTGTAATTTAGCATGCAGGTAGCTTTCGAAAAGGCATGTCCAACAAAGAAGCATATAACTTTGAGAATTGAAGCAATTTGAAACATAAGCTCTGAAAAACATGGAGAGCTTAAATAGAAGGCCCGTCTCAGGCCACAGTAAAATATTTCTTTAGTTTCTTTCTGTTCTTTTACAGGAAAAAGGCTTCACCACAATGCTTATGATGCATTTGCCTCGTTTTTTTATTTTTTTATTTAATTCTTTAATAATCCTATCAACTTAATATAAAACGATGTCAATAATTTATCTTGACCTTTTAAAATCGAGATATATCCCTAGAGGACATCATTAAAAAAAAAAAATAGAATTCTTGTTTTAAGCCTTACGAACAAATTCATAACAGTAAAGTTTTAGCATTCTAGAATACAGATTTTAAGGGTCAATTTCTTGACCATTTTGAGTAATTTGTTTATCCGTTGTTGCAGAAAGTAAACCACATTGTAAAACTCATGATGCAACTACCATATTTCTTAAGCATATTTCAACTTTTAAATGATTTTGTCTCACAACTTATAGAGATGTTTATAAATTACTAGGACAGTTTTAAAGTCCAAAAATCACTAGTGGGCATCACCAAAACGCCCTTAGAAGCTAGTATAAAGGTTTTAAGCCAATTTAAAATAGTTAATAATTTGTCAATCTGGTATATCCACCCTTTCAAGCATTACTTGAATGGCCTCGAAAGAGTGACATCTAAATTTTTTACCGTTTTAAAATATTATTTACTTTCTTCATATTCTTCTACATAAAAAAAAAAAGAAAAGAAAAATAAAACCTAACTAAAGTGCTTATGATGCTTAAGCCTCAGTTTTAATGAATATTTTAATTTTCAATAATCTTGTCCGAACATCGAACAATGTCACTAACTTGTTCATTAACTTTTTAAACCAGAAAATTACTAGCAGATATTGCTAAGTAGTCTTTAGGATGCTTGTATTAAACCTTTTGAACAATTTCAAGCAATAAAAATACAACATTCTAGCAAACAAATCCTTTTAGGGTCGATTTTTATACTATTTTTAATTTTTTTTATTTTTTATTTTTTATTTTACAATTTATCAAAGAAAGTAAACCACTTTGTAAGACTCATAGTTTTCACTAGATAGTTCCCTAAGATGCTTCTACATTATAAAATGCACACAACAGGGCAACACTCCCTTGCGTAATCTCTTTTAACACGGGGCCACTGCTTCGGCCTCTATCGACCTTGGCCCCCAGCCACCAGTCTTCAGTTGTAGTGGAGTTCCAGGCCTGTAATTTTGTAAGACGTGAATGTTGTGTACATTTGACTTGCAGTAGTAGTGCGTGACTAATCTAGCGTACACATTTTTATTCCTCATCCAATCCCAAGTCCCATTAGAGAATGTGTTTTTTCTTTTAAAAAAACATGGGAAATTAATAGATGCGATGTCAAAAAAAAAAAACCGCGATATGTAATGGTCCCTCACCTATAGGTTGTAACTCAGCTGGCTAAAGACATGAGTGCATGATTTTGAATCCCCATCGTAGCTAAAAAATGAAAAAAAAATTAAAAAAAAGGAACCTCTTCTATTTCCAAATTTGGGCACACAAATGTTGTTTAGACTAAATAATATGAAAGCATCTGGTAAAATGATAATCTCACAATATTTCCAAAATCATATTATTAGTTTCTCTTTTCTATCCACATTTAAAATGACCTCAAATTTGAATCTTATGTTCACGTTAGTACAGCAAAAGGTGAAGGGGGGTGGGTACATTAAGAGAAGACAAAAAAAGAAACCCAAAACCAAAGGCTTTCTTTCCAGTGGCCCTATGCAAGAGCTTGTCAAATAATGGCGCCTAGTGTTACAAAATTAGGGCGACAGAAATAAAGCTAGTATACAAAAGAATGGCTTTGAATTACCAAAAAAACTCAATGGCTGAGGCTCTACTCTATATCCCTATGCTCTAAAGGCTTCTTTAGGGAACACATAATATACAAAGGGGCAGTGTATACTCAAAAAATACAAGATGACGAAGTATCTTCTTCCTTGACCCACAAAGCAGCATTTGCATCTGTGGTAGCTGGGACTACAAGGGGTGACTTGATGTTTCTGATAAAATCTCTTTTGCTGCCATCGAAGGGTCTTGGGTATGTACAGGTCTGCCAAGGTCAAACAGAGGCTTTAGTCTCTTCTCCACCTCACTGCATTGTAGATTCAATTCCTCGAGTATCATAGACTCGGCTGACTTGCAGGATCGCTCATCCCTAAAAGCAAGGATCCATCTCCCATCAACCAAAGCCTTTGGCTTGGATCTTCCCAAGGTGTTAGACTTGATAGGGTCCACAAATGGTAGATTCCATGGACGGATGCGCAAGTGCATCCATTTTGGATGCTTATCATCTATTCTGGGCTGTAGACAAATAAGTTATCAGCTGATACTGCAATTGCTTTCGGTCAATTTACCTCAGAACTGATTAATTTCATCAGACGAGAAATAAAATTAGAAAAAAAATTTAGGAAATAAAATGGCCCCCAGCCAGTAAATATGTTGCAGTTTCTCCACGGCTTTAGTTTGTACAAGTGCAGCCGTATGTTGGAAATCCAAACCATTAAAATGACAAAACCTTCCTGTGAATAGCTTATGCAAAAAATATCAAGCAATTAAGTAATTCTCACCTTTCATTCTGTGGACAGAGAGTAAACTGTTGAGAAGCAAAGGTCCACATGAAAGGTTTAAAAACTATGATCCACTGAGAGAAATTTTGTGCAGAAACCATTCATGGAAGGGGTACTTGTGTCAACAGTTTGGATAATTGAAACATGGGCCTTGAACAAATTGAAAACCCAAGCAGAACTCACCTTTGCAGGCCAAGTGTCGTATATTTCCCACTTCCCACTTTTGAGAAAGCAAATATGAAGCACACTAAGTTTCAAGTAACCAAACCCCAGAAATGTAAAGCTGAAAGATAATTGTTGTAAAGTTGTACATACATTTGAACCAGGCAAGGGTGCAACAACACGAACAATTCCAAAGTTCTGCTTGAGGGGCAATTCTTCTGCAAGGAGAACCCACCCAGATGTTTCCCTGGAGACTGCTAAAAAGTAAAAGTGCCGCTCTTTCCCCCTTTCAAATGCAATTCTGCAAGGCACTGCATTGACTGTGCAAACAATAGCTACACATGGTCAGTAACAAAACCTGTATACATTTTCTTTAACAGCCAAATGCATCTTATGTTAAGTAATAAGTCGACACCATTTTCTCTAAGGGCGACGAGTGTGAAGAGCCATGTAGGCCTGTTGGTTGCTTCTGCCTAAAGTTTGACACTGGGTGAAGCCCATCTGTTTATAGTGCTTCAAAATGCTGGGCCTAACCTTAATGGGTCTTCACCCAATCTCAGGCGTGCCTCAATGGAAAACCTAAATTATCATCCAAGCCAAAGTTTAGGCCCTGGCTAATCTACAAGGAAAAAGAATTCCAGGTCTGCCCCGTGGCAAGTTCGCAAGTAGGTAACGGCTGCACAACACTGCCAACAGTACTGTTGCACACCATCAGTTAAAGGAATAAAAGGACTAACAGATAACAACTTACCTAGGTTTATCTCAACACCAGGCTTTGGAGTTAGTAAGTCCAGGCCAGCAGTTTTTGCACGTGGATTTACAAGGGGATCTAATGGAGAACAGACAGGGGGTTCCTCAGGCAAGGCCCCTCCAATGGAGAAAATTCGTAGTTGATGACAAAGTACGTATACCTAAACAGATTAGAGGCACAAGTTAATGAAACAGAAAAACTAAAAGATATGTGCATCCATCAGAACCAAAAACTAAAATACAGACTTGAAACGAAGCAGTCAAAAGTCAGATGTTAGATTAAAAGAGAAAATTAAAGGAATGCAACTTGAGATGACTCGGGCCTATACATAGAAAAATAGAACCAACACTTGCGTAAGGAATTGAAGTTTTACGACTGATGAAAAGAGAGGGAAGCCAATAAAGATTTGAAATGAAGTAGTCAAAAGTCACAAGTTACATTGGGGATTGTCTAAACGTCACCCAAAAGAGTGATGATCAGAAAAAGCGGACCTCACAAAGCCAACCACAGGGGGGATTTAAAAAACAGGCCAGTATGAGTCACCTCGAAGTTGATTCCTGGCAATTAGCATGAAGTTGACCGAGTATCTGTGACTTGATCGAGTGTTGTCGGCTGAGTTGAATTATTGGGTCCAGAGTTGACAAAGTTGCTCACCAATACTAAGATTTAAGATCATGGCAAATAGAGCAGATAAGTTCTCAATGATAATGAATCGGCCCAGTCAAAGGTGCGGCAAGGCTCTTTCGCACTTCGCCTGGAGGTCAGATGGGGCTCCATATTTAAGTGCACGCCTACTCGCCTAGGCTCTTACACCTAGGTGCACCCGAGCACCTAGGAAGTTTTGGGGAACACCTATGCCTTTTATTTTCGTCATTAGCTTCTTCTTTCTTCTTTCCCTTTTTATCGTCTTCTACTTCTCATTTTTATCCTTCTTTTCCAACTAAGGTTTTTTAAACAATCAATTGTATGAATTTCTAATGGCTAATCAATTGTATGATGGCATAGGAGAACATGATATAGAATTTAGTGGATGCAGTCATTAAACATTGAGAGTTCTATTCTAACTCTTGAGATTTTACTCAAGCACTTGGACTTTTACTTGAGGCCTGTTTGCCTACTTTGTATTAAATTCCTAGGAGCAATAGTAAAGAAGGTTCTGGTGATGGGATATTGAAAAGGCGGGGAGTAAGTGATATAAGGCAAAGATGTAGATGGGGTCTTCACTTTCCTAGGATTTCATTTACTAGAGTGATGGTTGGGTGATCATTTCCTACCAAAGGGAAGACTATTTGATGGTCCTTCATGGATCATCACCTTTGCTCCTATTTTAAATCCTTCAATAAGAAGGCTTTTAGAATTTCTAGGAACTCAGTGCCAATCAAAATGCCATTATGAGTTATGACTAAGGTAGTTTTTATGATACACTTCTAATTTATGGATTATTGGTAAAGTAATTGGTATTATAGTTCCTTTCTTCTTCTTATTTGTTGTACTCTATATTTTCTATTTTGAATAGGCATATATATGGGCAATATATAAAAAAAAAGGGCCAAATGGCTTTTATTTAAATAACAATGGTATGGCACAAGAGTAAAAGCTCTAACACACACAGGCTTATTTCCTTTATTTTTGTTGGATATGCATGGGACTCGGACTTTAGAAGGGTTTGGCGTCTAGCTTGACCTGACTTCTTTGTCATGAGCAGGCCCCACCTCATGCACAAAAGCAATGGATAGCAATGCTGTAACACCATGATTGCATTGAGTTCATGTATTAACAAAATTAGCTTTGGGCCGTAGGGCTGACGTCAGCACAATGGTCAATTGAAAATGCATTTGAGCCACATTAAGTGTATATATGGTGGGTCCTTTCTATCAAAGGTTAGCTGAATTAGGAGGCTGGCCCCATTGTATTTGCTTTCATGCTTCAGTCTAGTGGAAAGCACCTATGACAGTCATATGGTGAGAAGGTTTAATATCCCATCATCCCGCTCCCCCAATAAGACCTATTAATTCAATTTCATTTTTTTCATCATTTTCAACAAAGAATAATGGAAGTAGCTCCAACAAAACCTTAACCATCTCATGCAATTGTTCGCCGGCAGCAAAAGATGATTGACCTGGAAAAAAAGAGAGTAGAAAGCAAACTGAGATTCATCTATCGGGGAGCATATTAGGAAAATTCAACATTTTAAATAAAAAATCGAGCTACAGATATAATCCAACTTCTCAATTAAACAAAAACCAAGCTGCATTATTTGTCCAACCTTCTGAAGAACTCGTGAATGATGGAAACAACAAACACTTGGGATCTTTTTGAGGAGATGAAGCTTCGATAGCTGCAGTTAAGAATTTAAAGCTGGTGTCAACACTGCCCAACACTAACATACTTTAATCAACCACAGACATAAGAGTTTAAACAAATACCTTTTTTGCACTTCTTCCACTGATCCACAAGAACTGTTATAAGCAGATCACACCAGCTTCCTCGAATTTCACCAAGAAGGCGATTAGTGCAGTTACTGTGTGAATCCTATGCATCAAGAAGCTACAGCATCACTTTATAGTTTATACGGTAAGGTGTAAGGTTAAAAAAAAACAAAAAACATAAAGAAGAGATGACAAATGTAAATGCATTACTAATACCAGTTAAATACATATAGAAGAAGACAAGACCAGCCAGTAATTGAATAAATGAAACAAAAGGCTAAGTGACACAGGAAAGTGAGATAGAAACTAAACAGGAAAATGACTATACAGACATCATGATATGTTACATGACAAATGCTATGTAGCTGATGATGCCTCCTAAGTTTGGATGTAGAGATTCTTATACTTTTCTCATGAAAGTGACTCCCCTCTTGCAGACTGCAAAAATTTGGTTCTCTTAAAAGGCCATTTACCAGAAAAAGTAATTGTCTTCATATGTTTCTTGCAGCCAAGAAAGATTCAAACCAGCTCCATCTTTAGTATACAAAGGCTAATTTGAGGATGGACTTTTGTGAGAAACAACTAGTGTTTTTTCTTCTATTTCTAAAATATGTAATCAAATTTTCATTAGAAAAAGTTTGGTTATATTTTAGGGGAAATTAGGAGATCAGAAAAGGCAATTTGACAAATGGGAAAATGTGAGTATGACAGAACTGGAGATTGACTGCCTCATCCATATCAGTATTGGTATTACAGGCAAAGTCATCGCTTATTTAAGCTAAAAAAACCAATGTTTTTCCTTCTAATTCTAAACTATGTAATCAATTTTTCATTAGAAAAAGTTAGCCTATATTTTAGGGGAAATTAAGAGTTCAGAAGAAGCAATTTGATGAATGGGAAAATGTGAGGATGACAGAACTGGAGATGGCTGCCTCATCCATATCAGTATTGGTATCACAAGCAAAGTCATGAATTATCTAAGCTCAAGAAAGACTTCTGAGAAACATCACAAGCATTGTAACAACAACATTAGGGCATGAATTTGGAGGGTGGTTCGGTTACATTACATGCATCTTTAGTGGTCTTCCCCAATCCCTAATATTAAAAGCATTGTGACCAAAACATGGAAAAGTCGGCAATTTCATCAACTAAACAGACCATGTAATCATTTTTTTCCATATCACCCACTACAGTCTTTCTTACTTAGAAACTTGTTAGAGTTTCTATACAAGTATAACACTCTCATGTGCCAAGGTCAAGGTTTCACGATGGTCTTACATGAAAGTTCTGATCAAAGGCTTTTCTCCCCTTTTTTCTTCATTTAAAATGGTAAAGTTCAAGCTTTTTTAATTAGTAGTTTTGTTTCAATAAAGGAGAAAAAAATTAAAGCAATTCAGCAAACTAATTTTATTATTGAAAGCATATTTCTCTTGTTTACTTTTACATTATTATTATTATGGTAATCACAAAAATACTTCCACATCCAGATGAAGTGAAGTGATGAAATCAATCTGGCACATATGCCAGCATGTCCAGTTTGCCATCCTTTTCCCCTGAAAGGTGCTGGACCTAAGTTGCCAGGTCAATAAATACATGGTTCAGTGTGATATCTGGTGCATACAATGTGCATATTAAAATTCCATGCATTATCACTGCTTAATGATTCTAATAGTATAGTGTAAACTAGATAGAATATGGAGAGCATCACGCCACAGACACACATATAAGGTACACTGAGTCAACAGAAAACACCAATTTAAAAAGAGTTGTAATATTGTTTTTGTGGATCAAATATGCTCCATTCAAGTGTTCACTACATTGTTTTCTTTCTAATAGTCCTACTGATTTCTTAAAATAAATTGCCACCCATAAGGAGTACCTAGTTCATGGTTCCAATATCCCATTGTGTAGGAGATGCACATATTACAGATTATAAAGATTTTTGCATGCAGAGAAGGTACCAAGTTCACACTGGGTTTGGATTCAAAAACCTAGACACAATATAACCACTCCTACACTTCATCTATTATAGTATGGCACTATAAGAAGAAAAGTGCATTAAGAAGAGAAATATTTGACACCTCCAAAAGGTAGCTAGATGCATATGTACATTTATCTGGATCAAGTACCACTAAGCTTGACAATTGGAAGCAGCTTAAACACAGCTATTAAGAAATCCTATCATCCACATGTAACATGAGGAAGACACTTGAATCATCTTACTTTGAGTAATTTAAGGTGATGACTGCTAAATTCTTCCTGACAGTATGGAAGCAGCTGACGTAAAAGCCAGCCACCAGCCCACAATGTCTCTGCAGATAAGTCTGACCTACATAAAAGACTGATCAATGCATCAAGCACCTACAAGAGAAAGATATCCGTCATCAACTATAATAACATCCTTTAAATTAATAGAAAGTCAAGCATAAAGCTCCACATCATCCGTGAATAGGTAAGTGAAAGCCTTCACTCAAGAACTGTGCACTCATTTTGGACAATGGAAACTTGTGGGCCGTTGATCAAGTGGTTAGGATCATCATCCAAGCTGTTGTCATAGTATATAGGATTTTTTCTTTTCTTTTGTCTCTGTGTGTGGTGGTGGCTAGGTTTTTTATTTTTTGGTTGGGGTGGGGGTTGGGGGGGTGGAGAAGTCCCACCCCAGGTGAGCCCTGCAAGCATGAGCTGAGGTGAGGGGGCCCCCACACACACAAAAGATCCAGTGCACACGTGCATGGATCTTACGGTGCACACCACCTAGTGGGGCCCACCTAATCACCAGTCCGAAGGGCCCACACACACAAGGACTCCCCTTGATAGTCACGGATCCGAATGGACTGGACCATTGGATTGACTGCAATTTTCTTCTTGTATATAAATGTTGAGTTTGTGGCCATGGATCAATGGGTTAGGATGATCTGATGTGCCTGGAATTTTATTTATTTGTATATCAAGGGGTGTCCCAGCCCTTTGGGCCAAACTAATCCCTATGGGCCCAGACTAAGTTTCATCGTGATATAGATTACAATGAAAATTACGTAATTGGGCTATCATATGAAGGCATTTGATCCAGCACATGGCGTTCAGACCCATGTGTGGGGAGTTTTGTTGGATTAGGAAGCCCAAACAGTCCGCTAATAACAAAGTTCAGTCGTAATAGGGGTTGCAATAAAATAACAGCACATTACAAGTGGCAGATGTGTCATTTTCTTAAACTCGATTCAGAAAAGGGAAAATCTCAATATATAATACACTTTTGGCTCATTTTCGAAAAAGTGCAGGAAGATTTGAATATTTAAAAAAGAGTATAAAAGTTTTCAATATTTCTTTCAACCAAGTCCTCTCCATAAAAAAAAATTAAAATATGACAAAAATGCCCTAATGTTTTTTTTGAAACTTTCCCTTTCATAGATCATTTAAGAGAAATGATCAAGTCCAACCAAACTAACCTAGTGGGGCCCGCTTTAGCTACCTTTATGCATAGGTGGTTAAATAAGAAGGGTTTATATGGATTCCAAATGACTGAAAAACTAGCTTCATTAAATGGTTATGACTTATGAGCATCCAAATCAAGTTGGAAGTTGGTCCCCAGTGCATATACATGGTTTATAAGGGTGTTTTGGTCATTTTTCAAATCTTTTTATGAAGAGGACTCGATTGAAAAATGAAAGATATATGGAAAACTTTTATACTCTTTTGAAATATTCAAATCTTCATGTACTTTTTTTTTTAAAATAAGCCAAAAGTTTTATACTTATTTGAAATTTTCCCTACAGAAAATGGGGCAGCAATAGCCCTATTTTTGGGCCTAACCCAAAGCAAATTGGGTCCAGCACCCATTAAGTCGCCCATGGGTGGGCTTCAAACTGGTAGGAACCAACTATCCAAAAGGTGGTACATGTGGACCCATGACAGATTTTGTGCAAAAAGTGTCCGGACATCCCATCCAGCAAAATTCCCTAGCATAGATATCAGAATCCTACGATTCGTATCCCGAATCTTAAGGAAAAAGATTCGTATCTATGTAATGAATCCCATTTACAAATGAATCTTAGGATTCAGGTGTGAATCCTGCGATTCGATACTTGTTTCATTGAATCTTACGATTCAAGCGATTCGACTAAGCGATAATGGCTATAGCCAATAAGCTAATATTAATAATCTTTTACCTTTTTTCTTCCTTTATTCTCTCTTTCTTTTATTGCTTGTATTTATAAAAGGTTATTTAGTAGTTAACGAAACCTCGTAAGAATGTTTTACAGCTTTGATAAGGTTTTAAAGATGAATAAAGAACATGCATTTAACTAAAGCATTCGACTGTACGTATGGTGCTTGTTTATATCTTCTTCTTTTTTTAATATATTTTGGTTTTTATTCTTCATGAACACTTTCTTAACTTTAAGAGATAACCTACCGTGTAAGATTGATGGTTTGGATTTTATTTTATTTTTATATTTTGATTTAAAGATAATAAAAATATATATATTGATACTTTAAACTTATTTAACTATTTACACATCATTTATTTGATATATATATATATATATAATAATATATGTCATGATGTTCTTGATATGATTGTATGAAAGACTTACTTGTTATTATATTTATACTACTATAAATGGAAAAATGAATGGTTATGAATAAATACTTTTTTATTTTTCTTTTTTCTATTAATTTTTAATTATTTTTCATTTTTATTAGAAAAATAAAAAATCCTACGATTCGCGATTCGATTCGATTCATGGGTATGAACGATTTGCGATACGATTTCGGTTTTGAAAACTATTTTTCTCTCCATTGAGCTATCTAAATTGATCCCATTAGCTTCTATACTTAATAAATTATCATATGCAACAGGGAGAAATGATTCTCTTACTAGAGTTTTCCATAGCCTTTATAAGTTGCATCAGTCAAATGTGTCTAACAGTGCACAGTCTACAGTCAAGCAGTGAATAAAAATTGGTTCTTGAGTGTTCTTTTCTCCATTATTTGGTACTCCCATTAATTCTTCTTTGATCTATGGTGTTTTATGCATGAGATCCTGTCATTTGGTGGAACAAAAAACATATTTTTTCCTGTCTTTTTAAGTCCAGGATTCGGCAGTCCCTATATACTGTCTGCAGCAGTTTTCTGACAGTTCGCATACTGTTCTGGGGATCCTTGGGTACCCAGGACTGCATCAGGGAGGGCCCATCAAGACCTCTCCAATCCCAAACCCACCCACCCACCCACCCCTCCCTCCCTCCCTCCCTCCCTCCCTCCCTCCCTCCTTCCGATCCCCCCCATGTGGGCCTCACCACAGGCCGTATGTAAATGAGGAAGCACACTCTCATCAAAGCAGGAGTGACTAGAACTTAATCGAGTCGCAGATTGCCTAACCTTATTGTAATGGTCCACAAGGGACGTTTGCCTTTTACATATGGGATAGGAGAATGGATTTACCTAAGTAAATGTTACACATGCAAATGCTACATATGTGAAACACATTACCATGTTTGTCAAAATCACCATTTACACACAAGTAAACAAGTATATTTGACGGTTCTAGATGTGTTTGGATTCTTTGGACTTTTTCACAAATTTCTCAAAGTCCATGAAGATGAAAGATAAGAAACTAAACATCTTGATAGTTATCATCAATTTGAGAATACAGAACGGTCCGAATCATGAATTGGGGGCCCACAAAAGTGCAGAAAATTAGAGCTATAGGTTGGGATTTTTTAGATGCTCTTCACAAATTACTCTAACTCTGAAGATTTGAGATAATAAACTTAAAGGTCTTGGGGTTCATTAGTTCAATAAACAAATTAAATGGTTCGGATTACAAATACGGGACCCACAAAAATGAAGAAAAATAAGTGGTTGATGGGATTTTGGTCTTGTGACCAATTGCAATCACCGTGTGAAGATGTACTGGTGCCTTTTTGCAGGTGGGAGATGTGAAAGTGAGTCTTGCACCTATTTAGGTGTGAAAGTTTTCATGCGAAAATGGCCATATTTACACACCATTCTCACACAGCCCAAACAAACGAGATGATGTGTAGCCATTACCTATATGAATCAGTTACATTTGTAAATGACTGCAAACAAAAGACCCCTAAAATTTCTATGGGCTTTATCTTATCTTAGTTGTGTATATTCCTCTTTATTTTATCTAATAATTGATGATTTTTTTGTTATATATCAATAATAGAAAACAAAAAACAGAAAACAAGAAACAAAATTGTGCCAGAATAATAAAATGGACCTGGTGTCTGTGTATTCGAGGACTTATTCCTGGTTCCCTGCAAGAAATCAACCACCCATACTGGTGCTGCAAAATTAAGGATGAATGCGATGAAACAATAAGAGTTAAGAGAGAAGAAATAAGACCAGAGACATAAAATTCGATGTGAGGAACTTCACAACTGCTACTATAATATAAATACACAATAAGTAAATGATAAAGTCCTACCACTGCTACCTAAATTGGAAGAGAAGAGCTAAGCACTGAGCTGATGAACACAACCTAACTGAAGAAAGGCAGTGCAAGTACCTCAAGTTTGTGGAGGTAAATCTCGAGTTCATTACTGATGTTGTTTTCTGCCAAGCAACCCTCTGGGGAAAATAGCTGCTCTTCACCAGAGTTCTCCCCCACTAAAGCTTGCTGCAGGCATAAATAGTATCCAGCTCTATATTTTAGTAAATAATGGAGCAAGTGGAATCAACTGTTTCGATATAAGGATACCTATAACATAAAAGGTTTTAAGATTTCTACAGGTTTGTTGCCTGGAATTGCCACTGAAGAGGATTGATGAAAATGGGTGCAGATTAGCAAATTAAGAAGAGAAGAAAGATGACTGTAAGGAAACATTTGAAACTGTCTTACATTTGAAACTGTCTTCCACTTTATCATATAAGTTACAGTCTTATTTCAAAGTCATCTTTCAAACATGCTAAAAGGAGAAATGTTTTGCTCAAAATAACAAGCAGCCGTTGGAACAAACATCTTAATTTAGTGTTATTCTAACATTTAGTTTCATGAAAATTTTATTTGTAAGCATCTTCTTCAAGTAAGTACAACTAATGTGCTACAGCTTTCAGATCATGTAACTACTTGAATGCAGGTATCCGAAGAAGTTAGTTCAAGTGTGACTAACAAAATCTGCATTCTTCAAACTGGCCAGACATTGATGGCCCAGTCCTTAGAACAGGGTGCTTCAAGTCATTCTAGCAACTGTAGCAAGGTCAATAAGGACATGAATGTCTGATTTATCTTGAATCTAGACTGGCACAGAAGAACAAGTAACCCAACATCTAGGAATTCTGCTTTCCTAACCAGTATCTAGGATTCTAACACTCTCACTGTAATGAAGGAATAGAAATCTAATTGCCACACACATGGGCAGAATTTAGCACGGACAACATAACCTAAGGGTGCCAAATATAAAATATCAGAGGCAACAAAGAAGCCAAAGTTCTCAAAATGCATTGAACTTGCTCAATTCCAAACTGATCCAAATCAAGATCAACTCTAACCAGCCCTAATTGATCAGATGAATTTGACCACTCTTGACCAGGCACGAAATCTTCTATGGCACCTAGAATAGCAATCACTACAATTTTCCTGTGGCACTCACAACCGAACAGGTTCCCAATATAACTACAGCAGAAGATTCAGCAGTTCAAATATGATTTCCGGCGATAACTATCACTAAAATTGAGTTGATTAGAACATTCAAAGAAAAATTTTCCATAATCATGTGAAAAAAAAATGTTATGAGATACAGAGAATTTGCATGATGGCTAGAAAAGTTTCGGAACTCTCCAAACATTTGGAAATCCATTCTCTAATGAGTAATAACAAGTTATCCAAATAACAGAATATTAGAACAGAAACTCAGCACTAGCTAATTTTAATTAGGTAATTTGCAATGGAAAAGCCAAATACAAGATCCAAAACCTATCGTCGACCATTAATATTATCACCCAACAGCCACTCACATGTAATAGGGAATTATGATGATTCAGACTCTGGAAAGAATTGTATGTGAGAGTATGTGAGAATGCCAAAAGGGAATTAAATGTTAAACTTGAAATTCCCTAATAAAATGGCATTGTGAAAGGAGATTGTTCTTCGCTTGGCCAAGTAACATAGAGAAAATGTTAGCTTATAACGAGTCAGCCGATCATAAGAAAGCGAAGGTTGTGGCGATCGAGCTTAAGGGCATCTTTGTTTAGCAAGTGGTAAGGAAAAGGTAAAGGTCAAGTTGACCCAGATGAGAGATATTCTCCCTCTAGCATGTTTGGATGAAAAGGTAGTGTGGTAAAGTAAAGTCCGACCTCCACTTATTTACCACAAAAAACCATGGTAAAGTTTGATAAAAAAAGAAATCCTATTATATGGGGAAGCCACCAATCACCTCTTGGAAGAAGATGAATAAATCCATGAAAGGATATTTCCTTCCTCCCAACCACAAGCAACTGTTTTTTCAGCGACTTCAACCTCTTCAACAAGGTGATTGCTCCGTTGATGCTCTACAGAGGCATTATCCGTTCATCTACTCTACACCATGGCGGAAGCATCTCAACATGCAGTGGAATTGAGAAATCACAAAAGCAGCGTTTCTCGTGCTAGACTGTCAATAACATGGTCCAGTCTCCCTACAGCTAGGGATGAGCGGGGATCAAGGAGTTATGGGTAGCGATCTACGACTATCAAACTTAACCAACCCGTACTCTCCACGAGGCAATTTGGTATAACATATCATGATCAGGTCAGGCCGGGCCGGGTACAAAGCAGGGAGGTGAGTTGGGCAGTTTAGGTTTACCCCAACTGTAACCATCCTTAGATTGAGCCCTAATGTCTAGGAACACCATGCATGTACCCCAAACCTTCATTGACCTTCTTGAGCCATCAATTACAACAAAATCCCAATTCCATTAGTGCCCAAAGGAATATAATAATTCTATGATAATAAGCAAGGCAAAATGAAGTCATAAAACTGAGTCGACCTCATTAAGAGAAAATAAAACCATTGATACTACCAAAGAGATCTTCTTGGTTACACTTACAAAATCTAGAGCAAACAACTCAGTGTTCATTATAATCCCATAGAAAAATTTTCAGATACAAAAGGCATTCACAAGGTTTTATGCATTAAGGAACCTAAACAGTGAGTCTAACATAATAAAAAAAAACATCAAAAAAATTGCAGACTTCGACATCAGAAAATTTCCAAATGGAAGTGATATTAAACAATCCTCTAAGAATCAACAAAAGAAACAATATTTAAAAAGATGAAAAGAGCAATGCAAAACATCCATAGCTACCTACCAACAAGAGCTTCTTATGTTGTTTTCTTTGCGGAAGAATTCCAAGGGCATCAAGCATTGATTCATCCAGTTCTACAGTAGAAAAGAGAACATTTCAATAAATGAAGAATCAAATTTATAAAGCAGAATGAACGTAATGATCCCAAAATTTTGACCTTTGGTTTGCAACAAAGTAGATAAAACAGTCAAAGAACCCAAAGCTTTTATGTCATCCCCACTAACAACATATGACAACAGTACCTCCCTACAAATAGACAAAGCTCTCATTAGATTATGTAAACATAACATGAGCATAAATGTGAGCTATTTTATACAATGAAATAAAAATTATACAATATTGTATGCTACATGAGCATGTTAACTAAAGCTCCTTTAATTGTGTAGAAGTCAATAGGGTATCTTTCACACTATCTGTTGTATTTGTGCAGGAAGATTGACCACATTAATGTCAGAATTAGATATTGACCGTGATCGCATGTCAGTCGTGTCCAGTAAAGATATCAGCAAGTTGATGCGGTGTTACCTCAAAGCCAAATGCGAACTGCTGTAGTTCTGTTGCCAGAGAACACCTTCTGCTGGATGAATCTGAGAGCTAGACAAATCTGGAACTGTAACTCTTAGACTTTCCATGCCGGCCTGCATACCAAGAGAATTGGGGTCCTGCTGTTGGTTTTCATGAGGGAGATCATGATCAGACACATAACCATTGGGTTTGGATTCTGACTTTGGTGTGAAGGCCTCTGGTGGACAAAAAAAAGCAGCACTAATACTACTCGCCAAATCCTTGGTCTTAACGATCCGCAAGATGAAACAAATCAAATACAGGGAAGTAGCGACACCTATTTGTGCTCCCCCCTAGAGCAGCATACAAACATGCAGTTAGAACCAGTTTGTTTTTAATACATCAGCAGAAACCAGACAGGAAAATTTCAATGCAGGGCAACCAAAGAAGGCAACAATGCTTACATCACTAAACTCTCTCTTTACAGACGGCAGAAGCAAAGGAAATACCAAAATCTGCAAAATATTATCTGTAATTAATATTCCAAGATTTGGAACGCCAGAGGAAATGACATCGCTGAAATAGTAGAGAGTGTCTTCAATCCCATCAACAGCAGAAAGAACGCACGAAGTTGGGTCAGACGAGTTTGGTTTCCTGCATCAAAAATGGCTATTATGAGATAGTAAGTACAACAATTAAACATAACAAATCTAATCATATTATATCGGAGAAATTTATCAGTTTTCAAACGTGCAGGAAATATTGCCCATTGTTCCCAAATCTAACAATCCGGTTCTTACTTTGAAGCTTCAGTGACCCAACCATGCAAGTCAAAACACTGCTTCTTGAAATGTGTAACTAAATCCGAAAAAAAATTGGATAGGGGAGTGTTTGTGACAAATCTGTTAACAGCACTGTCTCCAACTGAAAACAGAAGCAAGACAAACGACTTAAAAGATGTTTGAGAATAAATTAAACGCTCACACAAGAAACAGAAGGGCAGCCTTACCATGATATACATTAAGTGTCAATGCACGCACAGCAATGCGAACCATGTTCTCCTCATGGAAAGCAAATCTTATAGCTTCAGTGTACAAGGGAAAAGAAACTACTTCATCCTAAAAGCAGGCAAATAGATAATCTATGAGAGGTGTAAACACATATATATAATAATTAAAAAATAAATAAATAGGCCCAGTATCAGAAACGGAAAGCAGAAGGAACTACCCATTATTTAGTAAATTTTGTTTGCTTTCTACCAAAGATTTACTTTTTTTGGTACTTTTTATAATTGCATAAATGGTTCGGCAAAACCTAAACTAGTAAATATCCTCACAATCTTGATCCCATGATAGGCCCACCTAGTGGTAGGTGCCTAACCAACATGCTAGTTGCATTGTTGGATTGTTGTCATCATTATGAAACTTGAATTAACACAAAAGGACAAAAAATAATAATAGACCGCACTGGGTAGAACAAGAAAAAATATCATGACCTAAAATATGATATACATACACACATGCGTGCATGTGTATATTGAAAGAGAAGAGATGTGAATAAAGAAGAAACGAATTGCAGCAATGCCATTCTAGGTTCACAATCCCAATTGATGAAGTTCTCTTTATATAGGAGAATACATGCTTGCTTGTTTACAATGAGATTATGCTAATTTAACAAGATAGCAACAAATAAATTTGATTACAATGAGATATGATTATGCTAATATAATCTCTGACTAAGCTAATTGAATATCTATCTTTGTATGGTATGTGGAAATGAAAATTTGCTCTTTAATCTGCAAAATTTTATTTTCCTATGTCTCTACATTCCCCCTCAAATTGATGGGAGAGCGATGAAGCATCAATTTACTGATCAAGAAATCATGGCACACTTTCGAGATGGCTTTTGTGAAAGCATCAACCAAATGAAGCTAAGAAAGAATGTGTGAAAATTGTAAGGTACTTGAAGTAAAATATTGATTAATGAACTGACAATCTACCTCGATGTGTTTAGTGCATTCATGGAAGACAAGATTTGAGTATAGCACAACAGTCATCAACAAAAAGGGGAATGGCTTGTTGAAGAGTGACATCAAACTCAGAGGAGTCGTCACAACCAAATAACTGATACGCATGGCATAATATTAATAACTACCCTTTTATTTGAATTTGCTAGCTGTTTATTTTGTCTTGAATGTTATAATTATAGCCTTTTTCTTATTATGTAGGAATTAGAAGGAGCTGTGCATAATTGAGCTTAATTCGAAGAGGTTTAAAGCTAAAAGCCCATTAGAGAAAAGTTATACACAGAGCAAGAAGGCTTGTTGGAAGAGAGCTAGAATTTCAAGTCAGAGGTCTTGAGTTCAAGACTTGGCACAATCAGTTTTTGTTTTTGTTACCATATCTAATGCTGGCTAAAAACTAGCAATCAACTTTACAAGAAAGGGAAGGAATCTCATGGACAACAATAAGAATGCTATTGTTTACCAAGTGATCAAATTTTGAAGGAAAGAAGATTTTCGGAAGTGTAGTCATCCTATGCAGGCTTTACTATTTTGATAATAACTTTTGACTCAAGAGTCTGATTAAGGCAAGGTCAAATGCATTGGAAAGAGGACTCAAAGGAGAGAAATATCATGTCTGCGAGGATCTCCCAATTCTGATGTTTTGGGGGTCAAAACATGCTGTCAAATGGAGGGATATGAGGGATGACAAATTTGAGTGATTTCTCTTTCTTTTTCTTCTTAAAGGAAGGCTCTCTCTTGCCCTAGGATAATTAAGTTATTTTCTTTAATCTTTGTTAGAAAGTGAAGGTGGAGATTGAGTGGTGTATTATACAACTTTGAAGGCTTTCAATAAGGGAGATTTGCTTCTTTATTCTACAATGCTTGGCTAATCCCTGGATTAGGGTGGAGGAGGAAGCCAAAACCGGTGAGATTGTTACGTATTATTTTTCTTCAATAATGGATTCCTCCTCCACCCTAATCCACGGATTAGCCAAGCATTGTAGAACAAGCAAGAATAAAGAAGCAAATCTCCATTATTGAAAGCCTTCAAAGTTGTCTAATACACCACTTAATCTCCACCTTTCATTTTCTAAAAAAAAATTGAAAATAACTTAATTATCCTAGGGCAAGACAGCGCCTCCCCTTAAAAAGAAAAAAATACAAGAAAAAGAAAGAGAAATCACTCAAATTCGTCATCCCTCATATCCCTCCATTCAACAACCTGTGTTTTGAGTTTTGACCCCCAAAACATCAGAATTGGAAAATCCTCGTAAGACATGATATTTCTCTCATTTGAGTCCTCTTTCCAATGCATCTGACCTTGCCTTAATCGGAGTCTTGAGTCAAAAATTATGATAAAAATAGTAAAGCCTGCATATGATGACTACAATTCCGAAAATCTTCTTTCCTTCAAAATTTGATCACTTGGTAAACAATAGCATTCTTATTGCTTTCAATGAGATTCCTTCCCTTTCTTGTAAAGTTGATGGAGTAGTACTATCTATCCGCTGGGACAAGACTCGTGGTCCAATTGTGGGACCCAAGCAAGTTTTGGAATTCTTTATTAATTGTTATTAGTTTCTAATTTTTATTTAAGAAGTTGCATTTAGGATTAGTTTCTAATTTGGATAAGAAAATTATTTAGTTTCCTAGTTTAATAAGGATTGATTTCTTAGCCTTAAGTTTCTTTTATTATATTATGCAGTTGTCACGTGCCTGTAGTCGCAGATGGTTGTCTCGCAGATCTGGTTGGAAAAGCAGGGGGGGTCGGTCGGGAACGGGGCCCCAATTCATTCATTGGCTCCATGAATATCATGAAAGTTTCTTTATTTATTGTCTCATACACGTAAAACCCGTATTCATTTCGAATGAAATAGAAACTTCTTTCTTACTCCCACCCCACTATGTCACTAAATGATGGGCGGGCAGGAGAAGCAACTGATACAGAGGGTTGGGAACTAATCCAGAGAACAGGTTTCTCATTGAGCGCACCAGAGACAAGCTGGGGTGCGCACAATTGGAGGCTAAGAAATCAATCATAATTAAACTAGGAAACTAAATAATATTCTTATCCAAATTAGAAACTAATCCTAAATGCAACTTCTTAAATAAAAATTAGAAACTAATAACAATTAATAAAGAATTCCTAAACTTGCTTGGGTCCCATAATTGGACCACGAGTCTTGTCCCAACGGATAGATAGTACTGCTGCATCACTAGTTTTTAGCAAGCATTAGATATGGTGGGCCCCACCAAATTCGGTCTTCAAAACAAAAACAAAAATTGATTGTGCCAAGTCTTGAACTCGAACTCAAGACCTCTGACTTGAAATTCTAGCTCTCCTCCAACAAGCCTGTTGGTAGAAGTAAAGCCCCACATCCCACATCGCCTAAGTAATGCCTTTGGCAAGGCTTCATTTATACCTGTTTGGGCCTTCCACCTATGAGCTTAAGCTTTTAGGTTGGTATATGGTTTATTACAAAGCCTACTTGCTCTATGTATAGCTTTTCTCTAATGGGCTTTTAGCTTTAAACATCTCCGAATTAAGCTCAAATATGCTCAGCTCCTTCTAATTCCTACATAATAAGAAAAAGGTTATAATTAGAACATTTAAGACAAAATAAACAACCATCAAATTCAAATAAAAAGGTAGTTATTAATAGTATGCCATGCATATCAGTTATTTCACTAATAGTCTTGGACATAGAACGATTCAGCCTCTAACATAGATTTGGACACCATTGTCTGTTTCTTGCATTTCCAAGAGATCAAAGAAGTACAAAGAAACATGCACTAACATGTGGTAAATCTTCTTGTATCAACACAACTGGCCCAATCATCAACTAACTGAGCATGAAGAGGAGGAGAAAAAGATGAATAGAACAACCCATGACCAATAGTGTCGCTGAGAAATCGAATGATACAATAAACTCTGCTGTGAGACACTTATGAGGGTCAGAAACAAAGGAGCTTACAATTTATACAACATGAGCAACATCAGGTCTAGTCATGGTCGAGTAAATAAGGCTTCCCACCAAGTGACAATACAAAGTTGAATTAGGGCCATCATATTTCACGTTCAGTTCCAAGGATGTGTCTGCAATCCGTGAATCTGAAAGATGAGCCATGGAGATCAAATCCTTGGCATACTTTTCCTTATGTGCATAAATACCCTCATGAATCTTAGTAATCACCAGTACAAGGAAATAAGTTAGTGATCAACGATCTATCATAGAAAATAACTTCATGAGGTACCTTTAGGGTGTGTTTCTAGAACAAGAGGAATTTGCAATAGAAAGGAAAATTGTTCTAATTTTCCATGCAGCCCCTTTTCGGTCATTTGGTGTGACAAATGTTCCTCGCGGGAAAGGAAAAAAATGAACTAATCTTCCTTGACAGAGAGGATTTCATTTTCCTTTGTGAGGGGCAGGGGATAAAAGATTCCTCCGGAAATGGAAATCCACAAAAAGTGGAATCCTCTCACTACACAAACACACCCTTAAAGATCACTAATACCGAGAGATGCATCCTTAGTGATAATAATGCCATTCACATAAAGCATCAGTGAGTTGTACAAAATATCATGGAGTGGTTGTTAGGACTTTGGTGGAATTGAACATTTAAAATAGCAGTGCGCACTTGCACTTTATCAAACCGAGCACGTGGAGCCTATTTGAGGCCATAACAAACTTTCTTGAGCCAACACAAGACATTGGGAGGACAATTACACTCATGTGGTGGCATGATGTAGATAGTCTCAGGTAAATCGCCATGTAAGAAGGCGTTCTTGACGTCCATCTAATGTGCAGCCTATTGTGAATAATAGCAATAACAAGAAGCATTCGAGTCATCGTCATCCTGGCAACAGGTTCAAAGGTTTCCTCGTCATCAATACCATATTCACATTTGAATCCTTGGGCAACAAGTCAAGCGTTGTTCTCTAGATACAACCATCTGACATTACTTTAACGGTGGAAACCCATCTACTGCAAATCACATAGTTAGAATCAGGATTCAACTGCCACGGCTTTATGCCAACAAGATTCTTTACCTGCGGCTGCCTGAGAATAAGAGGATTGAATAGACACAGAATCCAATGAAGAAGAGAATGACAGAATTTCTGTTGGAAAAGATAACGTGCTATGAAAATATGTATGAATAAGGAGAATGGTTTCAGACCCTTATGATTCTTGGCTGATGGAAGATGGAAAATAACTATTGTGCTGGTAAGAAGGTGAACATGACATTGTCCAATGAATCTTGATTGGCCACAAGAGATTGAAAGGAAAGAGGGTAAAAAAAATCCTCTACAGATTCATAGAACATAAATCTCCAATTCATATAACTGGAGAATCTTGAAAACATGAAAAGAGGCTTCCTTTGCCAAAGCCTAATGAAAGATAGAAAACCTAAAGAGAGAAAGGGAGGGAGAAGAGAAAGCTAAGTAGATAACAAGAGTGTGAGAGAGAGGGATCAAGAGAGAGATATAGAGAAAGGGAATGAGAGAAAGTGGGAGAGTGAAGGAGAGAGAGAAAAGAGCAGAGGGAGGAAGGAAGACAAGAGAAGAAGGGGGGGGGGCGCGGGTGGGGGAGACGTTTTAAAAAGAGGACACCTTGGTTGGAACTTTTTCCTCTAAAAAACAATAGTAAATCATGTAGGAGAAAGCGATTGTAAATCGTTTAAGAGTTTTTTCTTCCAATGAGCATAAATCCATGAAAAAAAAACAAAAAAGTTGGAACTGTCAAACATATGCATTTCATCCTTTTCCTCCCATGGGAATGCGAATGCAGGATCGTTTCAAACGAACAATGCCAAACAGGTCCTAAAGTTCTTAAATTAAGAACTGTCTGGAATGACATATTAGCATTTTATATTGCATATACTTTGATACAGAAGATATTACATTGAAGTCAATAATATTCACAAAGATTCATAAAAATTAATAATACTAGAAAAATGTCTAAAAGAGCTAAAACCGCAACTTAAGTAATTTAAAGTACTTCCTCAGAATGCATAGTGGATTATATAAGAATAGAGATCAAGCTATACAAAAAGTCCATAAATCTTCAGTTGGTGGACTCACTTTTACTGAACAAAGATGAAATAAGTTACAGAATGCTGCCCAAAGTCAACACAAAAAAAAGTTTTAACATGTTAACTACTGAAATGTCCCTTTATGTTGTGAGCCATTTATATGAATAATAAAAGAGTGGATTACACTTACATCTTTAGTCTTCACGAGCAAAGAAATTGTATTCTTGTTCAGCTTCCCACTTATTGCTCTTCAGAATTAGAAACCACCAAAAATAGAAAATGCATAAGCCGTTGAGATGACAGAGGATTCTGAACTATCAAGACAATCATACTCACAATAGAGAATCAGAGTGTACGGAACAACAAAGAAAAGATATTGAAAGGTTAGAAATATGAGAAATGAAGGAACAGAAAAGTTTGCAAACCTTAGAAATGATATGTAGTACGACAGTAGCTCCTCATTGCGGAAGTCAAAGGAATATGTTATGAGGTGGTTAATATGTTCATTACTGAAAATATAATCTGCAAACATGGGTTAGTATAGACCATTGATATTCACAGAATAAACTGTAGAAGTGCAGTCTGATTAAAGTAGTTGTTATCCACTACTCATTAACTTACAGATAGCATGTTCATTCTTTAAGTTCTGGATCATAATACTCATTGTCTGTACCAACTGAAGTGCAACACTCAGAATTCTACTAACTTTTAGTATGCGTACAAACTCCCCCATGATCTGCTTCTCCATGAAGAACCTATGGGAGATCAAAGATTCCATCAAGATAGTTCAACCAGATGGAAAATGTCAACAAAAATCAAATATTGATATTTTTCTTGAATAACAAATATTGAGAAGTCTCACTCAAAAAAAGCTGGATCATGCTGGTCACCATATGTTACTAACTCAGCCATAGATCTCAGAGCCTCAATTACATAATCCTTCAAAATGGAACGTAAAGAAAATGAGAATATAAAAGGTGTCACATTTAACAGCAACTCACTTGAACCAAATCAAGATCTAATATCATATACCTTGTTAGTGTCATCCACAATATGAACCTTTTGAAGTTGACCCGTCAGATATCTGCAATGGAAGATTTAGATTGATGCACACTTAATCCATTAATCATCATCATCACCACCACCATCATCATCAGAGCCTTATCCATAATGAATCCATCAATACTAATAAAACAATGATTTCATTAATGACAGTAGATTGCGTCCCAGATAATCACACCATGTGGATGATACTGAATTAATGAAATGATCCATATAAAATTTCAAGTACATTATAATCAATGAATTGACAAGGATAAAAAAAATTGATCCCATAAAAAATAAATTTGCAGAACTTGGATTCCAAAATCAGTACCCAAACTATAGATTGATAGAACTTGAATAAATCAATTAAAAACTAAATTTGCAGAACTTGGATTCCAAAATCAGTACCCAAACTATAGATTGATAGAACTTGAATAAATCAATTTTTATATACTCCACCTATACTATCATCTACAGTTCAGAATTCCAATGCCGCTCACACTTCTCTATAAACCATCATCCCATTAATACAAAATCACAACTAAACCAAGACAATTATCATATTCTTCTTTTTTATAACCACAATTATCATATTCATCAACTAAATATCAAGTTCTTCTTACATTCCTAGTCTGAAACTGCTTTAATTGTACACCAGGATCAGCATTGGTGCACAGTCCAATAAATGCTTTCCATGGGAATTCTAGACCCAGTTATAATGAAGGACTTGTAGTGAACTTTGCAGAAGTTGTCTGCCTCTCCCTACAAACTCCAAAAAAAAATAATAATAATAACAATATGAGTACAGAAAAATTACTGCTATTCAATGATCCAATAAGACAAAGGCCCATTTTGTGGATGCTATTTGACAAGAAAAGATTCCCAATTAATGGGCCAACATGCCATGGAATACGACCAGTGTTGGAAGTGCCAATTCTCAAACAGCCAATAAATGACCTCAGTAAGTTGAAGAACACATTTGAAGATGGAAGCAAGCCCCAAATCATTCTGGAATGAGGAGAAAAACAAGGAACTGGAAGATTCCACTTGGCCATCCAGGAGAAGAAAGGAATCACCAACCATTGTGAAAGGCCTGGATGGAAAACCATGGAAAAATCCCAGCTTCTACTCCAGCCAGACAGTAGATATAAGAAGGAATTACTCCTAATAGTAGAACAGCTACACAGTAGATTCCACTTGACTCTCTGTTTCAGAGACATTATCAAAGTATTATTGATAAAAAGGATAAACAGTACAAAAAAGTACAATGGTCTATCCAGACAATGCACAATGCAGAAAGGAAGTGGATCCCATTTCATTTCAAATAGGTGTTCCATGTTAAAGAAGGCCGGGGAACCAATGCATCATCTCTTCATCCATTGCAAAACAGCAAATGTAACTCTCATCTCTTAATGGTGCATCTCACCTCCTTAATATTTTAAGAGACTCTTGATAAGCACTTTGAAATGCATGGTGGTGGGTTATTAACACAGGGCAAACATACACATCAATCCAAGCAGATGAGGCCCACTGCAGATCCAAATTGCAATCAAACTATCCAAAAATCGACATTCTACTTAAGGCACCCACCAAAAGGGACAAGCAGGAACAACCACAACGAACATCGTGTCCACGACATTTCTAGGATATCCTTGGGTAGGAGATCATTTGGGATTATCTTAAGAATGCTAGTTGCTTTTGGAATATTTCCATTGGTAGTTAGTTGCTTCATTGCAAAGGGAGACTTGGGTATCTTGCCATGTTACCTAAGTGGGAATGTATAATTTATTAGTAGCATCTAATCCCTTTGCTAACCAAAATAACAGGAGATGAGAACACTCTCCATTGAGTTACAAGGTTCCAATTCCCTTTTGATGAGCTTGGTCCTCTATTTCTTCTTCAGCTTTCTGGTTATCACCAATTATCCATCTGAAACAGCTATTAGAGACTCTGTTTAACTATTGAATGACAACCATCCACAACAACGCCCACAGCTGGACGATTCGGATTCTTCGCTTCCGCATAAAAATCGACGTATAAACAAATTCCTCACTTCTCTAATTGAATGGGGGAAAACGGGGCAATTTTCGGATTTTCTTCCATACGATGCTTTTTCCAAGAAACCTCCCTTGGTTCCTACTCTTTTCTCGACCCAAACTACATTAATCCCCAGCAAGATCAAATCTTTCTTAAGAAAAAAAGGCAATCCAAACGCAATCTGACAAAATTCAATGTGATATCGAACCCCCCCTGCATATTCTCGAACCCCAAATCACATAAAATCAATACCAAAACACAAACCCTAAGGAGGAAAAAAAAAAAAAAGAATCGTACCGAAGCTCTTGCAAGGAGAAGCGATCTCTGGATCGCCAGAAGGAGAGCCTCATGTTGTGGGCAACTCAGAGCTGGAGATCGAACATGGCGGATCGAATCGAACGGCGGAGATCGGATCTAGCGGAGATTGTTCTTGTCGATTTCGGTTTTCTGCAAGAGGTGGAATGGAATTTGGATTGTTGTTTCTTACAGCTGCGCATGAATATAGCGGTGAGTGGAGAGAGAGAGAGAGAGAGTTTGTATAAAAAGAGGAAATTTAGATGGGTTTCTTTTTGTTTGTTTGGGATTGGGAAGTTTTTTGTATTTCCTTTTCGTATGTAATGATTACGAAGGCAAGGTGTTGAGTTGGTATTTGGTACGAACCAATGAGATGTATTTGATGTGTGGGAGATTCCTAGGCTTTGTGAGTTTGGAATTGGATTCTAAGACGAGTCGGGAGAATGGAGAAATCCTGAGTTGGAAAGGAGTGAAACTCGGGAACGAAAATTGAACGGCTCTTTAATCCAGTGTTTTCAAATTTTACTCTTAGTAAATATGGAGAATCTTGTATAAAAATTGAAACATAGAGTGTGATAACAGAAATTTACTTTCTCGATACTTTTGATTTTAAATATATGGTCCCACTTGATTTTACAATCCTGTAAAGTTTCTCTGGTCAAAGGCACAGAGGATTCAAATTCCAAACTATAATATATGACCTCCTTTTTGGTCTATTTACGACATGTTATACATCTTGAGATCTCTATCATGGAGCCCACATAGAGATGATTTGGACCGATCAAGGTAAATTTAACTCCCATTCCCTCCAAAGATATATTCTCAAACTTCAAATCAATTGAAGTGAGTCCCACCATCCAATTGAATATATATTGAAACTTATGAACGTCATATCACCCGATCACGTTTTCAATCATGTGTTCAATCTTACTGTATGTCCTACTCATATTAAAACTTCAAATCAATTGAAGTGAGTCCCACCATCTAATTGAATATATATTGAAACTTATGAACGTCATATCACCCAATCACGTTTTCAATCATGTGTTCAATCTTACCGTATGTCATACTCATATTAAAGTGAAGTATGTGGATATGTCTCTTGAAGGGATGTGATTCATCTTGAACGATCCGAATTATCTCCATGTAGGCCCTACAATTGAGATCCAAGATGTGTTACACAGTTACTTTGTAATGGATTCAAGAGGGGCTCCGAACTCTTTATAAAATAAAGGCCCTAACTTTAAGTATTTAATTTTTACTGCTAAAACATCCAAGAATGCAGGTAAGCTACCAAGCAAACACTTTTTTTTTAACCCATTTTGATTGAATTGAAAGGAACTGATCTTATTTTGAAATGGTTGGAATAGTCACATGTTTTAAAGGCATAATTCAAAATAATACATATAAATTCTATTCCATATAAAGAGACTCATCCGACTACACTCATAATTGTAAGCCATCTCAATTCTATTGATAATGATCAATTATTGACCATTGGTTGAAACATTTTTAAAAAGTGAAACAATTTAGCTTTGGGGCTCCAAAATCAAGGCCTAGAGTGATATTAGACATGAATTGTGACTCAAGGGCGCTAGAATTTGAAAATGGTAGCCCATGGCAAGACATAACTATGCCTTTCTCTTGATACACATATTTATAGTTTTCCATATACAAATGGTGAAAATAAATTTGTGGCTTTAACTACCAAATCATGGGCCTCCAACTAGGCAAAAATAACGCTTATCTATTAATTGCAATTTTGACCTCTCAACTTACTGTCATAGGAGTCCAATCTAAACTAATAAGTACAACGTGAAGTCAATTTGAAGATGAAAAATATTCGAACCATTGACCTCTCATCTTTTATAGTTTTTCAATGTATACTATATTCTACCCACTGCACCATATAAATTCTTAAGAAAAAATCTTGTAGGGGTGGGATCATACAAGAAAACATATAAAACTTTTCATAAAATGTTTTTTCGAAATTTCTAGAAAAGGGTATCCCTTGGGCCCGTAGGAATTAGTCAAACTCCGTTATCAAAAATAAAAAATAAAAAATAACAAATAACAAGAATACCAATAGAAAAGCCAATCATTGCTATGTATGACTTGATTTTATTTTGAAAGTATTTTATGACTCATTATAGTTAGCTTTTGATTTATGGGAGTTCTGGGGTCATACAATTAAAAGGTATAAAACTCCCCATAAACCAAAATTCTGAGTGGGCGATGCCCCCCTTGCCCCTTAGTTTTAACCTTGCTTAAGATGTTTTCTATATAAGTATGCATGTTTATAATATATAAGTATTTCAATGATTGAGAATGCTTGAAGAAAAATTGACCAAGACCTCTAACTTAGTTTTATTTTGAAAGCATTTTCCAATTTAGTGGAATTGGCTTGTGACTCATAACAATTATCCAAGAGGAAGTTTTTTCTCTCAACAAATAGGACAAGATGCAGGTGTGTGTGTGCAAAAACAGCTGCTAACATGATCATAAAAAATATTCAGATAGGTTGATGGTGTAAATGCACATGCGTCAGAGTAATTTATATAGAACCAAGATCTAAATTGATCCATCAGGAGCACCTTGGATCTGCTATAAGCCAAAACCACCTATTAATTTATCAGTTAGGACTTGGAAAAATAATGGAGATGCCCACATGCATGTGATACATCAGATGGCTAGAAAAGGTCCTCGAACCATCAACATCCAACAAGCATGTGCAACGGCAATAGATCTGATCAAAGGACCTACCTCATTTTGATGTTAGGTCATTTATATGATGGGAACTAGTCATATATAGAATGGTTTTAGGATAGGCCTTACCTCAATGGTCCCCCCTTTAGAAATTAACTTCTCCAACTAGATGACCCAATACCTACTCTAAGAATTTAACTACTATCGTATTGATCACATGTAAAAAATACAATTTGTCATGCGTAAAACCCATAAATATCAACCCAACTCTTATTGGAGTGAAAATAAGACATATAATTCTTTCTCTTTTTTTTTCTTTTTTTTTTTTTCACCCAAAAGAAGGAGGAGGAGGAAGGGCGCCACATAATTGTTAGATGGTGAAGGAATTAAATTTAACCTTTAGACCATGACAATGGACCCTGCAAAACTTGTTTGGCAATTTTTTCTCATAACTGTAACTAGCAATCACTTTCCTTATATCAGCGGAGGGAGAAAAAAGAGGACAAGACGAAGAGAATATAGACAGAGAATTCGTTTGATCAAAATATATTCTCAAAATTTCTATTCTATGAGAATTAAAATATTTGTAGGAAAAGATGCCAAATGGGCCCTTAGTTGAGAATGATAGCATATATATATTCCTCTCCACCTCTCTTTTATCTCGAAATAGACGGCCATGAAGGGCTCTGAGTGGCAACTTGACAAGGTGTACAGTTTAACACACAACAAGAGAAGGGCGTGGAATGTGTTGAGATGTGAAAAAAGAAATGGGCAAATGAGTGCAACATGACACAAGGGGAAGGGCCAACCAATTGGGCTATTGTGCTTTATGGGAAGAGGTCATGATGATAATGATGGATCATTAACATAGAGATTTACACCAAATCTAATTGTGTATATGCGGTGAAAGCACAAGCTTAATCAGGCTATGTAAGTCCGGCAAGCACTGAGCAGAGAATGCTCACCAAAGACTCTTTGGGAGCTGGCCCTTGAGCCCAATGATGGACTTAGGATTCTCATGTGGGTGGTGCGGGTAATGGTCAGATTAAGAAGTTAAATAAGAAAATAAATTTTTTTAAGGTATTATTTTAAAAGTTTCTCGAGTGGCGCACCCACGTCGCAAAACTTAAGTCCACCTTTGACTCGATTCGACCTTGGCCATCTTCCTTCGTGGTAGTTTGATTCTCAATAACCGAAATATTTATAATGCAATACGTTGAGCATTTGACTAAGGGTACGTTTGAATGGCGGTTTTCCATTAAAAGAAATTTTGAAATTTGTAAATAACTAAATTCTGCACTACGATAAGGTTTATGTTTGGTGTAGGTAACCTGTTTTCTTAAAAGAAAAAAAATTGTAAAAACTGGGCTAAGTTTTTTGCATTTCATTGAAAAATAAATACCTATAGAGGTGGCCGGAATATAAAGTTTAATACGTGGAAAAGCAAATCCGACCTCCTCTCAAAATGATTTATGTAGAATCACTAGTAAAAACAATTTATTTTTCCACTTTTCATCATGAAAAGAAATCGCAGCACCATAGCATTTCCTTTTCTCATATTTCTTTTTCTTTTTGTAGAAATATGATATTATAATCGTAAGGGCCAGTTTGGCACTTTACTAGCATAGTAAGTAAAGCATTCATTTTTCAGACAAGATGTGTGAGGCCTCACTCCTTGTGGACCATCACTTTTGAATTTGAATACTAATTTATAGCCTATAGTAGCTAATCATACTATTTGATAAGGATTAGTCGGGGTAAATAAGTATTTTCCCAATTAAGCCTTTGTTCTAATTTATATGATCTATAGGGTGTTTTTTATAATTTCGAGTTGATTAGTTGGTTAGAGGCCCTAGCTAGTAATTAGTATTTACTATAAGGTGGTTTCCACTTCAGAAGCTTCTAGAATTCCACCTAAAGACCAAACTACCCATGACTCTAACCCTAATCCTATGCTAACTAAAAGGATATTCTTGTACCTAGTCCAAATCTCAACATATATATCTACTACACTCACCTCATACCCTACGTTAGCTACAATTCCCTATCTCATTTCCCCCTCCAATTCTATCTCATTTCCCTCCAATTCTCCCATATCTTTTATCTCTCTCTCTCTAAAACCCTAGATCTAGAACCCTGACAAGAAGAAGGAGAATGCTATCTACTACAAATCTCCACTATAATCCCTTCTAAGGAGCTCTCTCATCTTTTATATACCTTCTCTTCCTTCTAATCATGGTATTTATCTCCATCTATTTGAATTCCCTTAGATTTCTTCCTTTCTCTTTCTAAATCTCATTCCTTATAGCAATTCTCTTGTGGATGTGGTAGATCTAAGTGTTGGGGTTGGTTTGTGTATTGGAAGACCTTAGTTGCTGGATTTTTATTTTTATAACTTGGATCCCTCTTTTCTCTTTCTAACTTCTTGCAATTTGATTGAGGCAAGTGCAATATACCTATTTAGCATGGAATACATGTTTTTCCTTCTCTTGATTCTGTAATTTCAATTCTGTTGATGTATGAATGCTTAGATCTATCTTTGAGCCTGTTTTCATGGTTTTTGGCCACTGATGGATGGGTTTCATCTCATTTGGAAGATCAATGGCCCAATGATGGTTAGTTGGATGTGCATTGAAGTGCTTTTCATGTTTCATAATAATCTGGTGAGGTTTGGACGAGATTAGATGAGTTTTGATGAAGAAGAAGAAATCCAGTTTTCTGAAATTCTATTGCAGGTACTGTGTTCTCGGTCGATCCAATCTTAGCTCGGTCGAATTCTCTCATCTCTGTCTGGCCGAGCTCAGCCTGTATTACCGAGCTCAGTCTATTGGCCAAGCTTAGCCTGTCTGACCGAGCTCAACATGTATTATCGAGCTCAGCCCGTTGGCCAAGCTCAACTTACTGGCTGAGCTCCGTCCGTATTACCGAGCTCGGTCCGTTGGCCGAGCTCAGCCTGTATTATCGAACTCAGCCTGTTGGCCAAACTCAGTCTATTGGCCTAGCACATCCTATATTACCTAGCTCAACCCTGTTGGCCAAGCTCAACCTATTAACCGAACTCAGCATGTTGGCCGAGCTCAATCTATCTAGCCGAGCTCAGCCTGTCTGACCGAGCCCAACCTGATTAACCGACAACATAGGGATTTCTGTGCAAAATGCTAAGAGCAAGGACATCCAATTTCTACAGGTTTTAAGTATGTGCAGTCGACCGCCCAGGCCAGGAGGTCGACCGGACACACAATGAATTCCTGAGATCAGGACATTGCCTGCCAGATGTCTGACCCTATTTTCCAGAGTACTTGGTCGATTGACCAGGCCAAGAGGTCGATCGAGCACACTGCGCAGAGGTCGACTTGGGAGTCAACATCCTAACAGACCAGTGTACTCGGTCAATTGAGCCCTGTTTCAGGTCAACCGAGGACACTACATACAGTGAATTTCCAGTTTTCATATTCTGAAGTGGTGATCGTTTGTGTGGTCCATTGACCATTCAAATGGACTTCTATTGATATGTCAGGCCCGAATCAGTGGTGTGGCTCAACCTTAACTCGTGGGGACCACCAAGTAGGGTCTTGGTCGTATATTTTACGATGATTCGATCTTTAAACGTAGTGTATGATGCTTGTAACTTCTAGAGCACCAAACACATTATCCATTGGCATCAGGGGCTCCATTTAGAGATTAAATTACCTGCGATGGATCTGGACCTGAATGTGGTTCATTACCTAAGTTGGATTATTGATATTTCCCTGTTGATTCTTGTACTTGGAGTTCTTACTTCATTTATCATATTACTATCACTCTTATGTCTTTACTATAGTTTATAACTGTTAATTAAATAGAAAATGGATGACCTGAACTTAGGACTACTTAGAGGTGACCTGATGATGTGATTGGGTGAACACTGACCCGTGTCTATGGCTAGGCAGGCCTTTCTATAGCCAATGTATGGATGTGTGATACCCTAGATTGGAAACGTGGCTTATTATAAACTTATAACCTATTGTGGATGAGAATGAACTTTTTATCATTGGAAATTGACTTGTTACCTCATTTGGACTGTTTTAGACCAGGTTGTGTACCTAATGGGCCTTGGTATGAATCCAACGAGTGGGCTTGGACCTAGATTGTGATCCATGGACCGAATTGATACTTTAACATCTTAGAGACTTTGTTAGGACCTTGTTCACGCAAGGCAAAGTCTAAACAGACACAGACTTTCATTGTTTCCTTGAGTCGACATAAACATTCACTCAGTTGTTCTAAGCTCAGCTTTTGGACTGATCATCACTAGTATGAGCTATTTATGAGTGTTGAGTGGGCTATTATGATAAACTATGTTTTAGACGAACGGTGTGATACCGGGTCCAGTCTCCCCGAGTGATGAGTGTGGTGAGATTGATGAGTGTGATTTGTGGGGCTTGTCATTCCCCAGCACTGGTGAGATTCCTCGTCGCGACGGTGTTCAGTATGGGAGGGCCGCTGCATAATATCTTACGGTATGCAACACCTGTGAATGTACCATATTGTATTAGATTAGATATTATGCTTATCCTGATTCTAAATGCTTATCCTGCTTAATTGCCTAGATTCCGTATCTCGATATTCTCTTTAACTACATCATTGTTTTTACTCTTTTGATGCATAAATCATATGTTACTTGTATACTATGACTTGCCAGAGCTTTACAACTGACCCATTTTTTGTGCTTAGGTTTCGACCCCAACTACGAGGACGGCGCATTCGCGCTAATTGAGGCACACGTAGCAGGAGACTACGAATGGGGACCAGCCGACCAAGAGGTCGAGCTGAAGGTTGGAGAGCTGGCACCTGGGGTGTGAGAGTTCTTATGTTATTTTGGGATTTTGAGTGATTCTTGTAGTGACCAGGGCAGCTGTTATAATTTGTAATAAACCTTTGATCTTTATAACTTTAATACTTCAGGCTGGATTTCAACCCTGCTATATTTGACATAGATATATGATACATTATCATTGCTTTCGCTATATTTACATGTTTCCACATTATTAATCATTGATCTTATATCGTTTAAAAAGTTTTAAATTGGACCTCACTGCGGACCTACGATCTTGGAAGTTCTTGGATTTTTCGAAAAGTAGCGCCAACTTCGAGTATCTTGACGATTTTCTCGGTATCCGGAATTGAGGCGTTACAAGATGTCACATCAAAAGCACCTTAATTCAAAACTCCCTCCAACTTTTTCCAAAAAGTAAAAAAGAAACCACATTTATCTACTAAAATACAAAAAACTTCACTTTCTTATACAAAAAATCAAAAAGATTCCATAACAAACAACTAAAAAAAAAATACCATCACAACTCACTTATTTTTATTTTTTTTCAAAATTAATTTTACTTTCACTTGACTCTATCAGTAGATTTGCCACTCTAGAACCACTTATATATAAAGGTAAATTTTGGAGTCATTTCATGTGGAGTGAGTACGTTCATTTTAAACTACTCAAATATTCAAGATGCAAGCCCACCTAGAAGTTTCTCCTCCGACACAAGAATTCTCCACGTAAAATCAGCTTTCTGTGGAAAGTGGAAACCATCCTGTGAAAAAAACGAAAAACGAAAAACTTGCACCAAGATCGGGCCAAAGTCTTTCACAAGTGGGACCCACCAGGATTCAACGGCTTTGAGGAGGCTGGATTGATACGCGCTTTCGACATTTGACAGATTCATATTAATCCTTCGAGAAACTTGTAGGGCTTTCCATTCTCCATCCCAACTTTCCTATAAATTACATTTTGTACACCTACGCTTCCAAACAAAGCCACATATTCAAGATTCCTCACCCAAACAAAGAACAAGGCAGAGAAAGAAGGCAGCAGCAGCAGCCAACAGAGATTAGCCAAAGAGATGTGTCTGGTATTCGTGTGCGACGAGGAAGAGAAGGTGTTGGGCAGGCAACCTGCGCCAGGATCGTGCCCCTACTGTGGTGGGCTCGTGCAGGCCATGGACGTTGAAAGCCAATGGAGGTTTTGCTTTCTCCCTCTTTTCTTCAAGACCAAAAGGAAGTTCTTTTGTACCATGTGCTCTAGACGCTTGGTCGTCTATCCCTAAAACCACCACAACTAAACCCAAACACCCCACCCCATTTGTATGATATTAGACATGATGTATGGACCAGGTGTAATAAATTTCAATTTTGAATTTTAGTGCTTTTTTTTTTTTTTTTTTTTTGTAAATTTGGGAGTGACTTTTTTTTTACAGGTGGGTTTGGATGGAAAGGATTTGAAAGGTGGGTTTGAAGAGTATTTGGTTTAGACTCTTCTTCTTGGGTTTGTGATCATTTGTCCTGATTTATATTGTATGAAAATAAAAACAATTACTCTTTGTATTATTTGCTTTAATGGGTTGGTGTTTGGATTCTATTTTCTTTCTATATGGCATGAGATTGAAGGCAAAGACCTGCAGTCAATATCTAGAATTTTCTTGGTGGATTTTTTTTTATTTTTTTATTTTTTTTAAAGGCATGGAGGATTTGGTTTCTAAGCTGCTGCCTGCTAGTTTTCATCTGCCCATGAGATTAATCAAAACAAAAAATCTCTTGGACTGCATGTTTTTTTGTTTCAGACACCTGGATATATAAAGGTGTGCAGTAGAAACTGATTAAGGATTGTCAGTTTTTAAGACTCCGATCATCTTCTCCTCTCTCGTTGTAGAAAATGTTTTGATGGGGACCAGTTCATTTGGTTTGTGGTCATCCATGAGCTCTACCTTCCAACTTTCAATTCATTAATGACAAATTTTGCTGGAAATTGGAACCCGCTCTGGATTATTCACTGTCGGCCGGCCAATTATTGAACTTCTGTACCCCAATTAGGAACATGTGGGACAGAAGTTTACGACTTTGGATGCCTTGGTGCGACTTGAGAGGTAAAAAAAATAAAAAAGGTGCAACTTACATTGAGGAGTGATAGGGACTGAAGGTTACTAGTGAATTTCCACAGGCTATTACATATTGGGAATTTGCTGTCATTACTTGAAAATTTTTCTTAGAAATCCATTGCACAAAAAGTGACCTTTTAATTTCTTGTAGCAGTAAAGGCGCTTTTGAAGGTTTTAAAACCCCAAATTTCAAGATTTAAGGACTCAAATCAAATCTTTAATATGCAATTCAAGCAACACAAACAACAATCACAAAATCAATAATCAATCACCACAAAAAAGACAATGATATGTGTGAAAAACCCCCAAATAAGGGAAAAAACCATGAGTCCTGGTACTCGGTTCAGGAAAGAGATCAAACACTAATAATTCAAAGATTATAAGAGAACTTACAACCCCTCCCCAGTTGAACAACAACTTAACAACTGCAGAACCTCATGCCGCGCGCCTAGCCGTTCATCTTCTTCCGTGTTTAACTCTCCATGCTTGACTCTCCGTCTACACTCTACACCCTCGAAGAAACTCCTAGATGAAACGAACCAAAGGTAGATGAAATGGACTCTTAACTCAAAATGGATGAATCTCTCTAGAGAATGAAAAGCCCTCTCTCCATGTCAGCAGCCGTCATTGAATGTCTAAGAGAGGTAATTATGGCAAAATATAACAACCCTTATATAGTAGAACCAATAGAGTTTGCCCAAAATAGAATTATGTTACGATTGTTCGAACTCTTTAATGAAGAGTTCGAACTCTTGTGTTTTCTGGAAAATGACTTGGGAACTTCTGGCAGGCAAAGTTCAAACTCTTGAGCTGAGAGTTCGAACTCTTGAGCTTTTTGGAAAATGGCTTGGAAAGGCTTTATATGGTAACGTTCGAACTCTGCCTCTGAACGTTCAAACTTCGGACATCAACGTTCGAACTCTGGGCTTCTCGGGAAAACTGGCTTGGAAAGGCTCTAGACGGCAACGTTCGAACTCTGCTTCTGAACGTTCGAACTCCGGACTGCAACATTGGAACTCTGGGCTTCTCGAGAAAACTGCAATGTTCGAACTCTACTTTAGAACGTTCTAACTCTGCTTCTGAACGTTCTCACGCTGGAGTTCTGGTCTTTGGTTTACAGGCTATACTCCCAGGGGATTTTGCAGTCCATTCAAGAAAAATGAAAAACACATACATCAAATCCAAGTTTTGTCCAATCCCATGAATTATGCCAACACTCAAAACCTTACAGCTTTCGCTAATTTCCGGTGTTTAAGTAGAGCGATGATATCGATGCTCACCAGTTGAGTGATGATATCGTCGCTTGACCTTCTTATTTCACCTCTTTCTCCATCTCCCCCACTCTATTTATCGCCCAACCTGACGTCTCCACTCTCTCTCCAACGATCTTTCAACTTCTTTTCATTCTAAAAAACCCACAGGCCTCCGCTTCCATTAAAATCAGCTCTTTTTTTACCTTAAAGACGTCATCTTTCTTCCATTATCAGAAAATCCACATCACAGGCTTTCAATTAATTTCATCAAAAAGTACTTTTCATTCATCTTCTCAAAGTCTTTTTCTTCCCATCTCGAAAATACATTTTAACTCTTCATCGCCACCAAAAGAGCTCCGAATCAATTTCATGAAATGAGTTTTTCTAAAAAATGATAATTTTGGATTTCTCCAGTAGATTCATCCCATTCTTCTTCATCTTCTTCTATTTCGGGTTTTCGGGATCGACCAACGGAAGCCCGGAAATTCACAACATTAAATAGTAGAGCTTTTCGGCGTGTTGTGCGAGGAATGGAATAGAGGAGATGGAGAAAAAGGAGAGAGAAGAGGAAGAAAGATGATGGAGAAGAAATACGAGCAACGATATTGTCACTCAATAAAAGTACTGAAAATTGGCATGAGGGCCTTTATTATTACATAAGAACTACGAGGGCATTTTTTGTGCATCAGACATCTAAGGTGATTTTTATGGTGATTTTCTATTATGCATTTGTGTTTGTTAGGGGTAAATTTTTTAGTAGAAATTTAATGAACCCATAGAAATATCTTCTCTTGAAATCAAAGAAAAGAGCACAGGTCAAGGTACTTTTTATCGGGGAAAAGCGTATACGTAAAACAATAATGAAAAACTTGTTTTTGGAAAAATGTCTCACTTTTTTGGCTTTTTTTTTTTTTTTTCTTTTTTGAAAAGATGGTTACGCTATGCCACTAGGATTTATTTGTGAACTGAAAATTGTGATCTTCAGACTTAAAGAAAAATTTGATTATGTTTTTTTATTATATACATTGAAAATGTGTCTTACCAAATAATTGAACAATGATTGATAGAAAAGGACCACAATGAGTGATAGAAAAGGAACAATGAGTCTTGACGGGGAATCAACTCTTGTAACAATTTGATAGTGGAGGGGATGAATTGAATAGATTTCAACGTGGAATTTATAATGCTCAGTTTAACCATTTGATCTTAGCTCTTTTAAATTATTTTCCCCCTTCATTTTTGGCATGTCTATTTGCATAGAATATATAAAAATTAAATAGATTTCATGGTCAATTGTGCTTTGCTGGAGAATTATTGAAAATAGAAAAGGTGAAAGACACAGGGAGAAGGGTGAAGACCATATAGTGATATAAATAGTTCCTTGACTTTTTTAGAATTTAAAGTATTAGTGTGCTGGGTCTTCATTCCCATCTTCTCTCCGTCCCAATTAATTTAGAGATAACTCTAGTATTAACCCCAATTAGTGATAGAGGACTTGATTATAGTTAGTCATAGGAGAATTGAATTAGGTCACACTTAACACAGATGAAAAATAATGATTTTCAGATAGATGAGATTAGCGCAGATAGAGGTGACTGTATGCTAGTGATCGAACTGATATAGAGTCAATAAACTCAAGTCAGTTAGTTCAGGACCTTGGCTACTTAGAACCTTGGTAGGGTTACGGATGAGTTAAGTCTTAGAAAAGGTATAGTTCGGACACTGGTTAGTCTTAATTCTTAAACACATAAATTAGTCCGTAGTAGTTGTGAGAATTTCATAGTTATTCTAGAGGGTAAGCAATCTAAGTAGCTAGAGAATATATGAATAACATGTGAGGTTTACAGGACATTTTCATAGGAGGATCTAGAATTGTCATCTATTAGAGAGACAGACTTTACGATTGTGTTGATGACGGAGATAACTTTAGAGTTGATCTTAATGACTTAAAGCGAAGGACTTTAAATATATACCAAAGTATAGAGTTTAAATTAGGTTGTATTGATGTTAACCAAGAAGGTAGTAACTTATAAGCCTCGATATATTAAGTTGAAGAATCATGAGGAGTAGTATGACGCACTAATCAGAAGTTGTTATTAGTAGCTGTAGTTTTAAGTTTTGAACGTAGACCTATTCCGACCTTAGGATTTAGCAGCACCTTAAATCAACATAATTGGGAAATGAGACAACGAGTTAAATTAGAAGGTAACTTCCTTAGCAAGCCAGTGTCGATAATGAATTTAGTGAGGAGTTCGAATACTTAGATGTCGAAATCAAGTTTATCAGAGATAGGTGAATCGGTGATGTGCCAATTAGGTGAGAGTATAAGTTATTGTCAATCCAACATATTTAATACGACTAGATCCAAGGCTGTGTCTATTTAGAGTTAGCGACGAGGTTATAACAGATTAGATATTAGAATTGTTAATAATATGATTACACCTATAGTGTCCGATAAGATTAAGCTACTCTAATTTCTAAAGTAGGTGTCGCTTATTAAACCATAGGATCAGTTGAGCCATTGTACCGCATGTTATCTATAAACTGACAAATTAGCTAGAGAGGGCGATCCCTACACTTTCAGACATGCTTAAACTGTATGTGTTTAACTTCCGGACATGGATATTGACTTAGTGCAAGTTCGCGAACAATCACAACCTTCATGTGATTTTTGACATGACATCGTTGAGACTCCTTATAATAAGAATGCGTGTTGGACATCAGTGTGTAGAAAGAAATTTCATGAACCCCGATCTTGGACAAGACTGGTGTTGAGGTTCTTGTACAAAAGACGTTGGAGACAACTGGGGTAGACAGAGGAACTATACAGGCAAGCAAAGGGTGTTGATATCAGAGTTGTGCAGCAGAAAGGTGAAAAGCGTCATTCGGTTCAGATAAAAGACGAGTGACACCTCATTGCATTGGACGATTTGAGATTCGCAAAGGAGTCGTGACTTTACCAAAAGATTGAGGTTACCGCCTGATCAAGCAATAATTCAAGATGCGTTCCATGTGTCCAGCCAAAAAAATTTGTTCAAATCTATCTATTGTATAAGTACGAGTTTTCAAAAATCAAGGGAATACAGGTTTCAAGGGGGAAACACTGTGTGATCAACGTAAGAGAACAAATGTCGCGTGACCAGTTTCACAAATGACTTGAGATGTGTGAAAATACTATCACTAGAAAGAAATTATGTAAGAGTTTGATTTGCAGGTTTTGAGAAACATTCTCATCTTCTATTCGGTGTAAGGTTACATTTGAGGGACCAAATGTCCTGGATGGGGGGAGGAATGTTAGACCCCGACCCCGCTTAAGAGTATTTAATGCCTAATTAATCTTAATTAGGCGCCCAATGTGTGTTTTACAGGGTTTTTGTGATGGAATAAGTAGATTAGTGGGGTGTTCAACCAACTAATTAGGTAGACCTATGACCTTTTTGATAACTTTTGGCCACACATGCGTTGCCAAACTTTAATGGGTTTAAGTGCATTTCATAAAGCATGTCATTAGCATAATCTTTATGTTTGGACCCATACCATTTGAGCCCAACTGGGATCCATTTAGAGCCCCTTTCCATCACCAAGCCCTTTTCCCAAATTTCATCAAAATGCATGGACTTGCATGCAACCCAGCCCAAAATATACCTTTTAAAAGGGCCAAGCCAGCCACTGCAACGTTCCTCCTTTCCACCTTTCTCATACCACCTGAGAAACAATCTTCCCTCTCCCTTCTTCTCTTCTCCATCCTTCCTTTTAGAACCTCCACATCAAGACCAGTGATCTTGCATGCTAGATCTTGAGAGGCCAAGGCCATCATCTTCCATACTCCTTTCTACTACAAGCTCTTCTCATTTCATTGTTAAAGCCCTCCATTGGTAAGTCACATTTCTCCCCACTTCTTTTCTTATTTGGACTTGGTGATTAGTAATGTTAAGGATTATCTATATCTCCTTCTCCCTCATTCTAACTATAATTCATTGTAGGAGTTCATCTCTTACCTTCATCATCTCATTCCTCAAGCTATTATTCCTCTCTTTAAATACTGCTGGAAAACACCTCCATTGGTAGGCATCTCCTCCATCTTCTTCCTTTTGTCCCAATCAGCTAGAATGGTTGATATTCACTGCATGCATGTTATCTTAGATCCATTTTATCACTTCATCATTATAGGAGCTTTGGGGATTTTCTCAATTGGAGTCTAAGAAAGACATTAGAGTTGGAAATTAGCACCAAATTAAGGCAAGTAATGAGCAATTATTAATGTATGCATGTGATTTATCCTTGATTGAATAATGAGGTTTAATTGTGTATTTAGATTCAGCCTATTTCCTTCCATTTGTTTAATATTGGAATGGGTTCTTGTAAAGGATTAATGTGGAATGTAATTGGAAGATTTATGGATTTTGTGAGCACTTTTGGAGGCTCCTTTTATCCAAGTTTATATACCTTAATTAGATAGGTTTTAGGTATGTAAAATAGACTCCAGAAAATAGAGCATTTGAGCTCAGTTTCTGGGTGCAAAATGGGTACAACGTGCTTCCCCCTCAAGCCTAACCACTTGGGCCCGCTCGAGCGGGTCAGCCCACTGGGCCCAATAGTGCTAAGTTCGAACGATCATAACTTTTGACCCGTACGTCGGATTTTGGAGTTCCACGTACTGTTGGAAAGATCTTGTAACGTAGAATCCAGCGTCTAAACATATTATTGATCAGAGGTTGGAAGAGAGAGTGAATATGTGGATCAATGAACCGGGCCTTGTCTCCATTGGAAAAAGGGACTTTAAAACTAATTGAGCCCCTAGGATGGAACCATTGACCATTAAGGGAGTTAATTTCACTTAAAAGGGCCTAAATCCCCCATAATCAATCCATAAGGATGATTGTGACATAAAAACTAAACCAATAAGGTTCTTAGGATATAAAAGATTGACCTTATAGGTCCATAAACATGAAACCCTTGACAATTAACATGGCCCAATGGAAATTATAAACCATAAGGAATCTTGGGCCGAGATCATCTCACATGCTTATCTGTTTCATCTAGCACTTTACTATGGGTGTTCGTTTGGGGATTTCGGTGTACCTTGCACACATACACAAAATAACACCAACGAAATGTAGCACGTGCATCGAATTATCTAAAACTAAATCGTAATGGACGCTTAGAGAGGATAGGTAATTAGATTAAGGCTGGCTAGTAATTATCCTTGACTCCATTAATCCAAATGTATTTGCATATTGATATATATATATATATATTGACTTTATTATTGCCATCAAATATTCAATTAATTATTCATATGCATTACTCGTATTATTCGCAAATTGTCATTGCTATTGTCTTATAAATATTATTGTACATTGATAAGTTATTCGAATGGAGTAAGTATATGATTCGATTCGATTCGATTGTAAATGATTCAAAATTATGAATGAAATAAATGGATTCGATTAAAAGTAATTCGATTAGAAAAGTCTTACTCCAGTTTTATTATTATTTGATTCGAACGGTTCGGCACTACTTAGCTTCGACCTTGTGATACCCGGCGGGATTAAAACTTAGTTTAGTTATTCAAGACTGCTACAGTAAGTCACCTGGAGCACTAGAACTCTAGAACCAGGTAGCTAGAAGAATCTTTGGCCAGGTCACTGGTGATGTACTAACATGATCGGCTCTCTATCAGAGAAAATGAGCAAAATGTAGTAGCCAACTAAAAAGTGAGTATTCGATTTATGATTCGATAAAGCATAAATTATTCATAATACACAATGTACCTAGTTGACGATTATTTGACATCTTTTAATCTTCTGTCAATAGTTCGAATTTGATATAACATGTGTTTAATCTTAATTGCTCATATATATATATATATATATATATATATATATATTGTTGAATCATTGTATTTATGGTGCTACACTTAGTGTCATAAAGTTACAGGTTACCGAAGAGGATAGCTAATAACCCTTTATATTAGATATTTGAATGGTAAGCGTAATCGTTAGCTTTACCGCCAGGGTACGTATCAGAGTGGTAATCATGAACTTAAGACTAGCCATTTCATCTTGTACTTAGCTTAAGATGATGCATAAGATTAGTTTTATTTGTATTGTATTAGGAACATGTTTCCACTAAGGCATGTCATCTATTGGTTTTCACTAATAACCCTTTGTAGATTCGGACTTGGTCCGGAACAGATGCGGATTCACAGGAGTACGCAGGTCACTCCTCGGGAACCACCCTAATCGGGGAATTATCGGGCTCGGGATGTGACAACTGCCTTAGTAATTGCAAAACAGAGTCATGTTTTTGCAAATTTCCGCTAAGGGTTTTCTTCATGTTTTTTTAAAATGAAGGGTGGCTAATGGAAGAATGCCTTAGTAATTGCCACAAGAGGGATGTATTCATTTGTAAGTTCCTAATAAAGTAGTGTTTGTAAATTTCTCGAAGATGACTGGCTCTATGAGAGAAGGAAGAGTTCATCATAAAATCCATATGGACCTATGCTAATACTTGTTGACATACAACAGACCCAATTGAAGATTGTGTTAGATCTTGGACTCATGGTGCCATGCCTCTTAGTTTAGTGCTAATCAGAATGATCTTTCCAGTTTTTTTTTTTTTTCTATTTATTTAAACAACCCTTGGTAAGTTTTTTGGGCCCACTATTTCTAAGGTATGAGATGCATTGTGCCCAAATAAATGTGGTTAATTTTGAAATTTTCTATAGAATGATAGTGCTGATCATATTAAAAAAATGTTGGGTGGGTGAGTTTTCAATGATTGTAGATGCCCACATCCGGGCATTTAATAATAGTCCCTGAAACTTGTGAGCACATCCATGGGCCTTGAAGGAAGTCCAAACTACAGCCCAATGCGACTAAGCCCGAGTTGGCTGGGCTCATGACCAGACCTAATTGTGGGGAGTCCTCGTTGTATTCAAATGAACCAGCCCATTATATATAGCTCCCACATCTAGGCCATAGGAAGTCTCTCCTTGCATGGGATATGTCATATCTCATATGTAGATGGGATTTACATGTGTATAGTTTACATGTGTATTTAAATTCATTTTTGTATTTGAAAATTCCCATTTATGGAAGTGTCCCTCACTCTATGGTGAGGGATAAATGCACATAAATGTTTCCCTTTATATATATAAGGATAAATGCACATAAATGTTTCCCCTATATATATATATATATATATATATATATATATATATATATGTAAAATTTACAGGTTTTGTGACTTGTCGGACACAGTATACAACACTCACGCGTCCAAGGGTGTAAATTTTCAGTATGAAAAAATAGCTTGTTTATATCTCATTTACACGTGTAGTGCTAGTGCATAAATTAGAACAAAATAATTTTCCTTCCATGGGGAAAGGCATTGAGCCACATTATGTCATGGTACTTCAACAAGAAAATTACTTGCCATGTTTTTATTTTTTAGTTGGCACGACTCGATAGCTCATCATTTCATTCTTTGTTGTATATATGTTTCTTCTTTTTGGATAATATCTACGCTCTTTACTCTCATAGTATCGTAAGAATAACCCTCAAAAGAAAATTTCTCTCATACACACACATGCACACACACACACACTAGCAACAATAACCCGTGCTTAACCCGAGGCAAAAAGTAAGATATTACATTTTGAATTTATGAGATATCAAAATTAATTATAAACATATAAGCATATATTCATGCATATATATTTATATATATATATAAATAGTCAACACATCTTCAATCACAAATACAGGTGGTCAGCATTAACAATAAACTATTACAAAGATAAAACTTAAAAAAATACATTCAACAACAACATAAAAATAATAATAACATCAATAATTACTAAATAAGATATAGAAAAGTGTATTTTGTTATAACTGATCAAACCATTTTTTGGCTCTAGATTTTTTTTTAGAAAATGTATAAACATCTTAACTTTAAAAGCTATAAATTATGAGATTTTAAAACCACAGGCTAGTGTTATTTGATCCCAGTAATAATTAGCTCACATTGGAACAATGTATATATCTCTTAATTATGAGTCCATGAGGCCCACGGAAGTATAATTTATGGTGGGCTAAACCTGGGGTCATATGTCTATATAATCAGATAAAAAAAAGATGCCTATAAAATTCAACCAAAAAACTCCAATCTCAAAATATTTTTATCACAAGCCCATTCATGAGGTGGTACACTAGAAGGTCGGGTCTGATTTTCGTTCACATGTGACAATCTTTGAATAGAGTAGAGCTGTATTTGAAAACTAAAAAAATATATATATATATTTTTAAGGAAAATTTTATCAGTATGAATTGTAGAAAGGTGGGCCTCAAATATTAAAATAAAAAGATGACAATCTTTAGAAGATGGAAGATAGATAGTGTTGAGAGAGAGAATAATTGTAGCAAAATAGAAAGATTTTAGGGATATTGATTGAGAGACTTTATAAGATATAGGATATGGATAAAGAGATTTTTTTGGAGAAAAAATTGTAGTATGTGATGACATGGCACCTCAAAGCACTCTTGGTTTTTTCTCCATATTTATTTTAAAGGAGAATTATTGGGTTACTGAATTGGCACCCCTCACAACCCACCTCCCCCATTTGCTTTAATATATATAATATAATATGAGTTACACTACAAAACTCCCCGGGTGTTTTTCTTTTTTCACAAAAAAAACGCCCCTCTTTTAGCCAATGAAAGTGTGATACATGTCATCAATGGTACACTTATCCATTATCTCTATTAAATATTTTCCTAAAACTGTTGATATTTTATAGATTTTCTTAAATAATTAGCTAATAGCTAGGGGTGGAAACTCCTCTTTTGAGATAGGGGAGTTTTTGAGAATCTTTATCTCTCTTTCTACACACACACACACACACAAGGTATCTCCCACCCAGCCCAGCTCAAGAGCTTTTGTCCCTGAGACCGAGGGAAATTCGATTCTGGACAGCCGATAACTAATCCTGTTGGCACATGCAAACCCTCGTATCCACATGTACTGGGTAAAATAATAGGAGGTGGCCAACGAAGGTAAGTGTCCAACACAAGACCTCTCCACTTTGTGAGGCGGTAAGTCTTCTTCTTTAGAATAAATACAAAAAAACATTAATAGTTTGGCATATCTCATGGATAAGTGTTCAGGTCATTTGTTAATAATCATTTACACATCCAAATGATTCACGTTCCACTAATTACTAGTTATGCAATGTAACTTAGGTGTGAAAATGGTGCATAAATAAAACTCTACACACACCAAAATTAGATGGTTGTACTAATAAACTTCAAGATATCTTCATAGATTTTTTTTAGTAATTTACGAAAAAGCCCAAACCTATAGAACTACTTTTCTACGAGTCTATAGGCTCACAATTTATGCTTTGAACCGTTCAATGTTCTTCTTATATTAATGGTAAATATATGAACTTTAGTCTTCATGGATTTTGAAAAATTTATCAAAAATATTAAAAGAATCCAAATATGTTTAACACGGCTAGACATACCCATTTACTCATGTGAAAAATGGTGATTTTGACAAAAATAATAATATATTTCACGTGCGAATCATTTACATGTGTGAAACCCATTTTGCTATTACATGCGAAAAAAGGCAAATGACTATTATAAACACTTGCCCGTTTTTAACAAGTGTACGTCAATTTCGTTGGCTCACCTGAGAAATGGTATCACATGGGTGCCATGAGAAGGGTATCATATAGATTAAGAGGGGGTCAAATATTATTCTAATTGGCTCCATTGAGCACCTAAAGGTTACCTAGGTTTTTGGGTGTCTTTAAATGGGTTCATAGTCTCTCTTCTAGATCACTAAAAAATATATAATTCTAATTGAGATTATGGAGCCTTAATATCAATGAACTTAAGATGTAATTTCTTTTGTCATATATTGATGCAATAGTACATTGCTGGTTATTTTTTATATTATTATTGTAATACTTTCTTGTCTTGAGATTTTTAAAGAGCCCTGCTACTTGGACAGAACTTTGGGATCGGTTGAAAGACAGGTCCCAATGTTCTGTCCATTTAGACTTTTTCTTTTTAAAAGAAGAGTTACAGATGAGTTGTAATGTTTTACTCCTTTTTTTTTTTGGGGAAAGAAAGATTAAAAGATCTAGTTATAATCTAAGGGCTCCTTAGTTATAAAAAATTCTTTATGAGAATTACAAATGTTGAAAATATCTAACAATAATGTAAGATCATGAGTTTGGAGCATTTGGAGTTTTCCGTTTGAATGTTAGAGCTATTGAAACCAACACACGAAGGTTACTTTTGGCCGAAATTTTTAGAATTTAAACTTCCTTAATCTAGAGAGTAGAATACTTGAGCATTTTGGAATTCTGAAAAAGTCCTCTAACCAAACGCGCCTTAGTTAGATAAGAAAATCCTGAACCCCAAGGGGTTAGCCGAGTGGTCAGGACCACGGCTACTCCCTCTCGAGGTCTTGGAATTGACTCCGGTTTCTCCTTCTTAAAAAACCGAAGATTGAGTCCACTAGTGCTACCACCCTGAAGTCACATGGGTGTTTATCCGGATTCTCTCTAGGCCCAGATGAATTAGTCTAGTCCAAAGGGTTAAGAACTCTTCGATAGTAAAAGAATATTTAAAAAAAAAAAAAAAACCTAAAAAACCAATCAATTATATTTTCATTGAACATGTGGATAAATTTTAAAAAATACAAAATATTTTACCACATTTATTTAACGAAGTTTGTGGAGGAAAATTGGAGTCGGGTCCTCTAAATACTTCTTGTGGATTTTCACTCCTATCCACTTCTCCTCTTTGATTGGGTGCTTCTGTGGTTTCGTGTGAGGATGGCATAAAGTCTACTAGATTTCTTCGTACAAGCTTGTGAAGACTACAAGTCTTCCGATTGAGCCTAGTCAATGTCAGGGTTTACAGACCGGGTTGAGAGATTGGATGTGCGTGGGACACACCGATCCACGTACATGTGTCGCTTCCGACGAGCTGAGATCTCGAGTATCTCTCCTATTGTTTCTACGAGAGTATGTTGGGCCCCACCAGTGACAAATGTAACATCTCAAAATGAAATTCCAGCCCAAATATCGATCCCAAATTCCGTCCAAACATCGGTCTCAAATTCCGTCCAAAAATGATATTTGAGCTGGAACTTTGGGACCGGTCCATAGATCGGTCCCAAATTCCGTCTAAGGAGTATTTTTGAAATGAATTTCATCCCCTTCTTGGACATATTCTCACATTTTACCAGAATTCTTAACAAGAACTTACTTTGTTTGGGTTTTTGGACATGTTTGAAATGCCGCGTTACTTTTATTAAAATTTCAAATTTCAGCCACCTAAAATATATTAAATGACATTTTGAGATTTCTATAATTTCACTTTTTATGCATTTTGTTGAAATTTTAAATGCTTCATCGTGAGAAATGATTTGAAATTCCACCTAAAGTGATAGCTTTTGGAGAATTTAAAATCTTAAAATTATGGTAAAAAATAGGTCTCATTATAATTTAGGTCTACCACTATACATTAATTACATTATTAATCATGTGATGTAGATCCAACTCGGGTTGAAGAAATTTTGAGAATGGCTTTAGGGAGGAAAGAATTAGGATCCTTTGAGGGTTTTGACTAGGCCTGTCAATGGGTCAGGCCGGGCTTGGACTTGAGTTGTCCAATCCCATATGGAATATTGGACGGGCCTACTGGTTGTTGTTTAATTACGATCCTAAATTGAATAGGCCTATGTTAAATCCTGTCCCATGAGGGCTATGACTTAACTTGATATTATCTTTTAATATCTTCAGGTGATTATTTTATTTCCAGGCATTAAAATTAATGAACTTTATTTTTCACAGCCAATGAAAAATAATAAATTCTTTGTTCTTTAAATGTTAATAAATTCTCTATTTCATGTTTTCTGCTTTCGCCATTTTGGATGCAATATTTTATGCATAAGCTAACAATTGTTTCGAAAAACTAAAACAAAAATGGAATATTTATGTTTCATTGGAAGGGAAGTCTCATGCACAGTTTACATATCTTTCTATGAACCTGAAATACAGTAAGGTTTGTTTCTTGTTACATCTATTTTTCATGTTACTTTTTCAAATCCCTACATCTAAAATGGTTAGTATTTTATCCTTACAGTAGATAGAGGTGTTTCCCCTGATGTTCAAAGAGAATATGAGTTTTTTTTTCCTTCAAAATTTCAGTTTGAAAAAACTATTAAAAATTATTAGTTTGGGAAAAAATTTCTTTTTCCCTGATTGATTTAGTTTTCATATATTTATTCAATATCAACCATGGTTCTCACAACCTGTATAGTGTTTCATCTTCCCATTAGGTTTTAGCTGGCCGCCAAGAGCTTTTATTTGATGATAGGGTAAGTAGTAGTTGTTCTAAATTTATTTTATTTGGTAATAAATAGAGCAGGAAAAATTCTATATGCATCCTTATTTTTGTTGGGCACATCCACCTTTATAAGGAAAAAAAATTACACATGAAAAAGGAATATGGGTGCGCTTAGCAAAAAGAATAGGTGCATATAAAATTTCCCATAGAGCAGACCATCAAATGCTTTAGATTGAAGACCGTGCTAATGTGTGCGGGCCACAAAGTCCCCACCTAATATTTTCTTAAATTTTGAAGAATTTTGTCTAATAAGATTGCAGGTGAGTCGAGTCTATTTTGCCCATTCTCAATTTCATTTTGGCCGGACTTTAAAATTAATTTTCGAGTCTACTATGGGAGCTCAAATTTTGTAAAAGTCCCCTATTTTTGGATTTGATGGAAAAGGCGAAGCTGGTGCCCATTTTTAATGGGCTCGACCTACAGTGGTTGTGACTGGACTCAGCACATTACTGTGGGACAGCCCCATGTGAATGGCATGTCTCATGATGACGTGGTAGGCAGTGAGGGGTCCAATCATCGTGCGGGGGTAAACCCAACAGGATCTGGACTCTCGAGGTAAGTGCTGATTTTGATCGTACGGTGTGTACCAGAGGAGGTGGAAAAAGGACTCCCACTGAAAATGAGTCACGTGGGTTCTCGTGAGTCACCATAACATGAGTACATGACACAAGATATGGGTGATGCAGAAATGCAGACACACAAGTCGCGTGCAGCCTGGTGAGTGCACGTATTATTACTGACTTGACGGAACGGATGGTACGCGTTTGTGTAGGCGCTTTTTTTTTTTTTTTTATTTAAAAGAAATACTGCAGTGTTAAAATTTTTTATAAAAGTAAAAATCTCAAAAAAGGGTTTCTGTAAAATTTAAAAATTCATATTTAGTATACTTTTTTTTTCCTCCATTGAATTGGTACTAAGGCTATTTGGTGCGGCTGCAAATTTTTTATAAATAATTAAATTTTCTTATTTGGTGAAATATTTTTTTTGAAAAAAAAAACATAATATGTATATTATTTATTCAGTATCAAGTAATAATTTATTTAAATAAATAAAAAATGAAAGAATTACAGGATTTTGGATTGCAATGGATAAGAGTGAAGAAAAGAGGGAGAAGTTTTCCGAGGAAATTCATTTTTTATATCTCCCATGAGAAATCAATTTTCACCATTATCAAGGAAAATGTTAATGAGGCAATAAAGTGTTTCTGAGGAATTGTTTGCACCAAATGCCTGAAAATTGGATTTTCTGTGGAAAATCGTCCAGTTCGTTTTTTTTTTTTTGAAAAGTGTTACACAAATATGCCCTTATGTAGCATCTGCCTTCAATTTGTTGCTTTTTAATATTGGCCCCTACTTTCAAATTTAATTTGGGTATATTACTAGCACAGTGAATTAGAAATAAGGATCAAGATCAAGAGAGATATAAAAAGAGAGGGTTGAATAAAAAGGTGCTAGATGAAATATGGTCCCATTTATTTATTTTAAAAAAGGGGATTCCAAATAAAGAAAGTTAGGTACTTTTTGTTTTTTGTTTCTTGTTTTTTTGTTTTGGGATTAGGGAGAATTTTGGATCTATATTCCGATCAAATAGTATGCGATAAATCCAAGTCCAAATCGTTTTATGTGCCAACCTGCGGATCCTGATTCAAGAAGATTGCAGCCACATACTAATAATAAAAATTAGTTTCAAGTGCCTCAACTAGATAGGCTAGTCATTTACCATTTAATGGGTCCATTTGTATATCTTGAAAGATTAATTTGAAGCCCTTTTAATCCATTTATTTTAATGCATTCCACTTCTTATTTCGAATTTAGAATCTGATCTTTATTTTTGGATTGATGCCGGATCTTTAGACAACACATAGGTTCAATGTTGGATCCAGATCTTCAAATTTGCATGAGGCAGATCCAGCCAATTTGGACAAACTAAAAAAGATTGTTTGGATACGCATGTTATTGCAATGAAATTGCATTATCAATTCTATCAACTTCAAAACAATTGAGAATCAACTTGAAAGTTTAGATCACTTGTAATATTTCTCACAATGTTTTTTTTTTTTTCCTGATGGTCCAAGAGAGAGGCAACCAAGTGAATAAAAAAAGGGCCAACAAACCAATGAATGAGACCCACAGAAAGACCAAGAAGAATTCATGAGTCATCATTATATGCTTTGCTTGATGATGAAGGAGAGGACATGATTCCACCACTTTAGAACTTTGCTCACAAGGTACCTTGAATCGGTTGAAAATATATTGTTCCTGGAAAACTATATCATTCATTCTTCGAATCATTAGGCAAGTGCATATCGTGGTTTTTTATTGATATTTGAATGGTTTGGCATGAAGGAAGATATCCAAACAATTTAAATGAATGGACTGGCTCCATAATTTCAGCAGTTTGAAGGAAGCCCTTTTCTCCTCTTTCTTTAATGAGTCTCATGTTTTTTGCCTAACGTAACTTTAAAAAGTTTTAGCAATTTAGTTTATGGTCATGCTAGAATATTGAAACCATATCAAAGATCGATGGACACCTTTCATAAAGTTAAAAATAAAATAAAAGATACATGAAACTATGGTGGGCATCGAATGATTGTCATGATTTATAGATAAAGAAATAAAATCTGAGTGCCCCCATGCTAAGTCAAATTTGCAATTGATTTTAAACAAACTAAAGTGTCCCTTATTTTGAAATTAACAACATAGTGTTTCTACATTATAACTTTGACCGTCTCAATATAATTCATACAAAATAAAAAAAATATTATTAAAGTTATTCTATATACATATATATATATATATATTTTTAAGATGCTTTTAAATTTCAGATATTTTTAATTAGCACGGACATGTTTTGCTAGTGTCCATATGACGCTAGCGAAAAATGCGAACAAATTATCACCAAAAGTTCACAATTTAGCAAAACAGTTATAAAATAGGCTTTGATTTAGAGAAAGCCCGGTTTAAAGTAGTAGCACCCTACTCCTAAGCTCGTGAATCCGGCCAAGCAGCTCAAAATAAAGGCTTACGTTGGATGTATCGTCAAATTTTTTCCTCAACAGGAGCTAGGCCACACGTAAGATGGAGCATTACATAAAAAGCAGGATCAACATAGTTTTATACGACATTCATTAGCAAGTTCTTTTATCGAATTATTAACTTTATGGTGAGGCCAACTCCTGTTCATATAAATTTTTGTAATATATCTTTACCGGAATTTATGACTATAATTTGGAAGGTTAGGGTTTTTTAAATATGATGTGACATCTTGTCCCTTACATTTAAAATGCTGTATTTCTTTTATTATAGTTTCAAATTCCGACAATCCAAAAGACCTTTTAGAATTCCACTCTCTATATCATCTATTTGAATTTCACATCTTCCATGAGAAAATAGAATTTGAAACTCTCCAGGACATAAATTAATGAAATTCTGATAAACAAACCGGCACTTTAAGTCAATATATCTCTCCATTTTGGTAATTTTACTAATATAATCAAGTGAAGTGAAGTCAAATTAAACAGCCCATCAAAAGTAATTTTTACTAAAATTCCCTCAATCTTTTTCAAAAAAAGTAAAAAACAACTACATTTACTTACTAAAAGATAAAAAAAACTCTATTTCCCTATACAAAAAGTAAAAAATATTCCATCCCAAACAATTAAAAATAAAATACCATCATAACTCACTCATATTTTATTTTATTTTTTTTATTTCGCTTCACTCCATTTTATTCTAAAAGTAAATTACCAAAAGTATCCTAAAGTCATAGCCTACGCCCCCAGGCTTTCCAAATCCAGTGACGACGTTGGATGATGGTATGTTTATGTAAGTCGCTGATCAACTTTAATTTATTAATCAGGTAACATTATGGGGTCCACATGTCCCACTCAACGGTTGTGATACACGTTTTTCCACTCAAAGGTTGTGATACACGTTTTTCACGTGTCGTTGCATGGGATTAATTGATAATCTCTGTCCTTACTCGACTTTCAAACATGCCAATAATTAATGAAATCGTGGCCCATACAAGATGTAGGACAAGAAAATCAAATTTACATTAAATGTAAAGCAGAAATTTCTCTTTCCAAACTGAAGGCTGTAAAATTATCTATTTCCAGAGTGTTTTTTTTTTTTTTTTTTTTTTTTTTGTCAATTCCTTTATACGTTTAGGTTACAATCGTAAGCCCCATTTTTTTTTTTCATGTAATTGAATGCATAAGAATTATTAATTGTTTATTTTAAAAAATGGTTAGAATGAAGAAATATATAAAAATCTTAAAAAAATAGCTGTTAAATTATCTCTAAGCCGTGCAGCCTCCACTTTAGTAATTCGAATCTTAGAAAAGTGAGAGTTGCATCTAAATTACTACCTTGTATATATTTTCCTCCCGAACTCTTTCATAACCATCATATGAAGCTCATTTGACAATAAATTTTATGTATTCAGTTCTCCCGAGTTCCATATAAATAAATGGGCCCTTAACCTTTCTAAACTCCACCCAATTTATGTATTGAAATATAGCTGCAAATTATGTTTCAAGTAGATTGTCAATGAGTAAAATCCGTGATTAAGACACAGCAAAAAATAAAAATAAAGGCAAATGATGTTTATGCATTTATGTGTGATCAATTTAAAGTGGGTCCAACTTGGATTGCAATGAATTTCATCATAACACAAATGCAAGTATATTACCAATTTTATTAGAATAATTCTAACATTATGGACTTAATCAATTAATTGAGTCATGGATGCAGGGGGGAGGACAAAGGGGCAAGCTAGCAATGGCTCTTCAAATTTTTTGAAAATCTAATGTATTTTTTTCCCACATATGGCTCCCTCTGAAATTTTTTAACATGGTGATCGCCTTGACAAAAGCTTCCACCAGCATAAAAACGAAAAATAAAATATTTGGGTCTAGTGTTAGTTTTCGCATTTTAATACTAGTGAAAGAACGACTTGGATTGGACCCAACTTTGGTCCCATCACATTATCATACTGAGTTCGAACTTCAAATCTCACTCAAACTTCTTGTATACAGAAGTTTGAAACTCGGTTACTCAAAATAATCGCCTTTTTCGTTTATCAAACTAAGTTGATCCATTGTAGGATTGAGAATATCATATGAATAAGAAATATATATATATATATATATATATATAACTATGGCTAAATTAGTAATATATAAGATTATATTAATTAAACCTAAAAATATATAAGAGTTTGTATCAATTATGTTTTCAATAATATTCTCAATCTTATAACCAGACCAACTCTTATTAATAGGGTAAAATTTGAGATCATTTTGACCAGCTCGGAGTTTAAATAGGTTGGCCCATTGTGTAGCTCCAAATGGATTCTCTCATGGAAAGTGTGAGGGACAATAACTATTGTACTAAACATTGCAACAAATGCCTAAAACTCCACACTAGATTTGCACATATAGATAATCCGCATGGTTCAAAATGAATATCGCCCCCTACATTGACATATCCTCATGTTTTAATTAAATAGGAGTAGGGCCCTCCGTCCAACTGAGCTCTGAGATGAAAATGCATGCAATTAACAAATAATGGTGATCAACTGGATAATGCGACCCATTCCTTTTGGGCGTAAAACTTAAGAAAATATCATTAGAGAGAGTGGGAATGATATTCATTTTGAACGGTCGGGATTATACCCTATATGGGCCCCGTGATAGATGTATGATGGTTGCAGCGTAATAGCTGCCTTGGGCAAAGGGTCCAAGCTCATTCGTACCAATCCCTCTCATGCAAAAAGATAATAATAAAAAGGAAAATTTTTAAATAAGGCCTTGAGTTTTTGCCTTATTTCAAAGAAGGATATAAGTTTTAAAAGATTTCAAATTAGTCCCTGAAATTCTAAAACAAATTTCAATTAAGGACATCCGTCCATTTAAAGCTATTTTTCAAATAACTTTTTCCCCTTAAAATCTTAAAATTACTCATACTACCTTTCATTGAAATAAAATCTTCATTAATTTCCTCTATATTCTCCTCTTTTCTTCACAGACATCTTCACGGTGATTGAAGACAACTTGTATGCCCACGACAATTGGCTACATGTAGCGATTGCCGGAGCCATATAACGAATTGAATTTAAATGAAATGTAATTTAAATATTCTTAAAAAGTGAGAAAAAAGTCACCCGAAAACACCTTTATACGCCTTTATATCCTTAGTTGAAAACTTAAAAAAAAAAATAAAAAATTTCTAGTTACTAATTCAAAGCTTTTGGAAAAGAAAAAAACTTGAAAGACTTATTTGAAATCTTCTAAAAAAATAAAATAAAGAGAGACTCGTTCAGTCGTTTGTTAAAAAAAGAAAGACCATCATTCGTAATTAATTTCAATCAGTTATACTTATGCAACACAATCGTCAACATACGAGAAGCAGCAAGGAAACTTCCTTGCACTAACGCCTGCTGCTCTCTCGCTCTTTCCTTTCTCGAGAGCATCTCCTGCTTCGCTTGACAAGGAGGCAACAGCGATTCTTTCCTTAGACGCTAAAACTCTCTCTCTGTATCACCTACTCACTTACTCGTGGCCTTGAAAGTCGAAACTCTCTCGTCTCCTCTTACGATAGCATCCGACGCTACTACTTCCGCCGCATACAGCTAAGGTAATACCCAAAAACCCAAACAATCAAAACGCTGGGGAGGGGTTTTATCCAAAAGGAGAAACCCTAAAAACCGCGTTTGAATTTACAAATCCGGCTTCATTTTTCCTCTTTCATTGATGACTTACTACTAATTTGCAGCAGGGAAGAGAAGTGAGAAGTAAAAGAGAAGAGCCATGATCTCTTCTTCTTCATCTTCGCCGTCGTCATCGAAAGATATTGCGCCTTCCACGACGTCTTCGTCGTCGTCGTCGTTGTCGGGTTCCTCGCCTTACCACCGCCTCAGGCACAATGAAAGTGCAATTATAACTATAGAGGAGGGATGTGAAGATGTGAAGAAAAGAGAATGTGAAGATGTGAAGAAAAGAGAAGGGGAGTTACTTCGAATGGAATCGGATGACGCCTTCAGCATACCTTCGAAGAACGCGTCGCTCGAAAAGCTCCGGAAATGGAGGGTACGTTGGCAATGCAGCTGTTTCCAAATGCCTAAACTTGTTTTGAGATGTGAATTCCAAACTGCTCAATATGAATGCCCACCCTTATCTAAAGAAATAGGAGTGTCCCATCCCAAATCCCACTGGAGCTTAAATGAATGCATGAGTCAGTTTTCTAATCATACATATGCTCAATTTCAAAGTGGGACAACTCCTATTGGGGTGAGATTTGAGTACGTTCTGTGTGCATGAACTACATTGATTTTGAGCAGCAGGTGGTCCCACAGGAGTTCCACTCATTAGAAGTGTTGTGGGAGACACTAGGGATCCGCTGTAGGTTTGAATTGTGAGATTTGTGTGTGGAAAATTGTAGTTTATTGCACGTTGGGTGGTGTTCCTTTGTTGCATTTTGTAATGTTCTTGCTATGATTGTTCTTTTTTTACCATACCCATGGTGGCTAGTTTGAATGAGAAAGCAGTCAAGTTACTAGTAGTTCATATTCTTTTGATGTTAGTTGCTTGAAAGGGGGTGGTGAGTTTGCAAGATTCAGACTTATGCCCTATGCTTGCAAGATTCAGACTTATGCCCTATGCAGCATAGACCACATGCCTGCCCAGAAGAATATTTCAATGTTGTAATATTTGGCAAAATGCAGATTCTTCAGAATGTTCCTAATTATGCACAAATGCAGCCTAAGTGGAACAATGTATGTGCCGGATATTTCACTATTGTGATATTGGGCAGAAGGAAGAAACTTTGCAATATGCGGGAGATTTATGCTGAGATGTAGTCTAAGTAGAACCAAGTTGACATTCATTAGGGGTATTTTTTCGGGAACAATGTGGAATGGGTAAAATGTAGATACCACATAAGTGGTTTCCATGTCTCGGGGAAAGACAAATCCAACCCTGAGCTCGACAAGAGCCAGTAGGCCATAGCACATTGATTGGAAGGTATGTAATCCTTGGTAGAAGGAATAAACTCTGCAATAATTTATCTAATACCGAATGAAAGCATAAACCACCTGGCATATGAGTACCTAAAATATTCAACCATCAATTGGGGTTACTTTATGACTTCCTATGTTAAGTATGATTAAATTCCCTGTCAAGTGCTATTGAACAAACAATTACTTTCTAAGCTTCAAGAAAAAAAAAAAAAAAACTTTTTTAAGCAACGTAATCATCAGTTATTGGTGACAAGGAAATAAATCCCTTCTGTATTCGTCTGCCCACAAGCATCACCAACTAGCTCAAGAAATGGAGAGTTGATTAAAATCCTACTCCATCGAGCAGTTTCATCATCTATTTAACGGTTACTTTTTCCCCCTGAGTTAACCATTTATAAATGCTATGCATGTTTAACTGTTCTAATACACCGAACCATGCATCTAGGACATGGTTGCACATTGTTCTTCTTTGTCTTGTTTGTCAATCATTAAGAATCCAGTTGGGCCCTCAAATAGACTTGGATCCTATTTGATCTGATTTAGTATATCCAAAGTTAAGTCCATGCCTAGGTCTTTGGGATCTTGCCTACAATGAATTGAAAATTTGTCTACTGCCAAGTGCCAACCTAGTACTGCTTCCATCACCTACCTGCTTTGACTTATGCTAATAGATCCACATCTTAATAATCAATAATCGTATACTAGCACAATAACCCATGCTAAGCACGGGCATGACCCATGCGGCTAGGGTCCACGCTCCATCTAAAATTAGTTTTGATATTTTCTGATAAATAAGTGCACCAAAGTAATGACTGGTGTAATGGTTAGATGGTTAGTTTAGTTATTTAAGAAGGCAAGAGGTCATGAGTTCAAATCTCTTGACCTATAAAACTTTAGCATTTTTACAAATGCTCAATAAAATTAGTCAAAATTGAAAAAAACATAATCAAAATTTAACCCAAAACCCTTATCTTTATTATATTATAATTGGTGTGTGGCCTCATGGTTCTATGTGCCTGTCTTTGGAGAAAATGTTGCTTTAGAGGATTATACACACCATCCTTTTATCTTCCTAGGACATATGATATGGTTAACAATGCATAATTAAAGCAAACCATTTACACTGTCTTTAATGTTTTTTTCATTCTTTTTAATTGAAGAAATTTATTTTTTTCCCTAGCAAGCAACACTCGTACTAAATGCTACCCGTCGGTTTCGGTATACCTTGGACTTGAAAGAGGAGAAAAAGAAAGAGGAAATGAGGAGGAAGATTCGGGCTCATGCTCAAGTCATACGGGTAAGGTTCAGCCAAAAAAAGTATGAGATTTATGTCACCAGTATCATTTACCTTGCATTTTGACTTAATATCCTTATTGTATCAGGCTGCTATTCTCTTTAGGGAGGCTGGAGGAAGGACGCCTGATGGTACCTTTTAAATTCTTTTGCTATCCAGTGGATATTAAAAATTTGTTGCTCAAATTCTGATTTTAATGAAAGTTACCATTCCAAAAAATAAAAATAAATTTATTGCTCAAAGCTAGAATTGATGTCAGAAAATATCCTTACTGTATGGCTCTGAATTTTTTCCCTTTTTGTTTCTGCATGTATATCCTTGTTTAATATGATAATAGCTTTAAATGTTACTGTAAGAAGGGGTCCTTATGAAGCATATTCCTGTTTTGTGGCATATTGTAAAATAAAGTACATAAGAATATATACTGCCTCTGTCCTGCAGTGTTTGATTCTCCTGCAACTGTTCCTACTATGATTTTGTGAGATTGGTGCAGATCCAACCTCCTCCTTCGGTGAATACATCATAGGAATCCAATTGGTGTTGAATTTGAAGGAATTGTTGCAAGAAGACTGTTTGCTGACTCTGGGCTTTCTCCTGCTTCCTATATTTACTTTCCGACAGTCATAAATGTGTTGTCTAGGCATCTATGACTTGGTGACGCCCATGTTTTCTGTACTAATAAACAACAGTTTTTCATTTGTCCTTGATGTTTTGATGTTTTCGCAGTCACATTTCCCGTACATGTGATTGTGGGTATTCACACAAGTTATGTACGTGTCTAATAATATACATACCTACTAAAATTTTCACTGATGATGATCTAGAATTATCCAGGCTCCCTCTCCCTCCCTCCCTCCCCCCTTTCTTCTCTCTATCCCCCTCTCTCTCTCTAATGATCAGAGAACATGAGTAATTCCTTGAAGTCTATTTTATTTATCCTTTATATTCACCTTCTTTTCATAGAATGGAATCTTCCATAAATTCATACTGAAGTAATGTATAAACTTGGTTATCAAAAAGTAATGTATAAACTTTTTGTTCATTGAAAGATTCATGGCTCATTTGAGTGGATATTTCTTGTACTGCTGTAGTTCATATATATATATTATACTAACAGTCTTTAGGTTTATTCCCTTTCTAGTGAAATGTAGCCAGATGGGTCAGATTACTGCATGTCATTAGGAATTTATATAGTATTGTAGTTCATGAGGCAATGCCTAAACCACTCAGAGAAAAAGGTAGTGTTCAAGATGGTAGGCTATACTGCTATATTGAGCTTCTGTATTCTATAATATCTTCTCCTTTGAAATACCAACAAAGTTATATATTTCTCATCTTTTGTACATTCATGCGTGTCTTTTACATTTTATCACTATGTAATTCAGGAGGACTACCTAGAACCCCTCATGGTGGTTATGGGATTGGACGAGAGCAACTCTCTTCAATTACCAGGGACCGTAGTTTTTCTGCTTTACAAGAATATGGAGGGGCAAGTTCCCATCTCACAGCTCAATTTCTGCATCGTCTATCTCAATCATCTTTTCTTTACCATTACTTTATTTATTGTATCACTGTATCAGCTTAAAGGTCTAGCAACTCTATTAAAAACAAATCTAGAGATGGGGATTGGTGGAGATGATGCAGAATTAGTCCATCGGAGAAATATTTTTGGAGCAAACACATATCCTAGAAAGAAAGGGAGGAACTTCTTGGTACATTTTGGAACAGCATTGAGCTTCAATAATTTTTGATTTCATTGTTATCTTCAACTGTTGAAGTTATATATATCAAGCATTTGTTCATTTATGTAGGCCTTCGTCATGGATGCTTTTAAGGACTTAACCCTAATGATTCTGATAGTAGCTGCATTGGCATCGCTGGCATTGGGCATAAAAACAGAGGTGATCTTGGGTTAGCATGCTTTAGCGAGTTAGCCTTCCTTATTCTTTTTTGGGAATTGTCTTTTGGCAGTTATTTCTTAATTTTTGATTGATATTGTGTTTTGATATACTTCATTGTGCAATGATTCATATTATCACTATGGGCCTTTTTGTTTGCATGGAATTGAATTCCTAGGAATTGTAAGAAATGTATTCCTAAAAGCGGCTAAAATTGAAGATCCATAAATGGCCATTAAATTATCTCCACTTTACTAGAAAATGAATTAAGGGGAGATGGAAAATGAATACCCAGTCATCACCCTATCAAACGAAATCCTAGCAAAGTGAGGTCCTGTCTACATCTCTACCTTATATCCTTCACCCTTTGCCTATTTAATGATCCTTTGTCAGAATCCGTTTTATCATGAATTCCTAGGAATTCAATTCCATTCCAACAGATGGGCCCAATGTGTTATTCTATGCAGTGGTCTGTCATTCTACAATGAAGAAATTTATGTTTTCATTTAGTTGGCTTTTTCACTGTTCATATTCATTTTTATGATTCCATGTTTTATGGTGTCAATTTTTGGTTTCTTTTCCAAGGTTCCATTTTCACTAGAATATTCTCGTACATGTTGGATTTAAGCTGCATAGCTCCAACCATTTAAATCCGTCGATCTCTAACTACATATCTTGAAGGGCCTGTGTGGAAACTCTGATATGTTTGAAATAGAGCTGATTCGATTAGTTCTAGTTGACATAGAGCTGTTTCAATTAGAGAATTTTGCAAGTAGACCATTTTGGTATTACACATAGAATGTTTGATTCAATTGAGTAACAAACTTGTCATATAGTGAAAGTTATATGGCAAACTTGTCATATAATAAAAGTAGTACATGCAAACTTGTGATAAAATAAAAGTAATTTGGGCAAACTTCTAAAAAAAAACTACAAGTTGTCTGATTGCTTGAGACATTGATGTCTTATTGGATTCTCTTACCTTTTGTTACTTTTTGAAAAAATGGAAAATGATCTTAATTCTGATTCAATCAGAATGGGACAATAGACTTTTCCAAATAGCCTAAAGCACTCAATGTTCATATGCATCCACAACTCATCGTATTATGGTGAAGGACAATTCGATGGGGCCCACTTAGGGGCCCAATGAACACGGGACTAGGAGGGGGGAGGACGGGACGAGATGGGGCCCACTTAGGGCCCCAATGAACACGGGACTAGGAGGGGGGAGGACGGGACGAGATGGGGCCCACTTAGGGCCCCAATGAACACGGGACTAGGAGGGGGGAGGACGGGACGGGATGGAAAGAGACATTTTGGATGGGCTTAGATATAAAGTTTGGGGTCAATCACATGCCTCTAACCCCTTCATCCATGGCCCACAAGTTTAACGACTGCTTATCTACTGAAAAAGTTGACCTTGACCCAACAGTCCAGTCCAGGTGAAACTTGAAGGATCAAGTGCAATCAGGGTGTCCCGTGTGTGTGGATTGTTCGGATGGATCATAAAGTCAGCTACACTATGTTGCCCTACTATGTGTCCCTCATCCTATGGTAAGGGATGGATGCACATGAATATTTCCCCATATATATTATTGTACTTGATTACCATCCCAAAATATTATAATGCAATGATATACCCCACTCTTTAAACATCTCGGGTTCTCAGTTTTTCACTTTGGCATTCATGTTTTTTTAGTCCTTGGTTTACATGTGAAAGATCATAGGTCTCGGACGATCTATTAGGCAGGTCCATTATTGAGCTGGCTGCTATAATAAAATATTCATGTGCTTGCAGTTGACTTAACACCGTGATCAGCATTGAGAAAAAAAAGGTTTATCTTGTATTATTTATGCTAGAATAATAAACTAGGTATGCTTTATATGTATTATTATTCTAATAAAACCAATGAGGGGAGTGATTGATTTGCAAACTGGTTACTTTCTCATGGAAACGTGGGCATATTCAACTATTATTGTTTTTGATTTGGTAGTTTGTTTTTGTTGAGCTGCATGGGGGTACTAATGAATTGGAGTGGGGGTATTAATGAAGATTAGGAGGGATATCTTCTACAAAATTATTGTGGCCTGATGTTCGGTATGGATTCAAATGAACCGGTTATAGGTGCAACTTTAAAAGGCATTTCACTTTTTGTTACAGAGTGGTCATCCAACAGATTTGCTTATCCTTGGTATATTTCAGATTGTATGAAGCAATTGGACATATTCTCTGACAGCGGCCGATCTCATATTTTGCATGCAGGAAATAATAATGCTGATCGGCTAGCAGAATAACGATGTTTTAGAGACTATCAGTTTAATGTGTAATCCTGTTGTCTTATTAGGCCCCATTTATTTGTTGCATCTATGCTTTTAGATTTTTGACAAAGAAGTTTCACAATCTTTTCAAATAAGAAAGGGGAGGTTTCTTGATAGTCATGTGCTTCACATATTAAATCATTCAAAAAAGAACAATGACATCTGAAGGCATATTTTCCCAGTCAAGTGCCATTTTATATAGAACGAAGTTCACTTGATGGGCATTACACGTGCATGAGTAACTTGAAAAATTTAAAGCTTTAAGTTCTCTGAGTTAGATGGGTTGACATTCACAAGTTTTTGTGTAGTGAATACATCTATAGGCTTGTTACAATGGGAATATAGTGGACTTCATTGATTTGCAGAGCTTCAGAACATATTGCTAGCATCATGAGTATGTGCTCTCCCCTGTCAACCACAACTCAAAAGAGTAGGTTGCTTTTGATGGTGCAAGGTCTGCATCTTCCAAGTTCCAACTGAACAAAATGTTAAGCACCTGTTATATGTACCCAATCAACCAAGGCTTCTAAATGCTACTACATGAACTATGGTCCTTTTCATTCCTTATATCCGTTAAGTCAAATCAGTTATAGTCATTCTCTATCGTGTAAACATTATAGAAATTTATTAATGTGTGGTGCTATTGCAACCTTGGTCATATGTACCATTCTCTTCTGTTGCCTACATCTTCTTTTTATTTAAATATATATATATATATTTTTTTTCTGTATGTTGGTTCTCATTCTTTTAAGTTGTTGTGGTGAATATTTTTCATTATATTGCCCATTTAAATAGTCTTGGACTCTTGGTTGTGACTAAGGTTTTGAGTGTTCAACCTTCCATATTTGTTTCAGGGCATTAAAGAAGGATGGTATGATGGAGGCAGCATTGCCTTTGCTGTCATACTTGTTGTTGTAGTTACAGGTATGAGGGTAGATATTACTAGCCTTTAACAAGTTTGTTGGTAATGGATTTCCTTCGCTTGGATGTTGCAATTTGCAAACAATATTCTTTTTTAAAGCAGGGTTACTTTTGAAATCATGTAAGGATGGATTTTTATTTCAATTATGTTTTTTAATATGATTTTGTATTTCATTTAGATGCATTATGAGTTGTAATTGATATTACTATGTGTTGTGCGTGTGAAAGCGTGAATACCTGCAATTAATAAACAAGCCACACACCGACACACAAGAAGAGAGTCAATCACACGTGAGGATTTACATGGTTTAGCAATGTGCATATCTCCACGACCAAGAGAACTCACTGTCTCTTCCCACTTTTAGTTACATCATATATATAGCACTATCTTTCTTTAGCAAAAAAAAAAAAAAAAAAAAAAGCCTTGGTACAATTACCAAAATACCCTGACCCGAAACCTGGTCCTTGGCTAACCCAATGGGCCAATCTGGTTAACCTGAAATACGAGACATAAACCCAACACTATAATACATAATTTGGAGACAGATATGGGTGTGAGTATTAGACATATGAGGGCTCTAACATGCAATTCCAAGATGCCTGTTCCTATGGAAAGGCGAAAACATGCAAGGAGTGGTATTTGGAGTCGCTATTTCGTAATTTCAAAGAGAGGTATAACACATAATACAAACAACACAAAAGGAGAGAAAGTGGAATTCCAAGCAAGACAAACAAATGCACAAGTCAAATTTATGAATTTTATTGATATTGGATAACTCTATTACAATTTTTTGGCCTTCTTCTACAAACTTAAATTCAAGAAAAACTAGAGTTCCTTAGTTAGGTCCTAGACTTTCAGTCAATTTAATGGTTGCCGATGTCTCATGCAAAACTCATGAATCTGGCTGAGTTTCAGGTCATTTGGATCAAAATGACTCAATTCCTCGTCAAAATCTCAAAATCTTCAGGTTTGGTTGTCTGGGAGACAAAATGTTACGCTTGTGTGATGCAGCAACACACGGTTGCCATACACTCGTGGGCCACATGTGGAATCAACCTATGAAATTCTCTTATTTTTAATTAGTATTAGTTTAAGTTTAACAATGATTGTAATTAGGGTTAATTTCTAATTTGGATAGGATTAATATTTGTTTCCTAGTTTGATTAGGAATGCTTTCTTAGGGCTTAAGTTTCTTTTATTATATATAGAACATTGTAGAGATCAATGATCTCATATTAGAATTGAGTTAATAAAATTCCCCGTGTGGATTTTTCGTTGGAGATTGTTTCTTCTTCGAGTGATTATTCTTCGGAACCCTAATTATGCTCCGGCACTTACATCCTAACCCTAGGATTGCATCACTATGCCCCCCCTTAGAAGGGCATTAGGTCTGACTGGCATTTACCTAGAGTGAGAAGGCGGGGAAACTCTAAAGGACTGGGAATGCAGTGGTGCAGAAGTCCTGCATCGGAGATACAAGCTAGTCCTGATCTTGGTTATATGTGTTAACTCGAATTGAGGGCTTTTAAAACCATGCGGTAAGGTGAGCCAAAGCGGACAATATCATGTGGACAATGGGTCCGGGTCATTACAGGTGGTATTAGAGCTGAGGATGGCTCTGTTTAACTGTGGGCAAGTATGTCATGCCGTGGCCACCCTGTAAAAGGGCATTGGGTTTGGCGAGCTTCCGCCTAGAGTGAGAAGGCGGGGAAAAGGACTGGGTATGCAGTGGTGCACAAGTCCCACATTGGAAACACACGCTAGTCCTGATCTTGGGTATATATGTGTTAACTCCACATGAGGCCTTCTAAAACCATGCAGTAATATTGGGTTGAAATCCCATTATGCAAAGCGGATAATATCATGTGGACAATGGGCCCGGGTTGTTACAAAAAAGTCACCTAGAAAACCAAGAGACTGGTGAAGAAGCCTTGGAGTTTAGATGTCTGGTAGACTAAATTGTCACGTTGAAAACCAAGAAACTTTTTTAGAATTTAGGAGCAATGTCTTAGTATCCACTAGCCACACTAGAGCTGAAGTCAAGATGCCTCCCCCATTTTTCCACGGAGAAAGGGAAGAGGGGTTTTTGACACCCCTTCTAGCGGTTGGATAGGGTCCTCTTTTGTCCATTCATCAACTTTTGAAGGCTGTATCTCTTCATCCGCCTGATAGTTTTTTTGCGGTCCATATGCCGTCCGAAAGCTCTTGAAATATAAATTTTGATATCAAGTTCATCTTGTTTGCATGGGAAAAGTAGCGCCGGAAGAAAACACTATTCTAATTTTCTGACCCTTCACCCTTTCGACCCTTTAGCTTTTAGTGGTCTTATCTTTCGATCTGGATGTCGGACTTCTTCATTTTATATACCGTTGGAAGAATCTGCTCTATACAATCGCAATGGTTTATTAATTTGTCCAATTTGAAGTTATATTGATGAATCAATCCTCAATTTAATTAGGTAGAACTGCACTTGACAACAAGTCTTGAGCCTTTTGTTGGTCTATAATATTTTTTTAGCATTTACAATGCTTTATACAGTTGTGTCAATATAAATATATTGACATTTAAAAATATAAAATAGTAATTTTTGATAATCATATGATAATAAAAAAAGGTTTATGGGAGTTAGTATATGAATAGTGTTTTGAGAATGGTGCAAGTGCACGGGAATTACGTAAATACTATCGGAATGCCACTATACATAATAACAAAATGAAAAGTTATTCTTTGTTTTTTCTTTTTTGGATTGGAAGCATGTTTTTTCTTGTGCATCATACTTAATATCAAGAATAAGGCAATTCTTTAGAAAATAGGATCAATTTTTTTCACCTACCACTATTTGACATAACAAAGAAGCACAATACTGAAATTAAGATTGTTGGAAAATTGGGTGTCAACTCCTGTGGATGACCCCTCTTCTTATGGATTCGCTTGTATCCTATATGGGAAGAATACAACAAATGTTTCCCCTTGATTAGGGGTGATTTCAATCATGATCCCATAAGCATGAGTAATTAAATCAATCGAAAGTCAAACATAATCATTACGATGAGTTGGTAGTCCCCTAGGCCCCACCATGGGCAGTAATTTGTCCATGAGGAATTGATGATGATTCTTTGTCAAGGCCTTTGCGAAGATGTGAGGGAGATTAATAGTGTGATCTTCATAGCTTCACAGTTGGAGTGAAGGCCGGCCTCAATGTGCTTGGTTCTTTCGTGAAAAATGAAAATGTCTGTAATTCTGACTACACTGGTATTGTCAATATGAAGAGGGGAGGATGTTCTTGAGGAAATCCCAATTCAGATAGAACCCATTGTAGCCAAATAATCCCAGAACAAGCCAGACAGCCCAATATTCTACTTCTGTAGAAGATTTCAAAACTCATTTATGGTTTTTACATTTCCACAAGACAAATGTGTTTCCAAGGTATATACACCACGCAGTAGTAGAGCGGCGAGTGTTGGAAAGCTTGCCTAGTCAGCATCATAGAACCTTTGAGATGAAGATGAGATCCAACTGGAAAATATAGTCTTCATTCAGAAGTACCAACTACTAAGTAAATACCGAATGATACATTCAGATGCTTCAAGATGGAGATGGGGTGGTGCAATCATAAATTGGCTTACCAGATTAACAACTTAGGAGATATCCGGTTGAATAATGGTCAAGTAGACAAGGTTGCCCCCCAGGTTGATGAAACTCAACTGTGATCTCCAATACTTGCAAGCATTATCTAGCGAACTCAAAATCTAACCTCTAGAGTGCTCCATTTGACTCCCGGGTATACTCCACAGAAAGCTGACCAACTAAGTAGGGAGGATACCCTCAATCGTGAGTCAGAAAATTCCCAAGTAGCAAAGGTGCCTTAGGTCGGCTGAGAACGCCTGAGGAGGAGCACTAAGGACGCTAAGATTCTGTTGAAAACCCTAGACGGGTAGTGAGAATGAAGATGCATAGAGCCGAAGTAGAACAAGAAGATGTTGATTGGCATCTCTAGAAGATGATTTGGAAGAAGATGAAGATGATCAGATGGAAGAGGAATGAAGAAGAGAATCTCTTGCCACAACCGAGATACTAAGAGGCTAAGAGGGACGAAACTCCAGTGTCCAAGAAGGACACGTTGTTGTCAATTTGATGTCTTCTTGATGCCGACAAAGAAGAGACTACCTTCAAGTCAACCTTTTTGGAGTGAAGCAGCAAGGTGTAATTCGAATCTAATTTGATTGAGGAACTCCAAGATCGTGCAACCTGGAACCCTAAAAGACGTGCAAATCCAGGCTGTTGAGGGAAAAGTCGAGAAATCCCAATTATGAAATTAGAGGAGACGATGGCGAAAAAACCCTAAAATTGGGGGGTTTGTTTTGTATATATGATGCGATGATTGTTGGTGATCGCAAAAGCTTTGAAGCGGGTTTTACTCGTTAGAAAACCTATGAAATTGCTTGTACTCGAAGTAGGAAGAAGCCGGGAGGGGCAGAAAGATGAAGAGGATCAAGAATTACGATATGTTGGTACCCTAAACCCAATTACGTAATGGTTTTGAAACTATGACAATGTTAGGATTGCATAAAATCTGATGAATACTCTCTTAAAGGGAGGGCCTTGTATTTATATTAATGTTTACAAGGTACAATTACATGAATACCCTCTAAAAGGGTTTAAAGAGAGGATATATACAAGGGTAATATAGGAACAAATAATTTACAAGTAGTTATCCATAGGGACTCAGTTTTGTGGATATTTCATGTGCGTATCTTAGCACCAACTCCTCTATATGCATACTACGAAAGTGCTATAAGCCTCGCCGCGAATCCACAATTTCATGAATGGACGACACATATCGAAGTTGATCATCATTTCATTCATGAGCACTATGAAGATGGCATCATTACAATCCCACATGTCTCATCCGAGCAATAACTTGTTGATTTGTTTACTTAGGCCATGTCTCGTGACCGCCATAATTTCTTGATGTCCAAATTGATGCTTCTTGATAATCCGCATCAATTTGAGGCGGAGTGGTAAGAGTACCGATTTTGGTACATCTATGGAGCATGAAATATCCACAAAACTGAGTCCCTCTGGATAACTACTTGTAAATTACTTGTTCCCATATTACCCTTGTTTATATCCTCTCTTTCAACTAATTGTACTATGTAATCATTAATATAATATTGAGTCGTCCCTCCTTGTATGAGGATATGATAGATTTTATGCAATCCTAGCATTGTCATCTTCATACTGCATCAAGCCTTTGAGTAATTATGCATTCTTTGTGTATTGGTTTACTGTTTATTAACTGAAAGATTGTGTATTGTATAAGAATAACAAATGTTAGAAATTTTATTTTGATTGGCTAATTCATGGGTTGGACAAAACTCTGGGTCCATTTGAGTTGTGATTTTCTATTTATTTTAGAATGAACTATAGTTGAGCCACCGAAAGATCTGAAGCGAAGATTGGAATTTTTGGAGAGTTCAAGCCAAAGTCCAGGGAGCATGTTCCCTAACATATAGCGAAGCTGTTCGTTCGGGCCAGACGGGAGAGTGGACCCTTGCTATAGTGAGCAAGGCAGTGATAGCCCAGTCCGATCCAGACTCTATCTTAGAGTTTGATACAAACTTGTTTTTCCTAGTGGATTATGATTAGAAGTCTTGTGCTGGATTTGGAGCTATAAATTGGGTGTTTCTCTCAACCCAAAGGTACTCACCACCTCTCTCATTATTCTGAGTAAGAGATATCTAAGAGAGAATTATTCTCTAGAGCAATTGAGAGATTATTCTAAAAGGCTGCTCTTGAAAGTTTGAAGCTTCTACTTCTTTGTAGAAGATTGTGCATCTTGGTCTCAAGGTGTTGAAGGAGGATCAAGCACAGGGAGCAGTGCGCGGCGAGTAGTCGTGGTAACGAGGAGTTGTGTAAGAACAACTACAGTCCTTAGGTCGACGTACTAACTGGGATAAAGGAGCTATGAGTATATCTTGTAACCGTTCAATAGTGATTGGTTCTTCTGATCATGGTTTTTCTCCCAGAAAGGGTTTCCATGTTAAATTTGGGTCTGCCTTCTTGAGGTGATTGCTTGGTAGATATATTTGCTAGGTCTATCTTATTTGGTTAATTACTTCCGCAGTACATTGGTTGTTAGACTAGCTTACTTATCCCATTCTAGTAACTGCGCTTTCAACAAATACCCTTCATCAGAATATGGTACCTACTTACTGAAACCATTATGGGGATGGGTTTTCTTTACCAACTGCCTCGTGCTCGATTGAAATTCTCATGGTCTTTAATATACTAATGGTCTTTGTTGCTATTTTCTTTTGTTCTTTAGCTATTAGTGATTACAAACAATCACTTCAATTTCAAAGCTTGAATGAGGAGAAGCATAATATACGTGTAGAGGTGTGTGTGCTGCTAACAACATGAGAATGCTTTCCTTGATTTTTTTTTTTATTTGTGTTTTACTAATCTCAGCTCTTTAAGCATACATGCTGTGTGATGTGCAGGTCAAAAGAAGTAACAGACCAAATGATATTTCTATCTTTGATGTCGTTGTTGGTGATGTTGTATGTCTCAAAATTGGTGATCAAGTGCGTCAGATTAAGTAGTGTTTTGACCGTTGCTTTGAACACTTGCACTTTCTGCATTATTGGTTTACTTCATGAAGCTTTTGTCTAGGTTCCTGCTGATGGTGTTTTGATCAGTGGTCACTCACTTTCCATTGATGAGTCTAGTATGACTGGGGAGAGCAAAATTGTAAGCTGATGTTAAGTTCTTTTCTATAATTTGGCCGATCACTTGAGCATTATTTCTTAGACAATCTGCTTTACTGCAGGTTCACAAGAACCCAAATGCACCTTTTTTAATATCTGGGTGCAAGGTGGCTGATGGTGTTGGTAGTATGTTGGTAAGAATCGTGCCTTTGGGAAATGCGGACATCCATAGATGATCTTGATAAACACACTAATGCAGTATACACAGTTACATGTGTCATAACATGCTAATTGATCTCTGCGTGCTTGGTTGCTTTTGTGTACTCCAATGCTCAGTGTGTGAGACCTGAGGGACCATTTTTTGTTGTATACCTATGGTGTAAAATACCTGTTATTATCTACTCTAATCATTAGTGATTAGATTAGCATTGTAATTATCTTGGAGATCAGGTAAGCATCATTGTAATCGTCCTTGGAGATTTGGAGACTCCTAACTGGATGACCAGGCTGATTTCAGCTTCTATTCTTCCTCCTCCGTCTTTTCCATCTCCTTAGATCTCTTGATTTTTAAATCAAATTTTTTACAACTCATCAGTAAATGAGCAGAGTCAATTCTGTTGATGGTTTATCTAGAGCCATCTTTTAAGAGATGCTTCCTTATTTACCTTTTATGGTGGTGTTTAAATTTTAACGGTGACGATGATTTCATTTCTGGATTTGATTTTCATCAAAATATTAATATGTTGCCTTCTTATGCACTAATGAACAGCTATTTTTCCATTAACCATTCCATTGATTGCTTCTGAAAATTATCTCCAGGTTACTGGTGTTGGACTAAATACTGAATGGGGATTACTAATGGCCAGTATTTCGGAGGATAATAATGAAGAAACTCCACTTCAGGTTTCTCGTTTGTTTCCACTATTTTCTGTTGTAACATCCAATAGTAATTTGTTTCTTGCTTTATAGGCTATTTATGAATATGGCAAAATAGGTACGCCTAAATGGAGTGGCAACTTTCATTGGCAAAGTTGGGCTAACTGTGGCTGGGTTTGTTCTTCTAGTTCTTCTCGTCAGGTAAGTTGGAGATGGATTGTTGTATTCTTGTCAGGCATGCAACATCACGTGCGTTGTACCAGTTGTTAAGGCAAAACCTATATTTGCTCAGATACTTCACAGGCCATACAAGAAGGTCGGATGGAACTGTTCAATACAAAGCAGGGCAGACAAGTGGTGGTACTATAGCTGATGATGTTGTTAAATTGATTACTATTGCGGTCTGTGATCTCTTCTAGAAGCAGTTTCTCTTTGTTTCCATTGTGTTTTTGAGTCCTTGATTATGCCGAGGCATTTCTAACACAATGGCTAAATAGCAGTGGGATTTTATTTAGGTCACAATTGTAGTTGTTGCGATTCCTGAAGGGCTCCCTTTGGCGGTAACTTTGACGTACGTATGTGTTATGTTTTCACAACTCTATCAATGTTAACCCAAAATATAGATTGTTTGATTAAACCACTTGCTTGATCCTACAACCATGCATGCAGGGCTCCAACTTTGGTGATCAAAATTGTTCATACAATGGGCCCTATTTTCAATATTAGACACCAAAAATCTCTCCCATGGGACTTCCTAACTGTTTGAATTCACCATTGTTAAATATAGACTATTGGCTATAATTGTCAATTTGCAAGGCATTTATCAGATAGCTGGGATCTTCAAACTGTGGAAATATTAGAGAATGCCTTAATGCATGGGGCAGAACTACAGTGCAGCGGCGCTAAATCATACTCATACTATGGTGCAGTGCCCTTCTTTGATGCATCATTGGGCCAACCTTTTGAAAATCCAAGCCGGTCATCGGCCCTACCACCCTATGTAGTGATCATCTTGTAAATTAATACTCAAATATGTAAGATACCCACCATTGGATTTGACTTGATCACGTGATGGAACTTGCTTCACTTTTCTTTTGTTGGAATAAAAATGGAGGGAGTACCTATGTGTGATCAATCTAACGGGTGGCCAACTGAAAATTTGTTTGAAAACTTAGATGCAACAAATATAGTGGGTATTAAATCTGATGAACAGCTTGGATTTGGAAAAGGTGGGACCCACCATGCATCGAAGAAGGGTGCTGCACCATAGTATGATGCAACGCCGCTGCATTGTAGTTCTGCCCTAATGCATGATCCCTGTCCATATGTGGTTAATAAAAGACATTTGAACTCACAGCCAGCTGTCATAAATACATAATGTGCTCATAGACTACTGCTTGTATCTGTATTATTTTCCTGATCCAGCCTTGCTTACTCGATGCGGAAGATGATGGCAGACAAGGCCCTGGCACGTATCTATATCTCTTGAATTCTCAGTCCAATGATTCTGCAGTGTCATTTTCTGATTGGTTTAGCAGTTGTTGGTTACAGGTACGGAGGCTTTCAGCTTGTGAAACTATGGGCTCTGCTACTACAATTTGCAGCGATAAGACAGGGACTTTAACCTTGAATCAGGTGAGTTTTTGATTTTTTTTTTATTTATAAAGTTTAGGTGCTGGTGGTTGGAACTTTATGACTTTTATTTCGGGTATTTTAGCGTGCATTTGGACATTTCATGGTTTGCCTATTTTTGCTGAACATGTGGCTGTCCATTCTCAACATGTTTGAAGGTGGAAATAAGCTTACAGGATGCCAGATGCCTTTTTAGCCTCAAATTCATCAGTCCTGATTTCCACTGATGTGAAAAATGTGATGCACTTGATTGTTCAGGATGGAGTTTTACCTCATTTGATATTGAATCTTTTCCTTCTTAGCCTCAAATTGATTAGTGCTTATATCTGCATATAGATTTAGGTTAAAGAATTTGGGAAAACGTGTTACATACTGATTTCCAATCTCCTTTCTGCCAACTTATTAAAAAATGATTATGCTTTGAGTTACACCGTTATGCACTCTTCCAATGTTTGATCTATTTGATGCCAATTTCTAGTATGTCCCCCATACATTTTGGCTATTGAATTGCATTCCTCATTCATCGAACTTCCGTTCTAATAGTTGATGTTTTACTTTCTGTAATAGATGACTGTTGTTGAGGCAAATGTTAGTGGGGAAATCATGTATCCGCCTGATAAAAGGGATAACATTCAACTTCTAATTGAAGGCATTGCTCAGAATACCACGGGCAATGTTTTTATTCATGTAAGTTAGTTTTTCTTCCTTCTCTTTTTTAATGCTTACGGTGGTGTTTATGATTGGGATAAAATGTTAGTTCGTCTATTAGTGCAGATCAAGCTGTACACTGTGCCTGCCTCTGGTAATTGATACCGTAGTCCTTTGATCCTTTTGTCTTCCCATATGTTGCTGGGTTTTACTTAAGTGCTTAAGTGAATGGATTGCATCCAATGATGAATGTTACTGACAAGAGCCCGTGGCACTAAAAGGCGCTCACTATTGCAACCTTGAGGTTGTGGGTTCAAGTCATGCTCCCAATCTGAAAAAATAAAATAAATTGTGAACATTACTTTATTAGAGTTGTATGTATGCCCCTCATTTGTGTTTTTTGGCGTGTTTTGTCGCTGGGGGGCAGCGTACTGAAATGTTTCAGTCAATTTGGGATTTCAGCGAAACGTTTTGGAAATATATCAAATAGAAAATATATGTAAAAAGCATAAAAAATAACATATAAATTATATGCATTTAATTATTAGCTTGTACAGTTATAAACTTCGTCATTGTCATTAGCTTGTATTCTATAGAAACAAACAGGCCCTAAGTCAGTGATGTGATAAATTAGACATTGACAAGCATCTTGAGTCTCGAGGGTGTGAATTAGAATTTGTTTTGTTGATTTCGATTTAAGGAAGCTTGGCCAACCATCATGAAAATCACTTTTAACGAAGACGAGAATAAGCTACTAAAAATCATTTCCCACCAGCCAAGTAGTTCACTTAGTATAGTTGGTCCGAGGTACTTTCCAAGGTTCAAAACCCCTCCCCGCTCAGCAAAAACAAAAACAGGAGGTGGAGGAGAAAGAAGAAAATGAAAAAAAAAGTGTATATATATATATATATATATAGAGAGAGAGAGAGAGAGAGAGAGAGAGAGAGAGAGAGAGAGAGAGAGAGAGAGAGAGAGAGAGAGAGAGAGAGATGCAGCTAATCCACAATGTGAAGAAGAAGAAGAAGAAGAAGAAGAAGAAGAAGAGGGGACTTGGCACCTTGCAAGAGAAGAGATAGAGCTCCAGTGAGGCTCTGAAGTCCAGCCATCTAGTAGCCATAGCAACGAAGTGGGTTTGGGATGAAGGTTGAAAAGGGTTTGGGACTGACGAATAGGTTCTATTTTGATGAAAAAAGGTGAAAGGGTTGGGTGGGTTTTTATTTGGATGAAATTGTGAGGAATTATGGAAATTTGACTCTTTCGGCTGAACGAACTGAGAATGATAACTATGGATCAAACAATTTTGCCTTGAGTAGCCTCATTGTAGATTTGTTCGGCCTGCAACTCAGCTAACTGAATTTCCTTCCTAGTTCCTGATGTTATATCCATTCCTAGACAAAGGAACAATGTAGTCCATAGTTGACAAAATAAAATTCTCAGATGATGCCTCTTGCCTACATTCATCAATCATAATGTCATTCTCCTCCCCACCCCCTCTAGAATACCAACCCCTTGCTCATCTAGATACTCATCTTAAATAGGTTGCAAATTATCACCATGTTTTTCCCTTAATTGTCAGTTCTGTTCTGGTTTGGTCCTGAGTGGAATGTTCCATCATTCCATTCTAGAAAACGCACAATTAATATGCGAAAACATGTAAAAGGAAGGGGCCTAAAATTAAAAAGAATAGTGGAATGCTAAAATAGTACTAAAAATGCATACTTACATAATCTAAATTAAACTACTCTCTACAATTGACTATTTTCTAGTTTTCACTAAATATAAATGTAAGCATGAAACATGGGTCGGCATTGGGACCTTGAACAACTGGAATGGACCGAAATGATTGGAGTGGGCTTGAATTTGGTCTGGAAATTTTCATAGGGCATCTGCCCCTCTGGCCAATACTGGAACATTCCGACTGGAATTGGCTAGAACGGAACAAAATTGATGATTAGTTCTTCCTCATCTGATTTCCCCTTGTCAAATGATAACTCGCTGTGGAAAGAATATCTGCATTCCAAACATAACAATCCTTATAGGCATAGTTTTGAAAATTAGAATCGCATCGCAAATCGTTCATACCCATGAATGGAATCCAATTGTGAAAGGTGTCACGAATCACATGATTTTTTTTTTCTTTTTCTAATAAAAATGAAGAATAATTAAAAATTAAAAAAGGAAAAAGGAAAAAAGTATTATTCATAATTCTTTTTCCCATTCATAGCAGTATAAATATAATGACAAATAAGTCTATCATATAATCATATCAAGAGTATCATGACATATATTAATAGATAATAAATGATTTGTGTAAATAGCTAAATAAGTTTAAGGTATCAATATTTATATTTATATTTATTTTCTTTAAACCATAATATAAAAGAAAAAATAAAATCTAAACCATCAATCTTACACAGTATGATATCTCTTGAAGTTATGTGTTCAGGAAGGATAAAACCAAAAGAATATTAAAAAAAAAAGAGAGATATAGACAAGCTCCATACGTACAGTTGAATGTTTACTCAAATACATGTTTTTTATTCATCTCTAAAACCTCTCCAAACCTGCAAGAATTCTTAAGAGGTTTCGTTAACTACTAAATAACCTTTTAAAAGTAGGTGAAAGATTATTAATATTAACTCATTGGTGTTAGGTATTCTGGCTCTGTCGAATTGCTTGAATCGTAGGATTCGATGAAATGAGTATCAGAGTATTGAATCGTAAGATTTACACTTGAATCCGCATATTCATATGTAAATGGTATTCATTACATAGATAATAATTCTTATATGGGAATTTTCTCGTGCAGGTCCCAATGCCACCTTCACAATTCACATTATTTTTCACAACATTGCAATTATTTTTGTACCTGTCATGCATAATGCTCTAGTCATATTCCTATGGCCAACCCAATGAGAGATGGCACAATCATGGCAAACATGAGCGTGGTTCTAGTAACCAGCAGAGAAAGGAACCAAACATTTGGAAGTCGTTTTTATGATTATCTCATTCCCTTGAATTATGACAGCTTTCAAGGGGTAGTTGTCGCCTACATGGAAATTTTAATTTGTCTACAACGCTTCTGGCAACAACATTCTCGCAATTGCCATCATCAATAATGAGACGGCATTTTTAATGTGGAAAATGCTGGTTTGAAGCGACTCATGATTAGTAGGGACTTCGATGTCATGAAGGTCTTTCTAATTTACAGGGACACTCCCCCATCACTGTCCCCCACCCCCCACAGTTGGTGCAGCCAAGGAATTCAATCCCAATTGTTTGTTGACTTAAAAAAAGAGTCTTCAATTGCAGCCTGTCTAGAACATGAACAAGGAGAAACACAACCGATCTATTTAGCATCATGATCATCATCATCAAAACCTTGTCCCAACTATGTTGGGATCGGCAACCGATCTACTTAGCAATGGGCTCTTAGTCCACTGGAAGGCCTTCAATCTTTGGGATAACACTCGAAGGAAAGAGGAGAAGAAATAAAAAATAAAAATAATCCAACAACAGCACTTTATTGAAATAAACTGAAGAATTAGAGTCTGAAACTAGATGTCCCTTTTATAAGCTTAAATAAGACTGAAACTCTCAAGCCCTACTTTAAATCACAAGCATTGATGTGGTCAAGAGAAGCCAAATTTGATCATTCATGAACCCAAATGAAAAAAATCCTGAATCAACAGAAAACACTACTACGTGATCACTAGGAGAAATAATGGTGCGGAATTTGAAGTGGTTGAAGCCTACATGGAGTGGATTAAGCACCGCAAGAAGGCCTGCAAGGGTTCAATCCACAATTGACCAAAATTTGGGGCCCAAACAATCCATATTTGTGCATAAAACCTGACTTCAGGGGCTGTTTGGAGATAGATAGAAGAGGTGGGATGTTTTGCAATTTCGTCAAAAATTTAGACCTTAAATAAGTTATTTTTGGAGGTTTAACCCTACTTTGGGCTGAAGTTTGGATGTTTTTATTCTTTTTCCTTCCCTTTTTTCTTTTTTGGTTCCCCAACCTAGGGGCTGGGACCCAAGTAAGCCCACGCTAGTGGTAAGAGAAGCCCTCACATGTGGGAAAAGTGGCATACCTAGGGATTGATGGCAGCTGGGTGACATGTGGAGTTGCCAACCAACTGAGCAACCCCTTTGATGCAGGCCAGATAATAGGTCGGCCAATCGATTGGGTCTAGTCTATAGGTCCAACAGGACATCCATTTATTTAGGAATATTATTTAGGAGTTGATTTAATTAGAATTAATATTTATTAGTTTCCTATTTTCTTTAGGCTTATTCAGATATTAGGAAACATTGTTGCTTAGGGATTAAGCCAACTCCTCTATGTAAGGATGGTAGGCCTCTTTGTAATGCAGTGCTTATTTTCAATCAATTAAAAGTTTTGTTTGAGATTTATCTCTTATGGTTATGGTGTTTCCTCTTGTGAGGGTGCCCTAGTGCCTAAATCCATTCTTGGATTCGATCAATTCTTCGGGAGATTGATCTATTGCTCGGTCACGGATCCGGGCTGCGCCACCCTTGTTGTCGTAGTTTGGAGGGCTAAACCAACATCCCAACATGGAAGGACTGCACCACTAGGGTTGTCCATGAGTGCCCTAACTGAGCATGGATGGCAGTTGATCAAAGGGTGGGCCATGTGGCGTCCATAGGGATTCTTGTCAGATGCCTCCAGAGACGCCAGATTTTGGGAAAATCAACAAATTCTTTTTTCTTTCTTTATTTGAGATTTAATTTGTTTTTTTTTTTTTTAATCTAGAAGTTGTAGTCAAAGACTTATAATTAGATTAGGAAGCTAGTTTGGTAGGATTTCTAGGGGTTTTGTGGTGATTTAGAGTTCTGTATAAACACAATAGTGGCTGACTGTATGGGCTCTATGACTATTTAGAGTTTTGAATATAATTACATTTTCTTGCTATTGTTTTTCTCTCCCTTGGTTGTGCAGTGCTATACGGATAGAGATGACTTTTCTAAGATCAATGGGTTCCACGCATTATATTATGGAATTTCTATAATTTACTGCAATCCCTATTATTTGCTGGAAGTTTTGGTTATTCTTTGGTTTTGGTTTAATTGGGCCCTAGACAGTCCGATTGTGTCAAGATAGATCGGAATGGAGAATGAGAATTTGTGTAGCCGACCCCAGCATAGTTGGGACAAGCCTTTGATGCTGATGACGACGACGACAGTCCGATTGTGTCAAATTAGGACTCCGTCAATAAACAGTAGATCTGCCTATTGTTTGTGATCCAATTCATATTTCGCCTTTGATCTATTGGGAGCTTGCTGAGCAACTTTTTATTGAAATGAACTGAATGATAGAAAGTTAAGAGCTACACATTCCTTTTATAGGGCCTAAATAATGTTTAAAACAACTTAAAACCCTACAATAAAGCTGTACATTGATGTAATCTATAAATATATATTAATTATAATCTTTTAAGCATCCTAATATCCACAAATAAAGGAAAGAACACACTTGAACTTAAAGAAAGAACTCATTGAAAACCCTTTACAACTTGGACATCCCTTCAGAAATCTCGAGGGATGGCTGGGATTTCCACTGTGCTTCCTATAGAAGTTCTAACATCTGGAAAGGGATTACTTCAATTCAAGAAGACTTGAAAAGAAATCTAAAGTGTCGGGTAGGCTCGGGGGAGAAGGTTAGGCTTTGGAGAGCGACTGTTGGCAGCCTAATTTCCAGATTTGGTGAATTGTGCTATGGATAGGGAAATGACGATTTCAATTTACCTGGAAAGGATTGGGTCTGGAAGTCATTTAATTTGGAGCCCTATCTTTAGAAGAAACCTGAAGGAGAATGAGAAGAGTTAGATGCTACTTCTTCTTAATCTTCTAAGCTCGGTTTATATCCCTGGGGGACAAGATGAAAGAGTTTGGACTACTTCTCGTGACAATAGGTTTTCAGTCACTTATTTCTTATGGCTTTGTCAAAAAGGGTAGGTTCAATTCCCGCTTTTGGAAGGCTATGGAAATTTAAAGCTCCTAGAATTTTGGTGTTTGGTTGGTTAGCTCTCCAAAATAAAATCCTAACTATGGATAATTTAAAGAGGAGGTATGGTTGTGGTGAACGGTTGCCCTTTGTGCCTTAAGGGCGAGGAGTCTGAGGATCATCTTCTTCTTAGGTGCAACTTTGCCTGTTGGATATGGACTGTGATGTTGGGTTGGTTTGGTTGTAGCTGGGTCCTCCCTAACTCTCTTTTGGATCCTTTTGAAGGTTGGAGTGGTCCGTCTCTGGCGCCTAGGGGAAAAGAAATGTGGAAGCTGTCATTCTTGGCTGTTATTTGGATGATCTGGAAAGAGAGAAATGCAAGGTTTTTCAAAGGGATTGCTTCATGTGCGAATTCAATTACCGAAAAGATAAAGCATTCTGGCGCCTAGGGGAAAAGAAATACGGAAGCTGTCATTCTTGGCTGTTATTTGGATTATTTGGAAAGAGAGAAATGCAAGGTGTTTCTAAGGGATGGCTTCATGTGCGAATCCAATTACCAAAAAGATTAAAGCATTCTGTAGCTCTCTGGGTGTCTATTATCCCAAATTTTCAAGGGGTTCTGCTGGACCAAGTGTTGGAAAACTGGAAGGAAATAGCCCTATCTTATTAGATCCTATTCCTTTCAGCTGTTGGTTATGTTTGTCCTGTTTGGTTGTCTCTTGTCTGGGTGTTCTCTGTAAGCTTTTCAGTAAATCTCTCTTGTACTGATTGTTTTTTATTAATGAAATTTACCTTTCAAAAAAAAAAAAACTTGGACATCCCTTCTTTCTAGGGAAATGACTCCACTTGCTTTCCTATTTGAAGCATGCCATTTGTGTATCATTCTTATTTAAAATCCTTCCACATTAAGGAGCCTTTATCCAGCTTCTGTTATGAAGAAACCGAGTAAGAAAAGAGTCCAAATTATTAACTACCTGTTTCTTACAAAACTGGTTGTCCCACTAGTGGAGCAGCCACGTGATTGACTTGGTTGACACTTGCGCCTGCTTTAGGGCAGATTCAAGTGGATTTGGGCCTGGTTCAAGGGGGCCTAGGATAGGTGGACTCTTTGATTTTATGGAGCTTTATGGGCTTGATTAAATGTCCAAACAGACCTAATTTAGGACTGATTTGGATCCCCATAAAATTCAGCTTAGTTAATTTCAAATTTGGGACCCATCTTAAGTCCATTTGGACCATCCAAAGTTAGATTTAATCCTTTTTTCTTAATTTGGCCCAGTTTGAGATGGATCGAAAGGCCATTTATTTGACTAAATTGATCCAAATGATCATGGGCCTTATCAATCACAGGAATCATTAAATCTAGGCCGTCTGCACCTGCATCAACCACTTGTCAAGCTCTTAAAAACCAAAAACACACTTAAAGAGTCCTATAACATTTAAAATTGGGAAAGAAATCTGTCTAAAATAAAGAAAACAAAGAGAAAGGAAATCATTGGATGTTCTGATGTCGCGAATATTGAGGACTATTGGCTCCACGTGAGGTCCTGCGGGACCTGCTGCCAGCTTCTATCAGGTTGAGAAACCCACATGAACAGTTGGCTGGCTCCTTCTGGTTGGGCCTAGTTTTGATGAGTCCAAATTCGAGTGACAGCTGTCCCCTGTTTTAGAACTGCTTGCTTCATATAGGCTTGTTTTGGCTATTTGGGCCGATCCAAATTAGCCATTTGTGTCTGATTTGTTTCTCCATTTGGTTCAGAACAATTGTAAATTAATTTTGGCATTTATTTTGGGTCCATCTCTACTGTCCAATTTCAGATTTAGCCCTTTCTACTTGATCAAACCTTTTATTATAATGGATCAAGACCCTTTTACGTTGATCAAACTGTTCTAGATATTTTAAGACCTGATCTATCTCATTATCCTTATTGATTGGACCGCTTGAGTATGCTTCAGGGGCATGTTTGGATTGTGGTCCTATTCAGGTAGTAGGCTGAAAAGTGGTCATCTCCTATTAGTTTGTTGAAATTCAATGTTAATGGGTTGGCTAGAGGTATACTGGTTGAGGTTGATTTGGTGGAGTTCTTTCCAACTATGAGTCTGGAATGTTGCTTACATCTTTAACCCCGTTGGAGTGAAAGATCCAAATGAGGCTGAGATCTTTCTATCTTAGAAGCTTTGAGCATTTATGCGAGCATTCTTTTCAAGAGCTTTTGATTGTAACAAGTGATTTGAGCAATGTAATTTCATGGGCTTTGAGTATGGTTGGGTGTCTGTGAAAGTTCCATTATTATCTCATTGAAATCAAGTCTCTCGTGTTGAAGTGGAATGCTGGATGTTTTTGGTCAGCAAATGATGTGGCCGATATCTTGGCTAAGAAAGGGGCGCTTTGTGAGGATTCTAGTGTCTCTCTTATTATGCACTTTGTTTTGTCTTTTTGATTTTTTATGTTGGTGTGCAGGGTATAATGCTCTTATACCTTTGCCTTGTCACCTTCTTTGGTTTCTATTCTTTGTAATGCGTGGTTCCTTTCTTTCTTCTAATAAAATGTTCCTTTTCTTTTTTCTAATAAAATTTAAAAGCTACCAATAATAATAAAAAAAAGAGGCAGGGTGTTGGTTCTTACCTCCTTCCTTCACATCTGTACTGAAATAGTTCATTAATGTCCAACATGTGATATTCGATTAATTCAGATTAGCATCATTTCACAGGGGGAGTGTTCGATTCAAGGTTTTACGTTGATGAGAAGTGGGCCCATAGTGAAATATGCTCAGTATTATTGAATAAGTTCTCTGGGAAGAAAATAACACCTCTTTAAATTTTGATAGGAGTGAAGAGGATAATATCTCTTTATTTTTTTTTGATAGGATGGTGGCACTGAGGAGGTTAGGGGCTCACCAACTGAAAAGGCTATCCTTTCTTGGGGGTTACAGGTATAATAATATCATCTTTGTTGATGTTTTCCTTATTTTTAACCATCTTATGTTGATCTGGGTTATTGGTATAATTTTGTAGTTGGGAATGAGGTTTGCTGAAGAGAGATCAAAGACTGAAATTCTTCATGTTTTTCCTTTCAACTCTGAGAAAAAGCGTGGAGGTGTTGCCATATTAGAGGTATTGATATCACTTCCTATTCTATGATTTGTTTTAAATAGCTTTCACTTTTCATTTTCTCTTTCTTTTGTGTAACACGTGAAGATTTTCTCAGCAATCAGTAGGTAAGAATTGTGTATCTAGTACCGTTTCTTTGAGAAGTAGACTATGCTGTTTAAGTGACCATCTGATTATTATTGAGTAAATTTGTTGATTATGTCATATATGCAAAAGGAGATTTTGTTATTCATTGAATCTATGCATCATGATTATTCTCTGAATTAGCACTCATTGCTCAGGACAACCACTCATCTAATATGAGCCATGATATCATTTGACTTCTAACTACCTTCACTATTTTGTAGCATTCTTTGCATGTATAATACATACATAATTGTCCTTTATAAATCTCTTATTTTCTTATGCTATGCAGTATTGCAGTCTACGATTCTAGTGTAAACTAGTATTTGCAATCTCTTGTTTCACTAGTCCTATGCATCCAGTCATACTGATCGCTGCCCCAAGTGTAGGGTCATCACAATGCAGTAAAATCCCGTTGAGTCGGGGGTCAATCCACAGGGAGCCATCAAGCACTTTCTTGAAACATGTCCTAAAGAAAAGCTACCACTGGCCTATTCAATCTATACAATCAATATTCCTACTTTTACCCAAAAATTAACTAATTTCAAACTTTAATAATCCAAATAAAAAATCCTAACTAAAAATCCTAATCCATCAAACTTAGTCTAAACACTGCATCCACAATAAGATTCATCAGTTCACCAATTGAATGCAGAAATTCAGCAAAATAAATAAAAATCAGTAACAAAAAAAATCAGAAAAATAGAATTAGTGATATGGAAATTTGGAATCTATAAATTAGGTTTCAACATGCATCCTAAGCACTGAATATACGAGCAAGGTCATTCACAACCCTCAAATAAGATGTGCCAAGATAAATTCAAAATTGTTCAGTATTTGAGAAATTTCACCCTCATCTAGGCTCCAACAATTATTTTCAGAACTTAGGGGGAAAGCATGCTATGTATCTAAAGAAAACAAAACATCAAAGGAACATAAATTAAGAAAATAAACCAAAAAATTTGAAAAATACCTTTATTGAACTTATTACGCGCATAATCAGTCAAAGAATTACATTGTTTACACCCTTCGTTCTCGCACTCATCTCAATTACAAAATTGAATTTTAAAGAAGAAGAAGAAAGGGAAGTAGAAGAGAGAGAGAGAGAGAGAGAGAGAGAGAGAGAGAGAGAGAGAGAGAGAGAGAGTGTCACGACCCAAATTCCGGGGCCCTATCGGATATCTGGATCGTGATTACACCACATTATTCACCATGCATTCATCAAATAAGATTCTCAAGGTATTAGGCATTTAAATTCAAATATAATTTCAATTATAAATGTCATTAAATTTTTGAGAATTCAAACTTTGTATATAACTCAATCCATAACATACTTGAAACGTTAAATAATTTTCCTAAATAAGTTCTAATGATTCCATCATCTATTTAAGTTTTTCTCGTTCTCTCTTTTCAGCCACGCATGCCGAAATCTACGTACTGATCGTCAATCCGCTCTGGCCCACCCGTAATTTGATTACCTGAAGGGGGTAACACGACATCAGTATTACTGGTGAATGAATTTTCCTAATTACACAAGTCAAATATAACATAACATCACATAATCAACAAATTTGAATCAATAATCAAATAGTCATTAAGTATATAACCATATGCAAATCCGTGCCCATGCACATTACCACGCCTCAAAGGCCTTATCGTATATATGTATACCGGTCACCATGACCCTGTCTCATCAGACACGTCCACAAAGTACCAGCCAGCTCAATGGCTATTCACGTCCACTAAGGACCAGCCGCTAAAATGGCGTGGATACTAAGTCCAACATCCCAAGTCTGGGACCCAATGCACAATTTCATAATCACATAGCAACCATAATTCAGTACTATTAAAAATTTACATAATCAGTAGTGTGGACCCAGCCTCCCTACACAATTTACTTGTTGATATCCCACTTCTAGTGATAAGTGGTATTAATAAATGTAGGGGTGGCCCACTCTTTATCATAAATAGAATATTATGCTGCATCACCTTAAAATTTCAATACAACAGTCCACATAGTTAAACATAATCCACATAATTTAATTTTAATCCACACAATACCTTGATTAATCTAAATAGAGAGATTAGATTTCAATCATATATAAAGTCCCAAGGCTATCTTCCTTCACAGATTCCATTCAGGTCACATATACCTACCCAGAACCTAGAAAAACACGCCTGATATACATTGATAACAATCTGGTGGGTCCCACTTGGCTAATGCAAGATCAGCCCTACTTTCCAAGGTCGCCCAGGGATAAATATGTATCCTATTGGATCTGATGTACCATCAGGTCTCCCTTGAATCCCCAGACTCAAACAGTAACTAGTGCTGTAACACCCTCATTCACGATGGGAGTTTTTTGTGACTGTTAGATAAGGAAGCATATGGGGCCCACTTCTTATAGTTCCCTCAACACTAGGGTCGACCAAGTGTGCCCTACAGGATATGGGGTCCTGATCTCAGATCAGACCATTCAGTGGGTCCCACTAATATCAACGACCATACTACCCCTTTTTCCCTGATTCACGCCTCAGGCTTGTTGCAGAATAATCCGGTGGGCCACACAAGGTCCACTCAGCATGGGTCCACTACACCTAAGGTCGCCCATGGCCCCCTTACAAGATCTCTGGATCAGATCTACCATCTAGTGGGCCATGGGATCCCACACCCATCTAACGTCAATTTCTTCATCATCAACAGCAGCCTCTGTTTTCAACATATTACAGCCTGCACAAAGAATTCTCCTAAATCTGCACCCCATTCTATTTGTATCATCACACACCCATTGGTATATGATTTCTTGATCAAACATATTTCCTTATGTCTCCACTGATGAATGTAAAACCACAGTACGTCCATTAATACAACACATCTTAATAACAATCATCTTGACTGATCAACAAGTTAATTAAGAAGATCCACTCACCTTTTATAAACAATAGTCGCCTTTGCAATATGTGGACACGAGTAGGGCATCAATCAGCCTTCCTCTTCTTCTCCTAAATTGCAGCCCACAGTCTCTCTCAGAATTCCTCCAAAATAAAACACCATAATAGTGGTCGTTGGTTTGCTTATGTATATATATAAGGAGGGGGTGCATAAACTTCCTAATTCTAATCCTTCTCTTACTCCCTCTATTAGAGTTGTTATACAACTCCAGTCCCAAAAACGTGAGACACTTTCCAATACCATAATTAGTAATACTTCTGATTCCCATAGTAAGGAAACAACTAAGATACTACCTGGGCCAGACTAATCCTAGGCCCAGGTAATATAGGATATTACACACACACACACAGAGAGAGAGAGAGAGAGAGAGAGAGAGAGAGAGAGAGAGAGAGAGAGAGAGAGAGAGAGACGTCCAAGGGGGGAGAGGTATGATGTATGGGACATCCCCCACTTTGGCTTATTTTATTCCTTTTTCAAAAGATCTCTTTCTTGGCTTACGATCCCAATTTGGATAGTTTTTTGAAAATCTTGGAGTCTTTCCTCATGAATCTCCTTGGTAAGCAAGACTTCTAATTTAATCTTCATTGGGAGCTTGGAAACGTTTATCTTGGGCCCCACTTCTGGTAACATTCTTCAATTGTAAAGAATTGGCTTTGTTGCAAATTTTGCGGACCCCACTTTGGCTTGAAACTTTTTAAATCTGAAAGATTCAAATTGTTGCAAAACTTCGGAGAGGATGAATGGACGTGTGATGCTATGGGAAACATGAGTTGGACGTCCACTTCTCTTGGTTTGAAACTTTTCAAATCTTGGGAAGTTTGGAGTCCTAGTTGGATAGATCTTTGGAAAACTTGGATACAATGAACTTGGACTCTTTTAGGTTGGTTTTTCAATTTGAATTGGATGATACCAAGAGTTTGCTATCTTTGGATCTCTCCTTCCTTGTGCAACTCTCTTCACTTGGGCCCACTTGATGCATAGAGAAATGATTCAAATCTGAGATTTGAATTTTTGCAAAACTTGGAATGGGGTGGGACCCCTTGTTGGGCGTGCAACACTTGGATGTTCCAAGCATGGACATCCTCCACCTTTTGGATTTTATTTCTTTTTTTTTTTTCTTTCCCATCTTTATCTCTTCCTTCTTTGGAATTCTTTCTCCACTAGTCTTGGATTTCTTTCTTTCTTGCCTTTGAATTTGAATTTGAATCTTGCAAGGAATCTTCTCAAAACTTGGACTGCAATTCTGAATTTTTGCAACTCATTTGGGTCCAACCTTGGCCGCCCCCTACCTTGGATTTGCGCCCAAGGTGGGTGGGTCGTCTTCAATTTTGATCCTCTTTGATTTCTCTCTTAATTTCTTTCTTCTTGCGGGCCCCAATTTCTGAATTTTCCTTCAAAACAATTAAATCTCATTCAGAAATAATATTTTTTATCAAAAAGATAACACTATTCTTGGGGCCCGATAATGCAGAAATTGTTAATTTCACCAAGACATGCATTTTTATGAATTTTTTTATTGATTTCGACTTAAGTTCAAAACATGAAAGCACAAGTGCATGATTTTGTGAAAAACAATTAATTCAATGCATGTTGTTTTAATCAAGTCCACAAATTCATGTGAAATAATGAATTAAAAGTGAAATATTGTGCACTCATCACATACTTACTTTGAACTTGCGACCCGAAATTTTGCTAATATCTTAAGAGTATTTTTGCATTCCATCTGAAACATTACCATTTTTGTGGTGATAACTGTAGGGTGATTCTGCAGTTCGTATACATTGGAAAGGAGCTGCCGAAATAGTCCTAGCATTATGTACAAAATGGCTTGATTTGCATGGTGTGGTGCAACCAATGAATGACAAGGTTAAAACCCTTCATTTCTTCATCTGCATTTCATCTAAAATTAATTACCATATTTGCATTTTTCATTTAATGACAGTGATTGCAGAAAAATGAATTCATGAGAGTTATTGAAGGTATGGCAGAACGTAGTTTGCGCTGTATTGCCTTTGCCTACAGATCATATGATATAGGTCATGTTCCAAATGACGAAGAGGAACTGGAACAATGGAAGTTACCTGAGGATGACCTTGTTTTACTGGCCATTGCAGGTCTAAAGGTACACAAAAATATCAATCTTGCATGATGGTTTGAATATTAATTTAGAGAGATGCTACTCCTTTTGCACTGTTCATGCCACCATTTGATGCGGAACACAAAGAACGAAGACTTGGTAGTTTATTTCTGCAAAAAATAAAAAGAAAAATAAAAAGAAAAAAATAAGCTACTTTCTAGACGTACAAGGAGTTGAATTATTTAATGTTAGTGGATCTAGGTTAAGTCCATGAAAACCTAGAAAAGAATAGAAAAGAAGAAAGGGAGAAGTGAGAAGAATCGGGCGGAAAGAGTGGGTTGTATCCATAGGGTGGGGCGACCATCTCTATCTGTTAAGAACTTAAGTTTGAGAAATTACAAGAAATCCCATGTTTCCTACTAATTACATAAAGATCCCCTGAGCTGATTGAATTACAATAAAGTCCTACTCTCTAACTCTTAGCACTCTCCCTCAAGCTGCTGTATAAATATTCACCATGCCCAACTTGGACAAAGCATCATTTTACTGTTTCTTACTAATCGCTTTTGTAAGAAAATCTGCAATATGATCAACTGTACTTGTATATTCCAGAACCACATCTTCTTCTTGAAATTTTCTATGATGAATCGACTTTCAATTCCTATATGCTTTGTTTTCTCATGATATATTGGATTCTTGGCTAGTTTAATTGCTGAAAAACTATCACAATGCAGAACCATAGGTCCACCTAACTTGAAATTCATTTCTTTTAACAATATCCCCAGCCATAACAACTCACGGCTTGATTTTAAAGCCACTACTTGTTTCTTACTTTTCCAAGCAACAAGATTTTCACCAACCATCATCCAATAATGAATAACCTGTAGCAGATCTTTTGTCTAGCTTTGATCGAGCCCAATCAACATTAGTATATGCTTTTGTTCTCATATGCCCATTTGATTTATATAAGATACCTTCTTCGGATGGCCCTATTAAGAATTTAAGAATTTTGTGAACCGTAGCCAAGTGATTGATCCTAGGTGCATGTATGAACTGGCCAGCTAAGTTAGCAACATAGGATATGTCTGGCCTGGTGATGGTTAGGTAGATTTAGCTTTCCTACTAGCCTATAGTATGATTCTTAGTCATGGAGTATTTCTCCATTGTGGAAGTGTAGAGCATGATTTTTCTCAATTGGAGTGTCAACTGGGTTCGCTCCTAATTTTCTTGTTTCTTCAATTGGACCGAAAATAGACTTCCATTGCGGGATGACAATACCATTCTTGGATCTAGCCACCTCAATTTCAAGAAAGTATTTTTGTGCTCCAAGATCCTTGATTTTGAATTCAGTTCTTAGATAGGCTTTTAGGTTTTTACTGTCATCATCATCATTGCCAGTGACTACAATATTAACAAAATACACAGGTATTACTAATATTTTTTTCCTTTTCACGAACACAGTATGATCAGTGCAACATCTCCTAAATTTATATCTGATTACTGCTTTGCTAAATCTATCAAACCATGTCCGAGGTGACTGTTTTAGCCAATAAAAAGACTTCCCAAGCCGACAAACTTTGTCGTCTTGCCCTTTTATTATGAAGCCTGATGGGGGATCCATATATACTTGATGCGGACAGCGGAGGGAAGATGCGGGGTGGGCAATGAAAGTGGATGGAGAGAGGGCAAAAATTGGGCTCTCACCAAACCCCGATCTCGAGGCGTTACTAACTTGGGCTCTCACCAAACTTCAAAGCAGGAGGCAATAGAGATCTCGAGGAAGAGAACTCGAAGAAACTTCATTTCATTCATCATTAACCACCACTAATTAGCCAAAGAAGCTTTACATCATTATATAGGAAAAGAAATAACCCTAGGACCAATTTGGAGTCTGGACCATCCAAACACCCTGATGGCCAAGATTAAAACATCCTACTAAAAAAAATAAAACATAATTATCTAAAAAATATAAAATTAGCATAAAAATGAATGGGCTGGACCTAAAGGTTTGGTTAAAACAGACCGGCTGGGCCCATTGGCGGGTCAACCCATGGGGACCATACGTTTGTCCTGCATCATTACTTCTTTTTGTAGAACTCCTAAAGGAAAGCATTCTTCAGATCTATCTGATATAGGGGCCAAGAGAAACTGGTTGGTAATGATAGTATCACTCTAATGGAGTTTAACGTAGCAACTAGAGAAAAGGTATCAAAGTAGTCAATTTCATGATTGGGTGAACCCTTTAGCAGCAAGCCTTGCTTTGTACATTTGAGTTGAGCCATCGGGAATTCGGGATTATGCTTCGTTGTGAGCACCCACTTGCATCATGCAGTTCATTCTCCTTATGGTAGATTTGTAAAGTGCCATTTTTGCGTCTATATTTCTTCAATCACAGCCTCCTTCTACTTAGGATGAGGTCGTGCCTCGGATACACATGTAAGCATACGTGCTGAAGATTATAGTGAAAGAGGCACGGAAATTAGGTGATAAGATATAAAATTTTGAATAGGATGACGTGTAACACACAACCTTGTACCTTTACAAAGAGCAATAAGAAGATTAAGATCAGAAGCAGAAGAATTCCCTGACTGAGGAGTAACTAATTTTGGCCGAGATGAAGGGTCTGCATTCCGGGCTTCAGTTGATGATGGCTCATCTGAGAACAGCAGTCTAGTCTTTTCTTTTCTTTTGGAGGACACTTGCATTGATTTCTCTGGTTCTTATGTTGTATTGTTCTTTTTAGGGGTCCTAAATTCTTGGTTGTTATGATTATTCGTAGGGCTTTGATGCTATGGAGGAGTCACATATTGAATAAGAGGCACGTGTTCCCCTTATTCTCTTCATGTATGAGTTCTTTATTTCTGGTGAGCAGAAATGGACATCGTCATAGAATATTGTCCATTATAACATATGCTCTTTACCATTTTTCAAGAAGATGACTTGTATCCTTTTTGGGAGCTTGGATACCCTACAATCATGCATTTTAGTGCCTTTGGATCTAGTTTGTCTTGTTGTTGCTTTGGAATATGTACAAAACATGTGGATAAACACTTTTGGTGAAACCGAAAACAACTGAACACTTTCTGGAGTTTGCCAAACTCAAACCTGCATGGTCAAAGGTTGACAGTCCCTGGAACCCTTTCTGGAGTGTTTGTTATTCAAATTGCTGTCCCAAAGTAGATACAAAAGACTCGAGTCTCTGCAGTAATCAAGGAATTAAAGATCAGAAGAACGATTCTTACCTTTGTCAAGCTAATTGAATTTATTTCTGCACAGTTGAACTCCTGCTAAGTTTCGGCCATTTCTGAAAACCTTGAATCTTTCGACTTTCTTTCACTCAGCACCACTTGATCTCATCAATGATAAGTCTTCTACCACACATAATGCTCAGACACCAACTTGAATGGTTAAAAGTTAACGAATCTTGGGTTTTTCCTATCCAAGTTTGAAAAATCCAAGAAAAGGGAGTAGGAAGAGGAATTTGGAGGGAAAGAATCCGTTGGCCGTATTCCTAGGGTGTGGCGACCATCATATTTATTAAGAACTTAATTTTTAGAAATTACAGAAATCCCCTGGTTTTTCCTACTAATTACATAGAGACACCATGACCTGATTGATTTACAATAAAGTCCTGCTATCTAACTCCTAACATGAAGGGCCAATGCTCCATGAATGTTCCATTGGTTTTGGGGAAATGACTCTATGGAAGTTTCTTCATTTATTTTCCTTTAATGTTTATTAGTAGTGGCCATATTTATGAGTTAAAAAAAAATCCCAATCATGGTTGAAAATCACGGTTGTGGTCTCCATCGCGGTTCGACCCTGAAAACCGTTATAACATAGCATCGTGTCATGCTTCACGGTCATCGTAGTCCATCATTGCGGTGTGATTTTTTTTAGCCCAAAAAAAATCCGAAAAAATATCGAAAAAATCCAGAATTTTATAAAATGCTAGAAAACAATGTTTCTTTCCCCCATTATTTAACACTTTAAAGAAAAATATCGGTCCCCCTGAGTTATAACATCTCGTATCGCCGTCTTATCTAAAACATGTAAAGTCTGTGTTGAATTAATAGATGTACATCTATATACCAATATAAGCTGAAATATCACAAATTTACTGTATGCATTGCAACCATAATTTTGAACAAACCATTAGCGTTAATCACTTAAGGTCAAGAAACTAGTCGTAGTAGTGCAGTACTTAATCACCAAGTAAGTTGAGAGTGACCATTTACTACTACATCAAGATGAATTAATTAATTAAAGTAGGGAGTATGGACATATGGGTATTGTGGTTGAGGAGGGAAGAAGTCTTTATATCAGAATTCACCAAAATCTTGCAAATTGCTTGAGTTTTGGTGTAAAAGAGGCTTGGGAAGCTCTAGCACAGTCTCAGAAAGCTCCATAGATGGTTTGGGGAAGAAAGAAGGGGAAAGAAAGGTTAAAAAAAAAAAAAACACTGTTAGCTGATATTTTGACCATTACTTTCAAAATGTCGACCGTTAAAAATATTATGACCATTATATTCAAAATATTGACCGTTAGACTGTTATGGACCGATTTTTCACTTTTTTTAATAACGGAGCTGTTATGACCATTATATTGCAAATAATGCAAGGGCATAGGCCGTTACCGTTTCATAATGGGCGATATGAAATTGTAACGGCCATTTTTTTAAAACCATGATCCAAATGACATGAATTGGCTATGTATGGGTTATTCAATTGCCTTCTCAATGAGCCCATGTTTGGGCAATCATGTTATGGAAATGTTTGAGATGTTATGGTCTGTTTTCTGATTGGGTAAGTTGAGATCGAAGTTTCAAGGATATTTTGTAACCAGCATTTTTTTTTTGTAAGTATTTGTGGTTGAGATTCCCCAACATAGTTGGGACAAAGCATTGATGATGATGGTGATGATGATCTGTGGTTGAGATTAAAACATCATAGAGTATTACGGATGAACTAGATTGAGTCTGGACTACACTTTTTTAAAGACTCAAGTAAATATATAGCAATGAAAGGGTTGTGATATCCATGGGTTTGGAGCTTATATATGCCTATTGAGAAAACCCCATAGTTGTGTGAACCTTGTTAACTGGGGCGCATTAGATCCTACACCAATTTTCAGTTCTATTTTGATGTGTTGTTTGACTTGATTATCCTTTTAGTTCTATGCTGTGGTGATTGAGGAATGATCTTTCGGATTGTGTGTTGTTTGACTTGATTATCCTTTAAGTTCTATTCCGCGGTGGATTGAGGAATGATCTTTGGATTGTATCAGTCCAATGTGGACTAGGTGAGATAGTTACAGGCTGCTTCACCTTTTGTTGCTCATTGTTTGTAAAATCCTGTATGGACAAACCTAAGCATCTGATTTGTGGCCTAGAAATGGATTGTTACAACAAAAGTAGACATTTCTTTTAGCTTTACCTATGCAAGCCATCCATTGGGCATGCATTTGACCTCTTTCTTTATTATTGGTGCATTTTGACTTGTTTATCCTTTTCTTATCAGATACTTTGTTTCTCGGAAAAGGAAAAAAAAGGCAAAGCAGTGTATTGGCACAGTATGCACCAATACATGCCCCCTTAGGTTCCTTATGGTTTGAAAGTCATTATGATTCACAATTCTAATTGTCCACTTCATGTCCCAGGCCATTGAATGGACATTGTTTATGTGCATGTAGGTTTTACAACTGAACATTATGCATGTTACAAGCCATTGAATGTATCAATGGACATTGTGTGCATGCGTGCTTGCATGCGTGTGCATCTTCTTGTGTGTGTTTTAATCATCATCATCATCATTGTCACCACATCATCAAAGCCCTATCCCAACATAAATTGGGGTCTGCCTTGTCCCAACATAAATTGGGGTCTGCTATATGAATTCTGTTTCTTCATTCCAGTGTATCCTGAGCCAAATCCTCGGATAGGTTGCTCGTGTGTGTATTTTAATACTTATTTAAAATGCAGGATCATGTCTGTGTTTGTGTTTTAAATTTTAATCGTTTTTAATGCAGGATCCTTGTCGCCCAGGCGTCATTGATGCTGTACGCCAATGCAAAAATGCTAAGATTAAGGTAGATCTCTTACAACTTCTACACCCTATTATCATGTTTACTTCATTTGTTTGGGGAATTCTGCAGATATATTTGTTGGTGCAAATCATTTTGAAGATTTTTCATCTATAATTTGGTCCAAATTCCAAAAGCTGATTCATTTTTGGACGCTAACAATTTTTTTTTTTTTCAAAAACGAAGAAACACAATAAAAATAAGGAAAACGAGTCTCAGGATATGATACGAGGGCCTGGAAACCCCTCTTCTGTATTTGTTTGTTTGTTTATTTATTTATTATTATTATTATTCTATTCATAGAACCCCTCCTGTATTTTTGATGACTATAATCAGTGAATATTTTCTCTGCAACTGAATGGTAGCCAAGTAAGGTGCTCTTTTAGCCCAAGTTAGGGGCGGATCCAAAATCTAGATGCAGTGGATAATGGGGTTAAGAGCGCATTGACTTGATGGTTTGCAAACCACTGTTGACCTATAATGAGCATATCATCGAGACACAAAAAAAATGGCGAAGTGTTATTGGTCGAAGAACACCTTTCAACGGGATCGATTACATTGATCCTTTCCTTTTGAGTGAATGCAATGTGAAGTTGAGCAACAAATCCAATTGTTGCTTTTGGGTGATCACAGCAGACCAGCATGTGAAGCCTTCCAAGTTGTAACAGGCCACAGTCCAGGTCCAGAAAAACTAGAAGATCCAGCATTAAATAGAAGATCCAAGTACAAAAGAGAATCGTCGCAAGAGACACGGAGATGAAAGTGACAAGTCAAGGTCACGTTCTTCACAAGTGGGGGAAGGTGATGTGGATAGTCGGTTGAGATCGAAAATCATATAATTGATTTGAGCAGTCTTAGCATACATAGAGGGTTAAGATTAAGCACATGGTGTCAGTACCCATGTTTAGGAAGCTTCATCCAGTTAAAGAGCCCTAAAAAAGTCCAATTTAATTGGGATTTGATGAAGATAGCAGCTGTTTTGATATCTCATTACAGCCGGTGTATTCTGAAAATAATGCATTCAGTCCCAATGCACAGTAGTGCAGTAGGTTGAAAAAAGAGGGGTAGGGCATCAGCCTATTTGGGCTGGGTTTACTGGGCCTTGTGGGCCCAAGACCCAACTGAACCCACATGCCCGGTTCATCCAGGAGTGTACGGCTAGAGGTTGTGGCCCACCCTTTGATCAGATGGGCCATGTTAGCCCCATGTTCGTTCTCGCCCAGAGGAACGACCCTGAACTTTGGAAATTGCTTTAATTTCATTGATCTCCAAATCATTTGATGATTTCTTTCCATTAAGGTGTCATTAGGTGATATCGTGAGATTAGTGGAAGCACTTTGGGGATTTAGTGGCGTAATTATAGAAAATTTTGAATTCTACAGGTCGGAGGGTCGATTGGATCAAACCAGACATAGTCAGACAGCTGACTTTTTTCTCTTTTGATTTTCTTTCTTTCCTTAAGTTTGCAGTATGTGATGTTTTTAATCTTATTTAGGATATATGGGTGTATTAGGATTCAACAGATTTTATAATTGGGGCTTTGTCATACTTTATATGTCATACAACTGTGAATGCTATTGCATAGTTGACAGTATTCAAGTTGAATAACAGTAAAGGATCATTTACCAATAAATAAATAAATAAGTAAAACCAGTAAAGGATCTTTTCCTTTATAACTATCTTGTTGCCCTTTACATCTTCTCTTGTGTTTATCGGAGTTGTGCGAGAGGACGTCTGTTCTCATTGGACCTGAACTGTGAAGCTCTTGTTCATGAAGACTGATATGATCTTTAAGATGCTAAATACCTCACCGCTAGTGCACTGGTGTCTATATGAGACAGTAGCAAGTACGGGTCGAACTCACATGGAGCTAATTAAAGAAACTTTTAGATTAAGGAAACTAACTAATTAACAAAGAAGCTGAATTTTTGAATGAATTTACAAGTAAAAGCAAATAACTAATTAAGATGAAAAATAACAATTAATAAAAACGATTAGAGCAATTGGAATCCAATAAGCATCTACCAATTTATTTGCAAAGTAACCCTAACTTGTTCGAATTTCTACTTCAAATCAAAGATAAATCAATGTTTTTGATTTGGATAATCTAACTTTAAAATCCCTTTTAATTTATAAAACTCAAAACTCAAGACTTCCTTCACTTCATAAAAGAAAAAAAATAACCTAAGCACTACCCATCAAAAGTAAGCATAAACAATCAAAAGATCTAAGCCCTCAGCATGACCTATCAAACCTAAGCATGGATATTCAAAAATTAATTTTTATTTTCAGAAATTAAGCATAGAATTTTGCCTAGGTTACGAAGACAAGTCTATTAATCAATTAAAAGCATAACATATGGAATCAAGCAAGAACTACTAAACAAATAAAAAATGATTACTTATCTTCATCCATAGCTCTAATCTAGAGAATTAGCCAGCCATTGCAAAGAACTTGAATTGATTTGTCATTAAGAACATCATTCTTTACAATCTTCTCCTTCAATTAATTGCTTGGACAAGGCCCATAGCTATCCAAAAGTAAAAATAATGGAAGAAGAAAAGAGGGGAAGAAGATGAAGAGAGGGAAGACAGGAGAGAAATGGGAGTGGGACGTCCTACTCTAAGAGGAGTAGAGGCATGGACATCCAAGGGGGTCTTGGTCCTTTATATAGTTTTTGGCTCCCTTGGTTTGCTAAGACTCGTTTTTTTTCGAGGGCTTTGTTTCCTCTTTTGCATAGACTCTTAGCTTATCTTTCAAGCTTAGCAACAATTTGAATCAAAGTAGATTCCTTTCCAAACTTGGCTTCTTGGTGAGCAATTATTTCCATATAAGACTCTACAAAAATCCCCAATGTATCAAACTTTTGAAATTTCTTGCAATTCCTGCCTAAAATTACAGAAGTCAACTTCCGGAGGTTATATCTCCCTCAATATAGCTTCGATCAACGCAATCTTGGGCTCTAAGGACATCTACTCGGAAAGAGTTTTCCAACGGTGGGTAGATTGCGCCGATCAGACACTTGGTTGAAAGTTATGGGCATTACAAGTTTATGCCCCTGAGAAAAGCAGGAATAAATGTTGCATTGCTTTGACCTTCCTCTTTTGCTTCTTGATCTCCTTTCCTTCTTTGCTTGGATTCCTATCTTGCACATTTGGCTTTCCATCTCTCCTTGCAGACTCTCCATTCTTACAATTCTTTCTTGAATTTGAATTTTCGAACTTTGTAAATAAGGAGACTTTCTAAATCTGATTTTTCCTTTCTTGGACTTGAGTTTCCAACTTTGAGCTTTCCAAAATTGGCTCTTTCCAATCTTCAATGATTCCATGATCTTTCCAAAGAAAAGAGAGGGCATGTGATCCCACAGAATTGTGTGATTTCTTGAATTATTTATTTCCTTCTCTCTTTTATTTCTTTCCAAGCGGCCCCGAATTTATGAATATTTCCTACAAACATTAGAGAAATGAATTCAGCTATGATTAATTGTAAGAAATTTACGATTACCATGAATGGGACCCGAATCACATGAAAACAGACACATGAATGCACCAAATTGACTGATTTTCATGGACTACTAGATGATGCAAAAAGATGTTATGCATGTTCTGAAAAAGCTAATTGGTGTGACACTAAAGGTGATGTAAACAAATGATTTCATAAAATTCATACAATGGTGATGATTTTTACTAATTTTGACTAAAGTTCCAACTTATATGCCCAAATGCATGAAATTATGAAATTATTTGTAATTCAATGCAAATTACCCTAATTAAGTGCACAAACGCACATGAAATGATGAATTAAAGATACAATTTTGTGGACTTTTCAAAGAGTAGTCACTACTCAGTACTCACTACAAAGTACAAACTATCGTGTGACAGTAGTGGAACAGATACAGATTTACATGCTGTTGGAATCTGTTTGGCACCCGTGATTGCATCAGAAATTACCCAATTTTTAGGGCTTCCTTAATATTTGGTACAAATTTTTGCAATTAGGTTAACTCTGTACATTATGATTTCCCTCATTTGATAATTAAGGACTTAACCATAAATTTATTTAAGTAAGCATTAATAAAAATCAAGTAGGTCACACATGTAAACCTCTAATAGCCCACATATATCTATATATCTATATATATGGGAAATATATATATATATAGATAGATAGATAGAGAGGGAGGGAGGGAGGGAGGGGGGGTTTGGGCTCTCCTAAGCTGCAGTGTTTCAGCTTAGGAGAGACTCTATGTATGTATGTATGTATATAGGTATATATATATATATATATATATATGGGGAACATTCATGTGCATCTATCCCTCACCATAGGGTGAGGGACACTTCCATAAATGGGGATTTTCAAGTACAAAAGTGAATTTTCAAGTACATCGGGTGAGGTACACTTCCTTGTCTTCATGTGCAAAAAGGGAAAGTGCCCCTCACCCTATGGTGAGGGATAGATGCACATGAATATTCCCCATATATATATATATATATATATAGAGAGAGAGAGAGAGAGAGAGAGAGAGAGAGAGATTCTCAGAAACTCCCCTATCTCAAAAGGGGAGTTTCTGCCCCTATCTAATGGCCAATGATTTATTAGTATTTTAAGAGAATTTATAAAAGACCCACCTTTGTAGGAGAATGTATATGAGAGAGAATAGGATATATATGTGTATCATTGATAACATGTGTTACACTTTCATTGGCTAAAAAATGCCTTTTTTTTTTGTGAAAAATGCCCCTTTTTCTGCCCCCCTTTTTTTTTGGTCATGGGGCCCATGTTGAGTCAATCTAGTCTTTTCACACATACTACCCCCCATGATATATGGAAATGTTTCCTTGAGATGAGTGAGATGACTCTTGGCATAGGGGATTGAAACATCCTAATGAGTGCAAGTTATGTGCAAAAGATTAGCATGAGATCTGATACAATGAGACACTACGAGGCACAATTATAGGATATGAATAAAATGGAGAACAAACATGAAACTTGATAAAAAGATCAGATCCAGCCACTCAAAGGTGCATTATGCGAGTTGTCAAACATGATTGCATGATGTAAAGGCACAAGGAAAGCATAGATCTGATCCTAGGGCACAAGTTCTAACAATTATGACATGTAGAACAACAAATCTAAGGAAAGAAACACATGGGTTTAACCCTGCAAAATCTAGCATGTCGGGTCATTGGAAAAATAGAGGAAAACATCATGGATTACAAACAAGGTTTAGACGCCCAACATACAGGGATTACAACCATCACAATGACGAGCTTGATCTGTAGAAACGAAGGGATTCAAAGGAAACCATAGTGTGCTTGATTACTTGTCTTACTGCAATGAGATGAATGCAACCTTGATGAATTGATATTTGATGGCGAATTCCAGCCTTCAACTATTGCTAGAAACTCTGGCCTTCCGTCTTCTAATTGCTTGAAATTGAATGATGGGGATGAGATAAAGTGACGTGCTCAGGGCTAACTAGGGTCTTAGGTTGTGGGTAATTGCAATGGTTGAGAGAGGGACAAAGCAGTGCCTTTAATAATGCTTATGGCCGGTCTAAGGGTTTGCAACTGAATATCAGATAACCGCCAACAGGATCAGTGACATTGGTGAAATCTCCGGGCTGCAGCCGAAGGCATTGGCAATAAGGCACATCTCTCCTGGATTTCTGCCGACAATTCCGGCGGTATTGTGGAGTCCAGGTCCTTCTAAAACTGGCCTTTGTAATGTGCTCCAATATGCTTAAGTGTTGCCGACAACATTGATGATATTGCATCAGCCTTCTATTTCTACCTGAATTCGGTCTAAAATGCATGGAATAACTTGATGACTTACTGAATGAACGAGATTGGATCTACAGAACATATACATGGTTGCATACAAGCATGTAATCATTTATTTAAACACAAAAATTTATAAAACCAGGTTATCTTTGTTAAATAATACTATTAAGGCAATTTCTGGGCTGGTTCCTTATATGAATACATTGCATAAAATCACTGAGGTTTATTAAGGGAAAGTTCCCTTTTTTTTTGCTCGGAGGAAAGTTCCCAATTTATAGAAAGGAAACACAGAAGAAATTTCAAATTCAAACTAAGCCTTACCTCCAAGGAGAAGGATCCTAACTAATCCTAATTAAACCCTGATGATTCTAACATTCTCTACCAGGAGGAAGAAGAAAGAGAGAGTTTTGTGTGTGTGTTGCGTGTAGCGTAGTTAAAGCTTGAAGTTTTCTATTTCCATTAGGACTACGTCTTCTGGATTTTTTAGAGTCACAACTTGCCAATACAAGGGAAAGTAGCTTAAGAGTCTCAGAGTCTCTAGGAATTCTTAATTTTAGGATAGTGTTGATGGAGTCTATGTACAGTTGTAATGTTTGGATTATTTTTATTTTTATTTTTATTTTCCAGAGTAGAATATTATTTAGTTGAGTTTTCTCATTGAAACTTGGGCTTGATACCGTCTGAGTGCTTGGATGTACAGACCAAACATGGATTGAAACCTATCATTTATTAGTATGATCGGGTCCTACTAAAGGCTGTATCTTTGCAGCCTTTTTTGTTGATTCAATCTGTATATACTGTACCCTATGCTGTGTAGATCCTGTGGGTTTGATTTCATCATATGGTTGACCTCTTTCTCAGAATTTTCTGAATTGTAGAGGTAAGTAGAATGAATTCTGATTTATCCATGTGTGGGAATAGGGTGTTGAAAATGTGCAGGTTAAGGTTTACAATCTGTAGCTGTATTAATATTTTACATCTTTTTGGGTGCGACATTTCTTGTATATGATGCATATCACAATCTGCATTGATGAATTTTACATTCGCATTTGTTCTCATCAAGTCGAACTGATCTCTTTGGGAAACCAATAGGTACGTATGGTGACAGGAGATAATCTCCAGACAGCAAAAGCAATTGCGTTGGAGTGTGGAATACTTAACTTAGAATCTGATGCCAGAGAGCCATATCTCATTGAAGGAATTGCTTTCCGTCGCATGTCTGAAGCAGATAGGGAACGCTGTGCTAACCAAATATCTGTATGAAAAACCCATTTCTTCTAGAACCTTCGTGAAGTTTTAGGAACAAATTGCCATGTTAATGATTGCAAAAATGATATAGACTAGTCATTGTACAATATTATATACATCTTTGCATTATTCTGTAACTTGTAATAGTGTGACATCACACCCACTGCATATTTTAAGATGAGCTTTCACAGGTGAGTTGGCAGCATGAAAAGACCAGACAACACATCCCAAAAGATTAAGCTGTGAGGAAGCGGAAGGCCAATACTCCCTTGAATGAAACGCTGTTTGAATTTGGAACCAACATGTGCCTCTACCCATGTGATATGTGCCTGCCCATGCCCCCAAACCCACGCTGAGAACAGGGTACACCACTCGAATTCGTAACCCATATGTGCCTACCCTTGTGACACGTTCCTGCCCACCCAACCTGGGAAACAATGCCTCCCTGGGGTTCGAATTCGCGACCTAACGTGGCTTTTGGGATGTATTGGCTGGTCGGACTTGACAATACCTCTATCAAATATATATTATAAACTTGGTTTAAGCCAACTGCTGTTACTTAATGGTTTCGCCTGTTACATGCTGGTTTTGAGTGTCTCACTGTTACCTTTATTAAACATAATTTCCCAGAGCATACAAAATATAGAAACCATATAAGATGTACCTCCATAGCTTACTTTTACTTCTATATACATAAAAACTAACCGTTAAGAATCCTAAAAAAAATGGAGATTCATTCTTATGTTTTGTGGGAGATTTTAGAAAAGGAAAAATAGAATAGGGTCAAAGTGGGGATAGAAGACAAAGAAGAAGAACCCTTGTGGTTTATCTAGGGTGAGGCTTGTGAAGAAGATGAAAAAGGAAGAAAAGATGAGATTCTAGAGAAACAACAAGCAACTAGAAAAACCCTTACTGTGTCAGCTATGGAGCTGTTTGAAATCACCTTTAGAGGGATTTTTATACAGCTGCGTTTAGGGTCTTGCTATGCTTCGATGCCAAGCTGAATTAATGGGAGCCTTCTAACTAGATCTAAGGCTAGGCTTGTCAAGAAGACAAAAGGAGGAAGAAATAAGAGAGTTTGTGAGAGAGAATACGTTGTCCAAGTATTTGTGGTGAGGGTAGCAGCTTTCATTAACTCGCTAATAATGAATGTTTTATAATGGCGCCCATAACTTCATATGAATGCATAAATTAAATGAAATTCTTATTTGTCTCTGTACTAGGATCTGCATTTCCTTGTTCTAGCATAGAAAAGAATCATAGGTGGTTCCAGAAACTGTTTCTAATGGTAACCAAAGTTTGTAAATGCTACCAATGTAAAATGGTGGCTCAGTCAAGGGAAATATCAACAAACATGCTCATGTTGCTCGATATGTAACCATGCATTCTCCCTCAGTTTTGGTGATAGCATAGGTTACATGCTTAAGTAATCCAATATATCAGTGGAATGTTGACTGTATAAAGTTTGTTGTGCAGGTGATGGGAAGGTCTTCACCAAATGATAAACTCCTACTTGTACAAACATTGCGCAAACTAAGTCATGTTGTTGCTGTGACTGGAGACGGCACTAATGATGCTCCTGCTTTGCATGAGGTTTCATTGATCTTCATCATCATCATCATCATCATCATTTGTAGTAGGCTTATAGTCATGTTCTGCTAAGAGGTAACTCACGGATTGCGTGAGAGGTAAAAAAGTTTAAGCCCCTTGTAGCGCCCACTTTGATGGCTGCTAATCATGGGAAGTTAGTTTGATGGAAAGGTCTCATTGTGGATATGGTTTTGAGCAAAGATCATCTCAGTCAGATCATGACAGCCATTGATTTATGAAATTTAATCCAATGGCAAATATAGTTCCTTTTAGTGTCAAACTAAGGGGTGTGCTAATTCATGGGGGCAATGAGTATGATAGGGTTGGATTTGTCAAAGGGGGTTCCATGCAGTAGCAAAAAGGTTACCTCATGCAATCCATGAGAGGTACCTCTTAGCCGAATATTACCCTAAGAAGTACGTTTCATGGGCTGCGTGAGAGGTAGTCTTTTTACTACCATGTGGGACACCCCATGATAAATCCAACCCTGTCACACCCCGTGAATTGACACTCACCCTATATTGGCACTGATCTGAATTATACTCACCGGTGGATCAAATTTTATGAGAAATACAACTTAAGAAATTGTTCAACTTTAAGGCCTCTAAATCAAAGGTTGTGATTATCTGATTGAGATGATTTTTTCCCAAAATCATATCCATCGTGAGACCTTTTCATCACACTATCCTCCCATGATTAGAGTGCATCCAAGTGAGTATGACACAGGGGCTTAAAGCAATCCAACCCTTCACACTCGCTATCCTCCCTTGATTAGAATTTCCAAGTGAATATGACACAAGGGGCTGGCATCAATCCAACCCCTCATACCACTAAACCCAAACAACACCCCCTTTCCCCCTACGCCCAACCACCACACCAAAGAAAAGAAGAAAAAAGTTATAAAAAAAATAACTTGGCTAGTACAACTGTTAAACTTGAGGGCCATGGATCAAGGGGTTAGGATTATCTGGTTGACTTGAAATTGCACACAAGTCTGTCCATCTAGAACTTTCAATCCCCAACCTTCCCCTTTATTGTTGTGGCCCTAGGTGGGTCTCACAAGTGGGTGTGCATATGGCGTCCGTGGATGAAGCGTGCAAGTGAGGTGGTGGGGCACACACTAATCAATGGGACTCTGGTGTGTGGTTTTTTTTGGCTGTGGGGTGGGGGGATGGGGTTATAAGATCTAGGTGGTGTTAAAATTTCAGGCCCATTAGATGAACCTAACCCTTTCATATGTGGCCCTCAAGTTTAATGGTTTTATATGGACAAACAATATAGTGGTTCAAAATTGGGATCGAGGACTTTTGCATGAGAATTGAAGGGAAAAGAGGAGGGGGGGTTGGTTTGGTTTCCATTCAGATTGGTGATCAAGTGGGCCCCACAATGAGGTATGCGCCATAAAACCCATGGAAAAGGTGTGCACTTGATAATTTCTATGTTTTGTTGTTTGGGGGGGGGGGGGGGGGGGTTTCCATTCACAGGTGGGCCCCACAATGAGGTATGTGCCACAAAACCCACGGAAAAGGTGTGCACTTGATAATTCTATGACACACACATATATAACATCATTTCTAATTCTATAATTTTGGATTCTAGGCTGATATAGGTCTTGCAATGGGTATTCAAGGAACAGAGGTTGCAAAAGAAAGTGCAGACATCATTATCTTGGATGATAATTTTGCTTCTGTTGTAAAGGTCTGTCTTCTGAATATGGGCACAGGGGATATATACAATATTCGTTTGTCTAATAGAAAAAAAAAAAAAAAAAAAAAAAAAGAGAAGAAAATTGATTGGCAGGTTGTACATGTTGGCCCCTATTTTGGATGGGAGATATAATATAATGACCCGGAATCCAGGCCCTGTCGGATCTTGTATCATACTCAACAAGTAGCACAACTCCATCAAGTCAAATCATTTGAAGCATAAAAAACCAGGCTTTTACCTAAAATCTCAATCTTATTTTAAAAAGATTATCCAAATCACATTGGCAATGGAAATATCCAAAATAAAAGAAATAAATTATACAATTCCTAAAGAAAATCGGTCTTTGCAATTTAATTGAATCCACTTCTGCATTTATCTAATTTCTAATTGATCTATAGTCCCGTGTCGCTCAAACGCAAATATCAAATCCAAATTCTTCATTGTCGGGATCCTCCTGCCTTTCTACGTTTAGCTTATCTGGGGTTGAGGTGAAATACACAAATCGGTAACACTGAGTGAATAAAATTCTACATATACAAGTATGTGTGCAAAAATCATAATAAGAGAAGTATTTGGGTCAGCTGTGAGATAATAAGGAAACATGTTTGTTAAATTTGGTTAAGGTTTCTAATTCTATCCTTGGGACCACCTAAGCACCGTGTGCACCGGCTTTCAAAAGCATACACCTCAAGGGTGCCTCTAGCATCATAAAGGGGTGAACTATAGTCAGTTGAATGGCTGACCTATAATTCATGCAACTGACCTGAAGGTTAGAGAGATTACGCAGATGGACTAAAGCCACGTAGTCCCCAACTCTTAGCCTCTCGTGTTAGTGATCTAGGGGTGTCCAATGCGTAGGCCCATACTATTTCAATTACAATTCCAGTAATAAATTCCAGCACCACTAACAAGATAGTTTGAAACTGTCCTTATAGTATTCTCTGGGTTTCATAAGCCCCATTCCCTTACCCTCTGGTTACCAGTCATTATGAAAATAGTTTCAAATTATCTTGCTAGGATAACATGCATCAAAGTTTTATATGGTGCAGAATTAATTGCATCATACTATATACTTACAACAGTAATCAGAAAATATCATAATAATACCAGAATTTAATACAAACTAGAAATATTCATGTTCCCCATTGCATAATATGAATTAAACTGAAGTTCAGCAATTAGAAGTATTATGTCGGAGTCACCTATCAGAGAAATTCTAATATACATAGTCCATAATCTCGTAAGGGAACTTGTAAATAAAGCTTTTAGGGCACGTTTGTGTAACCCATTTCTGTAGAAAAGGTACGTTTTTTTTTTCTACGGAATACTGTTTTTTCATTTGTTTATTATTTCATTTTCTCACTCCCCTCTTTAAATACTAGTTTCCAATAAGAAATTAAGGATTCATCGAGGAAATTTTCTTTGCACCAAACATGAATTTCTAACTTCTGTAGAAAACCTTTTCCGAGGTATTTAAAAACCATAGACTTTGCTGATGTGACATTTTTCTTTTTCCACGGAAAGTACTGTTAGACAAACGTGCCTTTAGGGTTCCAATATGATTTATATAAAGCAGTAGGGTTTATTTGCAAATACTGAACAGTTTCCAGAATTAAAACAAAAAGGTGGACTCATCCCAGAGTTGTCTCACGCTTCTCAGTTTGGAGCAACTGGATGGTGGGCCGCATGGGGCTCAACTGATCGCCCTCGAGTCCTCTACCTGATGTGGGGTCCTGATCCTCAATCAGGTGGGCCCTGTCGTCCCACAACCCCAGTCGACCCATCTGTGTTTTTGGCCCGATGGAACTGGACAAATCCAGTTCTGGTTGGATTCTACAGCTGGATTAGGATCTACTGACCATTAAAACAGAATTTAGGAACCTCTGTTATCCTAGAGAACCAATTCAGACTCTAACTAAGGAATTTGGCTTTTGGTCATCAAGTTTACAATCTGAGATGTCGACAGTGATTTCCATAACATGGAGGAATTTCTGGTCCAAGATTTATGGGCCTAACTGGGTCCCTCACAAAGATGGATAGGTCTATGAGGGTTGCCCGAGGGTCTCTTACCGGATCCATGGTTTAGATATTTGATTAGGTGGGCCATAGGGTCCCACAGCCTCTGTTGTCCCAAACTGGTTTTTAACATGCTGAAACTGATTGCTGACTTCCCACTCTTTGATATTGAAAACATTATTAAAGAGGCATACTAACTATGGAGAATCAATTCATCAAATTGCAGCATCTGAAGGTGGGTTCTATATCATCTAACCTATCAACTAGAGTGTCCACAGCGCAATTCAGGTACTGTAGCAGTAACAAATTTGAGAGAAAACTCAATCCATCAACATGTATTACTTAGATTAGAGTTGGGAAAAATCCTACAAGAAAGAATATGGCATCAATATACCGATGCAGCCTTCTTAGCCTTATGCCAATTTGACACCGAAACATAACATCCAATACAGGTAGATGCATAATTCTACTCTCCTGGTATATACTCTGTTGGCCCTGTTGACTTGGGGAAAGAGATAAGTCATCCACAGGAGCTTCTAATATGCTGGTCTTCTCCTCCTTCAAAATTCAAATTCTCTCTAATTATTCTTTTCTCCAGCCCAGGATTTGGGTTTCCTAGAGAAGGACTTGCTGCTGATTGGTATGAGACGAATAAGAGGGAAGGGGGGTTTATAAATAGTCACTGGTGTTCTGAGATACCTAGGGACTCTGTCATACAAGAATCCCTCCAGGGATTTTAGTCCTCCAATCCTACGGAAGTCTCCTACCAGGTAAGTGCAGACTTCTTCTTTGAATAAGAAGTTAGGTCCCATCATACATAAGAAATAAGGGGCCTATCTTAATAACATAATTATAAATAATCAACAAACGATTTTGCCAAATAAAATTAATTCAACTAAAATTCTAACTCCTATCAGGATATTACATATACCATAACTTCTGCCTCGGAATAATCCTAACATTCTTTTTGAACTTTGTTAAATTGGACACCAGGATCATGTGATGATGGGGTTTGACTTTTGAGGGCATGGTCCCATCATGGATCGACGCAGATAAATAGCTTAGAATAAGTTAAAGTAGGCTATATGCCCATGATTTTAGAAAAATGGTGCTCAGGTAACGGTTCTGGCTGAGACCTTTAGTTTTACATTGTTGTAACGATTTCAAACACTTTGTATACACCTTAATGTCATCTTCTAATGTTTGATTATATGCAGTAGTGCCCTTGAGTAATTGCCTTAGCACGGTATACCGTTTTTTATTGATAACATGATACAGAATGAGAAGCCTTGGAGTTTCACTTTGATCTTCAACCTACTGTAGATCTCCCTAGGAGTAGTCTCCTAGAGTAGCCATTGGAGTCATCACTGATTTGGGAGTGATATGCACCAAAACTGTAGAGAGGAGCTTAGTTTTCCACACAAACTATCAGTCTGTTGAAGTATACATATGCAGTGTTTGGCACAAGTTCTTGGAAGAATTTCCTAGAGTAGCTTAGTTCTTCACACAAACTATCATTTTGTCAAAGTATACATATGCAGTGGTTCTAGGAAGAACTTTCTCAGATAACATGGGTATATGGCCATGATATATCGTCCCTTAAAGTCTCTAAATCATCATCATCAAAGCCTTGTCCCAACTATGTTGGGGTTGGCTACATGAATTCTGTTTCTCCATTCCGATCTTGCCTGAGCCAAACCCTCAGATAAGTTGCACTTCTTTAGATCTATTTTTACAACCTCCATCCAAATTCTCTTCGGCCTATTCTTTCCCCTTAGTGGGCCATCAACCTGCTTAGCCAAACTTTTTCTTACCGGCATCATTGTTGGCTTGCGTTGGACATGCCCAAATCATCTCAAATGGGTTTTTCTAATTTTAGCCCCTATTGATCTACCCCTAATTGCTCTTGAAATCGCTCATTTTTTAATTCTTGTCCTTCATATTTTTACCACACTTCCACCTTAACATTCTCATCTTTGCTATATACATTTTGTGCATGTGTTGCTTCTTAATTGGCCAACATTATGCTCCATAGGTCATAACTGATCTAATCACTGTCTTGTAAAATTTTACCTTTAATCTTGTTGGCATTCGTCGGTCACAAAGTACTCCATAACAAGTCTCCACTTCAATCATTCTGCTTTTATCTTATGTTCGACATCTTCATCAATCTTCCCATCCTTACTAATTATCGAGTCTAGGTAACGGAATGAATCTCTTTGTGGTATCTCCTGGGTTTCAATTCTTACTGTTGTTTCAGCTCTTTGTACATGCCCACTGAGATTGCACTCCATATATTTTGTCTTTGTACGATTTAGTTTAAAGCCTTTGGATTCTAAAGCCTCATGCCGTCTCTCGAGTCTTGCATTCACACCATATCTTGATTCATTCACTGACACTGTATCATCTCTAAACAACATGCTCCAAGGTACCTCCTCTTGAATATGAGCCGTTAGCTCATCCATAATCAATGCAAAGAGGTGAGGGCTTAGGGCCAACCCCTGATGCAAACCTTTAGTCATTGGGAACTCACTTGTCTCTCCACAGGTAGTTCTCACATTCGTTTTTGCTCCTTCATACATGTCTTTAATACATTCAATATAACCTCTTAGAAATTTCTTTTTATATAAAACCCACAAAATTAAATTTCTAGGTACCCTATCATATGCTTTTTCTAGATCAATGAAGACCATATGTAGATTTTTCCTCTTTGCTTGACATTTTTCCATTAATTGCGTAAATGAGAAGATAGCTTCTATAGTTGACCCCCTGGCATAAAACCAAATTGATTTCAGATATCTTGTTCTTCTTTCAAAGTCTTTGCTCCATTACTCTCTCCCATAGCTTCATGGTATGACTCATAAGTCTAATCCCACTATAGTTGAAACAATTTTGTACATCTCCCATATTCTTATATATAGGTACTACAACACTTCTCCATTCATCCGGCATCTTCCTTGTCATTAATATCTTATTAAAGAGCCTAGTTAACCAAATCCCCTCAACTTCTCTAAGCATTTTTAAGCGTCTATTGGAATGTCATCTAGACCTGTAGTCTTTCCTGGCTTCATTTGTTTCAATGCTTTCCTCACTCCCACCGCCCTAATTCTGTGGAAAAAAGTATGTTTGTTAACAAAGTATCCTCTCTTCTTGTTATTTATCCTACTTAGTCTTCATTTAAAAGTTTACAAAAATATCCCCTCCACCTTTTTGTAACATCGTTGTCTTTCACTAGAACCTTTTGGTCATTGCTTTTAATACATTTGATATGATCTAAGTCTCTACTGTTCCTTTTGCTTGTTTTTGCAAGTTTAAAAATATCCTTCTCTCATTTCATGTTCCCGACCTTCTATATAGATCATCATATGCATTGCGCTTTGTATTGCTTACGACTTTCTTAGCTTCTTTCTTTTCTTTCTTATACATCTCATTGTTTTCCATATTTTTAGTCCCTGACAAACTTTGTAACAACGTCTTTTCTCTCGCACGGCTTCCTGAACCTTTACACTCCATCGCCAAGTTTCTTTATTATAGTGTCTTTTACCTTTCGACTCTCTAAACACCTCTTTAGCAACCTTTCTAATATAGTTTACCATTTGATTCCACATTACTGTAGTTTCTTCCTCGAAATTTCATTCTCCCTCCAATCACTTTATCCTTAAATATTGTTGCTTTCTCCTTTCAAATCCCCTCACCTTGTTTTAGGGCACATTTTATTTACTACCTCTCTCTTTCTACTTCTAATGCAAATATCTAAAACTACTAGCCTTTGTTGTGTGGTCAAACTCTCTCCTTGAATAACCTTACAGTCTTTACAAGCCAATTGGTCATGTTTTCTAACTAGAAAAAAGTCTATTTGCATGCCTTGTAAAAAACTATCAAATTAACTCTCCTAAAATAACCTTACATCCCTTACAGCTTCTAAATAAACTTTCAAATTAATAAGTTGTTCGGCTGCATGCCTTGTAAAGAGACTCTTGAGTCTTGACTGCATGCCTTGTAAAAAAGAATCTTGAATTGAATTAAATTCCTAATACTAAAATCAATGATTTGGTCAACTAAGGGAGAGAACAAGATCTTTTCTAACACAGCTGTGGCACCTACGGGCTTTTTCTTTTTTGAATGGGAAGTTTTATTAATCGAATGCTTAGCCATACTGACAAGGGAAAGCCCCAAATTTGGACAAAGAACACCCAAGGAGGGACAGCCTTAAGAAACCAAATAAATGCAGCTACAATGAAACCAGCCAAGAAGACGGAAACAAGATATCCGGGCAATGAAGATCCGATAACAATAGCCTCAAACAGTGGAGAAAGATAGCCACCTCTTTCCACTTGAATATAATAAGATCAATGGAAATGCATGGAAGGGTACACAGGACACCTACAGGCTTTTAATAATTCTATCTTAAATAACACTGGACCCTCCAAAACGTAGGAAATAACCAATCCATGATGGGGTCCATTGCTCAAGATACAAAGCTCCTGTATGCTCGAGTTAAACCAACAGTGGGACCCCTTAGGTGGAATTTGAGCCCCTTTCTGGATCCTCTGATCCTATGAACTGCACGTTCCTCCCCTGCTTGGAAGAACTCAACCTCGATTTTTCAGCTTTGGTTCTCCAGGTCGAAGAGCCACCTTATGCTATTTGTTGTTGGTAGATTAGCTTGCTTCTTCAACTGTTTAGAGAAATCATGTAGTCGGTTTTTCATGTATAATAGAGGTGCAGCTTCTTTTGACGGTGCAAATTTGATTTAGAACAACATTTGTTCTTTAGTTTAGCTGAAAATTTCATTCTAATAATTGGGTGGGTTAGAAACTTCAATTTATCCATCATTGTGTTATCTGATATCATCCACCGCCCATCTAAGAAATTAATGTGGCCAAGGAAATAATTTCCTGATCAATTGTGAACCGAAAAAACCAACCCCAAAATCTCAATCAACCACGCAAATACAATAAGAAAAACATATTTTCTTACTACAAATGGCGATCAATCCAATTAATTGCCCTCTATCTGTTGGAGGTTCACTTAAACAAGGAGAAGAAACCCAAAAGATGCAATAACTTGCAACTTTATTGAAAGTAATATGTAAATATCTAAGAAGTTGCTGAATGTCCCTTTCTACATTCATATATATGGTTCAAAACTTTATAAAACCTGAACTCTAATCATATCCATTGATCTTAATCCATCAAATAAAAGTTTTATCATGAAGAATACTAGTAATGCTTAAATAGAAAGTAATATCTTTAAAAGCAATTAGAAAAAAAGGAGAGAAATCTTTGTGTACAAAATTTCAAGGGCTTCTTGGACGTCTTTAAGTTTTAGAAGTTGTGGGCCCCATATGACTAGCTGGCGGGACCAGCCACCTCTGCAAAGTGGTCACCAGGCCTGGGCAATACCTGTTCCAGCTGGGTTGGGCCTGATTTTAGCCTTGGTCAGCTGGATTTAAATCTGTGAATCTGTAATCAATATTTCCAGGCACACTGAATCTTTTTGGGCTTAGATTGGGTATTAATTGATTCAAATGGCACATATATAATAATCTGATTTAGATATCTTTTAATTTCAGCACCTTTGTTGTACATATTGGGATTTTATTTACCATTCAATATATATATATATGGCTTTTTTTTAGTCCATCTTGACCATCCATCCAATTAATGTCTTAGCCCTTTTCTTTTGATAGGACAATGATTGAGGTAGGATTAAGAACACTGTAGGATGAATCGGTCACTTACCACAAAAATATGAGGGTCTGATCGGTCTCATAACTTTCTAAAATCAGGCCATCTGTTCCTGCATTAAACAGTCTTTTAGAAACTTTGATGGGTGGATCTTCTTATTCATTGGGCTGTCATGAACAACGGGAGAATGTTCTCAAAGTAAAGACTGATCTCGAACCATCCCATCAGTTGGATTTTTGTAAGGATTTATATTAACTACTGGATCAGCTAGTTCCTATATTGCAATTCTTCCCCTTTTCTTCATTTTGCAATTGGACTGCTTCATTTTCTTATTATATAATCGGCCCTTTTTTTTTAATCTCTTGTTCACTTGGAGCTGGTATATCAGCTGGTGAATCCAATATTATGTTTTCCTGGAAACCTTCAGTAGCTTTGTCCTATGGAGAATAGTTGCCCTTGAATTTGAACTGAGAAGCATTTTCCTGCTCATCCTGCCTTTTGCTAACAAATTGAACCAAGACATGACACCAGATGTCATCTTCATTTAGTCCGAGATTAATGCCAAGAATCTTTGAATCACCAGAAATGGTGTTCTGTTCATCCATAAAAATTAATATGAATTAGGATGTCTCTACTTCTTGTAGTCTGTCAATCACCTCTTGGGAGACCACATTCTGGTTGATATTCCAATCCAATGATTAATCAAGTTGACATAACCATCCCTAATGTTGCCTTATTTCTCAACGGCGCCTTATTCGTAAACTTCCATTCACAAGATGGAAGCTTTTCCTTCTCTCCATACCCTCCCGGGCTGCCACAGAAAATCCCTTTAAAGCCTCAAATCCTCTTTGTAAGCAAAGCTGGATGATTGAATACTGACATAAATTTCATCAAATTGGATGCTGACTCGATCAAGAAATCACCACCTCAAAATGAACAACATTTGACTCCGCCATAACAGGTAATGCAACATGTTATATTGGTTGAGCCGGTACCATTCAAGCCATTATTTACAACCATGGCCACATCTGAATCATTTGCTGCTTGAACAGAAAATTTTTCTTTCAATCTAACGATGAAATTTGTGTATTTTTTCCCTTTAGTATGGATTAGGACTAATTTTGGTTTTCTTCTCTAGGTTGTTCGTTGGGGTCGTTCTGTGTTTGCAAATATTCAGAAATTTATCCAGTTCCAACTCACAGTTAATGTTGCAGCTCTTCTGATAAATGTTGTGTCTGCGGTTGCGACAGGGGATGTTCCCTTAAATGCAGTGCAGGTCTAAATGTCCTTTTTAAATCCTTGCTATGGGGAATCTCATTTATGTGGATCTCATTTTTCACATTATGTGTACAGCTTCTTTGGGTTAATCTCATCATGGATACTCTTGGGGCACTTGCATTAGCCACAGAACCACCAACAGATCACCTTATGGACAGAGATCCAGTTGGTCGAAGGTTAGAATGATTGATATAAATGAAGACATAGTAACATAGTAAAACTCTTTTATTCCTTATGATTATGCTACAATTTGTGTTCAGCATTGTTGATTTATTTGGCATACCAATGTTATTTTGTCTTCACACACAATACTTAAATGCTAATGGGTTTCTGATTATCCATTTTTCCGAAGTCTTCAGTTTTGAACAAAGCGGGCATGGAACCTATTTTTGGATCTAGGAGAAATTCAGATCCAGATCCTGACCCATGCATATAGGTTCTATGACATCGGATCCGGATCTGGACGATTATATATATATATATATATATATTTTGTATGAGAAGAACAATTACATTCACATGTAGTTTGTATGTATGCATGCATGCATGAAACCTCCACTGAGCACTGGTACTCACGATAAGGTGAGCACCATGTGCTACTAGGGCCCCATCCTAGTTGACCATAAAACAGGGACCCCTTGTGATAGTCACCAATCCCGGGTTTGACGTCCACCGTCACCACTGCTGGAGGGGAAAGAGAAAAGGATCTGAAAGGGAAAAAAAAAAAGTCGAGAAAGAGACGGTCTTCTCGGCGTTCTCGCTGCTGGCGAAGTAGAGGGAGAGTCGGTGTTCGATCCGGTGGGTTCGAAATCCATACAAGTACAGGCTCTGGCGACCCTTGCAGATCATGTGGATGGGCCACGTCAGATTGGTTTTCCGGACTGGGGGCAGATCGAGAGCGACAATGGTTAATCTAACTTGCACAAGCATGATGATCTCTAAGAAGAAGAGGGTCGGGACTGGTTGCGGATAAGAGCGAGATGGGAGGCTCTTGGTCTTCTTGCTGCAAGATATAAAAAGAAGAAGAAGAAGATGTCATCTGTTGATTGTCAATAGCAGAAGGAATCTACAGATCCTATCTGCCCAAACCTATCCCAGAAACCCCATCCTGTTCATCATGTGCACTCCACCAGTAGAGAAGAAGACCAGTTGAAGATCTTGCTGAGTGGCCAGATCTATGGTAATAGAAAGTATTCCTAGTTTAAAAGTTCACTTGCAGTCTGCAAGGATCTAGGCTCGTTCTTCTCTTTACTTTGGCATCTTTATCAAGACATGGGTATATCTATTAAAAAATAGGGGAGAGACATAAAAATGAAAAAGAAAACAGAGGGCACTATGTCAGCAGTAAATATTAGCCACATGTGATCAAGATGGCAAAGTCAACATATTGTCAAGCCTCTCTTCACAAGTGTTTTTGCAGAAGGGCCAGTGCCCTTGTTTCTCTCTCTATGTATCAGCGTACGTTAGGCCCAGGAACTCAGTTGAGTCGGTGTATTCAATTCAAAGAAGTGCATTGTTTCCATAAACCAGAGCTTTTGTTTGCTGGCATATTAAGTAAAGACAGGCTGGTTCAAGTCTTGGGTTGGTCCAGTTCCAACTTGACCCAACTGGCCTTGCGGTAGAGGGTGTTATTGTGGTGACCCATTGATCCAAAGTTAAAGCATCATCTAGTTTTTGGGATTTGTTTAGGTCGAGATAACCTACCAGCCTATTCATGTGACATCGTGGCCAAGACTAGTATTATATCATCTATGCCACAGAATGTCACATCATCATGCCATGTCAGCAACCAACTCATCAATTATTTCACCTGTGTGGCCTCGTGATTTTGTTTTGTTCGTCAAAAGCATGCAATCCATATGCTTCTGGGAGAATCACGATAGATCTGATCTATTAGGTCACCAGCTTGCTCTGACAGACTCAAAAAGAGCGGGTAGCGACAAAGATGAACCTATAGATAGACGTTGACCACCAGCAAAGCATAATTGATATTTTGGCAAGACATCAAACAAGAGAAGGGAGTTAACTCAAAGTGTTGCAGCGTAAGATTGTTTTGGACTTGGCTTCAGTTTGGATGGGTCTTGGCCCTCCCAGAGTGGAGGCATTTTGTTGGTTGGCAGTGAGGGGCAAGAACTCAACAACGGATAATTTAAGAAGGGGGTTGATGTCGATGGATATTTCTGACGTGTTGCCTATGCAGGAGGGAGATGGAATCAGTAGATCATCTGTTTTTACATTGCCATGTCGCTTCGTTTATTTGGAGGTATTTCCTTAAAGAATATGGCGTGACTTTTTATGGAGGAAACGGTAGGGTTTTATGGTCAATTTTTTCAATATGGCCATGTTTTCCAGTTTCTATAGTGTTGTTTTTTTAGGCTTTGAAGGGGACGCCATTGGTTACAAACGGTAGGTTTTTATGGAGGATCAACCCTCTTTCCATCATTTGGTCAATTTGGAAAGAGAGAAATGATAGAATTTTTCTTAGACAAGAATCGTCAAGGGAGGAGCTATTGGCTCTTGTGCAATTAAGGATTGCCAATTGGGCATGTGCTAGAAAGGAATTTGCAGATATCAAGATTGATAACATCATGCATAGTTGGGAAGGATGTTTGAAGATGGGAGGTTTTAAGAAGAAAATGAAAGTTTGTTGGTGCCTTCCTCCATTTGGAGTTCTAAAGTTCAATGTAGACGGAGCAGCTAAAGGAAAACCAGGTTTGGCTGGTATAGGGGGTGTCCTAAGAAATCACAAAGGGGAGGTTATTTATATGTTTTCCAAGCATGTTGGGATCAAAGACTCTAATGAAGCAGAAGTTCTGGCCATATTGGAAGCTCTTCGCATTTATCATTCCTCATATCAACAAAATCTAATTGTGGAGAGTTACTCAGCTAATGCCATTTCCTGGGTGAAATCTATGAAAGGACCTTGGAAAATGAAATTCCTTTTCAATGAAATCAATCTTCTAGTTTCAAGCTTACAAGTTTCGTTTCAGCACTTCCGTAGATCAGCAAATGAAATGGCGGATTGTCTAGTGAAGCAAGGGGTAGATCGGTCTTGTACTCTTAGCGCTCTTGTAATGTAGTTGTGGTTCGTGGCTGGTATAAATGTCTTGTACTGGTGCACCTTTGATAGGTCTTTTTGTTTCAGTTTTCTGAGTTGTACCTTCTTTCTCTTTAATAAAACTCTACTGTTACTGATAAAAAAAAAAGAAGATTATTCAGGACTTTGAATCTGCAGTATCAGGTTATATATTTTCAGAAAAGTCAAGTTGATGATATTATTCAAGTCAGGGGGCCAAGAAAGTATATGGAGACTCCACAATTACTTGGTAGTGTGAATCCAAGTAATCATTTTTGGGTGAGTGTTCACCCTAAGTTCATGGGAGAATGCTATGTAGCATTCAAGCTCATAGGATATGCCGTGTATCAACCATGGGTCAAGTTTAATCAGCAGTGTTGTTGAGTGTGTCATTTGTGGGGCACTTATAGTTTTCATCTACTTCAGTCAAGTTTCAAAGGCAGATCCATCTACAGGTGTTGAAGATCCATCCACAAGTGCTGAGAATTTAAGCTGAAAAAATTCTTCATCAAATCAGTTGCAATAGGAAGCAGAATATGGTGTTTAGTCCAAGCTATTACATAGTATCTATGTATCAGCTTAAGGGGGAGTGTTGAGAATATTGAAAAATAGTTGAGTTTATTTGGAACTTGGGTCATTGGGTTTATCTGCAATTATTGGATTTACTTTAGGATAGACTTGTGATGGGATAAGTATTGCTGATTGTGTGTCCTAGTCAGTATTTTAGGTTGTAATCTTATAAATAGCCATTGGCTATTCTTAATGCAATCAACTGAGAGATTTGTGTCAAAATCCTTCTTTCAAGATGTAGTCCATTAATTTCAACAAATGTAAGCACCGATTCTTGGCGGATGTTGTCCTTACCAAGGATAAAAATAGCGGTAGCTACGCCTGCCGCCAAACCGCTACGAAGCGGGCGATACGTAGCGGCGTAGCAGTGCGATTTGAAAAAATCGCTAAAAAAATCTGAAAAAATTTCAGAAAATCCAGAAAATTGTAAAATGAAAGAATATGTGGTTCTTTTGCAAAAGTAAGTAAGAAAAGGAGGCGTAGCGGTGCCCTCAATATATGAGGTCCTGTATCGCTATATAAATAGAAAATAATAGTAATGATTAATTTTTTCACATATATTCATGTTTCTTAGTCATGCTAACTTAAAAAGTAATGGAAAGCTCAAAAAAAAAAAAAAAAAAAATAGAACATGAAATAAAGTCATAAGAATTAAGAAGACTTAAGAGTTGGGTCATTACTCATTAGTGAACATTGAACAATCCAATATCAGTACTTCAATATTCAAGGTTCAAATTCAATCTAGTGAATGAACTATGATTGAAGTGATCAACAATCAACATTCAACACCAATTTAGAAATGAGTAAATGACAAAGAGTAGAGACTAGAGAGTTAGTGAAGGAAATAGGAATACCTTAAATCACCACCAAAAGGAATGTCTACAAAGATTCAAGGGGCTATGGTTATCCTCATCTCCATCAGTGTTATCATTTCTATTGGCAACATATTGAATTTGATATTGATGAGCATTGGGATCCACAAATCCAAAGAAGACAGCCGCACCCACATCATAGGAACTTGGAGGAGGTGGAGGTGGAAATCTACCATATTGCGTTTCACCATAGTCACCATATGAGTAGGACCCCGAAGCTGAAGACTGTTCTTCTCCTTGTTGTACTTGACCATATGGAAAATAGTCGAAATACTGTGAGGGTCCTTGTCTACTGTAACTAGGGTTCCACGAATCAGTCCATGATACCGCTTCTTGTCCTCCAACATCTTCACCCATATTTCCTTGCTCATTACTACCTCCAGCCCCAGGTGGTGAATCTCTTCGGCGCCGTTGATAATCACGGCTTGGATCAAATCATCCAGATGGAGGTAACTTTTGTACTTCCTCTACAGGAACGACATCGTCTTGATCATGTTGATAGTATTCACTAGTACCACCTGTCCCACTGTCTCCTCCTCCATCTCCTCCGTGGCTACTTGAAGAGACGGTGGTGGAACTAGCTTTCTCAGAAGCAGGTTCTTTCCCACTCCTTCGAGTCCTACTGGTACCTTCTCCCTGAGGTGGCTGACCTTCTGCAGGTGCCTCACCTATATCCTATCTATCAACTCTTGAACCGTTTCCTGAAACCTCGGATCTGAATCTAGCAGTGGATCCTCTATTTCGGCTACCATGAGAGTAAGGGATCCTCCTCTCTGAATATGTTATCCAAATTAATAGGACAATAAGCAGGATCATCCCTTGCCCTTCTTTCCCTAATTCTGTTTCTCAACTTCAGATTGTAATGACAATATACAAGCTTGTTGAGTTTGTGCATGGTAAGCCGATTCCTAGCCTTCGTGTGGATCAAAGAGAAAGTGCTCCAATTTCTTTCACAGTTGGAAGATGTAGTAGTTTGACTAAGGGTGCGAACAGCCGCGCTACTTAGATGTGGAGCACTCTCTCCAAAATTCATCCACCAATCAAAAGATGATCTCAAAAGACTAGAAAAAAATTCAAATGAAACACATACCTAAATGGAATGGAAGCTTGGATCTTGTAGTTTGTGTTTGATTCCTTCAAATTTGATGTTACTTAAATTTGATGTTACTTCACTTGTACAATCTTGTAGTAAAATCATGAAAATAAGTTGAAACCTTTGGAGTTGGGAGGCTTTTACAGTAGTGAAGGAGGTAAGAATGATGAAAAAAAGGGTGAAAGGAAGAGCTAGGGCCAGCTGGGGGGTTAAATACCCCCAGCTGAAGTGTAGCGGCCTTTATGGGGTGCGATACACCTGTAGCGGCCGCCAATTTGCTGTATTGTGGCGGTACCGGCCGCTACGACCGATATATCGGCCACTATGCTACGTAGCGGCCGGTATTTATATCCATGGTCCTTACACGCATGAGAAAGGCTATGGTACAGACTTCTTGTATTGTAAGGGAACAAGCTGCCAACAGCCGTTCTATCTTCACTACAATTTAATGGTCCACGACAGGGGTTCTTAAGTGTGGGGGGGGGGGGGGGGGAGACTTGATGCAGGCCACAACTATGGTTTGCCAACTAATTGGGCCCAGTCCACAAGCCCAATAGGTCATTTATTTAGTTAGAAGCTTTAATTACTTAAGAGTCTTCTTTAGAGAGTTGTGATTGATTTAGAAGTCATTAAAATTAGGAGTTTTATTTTATTTGGATTGTAACCAAATTTAGTTTCCTTTATTTTTTAGAAAAAATAGAGTCCTACTACGAAAGGGGATGTCCAACCCTTCCTAAAGATATGTAATCCCTCCATTAGGAGAGTAGTTCATGATTATTCAATAATAAAGATTGGTTTGTTTGGTTTTATTTTTCTTTTCAATGGAAGAGTGTCACCGAGTTCCGAGAGGAATTTGGCCAATTCCCATATGCGGAGTTGGTCGTCACTGGTATCCGTCCAGGATTTGGCAAACTCTCTTGTAGGGTTTGTCTACACTCATTCCATCACCACCCCATCATCACTTGCAGATCCGAGGTTGTGTCAAGACTACTCTCACTCTCTCTACTCTTGAGGAAACGAAAACCCTAGCTCGCTTGTATATCACGCTAAACCCTAGCCCACTCGTCTTTCTCACTTTCTTTGGCCCTCGAGGAAAATGAAAACACTCCCTCTGTCTCTGAAAATGAAAACCCTAAGTAATTCTTCTCTTTGCACTTGAGAAAAATGAAGACCCTAGCTCACTTATAGATTGGCTCCCTCTCTCGCTTGCTCGTCCCATGTGCTTGATCGTCCCTAAAATGCGTCAATCCATCCTTGTCACTGGCGGACTTAGGATTTCGTGGGCGGATGATGGCCATAATGTTATTTTCTTCATTACTTTGTAATTTGATGGGGGCAACGGCTTATTTCCATTTGGCCCATAGCCCCTTCTATGATTTTTTGAGGTCTGTGAGAGCGAGTTCCCCCTATACCCACTACTTGAGTTTACCCCTACTGTTTGCAGAGCTGCTTCTCAGTTGCCAGATGGGCCTATCTTATGATTCATCCAAACCATGGAAACCACCAACGCCCCCCCCCCCCCCCCCCCCCCCCATTCGCCTTGTTTTCTCTTCTACTATAGTCACCGGACCTAAGATTTGTACCCACTAAATGGACTAGATCTTTGGATTGAGGGTGAAAAATATTTTTAAATGTAAATGAATTAAATTGTGGGTCACAAATCAAGGGGTTAGGAGCATCAAATTGATCCCAAGTTTGATCTAAGGCCTACCCAAATGGGTCCTTCTATCCCCCCCCCCACCCCCACCCACCCCCCGTTTTCATGATCAGTGGGCCCTATCTAACGATGTCTTTGTCAACTTTGTATCCATGGTAAGATCCAACGGTTGGGATTCTTTCTTCTCACATTACTGTGAGAGGTGTTCTGACAGGAGATATATAGAGTGATGGTCCTATCAGGACGATCCTTACCATCTTACGGTTTAGACCACTGAGTGGGGCCCACCTTGGAACCCCACAATCATTTGGGGGGGGGGGGGGGGGTGTGTCCTAAGTGGGGCCAGCCTAGATATCAAATTTGAATTCACTCTAACCCCTTCATCATTGGTCCACGAGTTTAACAACTATATATATGATAAAATTAGAAATGAGCGCTTTCAAGAGCATTTAGGGGTAGTAACAATAGGAGATAAAATTAGAGAAACCCATTTGAGATGATTTGGGCACGTCCAACGTAGGCCAGTAACGACGTCAGTAAGGAAAAGTTTGGCCATGAAGGTTGATGGCCCACCAAGGGGAAGGAGCAGGACAAAGAGGATGTGGATGGAGATGGTAAAAATGGATATGAGGAAGTGTAACTTATCCGAGAATTTGGCTCAATATAGATCGAAATAGAGAAACATAATTCGTGGAGCCGACCCCAACATAGTTGGGACAAGGCTTTGATAATGATGATATATATATATATATATATATATTCATGCGCATCCATCCCTCACCATAATATGGTGAGGGACAACATAGTAGGGCCGACTTTATGATACATTTGAACCATCTACACACATAGGACCCCCTTAAGTACATTAGTTCTATTGTGTTTTAACTTATCCGAATGGATTGGACTGTTGGATCGAGGATCAATTTTTTACGAATGATGATGATGATGGGTGCCAAACCCATATCAGTGATTATCACGGGGGAGGGTGTCCCTATTTTATGGTCCGCTCGGATGGATCATAAGGTGGGCTCCCACTAGGTATTTGGGCATGCAATACTCGGCTTATCGTGAGCACTAGTGCTCGGTGGAGGTTATATAATAGTAGTTATCAAGTGCGCCCGGTGTGCATCTTGCGCACCAAGGGTGGGGCCCACCTGATGGTCCATCTGAATGGACCACAGACACAACCCCCCTGAATTTCACATGGGCCCCACCTTTGCACCCCATCCGATGTACTGTACACCATTGGATCGCCTGTACACCCATCTGAATGGACTGTACACCGTTAAACTTTTGGGGCCCAGATGGAGGTGATGATGATCAAGGATGGGGCTCTTTTTTGCTGAGATGAAGGGCCGAGGGAGATCTTTCAATCCCCCCTTTCCCAGTCCCACGTGGGGCCCCATTTGGGCCCCACGTTGAGGTGCGCACGCATTGGATCAGTACTATATATATATATATCCTATGAGAGTACCTCTTACACTACTATGAGAGCAAGGGGAGGACCCCCATATTTAGGCTGTTGGCATTGGATATAGATCCAATGTGTCTCCCCCTTACTCTCATAGTAGCGTGAGAGTTACTTTCATTGGAGCATTTCCATATATATAAATATATATATATATATATTACGCTCCTAAGCTCAAGCTTAGGATAGGGTAAGCTCAAGTGTGTGGTGGGGCCCACATGGGGATGGGGATGGGGGGATACTCCCTAGGACCCTTTTTTTTTGTAAAAAATCAGCTACAACAGTGGTTTCTATCATCTGCATCTAGGCCCCAAAAGTTTAATGGTCAACAGTCCATTCAGATCGGTACACAGTCGATTTAACGGTCCAGTAAATTTGGATCTCACCGAAAGTTGGTGGACATGCGCAATTCAGAGGCGTCGTGCGTTTGGTCCATTTGGATGGACCAAGAGTGGGCCCCACAAGCGTGAGCTTACAGAGTTTTATCCTAAGCTTTAGCTTAGGAGAGCCTTGCCCTATATATAAAATCCTATGCACACCTTTATTTTGTGCACACCAGTTTACACTTCAGAATGGGGCTGACCACCTCCACCCCCCACCCCCAACCACCCCACCCCCCTCCTCGAATTCTCTAGGTTTGCACCTGGCCAAATGAACTGGACAATTGGATCGATTGTGCACCCAATTTTAATGTTGAAAATTTGTGGGCCGTTGATCAAGGGTTTAGAATGATCAGGTGGGGTCCATTTTTTAAACATGATCTTTTGATCTCCCTAGCCCTAACCCCATGTGGGTTCCACGGCTAGGTGCACTAACCATTGTTATATATATATATATATATATATATTATTGCCTGCGCACCTTCTTGATGAGCGCCCCATGTGCTTCTCATTGTGGCCCCACCTAGGGATGGAAAGTCCTTGATGGGCCCTACTTCTCTACAAAATCTCAGGCTCATTGAACATCCTAACCCCTTTATCATGGCCTAGTCAGCTATTGTTGTAATAATAACGTGCTACTATTAATAAGATGCCTGATTTCTTTTGTTGTCCAGCCAGGAGACACTGTTTACCGCTACTGTCTGCAGCTGCCTACTCTACCGTGACTACTATTTTATTACTATAGATTTCTATTTTCTTATCTAAGATTTCATGTCGGATGGCATTAAGTTTCTAAGTACACCATAGTTTAACCAAGTCCATTTGTCACTTATTTGATATTAATTTTCTCAGGGAGCCTCTTATTACAAACATCATGTGGAGAAACTTAATTATACAGGTAATTTCTTGTATCTAAAGTGTGTAGGCAGAGTTAAGGCTTTGGGTGACTTAGATGAGGAACATATGGATGACAATCCGGGCCATCTAAATTAAGGTTCCAATGTAGTATAGCTGAAAACTCACATGTCGATCTTGAACAGTTGGCTGTGCTTCCAGATGGATACCAATTCAATAGGCAAAATTAAATGACTAACTGTGTAGAATTATGTTGAACTTTAGGATATACATCTGGATCAACTATTTTAGCTTTCTGGGCTATCATGCTTGCATGCTACATTCTTGGTGTATGTGTTGTCAATGGTCATAAGGTTATGCTCTGTGGAACAAATGAACAGGAGTGCACCCTTGTAGCTTACTTTTTTTCCTTATTTACCCTGTGCTCATTATATGGTAATTAAATTAACCTGGTTTAGTTGAGAAATCACAGGCTCTATATCAAGTTATTGTGCTCCTTGTTCTCTACTTTGGTGGTAAGAGTATTCTTCATTTGGAGGGTAGCGACAGAGACCATGCTAACAAAGAGAAGAACACCATAATATTCAATGCTTTTGTCTTGTGCCAAGTAAGTTTTTCTTCTTTGGCTTTCTCCATCCTGTAACTAAAATTTCTTTTGGAGGATTAAATATTTTGCATTGATGTGGATATTTGAGGGTTTTTCATAGGGCTGACAATTCAAATTTTTTACCGGTTTATTTGGGCTCGAAGAAAAAATGATGAAATTGTAGCCCTTGACCTGCTTTTGTTCCCTTGTATGTAGTGATCTGTCAGCTGTGTGCATTGGAAGTACTCCAAATTACTACCATATGGAATTTTTCCATGGTTGAATATTGTGGTGTTTTTATCATGTTGAAACAATCATAAACGGAATTGGTGCCTGCTTTTCTACCCACACCATTGAGAATGCTGATTACCAACATTGGGCGTGGGCTGTATAAGTCCACAGAACAGTATATCATCTGATGTTTTTATTCTCATGGTCTCCCAAGAATGCAGCAGACAGATAACGAACCGTAGCCACTGCAATATATCAACCAAGGATACATCCAAATGCACTTAATAAGTTAAAAATGAATGATTTTTGACATTTTAGTCTGCAGGTCTTCAATGAGTTCAATTCTCGGAAGCCAGATGAATTAAATGTCTTCAGTGGTGTCACTAGAAACCGTCTCTTTATGGGAATAATTGCACTCACTGTTATAATTCAGGTAATGAAAATAAAAGGAAGAAAAACTCGGGGTTGTTTCTTTTGGATTTTTGTATCTTTCATTATCGCATGCAATTATGTTTGCTTTGTTGTAGGTTTTGATCATTCAGTTTGCTGGTACATTTGCCAAAACTGTTAGGCTCAACTTGAAAATGTGGCTTGTTTGCATCGCCATTGGTTTCGTAAGGTAACTCTCAAGTAACCTGGATGTTATATTGCATTTCACCTTTCCCTTCATTCCTTGCCACTGACTAAGTGCTCTTTATTTTCCTTCTTTCTGTAGCTGGCCTCTTGCTGTTATTGGAAAACTTATACCTGTTCCTAAAAGGGAAATCAGTCCTGTTATTGCTGATTACAATGATAAATGCAATAAGTTCTGCAAAAAATTGTGTTGCTGCAAATCTCAGTCGCACCATATACTGGTACGAACCCTGTCCTTTCTCATTCCTGGTAGGGGTTGCAACTTAGCCCATGTGACTCACTCTATATCTCAACCTCTTTTTAGATTGAGTTGCTTCTTGGTTGAGATTCAGCCCTGGTAATAATAAGGCCTGTCCCCACCCTTTTCCATCTAAAGGCCTCACGAGGTGACCAAGCTCAGATTAGCTTGAGCACCGCTGACTGGTCCAATCATAACAGTCCTAGAAGGGGTTTGGATTATTTCTTTGGAAGTTGGAATAAAAGTGTTGCAACCTGCAAGTCATTTGTGTCCCTCTTTTCCAGGTACCGGACAGGTGAGAATGGGTTTTTTTGTAAAGCAGTCAACAGATGGCCCTACTCATAGACCCACGTAGGTACACAATCACCTTACAAGACTTCCACACATTTGAAATTAATTACTAACATGCTTTTTACAGAATTTTTTTTTGTTTTTTTTGTTTTTTGTGGGGTGTGGGGTGGATCTCCATGTCACTTGTATTTGGGTTTTGACATTTAAAAGGAATTAGCTCATCTTACCAGACATGGTGAACTGTATAGTAGTGAGAAGAAATGGATTTGTATTCTAGTTGCAATGTCTGAGCTTGTATGAAGATGTATGTAGTTTAGAAGATGTGTTGATGTATGTGTAATTTTTTAAAGATTATGTAAGAATTATCATGGCTTTCAACTCTTAAGTTATCTCTCTCCCACTCCTCCCATTGTATAATATTGTGCTTGGATGATGTGGATTCCATTAATAACCCAAGTATGGATGTGTTCTGCAGCCGGCGTGCTAATCGGATCACATAAACATATAAATGGATTCCAAAGTCACTAATGACATCATCATCCTTTTCAAAGAACGGCTCCTTACCACTTTATCCAAGTGGTAAGGAGCGGCAGTTCTCACCTATATGCCCGGGGTTTAAACCCCGGGTACGTCACCTCTTTCTGCTTGTGCGGGCTCCTTTCCTACTTGTGTGGGCTTTCTTCTTGCTTGTGCGGGCCTATTTGGGCTCTCTGTCGGGCGCCAGCCCCCCTAGCTGGGGTATCAAAAAAAGACATCATCATATGTTTGCAAGATAGATTAATGCATTGCAGATTTGGAATATTTAGTAATTCAAATCGAGGGAAGTAAATGTTCATCAAGGAAATATTGATCCATTTCTATAATGAGGGTAGGATGGATGGAAATGGCTCTTTATTGATAAAGGTCATGCAAAAAATAACTTCATCCGATAATCTTAGCCTTTAATTTGACACCCTTAAAATTTAATGGTTTATTAACGATGGATTTCTTTAGATGTAAACCAACGGTGAGTAAATTTTTGATGAGCATAAAAATGAGTATGATGCTAGATCATGGGGATAATAGTGTGAAAGGTGCTACATTGATTTGAAGGTGTGGGACCCTTGGAGCTGGACCGCAATCCAAAGTTTCTCTGCCATCTTGTATACTTCACCCCCTCACCCACCCTTTGTTTGACACGTATTCCGAAGGTCATTGACCTTGACATTTTTTTTGTTTTTTTTTTTTTTTTTTTTATAATATAACCCAGGGCATCGCCCGCCCAATCCAGCCTATGAGCCTCTGGCCCTGAGCCCAAGGGGCACTGGATTCTGCATAATTAAGAACTAATTCCTAGAGGCAAATGCAAACCATCCTATCCACATGTACCGAGTAATACTATGGGAGGTGACCAATGTAGGTTTCGAACACAAGACCTCTCTTCTTTTCTTCTTGTGGCGAAGAGTCTTCTGCCAATTGAGCTACCACTCATTAGTTATCCAACGAGACTATTTCTACGGGTGGCGCCCTCTAAGCCCACACTAACACACCTCTAGGTAAATTTAGTGCAGGTTTCAAACATAAGACATGTGCGCAAACATACGCCTTATGCCACTCACCTTCCAGGTGGGTGTCGCTTTCCTTTTTAATTAACTCTTCTTTTTTTTTTTTTTTTTTGCAAGGCCCTTTAATAATCCCTCATTTGACCATGAGATTCTATGTATTCAAAGTCTATGTATTATATACAAATAGACGGGCCTTTCTTAAGTATTTGTAGGGGGGAGCACTCAATTCAAGCCTCATCTGAAGGGCCGTGGGTGCAAACATTACCAATTTTGAAAGTACAAGAAATACTTTTCAATCAACACAAGTACATTCCTAAAACTCAATTATGATAATGCCATGTACTAACAAGTTTTAAAATAATTTTAAGTTTAAAGTGAAGATTTAAGAACATCTCGGTGGTAATAATTGATCTCAAGCCGGCACTAACCTTATGTAAATAATCATTTTCAAGAGTAGAAACTGCTTATAATTCACCTATTTCACCCTAGTTTTTTTTTTTTTTTTTTAGACCACACAAATGGATTCCTGACAGTCACAGATGATCATGACTCATAATAAAAGGTTATGAAAATTAAAAAGAAATTAAAAAAAAAAAAAAAAAAAAAAAAACTATTCTGGAAATCAATCTCATGTCACCACTAAGCCTTATGGCAATAATCATCTTTATAGCATCATAAGTTCAAACTACAGGTTAGGTTCTAAACGGCTGTGGGCAAAAATTGGTAAAATTCATAAAATAAAGCTTTATTTTAAATCACACAAATGAATTCTATTTAGGTTAAAACTAGTGACTTAGAGAACAAATTAAAAATATCTAAGATTTTAGGAATATTTAGTGTTCAAGCCTACCTAAATGGCTATGAGTGCAAAAATCGGTAATTTTAAACTGTAATTATTTTTTTCAAACAACACAAATGGATTCCTGGCAGTCACTGATGATCATGAATTGTAAGAGCAGGTTAAAGCATTTTTTTCTTTTTTTCGAAAAAAAGAAAAAAATTACTACTCTGACAATCGATCAAAGTCACTAGTAAACCTTATGGAAATAATTATTTTTTGGCATTCTAAGTTCAGACTACATATACATGCCACCTATTTGTTATTGCGGTCCAAACTGGTTGAAAAAAAAAAAAAAAAAAAAAAAAAAAAAAAAAAAAAAGGGAAATCACTACTAGACATTTTAGACTTTCTGAGAGATTTCTTGACTTCAATATTATCTTCACTTATGCTACAAAACTATGTTAAATTAGTAAAATTGGTCACATCTATTTTGGCTGTCCAACCAATTATTTATGAGTATGGTTAGGCACAGCCCCTCAACAGTGCAAATTTCTCTACTAATGGACCATCTACACCAGTGTCCCATATTTGGAACATCTGGGTTGGCATTTTTTATATGAATTCCTCACATATGAAAGGGTTAGTTGCCACTGCACCCTTTTAAGAATCAGATGCCCACACCATAACCTGCCCCATGCCTGTTCTTTTTTTTATTGTTTAAAGGCCAATGAAGTATAGTGGCCCATATCTACAAACCCATAAACTGTCTAAAATCCACCAAGCTGAATAACTAGGGTAGGCTCAGCCAAGACAAAAGTCAGAACGAATACATAAACTATGGTGCACACAAAAGTATCTAGCCCAGCCGATGCAGCCCAGGCAACATCACGGGAGGGCTCATTTTTTTTTTCTTTTCTACTTGTTCACAACACAATGAATTATTAAGAACACAATCCTACCTGTAGATGGTAGTTGAGCAAGTAAATTCTAATCAAAGAAAGTTTCAACTTTCTAGTCACATGTCCATATCCAACAGAGAATTTCAGACTCTGCAATTATCCCCAATAAAACCCCGCTGTTTCAGCAACCAAGCCCTCTCAGACCCATCATTTAAAAGGGTTCTGAACCTGGCACACTAATCATTCCCAGTACCCTCGCCCAGATAAGTTCATAGCACCTTACAATCTCATACACCTCATTCAATTGTCCCCAACCACTGCTACTGGAGTACTGTGTTTCAGATTCCGCCAAATACTAAAGTACTATTACAATGACAATCACTTTTCCATGAAAAAACACATCCCCTCTTTCTATCTCCAAGTAGAGCCACCAAGTCTGATCACATCCTCACCGGTACTATCTCTAGGAGCCCTATCAGCACTGCCACTGTCCCCCTTAGTGCTGGTCCCATCACCATATAGGTCTCTTAACTTGGCCAGATTGCTAGACGCAGAAGTCTTCTCCTTGGCTCCATCTCGAAAGGGGCTTGAACGATGGTCAGGACCCACACCACGGACCTGCAGACTCTGGCTCTGGCTGCGACTCCTGCTTCTGCTTCTACTCCTGCTCCTGCTTCGGCGAGAACCAGATTCTCTGTGCTTGCTACCCTCGCGGCTGCTCCTCTCATAGTCTCGCCTGCTGCCTTCTCTCTCTGAATGCCTAGACCGATGAGATTCCCTGCTGTCACGATCCTCATGTCTGTCATACCCATGTCTCCTGTCCCGGTCCCTGTCTCTTTCCCGGTCCCGGTCTCTTTCCCGATTTCTGTCCCCGTCTCTTTCCCGGTCTACACGGTCTCGATCAGATTCATCACGGCTTCGGCTACGGTGGTTGGCAGGGGATCTTCGTGAATCTTCAATGCTGTTACGATCAGGGGGTGGAGGCAGGGTCCGCCGGACTGGTGATGAGTCTCTAGTGGACGCACGGTGTGGAGCTCGCTGACCAAAAGAGACAGACAGGGCAGCTTTTACAGAAGGGGGCCTGCGAGCTGTATCATCTGATCCATGGCGGCTGGATTCCCCAGTCACACCAGAGTGCTTGGTTGGGAGCTTCATCCTTTCAAGGTTAGCAACAATTTGGCGCATTATTGGAACAGGGGTACGCGGGAAAAGGGTGTCAAAATAGTACTGCAACACATGAAGAAATATCAGCCATGAACAGAGTCCCCACAACTGCTGCTAAGATACACTCAAGATGACAGTTCAAAGGCAGGCCATTAGAAAAATACAGCAGTAAAAGGAGCATTTACAACAAAATACCAACATTCTACAGTAGGGAAATGGATGCTGTGTTGGAACTATCAAACTGACACCCATGGTGGGTAACAAACCTCACCACTAAACCAAAGTCTAAGCCAATCAACAGAGTAAAAAACATTGGAAACCACAAAAATTTCCAAATTCATATCTAGCAATGGTTAGCATCATTTGAATGGAAGAGGAGAATTGATGATCACGGCCTAGCAAAATTAAAAGTCCACATTTCAACAGTTACAAGTCCAGTATGCATGGCCAACTCTAGTAGTTTTTCCTTGGCCCCAAAATACACAGCACAGTTTACAGGACAATGTCATAACTCATAATAACTGCTTTAAACAGTTATAATGGGGTCCCACTCTGCCAACTGAGAATGAAAATACAGATACAAATCAACAACCCACATTCAATGGATAGAAAGCCAAAAGTTTGCTGTTTAAAAGGTCCGAGATATTCCTCACTGGTGATTGAGCCCATCAAACTGATGGTCTTGGCTCTTGAACACCAAAGCATGGGTCCCTCATGTACTGAATTGGCACGTCAGCAACTACATACTTACCGAGGTGCAGGACCTAATAATCACACCAGCTGACTAACCATAAATACTAAGAATAAATAACATTAGTATATATAAAAGGAATAAAATAATAGTAAAGAGAATAATGCTTCTCAAGTTTTCAACCAGTACCAATGGAACTCAAAGAGGATGATAAATGACAACACCTCAAGTGCAGTTTGAGATTAGCCCATGCCATGTGGTCACTTAAGAGTACCCCCTCAAGGATGATAAATGACAAGACCTCAAGTGCAGTTTGAGATTAGCCCACGCCATGTGGTCACTTAAGAGTACTCCCCTCAAGGCGTGCAACAATGAGAACAGCAATCGTGAGGTTACTGCTTTATGAATTCCATTAGCATGGCAAGATTGATTTCTTAAAAATTGTCACCCGTGACATGTTGGAACCAACAGGCCCCACTGGACAAAAGGCCAACTTGTGAACAAACCCCAGCCAGTATTTAGTACCAAAAGATGAATCTGCATTAACATGACAATATGAATGCATCAAAATCCATAAGTGAAAATGTGGTAGCAATACGATACCACCTTCCCAACCAATCCAAAGAAGAAAAAAAGGGGCTGAGTTTGCTTTAAGAAAAGCAAGGTCCATTTCTAGTTTGTATGATGGGATTTTATAAGAACAGCTGATCCGATCATTATCAACCATTGATTTCTTTCCATACGAAAAAAAAAAAAAAAAAAAAAAAAAAAAAAAAAAACAGAGAAAATGTATAGAACCATTACACTAAGGTCCTAAACTCGAGGGTTTAGGAGAATCTGATCACAATAACATTTGGCCAACCCCTAATTTGAATCATACCCTTCTCATCACCCTGCCTCTATGATTGCAGGCATCCAGGTAGGGCACGTACAAAGGCATGATTTTAAAGCAGACTTGGGTTTTTCTAGCATTTCCCTAGCATATTATCCAAAGTTACCAAGGATACCACAGCCAAGAAGATAAGATAGGGTACTAGAAGATGGCATATTGTTTTTTATTTCCCCAAATGGTTAGATGGCATATTAATGAGACACCAAAAACTTCATTTAGGTGTCATCTCCAGAACTCTACGATAGGCATGCATCCAGGTGGACACCGTACAACGTATGGTGTGCTCCTCAAAAATGGAGACAGAACAGTATTCTCTAGCATACCATCAAAGTCATTTATGACACCACACGGCCAATGAGATAAAATAAGGTACTTGTAGAACACGCTGGAGTGTTGAAACGAAAAAACACACGCGCGCACACAAAATGACTAATATCAATTATAAGACTATTTTCATTATGATCGCAGTAACTGGCACTAGCATCTTCCATCTTGTTCCTCCTATAACCAGCCTTTCCAACTGATTACTGAAAAGGGAAAGGGAGTGATCCTACCCACAATACTTTGTTCAAGTGTTTGAAAACCAAGGTGAAAGGCTTATATGTTCCAAAATCATGAAAATGCAACAAGTTTGTACAGCTGACACTAAGTCATAAAATAAGCAAGGAGTGACACTTCAGACATGGCATATTACTGCTGGGAATGGATCTCACTAGAACATTAGAGTGCAGACCGCAATATATTCTTTTGGAATCGGAGCATGCATTGTTCATGTCAGATCAACATTACAAACCTTACACTGAACTTTTGCTGATGGAGAATTGTTCTCCTCTCATAGCAACACCTCCATATTGCAAACCAAGCTCGGGATCTTACACCAAGGAATGAGTCATGCATTCAATTAGCTTCAAATAGGACAAGCAATATACTCCAAGGAGCAAATCTCTGGTGTAGTCTAGTATACAATAAATTATAACAATTTGGAACAGTTATCATATGAATGGTAAGTAGAAAACGTGCAAACTGGTATCATTGGGGATATTTGAAAGATGGACCCAGGAAACAAGGAGTCAAGTTTTCCATTATATAGAAGTATGATAAAAGTAAACTGACCTGTCCAAGAAGAAGATCACGCACGTATACACCCATTGTTGCCATTCGACCATTTGACCCTGGAGAGAATTCCTGAACAGAAGTCACAAACATGTTACGTTTGCATAAATGTAATGCCAAAACATTTAGGCAAGTTAACTCTTAATACATATTAACTGGTTAATATCTCATTCACTTTTCAGCCGTGAATTCCCAATTATGCAAAAGCAGTACAAAGAAAAGAACATACATTGAACAACAAAAAGTAACATGGGGCACGAAAGATGCCTTTGGCCATGGACACATTACAAAGTATGCATTCCAAGTGCATCCTTGGCCAAAGCCTTTTCTTACACATGAAGGAAAAAAAAAGAAGAAGAAGAAAACCAACATACAGCTGAGAAATTAGTAGTGAATCATTTTGGACAGCATTACCAAGAATTATTGAGACACACCGAAAAGCTAGCAGACTTCAGAAGACACTAGTCTAACATGGATCTAAACATTAAACAATATTGAATGTTTTTATGCTTTTGTGGATGGAAGTGAGGCTTAATACCAAAAACCACTAGATGGTTTTAAGTATATATTTTTCTGGTAGTCCCATCATTCCCCAATTTGACAATAAGGACCACAGGAGGGTTCAGGAAGGAAGTTGGGAATGCCTGGACATGAAATCAACCATTGATGCCAGTATGCATGTCATATTGACATGGGCAGATGGCTCCATAGGGAGAAGGTGATTTGAATTATTGTGCTTGGTAATTTACAGTTATATATATATATATATATATAAATATTTGTCTAAGTTGGAGGTTTAGTAACACAAGAGTTCTCAAATTGAAGAGGGGATTTGGTGTTAATAGTTATAGAAGTTACTAGTTACTACCATCTCAAAGAAAAAGATGTTACACTTACATTTTGTTCAGTAAATTAGATAAATATTCATAAGAGAAACCAAATAATATCTTTTAAAGAAAAGAAAAAAAAAACACTCTCAGTTACAGTTCATGCTTTCCTGTGTATTCACACGATTGTTTTCTGTTTTGCACCCACCCTCGCACCCAAAAATAGAAAAGATATATACATTACAAGGCAACTAAGGTAAGTAGTTAAATACCTCATCATCTTTGACATAAGGCTCAAACCAGCCCCATAAAGTCTTTGGATCTGCAGCATATCTCAAGTAGAGGAAACCAATCTGAAAATTCATTTCAGAATGTCATTCATGTGCATCAGATGACTAGTGAACAAAACAAGTAAAGAGATGACGAAAAAAAAAAATTCATAGTATTTGGGAAGTTGGCATAAAAAGCCCAAAACAACCATCAAATAATTTCTGCTGATGGTTAATCAAACTCTTTTTTTTTTTTTTTGAATGGTTGGTTAATCAAACTCATGAATTGACACTGTCAAATAGTTTTACATATTTACATGAAAATCCCATGCGACAAACGCAACAGATATGGTTTCAATAGATCATTTCTGTGAACTCGAAGTATGGGTCATTTTTTTCCAGTTCATCCATTTCTAAGTATGTATCTATATTTATTGCAGATGTCTTCCATACAAGACCTGCAACAGTCCGTGGGGCCCACTTGGGGCCCCACCAACCAAGGATTATCGGGGAGACGAAATATCCAAGTGGGCCATGTAAGAAATTTCAAGTCAATCCTGTCATTCTAAGTCCTAACCCCTCGATTTGTGGGCCACAAGTTTAAAAGTTCTAAAATAAAATAAAATAAAAACTTCAATTTCAATCTAGTAGCCATTCGGATTGGTGTAAACCCCATAGGATCTGGCGACATAGGAGGTGTTGGCGTGGGTTGTTTCAGATGATGGTTCGGATAATTGTCTTGCAGGACATCCGCACCGCACCTGACCAAATTGTGAGTATATACTGGCTATCCAGTGCACAAGCACCCACTTGGGGGTCCATCCAAGAGGACCAAAAATCCCCCCTCCCTCTTCTTCTATTTGCACGGGTGCCACTGAGTTTGCACCCAGCTAAAATGGACTATACACCGTGGGATCAACTGTACACCAGTCCGAATGGACTGTACATTGTTAAACTTGTGGGCCCCAGATGAGGATGATGGGACAATCGGTTATTTAGACAGGAGCCTAGGGAGGTCTTTCGATACCCCCCCACCCCCCCCCCCCCCCCCCCCCTCCAAAAAAAAAAAAAAAACCATGTCCTAGTCCCAGGTGGGGCCCCACATTTAAAAAAAAAAAAGTGACTATTAAAAGCAAAGGAGATAATTACAGTATAAGAGATCTATAATGAAACCAAAAAACCACCACAAAAAGTGGGGGAAAGCAACAACAAGAAAGGACGACCAAAGCCCCAAAAAAAGTGGGCACCAGCCCCAAAAGAGGGAAGAAACAGATTAACAGAGAGACTATCAATCTAAGTGGGCCCCACATTCAAGTGCACACTGTCATCCAGTGTGCGAGTTGCACACTAGATGACTACTCTCTCTCTCTCTCTATATATATATATATATATAAGGAATGTTCATGTGCAGAGAAGGAAAGCTACGTAAGTGTCCCTCACTCTATGGTGAGGGATGGATGCACATGAATATTCCTCTCTCTCTCTCTCTATATATATATATATAAGGAATATTCATGTGCAGAGAAGGAAAGCCACGTAAGTGTCCCTCACTCTATGGTGAGGGATGGATGCACATGAATATTCCTCTCCCTCTCTCTCTCTCTCTCTCTCTATATATATATATATATAGAGTTATGCTACAAAACTCTCCGGGCGTTTTTCTAAAAAAAAAAAAAAAGCCCCTCTTTTAGCCAATAAAAGTGTAACACGTGTCATGAATGATACATATATCCAATTCTCTCTCCTAAATATTCTCCTACAAAGGTGGATCTCTTAAAATACTAACAAATTATTGGCTATTAGATAGGGGCATAAACTCCCCTTTTGAGATAGGGGAGTTTTTGAGAATTTTCCATATATATATATATATATATATGGGAAATATTCATGCGCATCCATCCCCCACCATACTAGGATGAGGGACGACATAGTGAGGCCGAGTTTATGATACATCCGAACCATCTACGACCCCTAAATTATACTGGATTTGTCATGTTTTCACCTATCCAAATGGATTGGACCGTTGGATAGAAGGTCAAATTTTTTCTTTAATAAAATGTCGTTAAATTTGTGGGCCTCAATCTCTTTCCATCCCCCCAAGTCCCATGATTAGGGGGGCGCTAGGTGGGCCCCATTAAGTTTTGTCCCTCACCATATGTCCCCCTATATATAGGAGCACTACACAATGCCCAGGCATTTTATAAAGTAAAACGCCCCTATGTTTTAACCAATCGAAAATAGTTTTCATGCTAGAGTTGTCATAAAGATCCCACCTATTTTTTCAGTTTCTTTAAAGACCATTGAATGGTGAGCATTTAAACTTCCTTTGTTTTCTCTTCTCCAAAGAAAGTGGTCAATTGTATTCCTTATCCGTTCTAAAAACGACTTTAACCAAATTGTTAGCATTGGAAACTCATGCCATTAGCATTAAATTTCCAAATACAACAAGTTGGACCCACTTGTAAAGACCATACGTCACCTATTCACAGCTAATTTTAAAATTGTGGGACGCATTGTAAGAAGACAATAGACAAATATAATTAGTTGGACTCCTTGTAAGGACCACATACCAACTGATTTTATAACTATCTTTGAATTATGGAACCCACTTTAAAAAGACTGTACAAATACAATTGGTTGGACTTGGACCCACTATACAAATTAAAGAAGGTGAAAGGAGAAGTATTTGAAGCACGGCAGTTTCTCTTCTCCTCTTATACCTCTCATTCACTTTAAAACAATCTCCTAAAAGGAAGGGATAATAAATGAAGGTTGAATGGCTTGAATGACTCCCAGCTGGTCCGGTTGTTCTCATTGGATCTAACACGGGTAGAAACACCCCTTTTAAAGAGAGGCGATTTGTAGAATTCTCCATATTATATATATATAAAATAGAGAAAGAGAGAGAGAGAGGAAACTTATAGCCGTGAACTCACAACGTCAACACCAAATGGGATAAGGGTTTGATGATGATGGGACCTTAAAGTATTGATTGGATACAAAAACATTAATGTGAAACTGGAGGGAAATAAAAGTTGCCAATTTTCGGTGGAGGGAAAAAAAGTTGCCAATTTTCAGGTAATGTGGTGTGAAAAAATACAATTATCTTTTCCAGTATACAAGCCCACAGATGACTGTGAGAGAAAAATGCATGAAAGGATGCTTTAACAAAAAATACTGTAAGTTAAACAGCACAGGATTCCCATTTAAGTCATGAACAAAGATTCATAACCAAAATTGAATATGCAGATACTCACAGCTCTAATATAGGGAGAATCAGTATGCTTCAGTAGTCCATGCATTTGCTTGACAGTGAGTTTCATTGTAAAAAATTTGTAGAGAAGGCAGAAAGCCGTTGAAGGGCCCCTACAGTTTCCAGTCATCCATGGTTCCACATGATCAACTTGATTGTAGATCTCATCTATTACTTCATGATATGTCTTCAATCTGTAAAGCTCTTTAAAGTAATCAGAAGAAAGGATGTTCATACAAAGGACCTTCTCTAGCAAAGAATCAATAGGTTTCCCTGAAGTCTGTATCTCCATGACTAAAACTCAATCTAAAAGAATCAAGTTGGATGAAAATAAAATGCAACTAATCTGGATAACAGCAAACCCCTCCTAGAAACCAAAGGCCTCAATAGCAGAAGAGTTCTCGCAATGCAATTTTCACTCCTTTCAGACAATATTAGAATGGAAGTAGCAATCGCCCTTCTCCTTCGGCACTGTAGATGACAAAGACTGCAAAGATAAAATCCAGATGTTAAAATAACCCATTCAACAGCTCATTTAAAATTGGCAAATTACGTTATACATAAAAGGTTAAAGTAAATAAAAGCTCAGAGGGTGAATAAGATGATATCACACTCGACTTATCCCCGGTACTTACAATTTTGTTACGGTTTTACACATTCTTCCCTGCTTTTATTTTCTAAAATAAATTTATCTTTAACATGGAAAAAAAAAAGGTTCCAATTGTTTATCTACAATAAGATGTGAATTTAAGTTACAACTATTGACATTGTAGTAAAAAGATATTTATATTTCTTTCTTTTTTCCAGCAACAACAATTCAAATGCAAGCTATGAATGGACACATTCATTTAAATCAAATTCAAATGACCTAAATGCACATTCAGATTTGAGTAACTGTCATCTGTATTTTAAGATGATGCCCAATCAATAGTTAGCAAGTATCTCTATATTAAAAGCATAGGAAAGTACCATGTGCTCATAAGGATTGAAACGACTGATTGCTGAAGCTAAACCAATGTATTAAAAAGAATCATAATTACAAGGACATGTAGAAAGCAAGAAAAGTGTGGAATCTCGAGCCGGAGTTTTGGTGAGAATTAATTGAAAAACACAGATGCAATCCTGGGTGCCCAAACCTTGAAATGGTAACCCAAGATTGCTTTTGAACCACTAGATGCAAATCTCAAGTGTTCAAACTTGAAACACGACCTATAATTGTCAAACAATTGATGCATTATTCTTTAACAAAAAGATAACACAGAATAAATAAGCCTCTTGGAGAATAAGGATACATTTCACAGTCCTTTCTTGTGCAAAACTTGGATTTGGAATGTTATCAGGAAAAAAAAAAAAGGATTTGGAATACAAACCATATCAGCATCTGGAGACATGTGAAATGGCCCTGGAAATGATACAGCACATGGTATTTGGCTATTAGTTAATCTCTAGTTGGGCCCTGTTTCTTTCTTTTACGCAACAAAATACCAATAGATCACGCAGAAATGAGAGAGGACCTGCACAGTAGTCAATTTCAGTACGGTACAGCTGATCGGTCTTAAACTGTTCAGCCCACTACAACAATATGGGCAAGAATTCAGACCATTTTCACATATTCAGCCATTTTCGTCTATGCAGCTGTACATGCTGAAATAACCAGATTTCAGTTGAAAAAAGGATCACGTTACAATTTTTGCAGTTTATTTTAACCAAAAAGTTCTTCCTATTAATTTAGGTGCTCGTTTGCTTCTATTGAAACGGAACCTAGGAAAGACGCACCAAAATGCCATACTGTCCAAATGTTTCAGTTCACAGCCAAACCAAAAGGGGATAAGAAACAAAATTGACAACTAAGTACCTGCATGGCTGCATTCATTTCCACAAAGAAAATCATCAGACAAGAAATTAACAAGAACAATTACCAAAATTTAATGATGGACCTACCTTGCTATTTAATACAATTTCCTCCCAAAAGGAGGGATTTGTACCACGACCCAAGTTTCTCATCAGAAGTTTTGAGAAAGCAAAGAGATATTCCAAGTTCCAACACAGCAGGAACTCTGACTGACCCATTGCAGGTGTTGTTGGTTCCTCATACATCCCATTACTTTTTTTATATTCTTTTTTTGCCACTCAATGGAACCCAACTCTAGCATCACCCAATCCTTATTCCTCACCTTACAATCATCATCATGAACCCCACCATGACACAGTAACGAGTTACACTGTTTCCACCCAAAAGAAGAAAAAGGATAAAGAGACATCAAAATTTCTTGTCCCCACAAGCATTCTTCTTCATAACTGCTCTAAAAGCCACTTCAACTATCACCAAAAACAAGAAACAACTAGACCCTCGTACATTAGATTACCAACCTTATTTCCCACAACGAAAAATGCCCCAATTTCTCTAACCCCCATTTCCATGTTCCATTGCTCTAAAGATCGGTTTTTTCAGAAAGGAAAACAAGAGATGAGATCCTTGCAAATCCGGATTCCAACCAATCAGCTGTAAATGTGGTTATTACCTGTAATTGGTCATGGCAATCAACAAACAACAACGAGTTCCAGGTAAATCAGCTCATCCAAATGCACGAATCCTCATTTCCAAGTAAACCAAGGATCCAAACATGTGAAAATCCGAATCATCTTTGAGGATTTGGAGGGAAAACAAACAAATTTATGACCCAAAACCTTCGAATTCAGGGGGCGTCTGTTCCAATCAAATGAAAGATTAACAAAATCAAAGAAGAGCAATAGAGATGAAGGAAAAGATACCTTTTTTTCTTGGAAAGGATGAAAGATAGCAGCTTTGGAGGCGCACGATAAGCAGAGGGGGATCTGGAGGCGCACGATAAGCAGAGGAAACCCTAACCCAAAAAGGGGAAGGAAGAAGGAGAGGCAGACAGAGACAGAGAGAGGGTTCTCTCCTATATCATCAATAGATGATGTAGGGCTATAAATGGGCCGGGTTGAGTCAACCCAGTTTACCCCGACCTGTTAAGGAAGAAGAGCTCAATGGAGGCCCAAACAAAGCCCAGTTAAGGGCCATATTCAGACATTTTACAAAGAAAAGGGGAGAAGGATCAATGTAGTCTTAAATTATGAGGATGGGCTAGGGTTAGACTTGGACCTATCCAGCCCATTCATTGTTACTTTCTATTGTGGGGCGTTGGGCCGTTTTTTATAGCATAATTGGTTTCAGTTTTAGGCTCAGGCCCGCACTATTGTCGTTGGACAAGGTTTCCAGTAGGTGTCTTTAATTCAGAGTTGTTCGCGCTTTCTTTTTGTTTGTTTGTTTTAATCTTTATAGGTTCATCCCTTTTAGGGGTAGTTTGTTTGCACCTATTTACATTGGAAACGACGTACATTCATGACAATTATGGATGGTCAGGTTTCATTTGTTGCGCTTATTTGTACGTGTGAAAATAGTGAGTAAAATGAAATTATTTAGAGTTAAAAATATATATATCATGCTAGAAGAGTATCAATACAAGTGACGGTGTTTAATAGATCATGGTTTCAAACTCCATCATCTTCTTTTCTATTTTTTGCAAATCCTATGAGCTGATATTTTCAATTCGAGTTGTTCAAGAATATTTTTATTTAGCCCATTAAATTTGAAAACACTTTAGTTTCATATCTTTAATATTTATAGATTTGAAGGTAATGAAGATTTTGACATGCAATTTGAATATCTTAATATTATTCGTGCGTAAATGATGCTCCCAAGCAAATATGGTATTATATTTCTATCACATGAGTAAATTTTATACATCAATCCCACTTTCAAATCCCATGCATAAAAGACAAACGCATAGGAATGTAAATAGATCGGTTCTGATCTAGGTCCATGGTGGATCACGAACAAGAATCATTAATGAAAAGATGGACTGAAAATAGAATTGAAATTAGTTTCGTATATGAGATGAGTCCAGGTTTAGGTAGAAAATGATTTGAAAAAAAAAAAAAAGGCAAAAAGAAACTACCTTTTTGGATAAATTCTCGAAAATTGAGGTAATACGTCGGGTCCTGAATCCATGGGTCGAAATTAAGGTCGACCCGGACCCGAACCCATATAGGTCATGTGTCCAAAAAAATATGCCTTATACCCATTTACCAATTGAGGCCTAAGTAAGGACTCAAACTCAATTATTAACGAATCGGAACCTCCAGATAATCGAACAATTAGGACCATTTGTATCCCAACAAACGCCCTGTTTGGATGGGTGTTTGGGACTCCTTTGTGTCAAAATTTTACCATAGAAGATCTAAGAAACAAAATTATTATTGTAAAGTAATTCTTTATATTATGAGATGGGAATTTTACTAGTTTGATGGTTGTTTTTAACGTAGGTGTCTTAACAAATAACAAGTTCGACACGGCCCAAGCTCAATCATCCGATCCGTGACCCAGCTCGAGCTCGAGTCAAGCTTAATTAAGGAGCTAAACTCAACCCAGCTTTCCCTCATTTTACTGAACTCGAGCTCTGCTCTAGTTTGATGATGACGATGACAGAATCAATGGAAGAGCATCCAATCGATTGGGGAATTTAAGATCATGCTTAAGATTGAGCAGCTGATTTCAACTAATTCATGTTGAATCAAAGATGTGGTTTTGCACTGAAACAAAGATTTGTCCTGTTAAGTTGTTCATCAGCTCAGATTCAGAACCCAAATAGAAACTTGTAAGCCTACAATCTCTCCAAAGAAACACAATATGAAAATAGGCTACATACAATTTGATTTCAGATTGCTAAAGAAGAAATGTACTGTTTCTCTACAATAACTACATACAACTTTAAAAAAAACACACACACACACAAAAAAAAAAAAAAAAGGTTTGATCTGGGTCTTTAGACCTCCAACTTCCCTTTTGATCACAAAAATACATCTTCTTGCAAACAGAACCTATGCCTAGTTCTATTGGGATTAGGAAATGATCAATTTGAATAACATCTTTGGTTTATTGTTGAAATGGTTAGCAGAAACATGAGTAGGCCAAGTGAGTCTTCTTAGAGATATAAGGTGAAACAAAATCAGAAGCTGAGGCAGAGGCAGAGCTGAGCACTTGGGGTGGAACTAGCATCTGGGTCTTGCCAGAAGGTATCCTTTTGCCAGCGACATTCGCATAGAACAGGCTAGAGATGGCAGGCACAAAGACATCACTTTGAGCGCAGATGTAGAAGTCCATAGCCTCCATGAGTTCAGAACTTCTATTGTAAAGAAACTTGTCCTTATCAAGGGCCGGGATTATGCTTTCCTGTAAAAAAAAATTATATATTCAATCAACTCCTGTCTTCTTATTCCAAAATCCAAATTACAAGCAGTTTGAAAACAGCAAGTTAAAATTGACTGTCATTTGGGGTACATTCCCTCAAACAAAAACATAATGCAGTTGATGTTCATTTTCTCTAGCAAAACATGAATAGCAGATGAATAATAAAGTACAGCAAGAAAAGATTTCTTACCTTTGTATAAGTTTTTGGGAACATGTCTCTTAAAGCATTGTGATTTTCATGCCATCTGGGCTGAGTAAGATAGATGGTGGTGTCCTTGTTGAAGCCGATATTCCTCAAAAATTTCCCGACCTCCTCTGCACTATAACAGTTTTTTCCTTGCACACTGCCACCGCCTTTGCAACCTTTCTTTTGCTGAACCTCAAGCCTCAAGTCCACTGCAATGAACTGGCCACCTGAATCACGACTCAGGGTTCGAAGTCTACCAACCATCAAATCAATGACTTCTTGAACATTTGGTTGTAGTTTGAGAGTGCTAAACATCGCCAAGCATGCAACTGAATCTTTATCTTTCTTCTCGGGTTTCTTCATTTTCATATTTATTGAAGGGAAGAAAGTCACTAGCCTCAAATTACGCTTTCTTATGAATACTGGTTCAATGTGTTGCGCAATGTAGTCCTCTGTTACCCAATCCGGTACTCTCACAACTTCTGGCTTTCTTGTTGCTATTTCAGTAGGCTTCTCTCTAGCTATCTTGACTATGCCATCTAGACTATTTACAAACTGATCAACATCATAGATTTCGTGGAAGTTCCTGTAGAAATTTTTGGCATCTGTATCTTAATACAGGTCGGAGGAAAATATTGTAGAGATGGACAATGTAGCTGTGTGTAACCATCTGTGTCAGATGATCAAACTTGCTTTATTAACATGGCCATAAGTAAACCATGTATTAAATTGCCTAATCATATGGTTTGATTTTTCTGTGCATTGCCCACCATCATGGATCCTTCCATATGTGAATAACTTACTTAGACCAGCGAAGGGCACCCCCAAATTTACTTTTCATTGGTCCAAATATGCTTGAGCATTGGATACTTCCATTAAATCATAGGACCATCAATGCTCCTCAGTTAAATAAGCAATGACAATAAGGGGACTATTGATGAAAGTATACCAACTGTGAACAGAAGTATATTTAGTAACAAATGAAACCATATTTTAATCACTAACCACTTCTCACTCAGATTGCTTCCTCTGATATCAGGGACTAGTAGTGTGGCACCTAGATGCCATGCAATTACCACCGCATTAGCAACCTGAAAAAAAAAAAAAAATGAATCAAGAGAACAGTAGACAAGACAGACGAAAATAACCTCATGGTAGAGGGAAATATGATATTAAGGATGACCCAAAATCAAGGAGTCAAAACTTGGCCAAGTTCAAGTCTTCATGCTCAAGTCATTCAGACTTGACACCTTCAGCCTAATCCTCAATAACAAATGGGGTGGGAAGTGGGAACACTGTTGCACACTACCACTTGAGTGAGTTCCAAGCCATACTGCCAAGCCTAACCTAGTTTATGCAACTCACCTGAATCCAAAATTGATACAGCCCCTATTACTGAGGTTGCAAGACACCTTTGACCTTAGCCTTCTTGAAATAAAAATGCATTATCAAATCAAATCATTAATTTAAAGTGAGGCTCTTATTCATCCGATATTATTGGTTAGCAATTTGACTAATTTGTTGTATCTCACAAAAAACGTGGTCTGTTTTAGTCGTTATCCAAATATACATTTGTGTAAGACCAATGTCAAAGTACTTGCAAAAATCTAATCATACTTGTGCGAAACTGTGCATACCTGTGAGACATGGTATTCGGGACCATTGGATAATGAGAATGTAATGAAACCTTTATGTTGCTCTGTCTCTCCTGTAAACCCAGTAAATGAAATGGCAAGGTGATGAATAGGTTATTTGGAAGTTTGAAAAAACTCTTTTTGGCTTTTGCAGTAACAAGATACACAATGAAACTTACTTGACACTGGCCTGTTCCAGCAAGGTTTCAGCTCTCTTTCATCCACCTACCAAGGCCCTCTCACAACCTCAGCAAGCTTGGAGACACCTTTCTTATCCTCTACTATATTAAAATGAGCACTCGATGTCTCGAATAGGTTCACCTTCAAGCACATAAAAGTCTCCTTAGCATTCACCGAAGATTCATTCACTCAACGCAAAGAAGACATGATTTATAAAGAATCCTAGGATGGGTGACCTGAACTCCTCTACCGATTAAAAAAAAAAATCATTACAAGCATTATAGATGAAACAGATTGACTATGGATCCAGGACCTAAAAGGCAGAAAATCAAACTGCAACTAATGTGGTTTCCAGTCTCTATGCTGTCTGCAGTATGAGTAGAACATTTGTTCCTAGTCAACAGCTAAATGACTCACAACACCCAAGCAGTACTGTTGTAACCTTGATATACATTGTTGCACGGTTGTCTGTCAGGTTGAGGTTTTAGAGTAAATGATTGTCAACAAGTACCACAACTCCATTCAAGCTTATGAATTCTCAGCCTTTTTTTTTTTTTTTCTGATCGTTGTGAATTCTCATCCATTATAGTACAAAACTGAGAAAGGATTCAATGAATGAACCAACTTGACCATTTTGTTCCCAACACAAAACTGGCCTTGAAGCCTCTGAGCAGTCGAAAAAAGTTGGAAATGAAGACTAAATAATAAAATAATGATAGTTTACAAAAATCTTCTTCATTGCCATCTGTGATTAATTACAAATGTCTTGGGGTCTAATTAAGACAAAAGGTTCCATAGAAAGCCGAATTTGATAGAAAAAAACTAAAGCAAATTACCCATCAAAAAAGGGAAAGAAATTGCAAAACCAATATCTTGTTTATAGTCAACCAAGAACAGAACTGTTCTTGGGGCAACATCGCATTTCCACGTTGTTTTTTTCCAGTGATAGTTTTATGGTAAGAGCTCTCTCTCTCTCTCTCTCCACTATATTCTCTAGTAATCATGATTGAAAACACTAGAGATTTTTTCGACCATCTTAATTAGAGATGAGGATGAGCAACCTACCTATCAAACCAAAATGTAACTATTTCAATTGAGTACATTGAACTAAAAAAAAAAAAAAGAACAATAGACTAGAATGCAATGCAACCACAATTTGATTCGTTTATAACAATTCATCAACTCTACTTAGTTCTTATAAACTAGAAAAATGGATCAAAGCTGTTTTAGATTCTAGTGAAAGGAAATGTCCCAAGTGGGGGAGAAGTCAGAACTCTACAATCAGCAATGCCGGAGTTGGATTTGGGTCTAACTCTTAACCCCACATGGATATGGGCCTGATTCCAATTAACTTGTACGGGTCCGAGTTGGTCCAATTCTTGGATCCAATTCTCAGTATGGGTCATGTGCATGACGGTTAACCATTTAACCAGTTTGACATTCAAATAGAGTTGGGTCCATCACTATGCTTTTCAGGCCGGTGCCTCTTTAGCTGGTAGGGGTGTAACGGTTCGGTTAACCGGTCAATTTGGGAAAATCGTTAACCGAACCGTAACCGCGGTTTTCTGTCTTTTAAAACCGTAACCGTACCCACAAAAACCGTGGAAAACCGTAACCAAAGTTAACCGTATTAAACGGTTCGGTTACTGTTAATAACCATGGAATGCCCTCCTCATATAAGTCACATTAGGGGATAAATGTGAATGATTGAAGGTAAAATGACATATAAGGAGCAATTAAATAAGGTAAGAAATATTTCATTCAGCCCCCTTATTTTTTTCTTTTATTTGTAAATGGTACGGTTAACCGCATACGGTTAACCAAACTGTATCATACAATTCGGTTCGGTTAATAACCGTGAATTATTACAGAAAACCGTAACCGAACCGAACCATGCGGTATTTAGATTTCGTTAACCATAACCAAACCGTGAAATACGGTTATTAACCGCGGTTTGGTTCGGTTCGGTTAGACGATTTTTCGGTTTTTTTTTACACTCCTATTAGCTGGACTCAAACCCATAGCCAAACACAGCAACTTTTGGGTAGAGTAATAATGATAATAATAATAATAATACATATGTGTTCATTTGAACTTGAAAAACAGGGCTTCTAAATATTGTAGATAATTATTATTAAAAAAAAAAGAAAAGAAAAGAAGAACCCTTTACAGGCAACAAGTGAAATTGTAATTTCACCTAGCCCCATTTTCCCTTGAGATCTCAAGAGAGTTAACTAAGGTAGAGAAAACTTGGGATCACAAGGGGGTCCCACAAGGCAATCATAAGTTTGACCATCTATGCAAAGGACCCAAAATTTAATTAATGATATTATGTGTGTACAGTATGGAAGGGACATGTTCTTCCATACTAAAAAACATGTTTTTTTTTTTTTGAATCTATCTGCTGAAGAAAGGGAACATGCAAAGTAACATACAGAAGATCAAAACATCAAAAGGCTAAGGAAAGCTAGAGGAAGGCATGGGAGATGTCCCTCCATGCATACTACCAAAAAAAAAAAAACTGTATCTGAACTGGATCCATCTCTAGTTGACTTGAGTACTGAAACATGATATTATGTAGAGGCTCATCTGAAATCCCTCTCAGTGACGGATCCAAAGTGTGACCCATCTAGATGATGGAAATCATGTTGGATCCCACCTAGAATAGTAAAACAAGGTGGGGGCAAACCCATTGATAACAATAAAATATGTCCACTGATGATTGTGAGACGGTGGGGCCCACTTGAAGATGGAGTCAAAGTGGATCATCCATTGATAGAAACCTCATCCATCTTGGTCCAACCTGCCCAAACCCATCCATTGATAGGTGGGGCATTGTTGATGAAATCACGATGATACTCATTCTATAGATGAACTCAATTCACCCAACAAAAGCGACCAACCAATATGGAGTCGCATCAAAACCATCAGTTTCATGATCTAGACCGTTAATTACAAGGTGGGCCCACCATTGATGTTTGTGATGGCAACACAATCAATCGATCACAACAATCAGGGTCATAAGTTAACCATTCCAACTGCCAGACCAGCCAACTGGATTAGTAAGTTTTTGTCCAGTTCATGACCATTCCAACTTTCAACTAGCAGAAGAAGAACATGAATGAAAGAGAGAGAAATCAGCAAAGACATGAATGATGAATTCGGTTCGAACCGGGTCCTGAGTGAGCCGACTCACCTCGACCGATTCAAACTGATCTCTCTTGATCATGTTGGCGAGCATTGCAAACATGGTAATAGTCAGAAAAGCTCCCAAAACCTGCCTCCTCATATCCAATGCCATTTTTTTTTTTTTTTTCCAAGGATCCCTCTCTATCAAAGCTCTAAAAATTTCTTGAAATGGATGAGATTTCTGCAAAAGAACTCCAAAGTGGAGTAGAGAATATTGGGAAGGAGTATTAAGGGGTGTTTTAAATGAAGGTGGAGGGGGCAAGTGACACATTGCAGTGGTTTCCTGGAGCTGTTTGAAGGGGCTGACACCTAAAATTGTTTTTTTTTTTTTTTTTTTTTTTTTTTTTTTTTTTTTTTTGGTATTTTGTTACTTCATTAAATTAGAATGTTATTTTTTTGTTATTTTGGCATTTTATTGTCTCTTTGGATTTAGGGGTGCCAATTTCAACTTCTCTAGATTTAGTGTAGATGTATGTGCCAATGACTAATAATTTTGTTTAGCTAACCATTCCTAACAAAACCTCAACGCATCTTTGGGACTTTTTTTTTTTTTTTGTTTCCAACATCAAATTGATCCTCCTAAAATTCGGACTCACAACTAGCTGGCTCTCTAATATCCTTTTAAGCAAACCATTCTTACTAAAAACCTCAAGGGCATTAGTAGAGGATGCCTACTTCTCAACGGGTTAAACTATTCCAGTTGTTTATGTACACTAAAGACAACTTCAAAGCTATTTGTTATTATTATTTGGCTAGGTTGAGCCGCAAGTCGAGTAAATACTTTTTAACTTGAGGACCCAGGGTGCTAACACCACTCAACCATGAGTGCCTTGGTTGACGCCTCCAAAGCTTCAAAAATTAAGGATTTTATAATTTTTAATTTTTCTCACTAGCTCTAAATAATTGTTTTATTTTGGAAGCAAAAGTGTCTAAACAAACTGGTGTTCATGGCTGCGTTGGGCAGTGCCGATGGATTTCTAAGCCCAACTCGACTTTAGAAACACAGTACCATATCTGGGCCAGGCCCAATAAGGGCCGTAACTAGCTGGCCACAGCACAGCCCACGTCCAACTTGTAAAGCTCGAGTTCTCAAATGCGTCAATCGAGTTGGGCTTTCTATCACTTGTTTGGTCATACCAATCCCTACGGGACTAGGCCGAGGTTAGGACTTTCTATGGCCTAATCCAAGCCCAACCCCAACATTAAACGGGCCCAAATTATAGATTGAGATCCACACCCCCTAACCCAGTGCAAAGCAGGCCTCGGCCCCCTAATTTGTATCACCTATCTCTTCCCTCATATCTCAAATCCTGGTCCAATTGGGTTTCAATTGATTGACTCCTGGGGAAAATACAAATGGGCATGCGTATCTGTCATCATATTCCACTTCTGGGTCCATTGGACTGGAAAATTTGAGCAATCCTTTTTAATTTATTACAATTTTCAACAAGGGCCTAGCCTTAGAAACACTTGGGTCACCTTATTGATATCATCGGCCATGTATGGAGTTAAGACCAAGCCCATAACAAGCTTGGGCCTAGTTTTATGCCTGAATGTTGGGCTGTCAAAAGGGGGATTTTGTAGGGTTGTAAACGGGTCGGTTCCGGTCCGGGTCCATGGTGGACCCGGAACCGGAACCGTTAAGAAGAAGGTGGAACTGGATCCAGATCCGAAACCATTTCGGAACAAATTTCTTGGCTCCGGAACCAGAACCATATATGAGACGGGTCTAGATCCGGGTCCGGATTTAGTTCGAGAATGATAATAAGAAAACATAGTTTTTAGGAGAGATTTTCAAAAATTGATGTAATATATCGGATCTTGGGTCCACGGGTCCGAACCAAGTGGAACCGAACCCAAACCCGGTTTTTAACTAGTCGGAACCTTCGGGTAATCAGAGAATCGGGTACCCATTTATATCCCTAGGATTTTGAGATGGACTTTAACTATTGCAACCCGGTGTTTTGGGCTTGTAATTCACCGAAGCCCATACTTATTTATAGCCCATTTGAAAAGTAAAGGCTGTTGACTGGTCAGGCCCAGAATTAGAAGAGATCAGATTTGGGCCGACAGAGTGGCTTCGGGATTTCTCATGGGCACAGGCATCTCAGGTAATTCAGCCTTATGGTTCCTCATTATGGGCATATGGTCTTTTTCTCCTGGGTGCTCATTCTGTTTGGGCTTTCAGTTTAATTTATAGAATTGTACATGAGATTTTCACCTCATACGGCTCCTGTTCAATTCTTTCGAAGTAATTGGGTCCTTTTCCTCGTTCGAGAATGACCTATGTATATTAGAAAATATCAATTACCAGAGTTATTGAGCTGTAGTTCTGCAAATTCTAAAATTGCACATTTTTATTGGGATAGTAATGAGAAAATGTGTTAAACTTTAAAAATGACTTCTTTTTTTTTATAAAAGAGTATACAAAGAAAAAATTATAAATGACAATGCGGAAGATGGGCACCGTGAGAGTAGCCAGTAGAAAGACATGCCAATGCGAAAGATGGGCACCACCTATTCAAAAATTTTATAATTTTTTCATATGGCCCTCCAAAAAAAATTCATACAAGTCCCTATATATTAACTATATTTATTTTTTATATGTGACCCTCCCAAAATATATTTCCCACATAGTGCCCGCTAATGAAGAATTTCTAGGTTAGCCCCAAAATCCAAGAGGGGTACGCATAAAGGTTATTTCTGGAGCTATGGGGGATTTACTAATGGAGTTGAGTGGAGCAAAGGTTATTTTGAAGAAAAAATAAAATATAAGTAGGTTATGAATTATGATGGTATTTTTTTGTTTGTGTTGGAATCTTTAACTTTTTTTTTTTATTGAAAAGTGGAGTTCTTTTCTATCTTCCAACGAAAAAAAGGGATTACCTCTTGACTTTTTAAAAAAAATAAGATAAAAATTTTAAATTAAAATATTTTTGAAATTACTTCATATTTAAAAATGATAAATTTATTTTACTTGACTCAAGTTGCCAAACAAAGAGAAGTACATTGCCCATTTCATGGACTCTGTTTCCCCATTAAAGTCATAAACGTCCATTTTATGGACTCTGTTTCCCCATAAAGTCATAAACGTATCTTCTTACATCACCCTCGTCAAGATTGTTGACACTGACTCTTTCCATCCCATCTATTGGTCCTTAATTTAGCTGTGCATTTCAGTAATTGATACCACAAGCCCTGAAATCTCAACCACACACGTTTCTGGTAAGTAGTTTATGTCATCAGCATGATGAGCCTTGTGGGCCTTATTGTAGGTGGCCCACACTCCATGAGTGAAACACTAAAAATGGCCCTAAGGATAAGCTCAAAAGCTCCAAGTGTCACATATGAAGAAGGGTCAAAAACTCAAAACAATAAACAATTGGTCTGTAGATGATTTTACTTCCCGCAATCAACTGAGAGGATTAATTAAGTCCTTTCTCCATCAGTTGCTTTCTGATTTGAATGTGACTAAACTTACAGTCTTGTGGGCCCGGCCCACACTTGTGACATTACAATGGCCTTGTGGTTCATGATCTGGTCTGCCCTTCTTTTGCAGGAGGACTAGAAAATTGCAGGGGAAAACGTATTTTTAGTGAGCCATTTCACCAACTAGCGATGACAAGCTTTGAGATAAATCACATACACTGTGGAAATTGATTAAAGTCGAAGATCGTTAGCTTCATGGCAAGCTCTTTGGTCGAATTACTTTAAAATCGATAACCAAAAGAATGAATTGTTTGTCAGTTAATTTAGGGTTTAGGATTTCTCCCAAGCTTCAATTACATCAGAGCTGAGTCCGTACTTAAAAAAAAAATGCCCATAACTGATCTTTTCTCGGAAGGTCATGGAACTAAGCTAGTCAAGACTCAAGAGTGTCTCACAACTTTGAGTAATCAATCAAGCCGGTCCAAACTCAGTTCATTCATCTCCACTTCATGTGTTATGGAGTCGTCCACTTGAACAAGTCAAGATGAGTATGGTCTAGACCTCTTTTGAATTGTTCGTAGATTTAGAGAGTTAATTAGTTGTTTTATACATGATCAATCCAATATGACCCCTACCGCCAAAAGAGAGAAGTGAGAACTTAAATTGGTGCCAAATTTATGGGTGACAAACGGGTCGAGGCGAGTCAATAGGTGGAGTTCATATTTAGGAGCCTAATCCATGTCTAAAGCATTTTCAAAACATGTCAAATATTCCCAACCTACAAGCTTTAGGGTTAACCCGACTTCACTCGCAGTTGCACACAACTATGTGGGTCAACTCAATCAGAAAGCAAACTGTGTGGGTCAACCAGTTAGCCCATCCCGATTTATAAAATCTCAACCCAAGCCCAACTCCTAATCAAGAACTATATAAGGTCCATTACCTAGTTTTTCATCTTAAAAGATTGGGTCCATTAACATTTTTCTATGGATGCATTGGGCAGATCCATCTGATTCCAGCCCATTTATAAATGCTTAGCACAAACCCCACTTCATTTCAAAAACTACATGAATTAATCTTTTTCGCTGGTTAAAAAATAGGTTACACGAATTAAGCAGGTTAACCCTAACTTATGCTTGCTAGAAAAAGTTGACTCATGATCAACCCGTATTTTATGAGAGCCGAGTTTGTCTGATCAAATACTAGTTTGGTTCAACTTTTGCCACCCGAAATTCTTATTTAGTTTCTTTTAAGTGGTTGAATTTAAAAATAAAAAAAAAATTCAATCTTCAAACAATAATCATAATATCAAAGAAAAAAAAAAGTGGTCAAATTTAATAGCACTAGATAACACTAACATAAAGCTTTTTTAAAAATGAATAAATAAATAAACACTATCATAAAGTGTTATGTGGAACACAGGTGTCAAACACTATGATTTAAGTGGCTTGACTCTCTAACCGGCAGAATTTTGAGGCATCCCATTCCCACATCTACAATAACTTAATAAGACCATTTGATCCAAGCTAGGGAAATTAGAGAATGAATTAGATCTCTAGCCATCTCTACGACTACTGACTTCACTTTGGGCTAGTCTGGAATCTGGATCTTTCCACCATAGACCATGGCCCACATTTGCTGAATTGGTCAGCCTAGTCTCTCTCATTCTAGCCTGAGGACCCTATAAATTCTGACTTTTCTGTAAGGTCTTGTAATCCACACCACATTGGGATTAGAAATGTAGAAGTCCAGGCAATTTGCGAATGAGACAAGAGGTTGTTATATCATGGAAAGAAACAACGTTTTCAAGCAACCGATGAGCCTTTAAAAAACCAAACCTCGTGGGGCCACTGCCTTGAAAGTTGTGAGTTGGTGATGGTAACATTTTACTACTTTGGAAAGTGGGAATGCATTGTAAACGTGAAAGTTTGAAATTTGTAGCTTTGTGAACAATAAAATTGTGTTTGATTGAATCTCTTCCTCCTAATAATCCCCATATTTTTCATGTATACGTGATGTGAATCAAGATTTACGTGAAGGCATCATCAAATGAGACTTCTCGGTTAATTTGGGCGGCTGGACTTAGTAAGGTGGCCACATAAGTTGGGTTGGCTAACATGCCCCCAAAGGCTAAACAGTGGATCGCTAACTGATCAATAGAGCTAACAAAGATGATTTGAATGTGGCTTTTTAGGACATTTTCTCGAATGAGATGATAATTTACTTCTATATGTTTGATGTCAGCATAATAAACTGGGTGGGATGCCAAAGCAATAGGGCTAATATTATCACAATAGATGACGGGAGGTATTTTGAGATAAATACCAAGATATATAAGTTATCGCATCAACATTCTAGTCCACTGCAATTCTGTAGCAGTAAGTGCTAGTGACCTGTATTCGGCTTCGGAACTTGCTTTTGAGTAGCAGTAAGTGCTAGTGACCTGTATTCGGCTTCGGAACTTGCTTTTGAGATTGTCGGCGGCTTCTTAGCTTTCCAAAAAATAAGATTTTTCCCAATAAAAATAACATAATCAGAAGTTGATCGCCGATCATTTGGGTCGCTGGCAAAGTCAACGTCCTAATAACCAGTAACTGCAAAAGCTCCAAAAATGCAAGCCATGTATAATTGTGCCTTTAAGAAAACAGAGAATCCCCAAAGTTGTTGTGCCTTGTATACTCCTACAGACGGTTTGATTCCCAAGTGGAGCCCCTATATCCTTCCATAGAAAGTGTAATTCCCATAAAGGAGCCCGCACGTTGAAGAGGAAGGGGGGTTAGTAATAATATATATTATTACACTGTTCACTATCAACTTAAGCTTTTGGGATGGTATATGATATCTTATATAGCCTTCTTATTAAAGTGAATTAAAATGAACAGTTATATAAAAAAAAAATTAATTTCAAAAATCACATCAAAAGTGACGCATTATAAACCCTAAATGGAAATTGGACTTTTATCAAATAATTACAGCAAAAGAAGGATCTTCTTCAACTTGCAATTACCATTTTGGATTTCTTTCTAGTATATGCGGGTCACACATAATCCCTCTCATATGCAAAATCTCATTGCAATCAAAGTGATACATCATTGGATAGGTCATATGTATAGAGATATAACCAGAACTCTCGTATGTGGTACTTCTCATTCCTTTCATGTGCAAAAACTTTAATTAGTATCGCTAACTAAAAACTTTGATTGCAGTGTATGATTGTGAGCTTTTTTCTTTATCATTTTCCATTCAGATTAAGATCACTAATCGACCTAAATCAATGGCAAATCTTGCACATGGCCCCTCTTTTGAGATCTTGTAGATGAGCGAAGGGTCAAGAACCAAGATAACCACATTGGAAATGGCAACGACAAGCCACAATTGGGATTGTTACAATTTTTCTTTTTCTTTTTTTCCCACAGAAAAATGCTATGTAAACTCGTTCGATCAAGTAAAGATGAGCCTCACATGGGTCGATAGAGTATATAAGTATGGAAAATCTCACCCATACCGTGCTCGTCAAGAACAAAGTCATTTATATAAATTAAATAATTGATAAGTGTTTGAAATTACTTAAAACTTAAAAATACAAAGAAATAACTCATTATCAATACATGATGTCCTCTTCACATTGTATCCAACCCACTCAAAACATATCCATTGCACCACATTATGGTGAGATGTCTGGTTCCCTTCAACATGGTAGATAATAAATTTGGTTGCAATTAGATATGAGCCTAAATCTTCCACATGGAGAAAACTAGAAACTCTTGAAAAAGCTGGGTGCCAATTCATTTTGATGAGGCCAATCTAATCCTACCAATTAAAAAAAAAAAAAAAAACCCTTCAAATCAGACATCAATCAAAACTTAACTTGTTCGAATATTTTAACTATCAGTCGTGAGATTGAAATATGACTCACCCGGGGGGGGGGGGGGGGGGGGGGGGGTGGGGGGTTTAAATCCTATTTCATTATTAAACTTCTTAATTTGATAATTGCCCACACCACCCAAATGAAAGTACAGAGTCTTTATTTCACAGTATTATAATACCAATAATCATTGGGTGTTGATTATTAAAACTCCCACCACTCAATAAAACCAAATACGTACATGAACATCTTCTTAAACTAAAATATGTCACCTTGTCCACTTGAACGATCAACCCCATCTATGAAAACTTGGTTTGTTAAAACTTTACTATTCTACTGATTACCAGCCATTCACCAGTCCAATCTCCGTCTAGTTTCAATGTCTTTCAATTTCAACATACAGATATAGCTACAAAGTCCACCCAGATATATATTGTCATAGAGGCTGCTGAAAGAAGGTGACCAATGGGTCTAAATATCTGTCTGTGACATCAAAGTTTGTTGAGAGGACTCTAAAATTTAAAGATTTGAAATAATCTTATTCCCTTTCTGAATCAAGTGGATGGGCTCTTATTTTATATTAGGACTTGAATGTTTTTTTTTTTAGAGCTCTTGCTTGCACGGATTAATTGTGATATAAATCTAAAGTCCAACAAGAAGATATTATTTGTTTACCAAAATGTGAAAAAGGTTTATTGTTTGGAGGCTGCTGAAAGAAGGTGAATAAGGACTGTCTTTAATACTGCCTGTGGCAACGACGTATGGTGAGTGGACTCTTCTTAAAAAAACACATATATAGTGGTAAGCAGATGCAGAGAATGGAAGACTTTCTTTCAAATGTACTATGACTACGGCAAACATTAATTGAAGATTCCTAAACGTACGAACTGGTATTCCAAGGGGTGACGGCCATCTTAAGCAAAGAATCTATTAAATTTATGCTATGTTTTGGAGGGGAGGATGGGATGGGAGGGGAAATTTGAGGGGGAAATGAAAATGAAGGGGAGGAAAGGAATGGAGAGGGGAGGAGAGGAAAAATTAATTTTATATTATTTTTTATTTGGATAGTTAAAAATTAAGGGATAGAAAAGTAAAAAAGTAGGATTTTATTTGTTTGTGAGATAGAGAGAAAATTACCAATTTATCCTTATTTTGTGAAAAAGTGAAAATGACAGTTTGGTAAAATGACAAAGATTCCCCTCTTTCCCTACTACTTTTCCCCATTTTTGAAAGGAAAGTTTTAAGGTGGGCCCCCACATAAATTTTACCCCCACTTTCCCTCCCCTCTTCTCAAACACCCTCAATTTCCACTTTCCCTTTATTCTCTTTTTTTTTTTTTTTTTTTTCTTCCCCTCATTTAACCTCCTTTCCAAATAGAGGGTTAAAAAAACTTAGGCATAGCAAATGGTATTAATAATATTATTAAACAAGTGAATACTTGATAAGAATTTTCCAAAGCATGACTGATGAAATGATCTAATTAAGAATAACTTCGACTTTTAGGATATATTTGTGTAGTATCATAAGAAAATCAGTAACAGGGACGTTTCTTTCTTTGTAGAATTTTTTTTTTGGGTCACTTCATCTGAAATGCTTTTCTGCATTATTACATAAAAAATTGAGGTCGTTTTTGGGGTTTTTCATATGAAAAATGTGATTGTACAAGATGATTGAAGATTTCACCAGGCACCTCACTTTTCCATGTATTTTTGTGGAACCGTGGCTACATAAACATGCCTCCTGGTGCATGGACTTTATTATCAAACAAGTGAATACTTGATAAAGTTTTCCCAGCCATGACTAATGAAATGATCTAGGATGCCCATTCATTGATAATTGATGGTCAATAACCTTGACTTTTGGGGTACGTTCAGGTAGCATTTGTAGAAATTCTGTTCTGCATGTGTTTTCTCTTTTGGCAAAACTTTTTTTCCTTACTCCCTTCATTGAAAATGCTCTTGCACATGCATAATCGCAAAAAAATCAAATTTATTCTTGTGTTTTTCCTCACAGACAAGAGATTATACTAGACGATGGAAAACTTTGGCTTCTCCTTTTCTTCTCCACAAATATGCCTTAATTGTAGGGACTTTATTTCGACTGGTTGTGTCATCCTAGTACAGTTTTTAAACATATTTCACCCTCTTCTACCATACATATCTTATCAACCTCTAGACACAGCCTAAGATGCATCCAATTCATGGAGGTGGATTGTGTGGGGATATTGAGAATAGAGGGAATGCCAAATATTATTTCTAATTATATAATTCCCAACTCTTTGAGCATCAATTCTCAAATAACTGGCTCGAGTTCGAATCCTGAATGTGCCATCTTCCCTCACCTATGGGTTTCTCACCTCACCAGCCCGATGTCTACTTCCGTCATCCGATGGCGAAGTCCCACCCCGCTATAGCTAGGTACATTAAAAAAAAAAAAACTCCAATCTTTTAAAGCCTTAAAATTGAATGATTATCAATTAATGGAGTTAGGTATGTGCTTGGGTATCAACTACGGAATATCTTCATTTTCCACATTTAAAAAAGTATAAGTACTAAAATAAAGAATTAAAGCAATTTGTTTAAAAATAAATAAGAGCATGTTGAGCTGGGAAGCATCTAAATGGTGCTGCTGCATTTCCTAACACCCATGAAATTCATTTGTTGACTTTCGAGTATTACAGTTACTGGTTCCTGCAATGTCAGAAGATTGTATTTCCTGGTTCCTGCAATTTTTTTTGCAGCTGGACCACTGTAAGATGACAAGCCCCAATGTGAATGGAGAAAGGGAATTTCTTTAAAATGGTGAGCCTAAGATTGATGGTTATGAAGGCAACTGTCCAGAAGAAAGGGCAGGGAAGTGAATTTGTTTTTCAATATTTCTCAAGCATATCCCATAGATAGTGTGTGGCTGGACCCACTGGATCCCATTTATATATAAGGGACGGCTCAGATCAGTGTGATTTTCTTCGGCAGATCAAAGGATTCGAAAGGCTAAGAGTGACCTTTTTGATATGTAGGTTTTCAGAATTTTAACACCCAAACGCATCTAATTAAGAGACATGATTTGACAACAACATTAGAAACCTCATGCACATACAATTCAGAAATACCTCCAAACAAACAAGCCCTACTTAAAACTAGGTTACTAGTCGAAAAACCACTTTTATTTTGATAATATATCCCGATAATATTTCGATACATGCATACAATTTGACATTATCCAATATTATAACATTAATCCCCACCCTATTTCCAATCTTTGTTACAATGGACTGAACAAGGGAGAGAAGGTATGGATATTGATTCATTCTAAAACATAATGCCCAAGCGGCCACGCCACTTCTTACAAAAGGGAATCAGATTCAAAGGACAGCTGACAAATGTACAAGCTAGATTTTATTATAATTTATTATTTTAAGGATGCTTAGTCCTTCCATTTTAGACTTCCTCATATCTAACTTTGCTTAGAATTAGATTAGGAAGTTTGACTCGTAAGTGTTTGTTATTTATTTGCTTAAAACATGAAAAAAAAAAAAAAAAAAAAAAACATGGTACTTGATCTTTTTCATGTATTTTAAATCTACTTAAATTCCCTATCAAGAGTTGATCTATAGGACGAGGTAGATTTGTGGGACCCACTCGCCCAATCAGATAAAACTAAAAGTGATTTTATGGTTTAAAATGACATAAATAATTAAATACAATATAGACAATTGCTAGCCATTTGATTTAAAAGCCAAAAAAATTAAATAGTCAATGCTGAAACTTTCCCTTACCAAATACCAACCGCTTCATGATCGGACATAGGATGGTTAGAGCCATCTACATCATCTTATGTTTTAAAAATAGCAAATTCACAAATCCACTATCTTATTTTTTGGGTAAACAGTCCACTTTTTTGCTTGGTGAGCCAACATGGGCCACATATTTACCACTTCTACTGTTTTTTTATAGGGTGCAGAATAAAGAGGATCGAGATTCATGAACATACTGGTGTACACCCCACAATTTTATTTTATTTTATTTTACTTTTGCTCCTATAATACAATCAAGAAGACCCTATATTCAAGAAGGGTGGCCAAGTTCTAACCTTTATTTTTGTTGATATGCATAAATAGTCTCATCTAATTTTGCACTTAGCTGGCCTGATTATTTTAACAATGGCTGCTGGTGCATTGCAAATTTGATATTAATATGGAAGGATAATTCTCAAACAACCATCACCCCCCTTCTCTCTCTCTCTCTCTCTCTCTCTCTCTCTCATTCTTTCTTTTTTTTAGGGCTTATACCTCTATCCTCTTGACTCAGGGCCGGCTCTACCATTAAGCAAGGAAAGCCCTTGCTTTAGGCCCCAAAAAATATTGTTTCTAATTCCGAAACAAAAACCAACATCCTTTTATTTCTCCCTAAAAATAAGGTCCCAGGATAACTTTCTCTTGAAAAGATACAATCAAGATCTTCATTTTCTCTTGCCTAATCAATTCTCCAGATCACCCACAGCAGAAATATCTGTTAATTTTGTGCCTTCGGGGACCTTTATCTTTCTCTCTCTATATATATATATTTTGCTTCTCTCTATCCACTTTAAAAAGGTTTGACAAATGCTTGAAGCTTTAGCGTTCGAGAGAGTTGTGACTTAATTACTAAAAGCAAAACATAAGGCCCCATAATAGCAACTGCAATCTTTTTAGATTCAAAAAAAAAAACTGACTTAATTAATTAGTAATTTTGCATCACAAAAGGCAAGAAAAATAGATTTTAAATAAAATATTTATAATAATATTTAAAAATAAAAAATCTCTCGTTTAGGATTTTTGCTTCAGGACAAAATTTATCTTGAGCCGGTCCCGCCTCTTGAATTGGCATGCCTATGAAATTGAAAACTCATGAAGTAGCCGTTAGTCATATTATCACAATTAAGTTTGCATGATATATTGCTGGTAAAGCTTGAGGAGCAAATTGTACAGGCTTGGAGCACATGATATCACTAATATGAGTCTTGTTTCTCTATGGGAATCTAGTTCCGTATTATGAGTACTGTATAATGCCATATATTCACCAATGCCTACCTTTAATCCGAAGGGGTCTAGCTATTTGTAGATGTTCTTATTTGAAAATTCTACTCTACCCTTCAACACTCGGGTGGTTCATTTTTAATTTACCTAAGAAAATGTTACATGTGCATATGTTACATATGCAAATGAAACACATACGAAACACATTGCATGTTTGTCAAAATATCCTTAGTCATGAGTCAATGAGTACATCCAATGTTCTAAATGTATTTGATCTATTTGATGTTTTTCACAATGTATTAGATTTTTGTATTTATTCACAGATTTCTTAAGATTCATGAACAAAGAAAAGAGGGGAGTTTGGAAACTCCACCACTGAATATTGATAATATTGATATTTTGTATAACTCTATTAGGCATGGAGTTTCTAGATGACAGTTAGTACTTTTTATATTTTTGTTTCCTTTTGTATTGAAGGGGTATGCCCTTTTTTGGAAATATACTCAATCTTTGGGATGGTCTACTTCTATTTCTGTATATTATCATTGAGAAAATGAAGACATAACTTACTCTTAAAAAATGTACATAAGTACACAGAATTAAATCTAATACTTTGGACTTTTTCATAAATTTCTCAAAACCCATGAAGAATTAAGATAAGAAATTTGTTCTCTTAGCCATATAAAGAAGATGAATGGTTTGGAATATAAATTAAGGGCCCAAAAGATTTTTTTAAAAAACAGGATTTTTTTGGGCCCCACAAAAGGAAAAAATTATCTTGAAGCACACTATGCCAGTGCCCTTTGCATTCAGGATCTGAATCACTTCTACTTCTTTGGATGTGTGAAAATAGCCTCATGTGTGGCTAGTCTTGGCCTCGAGTCCAAATAAATATGATACAAAGATAATAATCATACATGTAAATCATTTACACATATAAATGAATGTAGAATTTGACACGCTAAAAGAATCTCGATCCACGATCCATTATCCAATATGTATATTCCATTTCCAGTGTATCCTCTGAAGTTAGGTAGGCCGCATGTTCTAGTACAGCACTCGGAGGTTATGAACTTATGAGGTACATTGATGGGCGATGAATCATAGTAACTATCATTAATTACAAGATCATATCTGTCCTTTCCTTTGGAGGGCCAAACGGTCTCCCAAGATTTTAATGAAATTAAAAGATAGATCTCATCGTACACAATCTATTTTCTAATCAAGGAAACAGAAAAACATTTTTAAACATCTATTTGGTAACGAAGAAGTTACGGAGCTGAGGCCCATTGAACCCATATCAGTAGGAGAGCCTTCGGATGAAAAAGGTAAGAATTGACACATCTTTACCATTGAGGTAAATGGCCGAACTCTCAGATGGCTCAAAGGTCCACATTCTAATTGTTAAGCTCATCCAAGTTAGTGCCCAAAATTAAATCGCAGTACATTATGGTCAAGATTGTTTTTAATCTGAGATATAAATCCTACTGAGATGTAAATAATACTAACATGGATATTTTTATACTCTAAAAGGTAAAATGGTCATCTAAGATAGGTTCCGATATGCAATAGTTTTGACTAGTTCTATGATGACTTCTAATTTTATGCTTTTGAAAAACTAAAATTAAAGACTCCATGTTTTATAGTCTTTGTTTTTCATTCATTGCAACAATTTCGGGGTATGATGAGTTTCTACAATTTTAGATAAAAAGAAACTCAAAAATTAAAATAACATAAAATGCTAACAAAAAAACAGAATGAAAAATATCTAGGAAATCAATTTTCATTTTTAAGTGGAAAATGCTCCCCATAAGCATACCCTTATTAGAGAGAGAAAAGTAGATCCCTAATTCCCTAAAAATGACAACATGAAAGATCAAGTAAAATTCTAGGTGGTAAATTCTAGAATTTGGTGGTAATAAGATGTGCATCAATTTTACGTATGTTTCTCTTTATAGACTCACACAAATGGTTTGTTTGGTTAAAAATACTTGTACAATGAAATGAAGTGAAGTGAATATTGGAGAGAGAATAAAATACTAGCAGGATAAATCATAGTATCATGAAATTCTGCTTTTAGTGGCTTGATAAGGAGTACTCTTTTTGACTTTTTGGGTAGAAAGTAGATGGATTTTTATTTTTTAGTGACATGAGAATGTTGCTTTTTCACTTTTTTATTAAATGAATAAGAATATTTTAAAATTTTGTACTTCTGATATGACCAATATTCTTTTCTTGTTTAGCGAAAGGAGACTTTACTTCACTCCACCTTTCTAGTAAAGTGGCCAGATAAACTCAAGGCCCCTTTGTGTGAAATTGAATTCACAAGAGTCCTAGGTAAAATGGATATCAACAAAGAACTTATTAAATAGCTTATGGTGAAGGATATGAAGTAGAGGTAAATAAGAGAAAGGTATGGATTATAGTCCATTAGAAACTTAATTAAGCGGAAATAAAAAGGCCCCTTAGACACATTTGTACAACCCTAACTGTTTTGTAGCAAGCATTTCTTATGGAAATTTTCCTTATTAAAAATTCCTGATAACTAGAGCGGGTCATTTCTTATTTCCTATTTGTATCAAGAGAATTCATAAAAATAGCATTCTAATGTCACCTCTTATACAAAATTCTCAAAAACTCATCATTCAAAATGCTAACCGTCCATTTTAAAACTTCACATTAGGGATAAACTTTGGGGAATTCCAAATTGCTTCGAGAAGAAAGCTCCAAATGCCTGCAACCAACAAGCTCCAAAAGTAGCATCAAAAGAGTCTCTTATTTTTCTATGCTTATCATTTCTCCCTTTAATTTAATATGGCATTTTTTTTGTAAAATATGATATAGTTTGCAATACAAATCAAACATATGAATCTAGATTTCTGCATTAAACAATATATGATCTCAAATAATATAAAAGTGTATCTTGCGTCATGATCTTGATGATGAGCAAATCTCTTTTCTCAAATATGATTTTTTTCCTATCTCTCTTATCACCCACTCCAATATGCGTGAAGTTGATAGTTAGACTGGAAAACCATATATAGCCTTAGAGAGATTTCTTCCCATCAAAGAAATCTAATAAAGGTAGGTTTCTTTAATTCATTCAAATTAGCCAAAAAGAGTCTTATTTAATTGAGCTTACTAAAATTGAATCCAAAATAAACTTAGTAAAACCAAAAACCAATAGGGGAAAGTAACTTAAATTAGTGAGCTCAAACCCTGGATCCCAACAGTGTTGCACATGTGGTCATGAGGACCACTGACGTCCACCATTTTAATAAAGAAATAAAAAAAAGGGTTTTTTATCCTACGATTACCCCCAAACAAGTGATGTTTAAATATTCTCTATAGAGTTGTTTGTACAATAACTGCTGTGATATCGCACGGCATAGAACTAGGTGCAATAACGTACGACTTTAGAATATTATCCAATATGATGTGTGCGATATTGCACCGTTTTAAAATCTTGCATCTTAAATTTCGACAGCTCAAGGGCGATTGTTGGGTCTAAGGACAGATGTACGGGAAATATAAAAAGAAAAAAAAAACTTTTTTCCTATCCCATGCAAATTCATTTTTCCAAAGTGGTTGAAACTGCTATTTCATGGGCACATAGAATATGATAAAACAGAGTATCAGAGCTGCATGAATGCACACTCAACTTTGGTTTCAAACCGTAGAACACAAACGTGCCCAATGACAGGAGGAGGAGGAGGAGGATGATTTCAACAAAATTACCCCCCCCCCGCAACCGCATTTCCGTCAATACACGTACGAATCGTATTAATCCGGGCCTTCCGTCCTTGGTGGCCGCAAATATCGCTGACTTTTTAATCAGAGCCGGTTACGTGGCTGCCCCATCCACCAGCTACGGTCCGTACTCCATGACGTCACCACTACGTGGCATTAAATACGGCGGGGCCGTACTTCCGTGTCTCCCCCTCCATATAAGTGAGCCTTTCGGAGAGGGACAAACAAACAAGACAACCCTCTGGTTTTGTAGGGTTTCTCTTATCTATCTTGCTCTTTTGTCTCTCTATATCTCTCTCTCTCTCTCTCTCCCTCTCCTGGTGTTTGTGGTTTTGTTGAGTGTTTTGGCCATGGATGTTATGATGTCTGAAGAAGTGAAGATGGAGAAGAGGAAATCGATGGAAGAAGAGAAGCTGGAGACTGTTGATTTAAGTGGGTTGTCTTTGGATTCTCTCCCAGATCCATCTATAAACGTTGCATCCATTTTCAAGCTAGATCTCTCAAACAACAATCTAGTGGTATCTCTCTCTCCTTTGTTTTTGATCTATGCTCAAATCTAACGCTAAATCCTGGGTTCCTGCTTTTTTGTACTCTCTCTCGCTCTCTCTCTCTCTCTCTCTCTAAATCTTTCTCCTTGTCTATGCACAAATCAAAAAAAGAAATCTTGGGTTCTTGGCTTTTGTGCTTTATTGTCCTCTTTTAGCTCTCTATGTTGATGGGTTTTCTTCCAAACAACAAAAATAGGAGGAATGGGTAAATATAGGCATTAATGGGGATGGCAACGGTCCGATCAGATTAAAATTACATCCATCCCAATATGCATTCATTAGAGACAGATTTGATAGTGGGTCGGTTGAATTCGATGTGGATATGAGTTTTCCTGCTTTGACCGATCCAGGTTCAAGGCAGGTTCAGATTTTGATTTTGAGCTTGACCCACCTCGCCTATATATATGTAGTCTATTGCGGCTCGATGGATGAGTGAGTGGAGTTCGTGACAGGACTGGATCAGCCTAAACCTGAACAAGACGAGACCCATTGCCATCCCTGTTGGCATAGTAGCCCATGGTTTTAGTTTAATCATCCCTCAAAACATACTTTTGAAAGCTGTAACGACGTTTATTAAATCTTTGAAATGAAGTTTGTGTTTTTTTCTTAATGATTATATCTATGGAAGGTAGAGAAATTTTGGAAACGGGTGGGTTTCTACTTGTGTGGTAATATGTATTGATTTGTTTTCTTGGGTTTTGAGATTTTTTTTTTTTTTTTTATATATATCTTTTTGGAACCCATGTTGAAGTTCATCATCTTGATTTTGGAAGGATGTTTTTATATAGAGATGTAAACGGTTGCATATATATTAGGTGGTGGGAGTTTATATAACTTACAACTCCTTCGTCATGTGTACAATATTTTATCTAGTATTTGCATGTTGTTTTTAGACTAAGCTATAATATAATTGAATGCCTTCACAAAATATCTCTAGAGAGAGAGAAAAGAATAACTTCTCTTTAAAGTTACAATAGATCATCTCTCTCACATGTATAGTATAACATGTATATTAACTTTTCTCTCTCTCTCTGATCTCTCTCACACACACACAGGAAAACTCTTTTCATTTTATCACTTTTTCTTAGGTGCCCATGTTTCCATTTTGTTGATTTTATAAAACATCTAGTGGAGATCGAACTGTTCCTTTTGCTTAATGCCCACATGGGCTTTTCTTTTTTACTTGCTGAAGAGATTACTGTACGTGTTCAAAAGACATTCAATTCAAAGGAGACAAAATCACAACTGATATGAGTTTCTTTTATTCCTTTTGTTTGTTTTTTTAGAGTATTCCTGAATCCCTAACCGCAAGGCTGCTAAATGTGGTGATCTTTGACGTCCATTCCAACCAGCTCAAGTCACTGCCAAATTCAATTGGGTGCCTCTCCAAGCTCAAGGTGTTGAATATCTCAGGCAATATGATTGAAGCTTTACCTAAGACCATAGAGAATTGCAGGTTTGGATTTTAATTACCCTGGAAAAAAAAATTTTCTTTCATTATCATTATAATTATCATTATTTTTATTATTTTCAAAAACTAAGATGAGCTCAGTTGTGTGGACCCCAGCCATTAACGAAGAGCTAGGGCTCTGGACCACCCCATACTGCATGCCAATGTATCATTGGAAGTCGAGTCGGTGAGTCTAGCCAAGTGCCCAGTCAAACTCATTCAGGTTGACCAACTTGGGGACCTAATGAGCTGAGTTGACTCGGGTGATGAAGACGTGTCAGGCATGAGTTTTTAAACTGTGGACTGTTAAAAGTTTTGAAACCTGACTGGATTTTAATTAGTTTGGTCAGTCCAAAGGTTATAATTTATAAAAAGGAAACTAAAATAATAAAAAAAACAAAACCATCATTAATATTATTATAATTTTATTGGTCTGATTGGGATTATTGTCCCAACAATATTTGTGCCATTCGTTCTTAGGCCCTGGACCTGCATATGGATCTGGGCGCAGCCCATTGGGTAGCTTGGACTGAGCCTCTTTATTCTTTTGACCAAGTCAGAATTCATATTTAGGGCAACCTGTCTGAGTGAGTGGCTGGTGGGACTCATTGCTTGCTTGGCTTGGTGACTTGAGTCAAGCAAGCTTAATAAGAACAAGTTTTGAACCATGGGTAGCCTAAGTGCATGAGCCAGTTGATTAGTCACCTCTTGGGTGTGGACTGTGGAATACTATTTTAGTAGTGTACTTTCCATCAATAGCTAGGCACCTCTCCTCTGTAAAAACAATTGGCAATCAATCCTTGACTGTAGTGCCGATAATGAAGGTGACTGTAGTGCCGATAACGAAGGTGATGAAGGACCCCTGGGTGTAGAGTCCTGCTACTTGGATCGAACTTTGGGACCGATCCTTGGACCGGTCCCAAAGTTCGGTCCAAGTAGACTTTTTCCTGGGTGTAAGGCACTTCCAACTGATTGGTAATGGACCATTTCACACAAGGGTGGGTGTATGTATTTTATGCCCAACCCTGGCCATGAACAACCCTAAGTGGTAAGTGGAACATTCCTTCCAACTATCCATGGTGGAAGAGTCGTTTTCACCAAAAACATACATGCAGGAAGAGTCAAGATCCTCCATGTATATTGCGTCCAGACTCATGTACTTTTCACACTTTCATAGTCCTATATATGAGTGTGTTTTTACTTTTGAAGTGCCGTAGAAGAACCGCAATGCATGAAAGTCAAATTGTCCTAGTGGGAAAATTCAAAGTAGACTTGAGCACTTTAACATATGTTTTGTATAGTAGGAATACCGGATACATGAATCTAATTTTGAGATTTCCTTCTTTGACCACCAATTGTGAAGTAAAATGGAATGGAGACGGTCTCTCTTCCATCGTCCAATGGGCCAGACCTACTAACCTGGCAAGGATTGAAGGGTCCATTTTGGTTTGGGCCAAGATGGGCAGCAGGTCCAAGCTAGCCCCATAAAAAAGAGAGGAAGCTCAAGTCTGCATGTTAGAAACGGAGTTCAAATAAGGCTTGAGCTCACTAGCCCTTTTTTTTTCCCACCTCTTTCTATGCCATTCAAATAAAGATGTTAAATAATATTTATAAATATTTAAACACATGTATGTATATACCCATTTGCTCCTATTATACATGTGGGGCCAACCTAGTGATAAATCCGAATAGACCATGTAACCCCTTACTCCACCACCTCTATGTAATGGATCGCAGGGAGTTTGCATCGAACTGTTGGGACTAGATCATTGGGTTGATTGTCAATTTTTCATTATTTAGAATTGTTAGATTTGTGGGCCATAGATGAAGGGTGGTAGGACCATTTGATTGATTTGGAATTTGATATTTGAGGTAGTCCCACATAGATTTTTCCATCCTCGCCACTCCCATGATTTGTGGAGCCCCGGGTGGGTCCCAACCGTTGTATGCCCCAATAGGTAGGCAAGGATGATAAGCACGGGAGCATTTCTCATATAATTTAATAGATTATACATATGGTAATATTATGCTAAGAGGTTCCTCTCACAGATTTGTACGAGAGAATATTTCTACCACCACATGAGACCTCCATCATAAACCCAACCCCTTCACCCTTGTTATCTCCCCATGAATTAGCACTCACCATAAACACTAATATGAATGCCCACCGTTGGATTCGAGGCCATAAAGTTTAATGGTTCTTAAGTTACTTTTTTTATGAGATTTAGTTACTCTTTTATGAAATTTAAGTCAGCAGTGAGTGATTTAGATTAGTGTCAAATTTAAGGTGAGTATAGTTCATGGGGAGATAATGACTGTAAGGGGTTTAGATTCATCATGTGGTATCTCAACATAGTGGTAAAAAGGTTACTTTCCACACGTAAATATGTGAGATGTATCTCTAGACAAAATATAGCCCTACATAGAGGTACTTTGAACGGACTAGATCCGTATTGAATTAAAACCATCCCCAATTCAAGGAGGTAGATTTGTGCAATACACGGCCCCTAGCGAACCCGAGTAATATATTTATGTACTTGTACCAAAACAAGCCTGAGGTGGACTATCCCTTTGTCTTTCTCTTGTGCAAAAACTGTCCTCATTTGTTTCAATTTTGTAATAAAGAAAAATAAATCTTGTTAACGGTGCTTCAATGATAAATAAAATTTACATAGAATTCGTTGATTTGCTTAACAAAAAATGCTATTCATTATTTTTAATAATTCGCTTTTCTGCATCTTACTATTCTTCTTAACCTGGCTTGACTTCCTTTGTTTTTATCTTTTATTTTTTAAGAAATCTCCATGTTCATATCATAGATAGTCATTAAAGCTATGTTAGTTGGCTACATGAATTTTGTTTCACCATTCCCGTCTATCATGGGCCAAATCATCGGATAGTTTTATCTTTTAGGTCAATTGTTTGTTTTATAATAACTAGTGATAATGCTGATGATGATGCTCCAAAGGGCTTTGGAGGAGCTAAATGCCAACTTCAACGAGCTGACCAAGCTGCCAGACACCATTGGCTTCGAGCTGATCCACCTCCAAAAGCTTTCAGTTAATTCAAACAAGCTCGCCTTCCTCCCCTACTCCACCTCCCACATGATTGCCCTCCGTGTCCTAGACGCCCGCCTCAACTGCCTACGAGCACTGCCAGACGGCCTAGAGAATCTCATCAACCTCCAGAGCCTCAATGTTAGCCAAAACTTCCAGTACTTTGAATCCCTTCCTTACTCGGTCGGCCTCCTCATCTCCCTCGTTGAGCTTGACGCTAGCTACAACCACATCAAATCTCTCCCTGAATCCATTGGATGCCTCAAGAAGCTCCAGAAGCTCTCCGTTGAGGGCAACCCCCTTGTCTCCCCTCCCATGGAGATCGTCGAGCAGAGCTTGGAAGCAGTAAAGGAGTATCTCAGTGATAGGATGAATGGAAAGGAAAGCAGCCCCTCTAAGAAGAAGAAATCTTGGGTTGGCAAGTTTGTCAAGTGTGGCACGTTTAATGGGAAGATGGTGAATAATAGTGGGGTGAGAAATGAGGATGGTGGGTTCCTCATGTCGGATTATCGGTCCATCGACGGGCTCGCATCACCCAGGTATATGAGCATGTTCTCGCCTCGCCGCCTGTTTTCACCCAAGACCTACTTTGCTAGGTGAAATTAAGAATGAATACTGGATGCGCAAGGGACATGGGAGGAAACAGTTATATAAGATTAGGGTGTTTAATTAGTACATGTGCCTATGGTGTTGTGAAGATTTTCGTTTAAAAAAACTTGAGACAGGTTTCTCATTTATCGTACGGGCCTTATGTGATCATGTCACCATGATCTGTTTTCCTTATTTTGAATGTATCATGTATCTCATATAGTTATGATCATATGGATGTTTGTAAGATTGGAATCATGTATATTTTGTTAGGATGGCTTACAGTTTGTTCTAGGATTGGAATCATGTATATTTTGTAAGGATGGCTTACAGTTTGTTCAGGGATTGGAATCATGTATATTTTGTAAGGATGGCTTACAGTTTGTTCAGGGATTGGAATCATGTATATTTTGTAAGGATGGCTTACAGTTTGTTCCCTTCCTCTCCCTCTCTCTCTCTCTCTCTCTCAAGTAATTGATGGGATAAGAGCATAAGAATAAAATGAAGATGATTCTTCTGTGCTTTTTGATAAGCAATAACTTGTAAACTTAGCTAAAAGAGTGATGAATGGTTTGATTTCTCTTTTAGCTCCTTGGGTTATTCTGGAAAACTTAATTACTTGTCATTTATGATTGTTTTGTTAATTTATTTCTTCAAATAACAAGATGTGGTACATGATTTATCAGATTCAGGAAACCGTAGTTACTTTCCTGACCAATCTTTTACAGAGTTCTGATGAGGGTCTCACCGTTCATTTTAAAGGTCTCCACCAAAGTGGAAAGGTTTCGCACTAACCCCAAAAAGTGGGCTGTGCCCAACTAGAACTATTGACTGGCATCCATGGATATGAAGCCCAACAAGAAGTGCAGTTCTCTCACTTTCTCCAGCTTCATCCACTGGGCAGGAATTCCCATCTTCCCATTTTCCTCACTTTCTCTGGACACCCCCGAAAGCCTCTGATTGGTATATAAACAGGTCAGGTCTAGTTGTATATATGCTTAAAGCCCAAATAGATTCTCATGAATATTTCACAGAGGGACTGAGCCCAAACTTAACTTTCTGCCCCAATGGGCTTCATCTGGGACTGAAGATTAGGCATAATTAGTTCTTAAAAACTTGATTACTTGACAAGGAAAGTTATTGAGTTGGTCAACGAGTCTGACTTTGTACTCAATTCTGATTCAATCAGACCCATTTGACTACACCAACTTCATATTTTATCAAGCCCCAAAAACTCCAGTCGTCGCCTTCATTTTAGCCTTATTCCATCAATCTGGGTCCGCTTCGGCTTATTGAATTTCATTAATACAAAATGAAAATGACATTTATATATCAATTTACAATCAAATAATAGCATCAATAGTAAACATAAATAGAAAAGACCATAACTTGATCATGTCCTAGTAAGGCCTAGCTCCAACATAATTCCCTGGCGGGTAGTATTCGCAAGCAATGAAAGTGTTCTTGTCATCACAAACGATCTTGGCGCAGCCCACATGCTCAGTTGTCCGCCAGATGATCTGGGTGTAGTGCGAGCAGTCCTCGCCGGAGCAGGAGTTGTTGTTGTAGTGATAAAACTGCTTTTCGGCCACCCATGCGCTCACTGCATCCTTTGCGCTCCACCGGTGCCCTTCCCCCCAAAAGATGTTCTCACCGAATGCATATCCCGGCGAGTGCACCAACTTGCAGTCTCGGCGACGCTCATTTGCATACACACGTGCAAACCTGGCCAGTAGAGGCTCCCACTTGAGCGGTGGCACCCCGACCGCCCTCCGAGCGTTGTTGTGCCCGTCGACAAATTGTTTGATCATTTCGGTGCGATTAGTGACTCCATAGGTGGTGCTAATTAAGCTAATGAATAAGGTAAGAGTCATTAGGGAGAATGAAGATAGTGAAGCCATTGAGATGATGAGAAAGGTAGGATGTGTAAGGTTTGTGTTGTGAACTTTTCTTTTTGAGGGGTTTGTGAATGTAGTAGATAGGATGGGAGGGTGAGTTGTTAGGGTTTTGTGCATATATAGAGAGAGAATTGGATGGAAATGCATGGAATCTTATCTGCTTTCTTGTGTTTCTTCGGGGTTACGTGAGGTGGCTGTGGTCTTTATTCATGGTGTCATTTTTGTCGTTGGAATTCGGTGGAGGAGTTTGAAGATTATGGTTTAAGGAAGGTGGCGGGAGGTTTTTAATACTATCTAGTCTACTTGTTTTGAGGATGTTTTAGTTGTTATGTAGGACTTTTGGTGTATAGTAATCTATAATGATGAATATGCCCTTGACCCAAGTTAAGTAGTTCCGGGTCCTCTGCTAGAGGGCATGTTATTGGGGCCCATTTAACCCTATTTAGGGGGGGTCGAGTTTGGGTCAGGTTGGAACGCCAACTTGACCTGTTTATTTAGTTGGAACATCTTAATTCTCAAACCAATCAACTTGAAAGTCAAAAGGGTGAGACCCAAACCCTTAATTAAGAGGCTGGGTTATTTGGTTAGAATCGACGGGTCATATGCAATGAGTTTGGCTTGGTTGGATTTAGGTTGGGTTGCCAATCACTTGGTGAGTATAGATCCAGTTAATTGGATGTATTTATGGTTAGAAATGTCAACTCAAACCCAACCCTAATAATAAAAGGTCGATCAGGCCAAGTAGTTACCAGCTCCGTGCAGGAATTGCCACCTATAAGGCTATAGCCCCACTAGGTAGAATTTTGATTTTTTATTCTTACATAGCTTTCTCTAGTGGGATTCCAATCAGAATGAGAAATTTAGTGAGAGCAGGTTGAACACTTGGAAACATGTAAATGTTCAACGACGCCAGGTTGACCCATTTAGGTGGATAGAAAATCTCAATCCAGCCCAACTTGAAAGTCTAATGGTGAAAGCTAATACGAGTCCACCTGATTGAGAAATGGGTGACTTGAGAGTTAGCACATCCGAATCTGGACCAGGACTAACCTAGATCAAGGCTTTAGACATGAATATCAATGGGCCAGAGATTTCAGGCCTAAAAGACCCAAATCCATATCCAAGCCCACCTAAATGGACCAGTTTCCTACCCGGATCCAGGCCCACTGGAATCCTTAGTTATCTACCATAAATTAAGCAACTGCTACACGCATATATGAAGCAACTGTTACAATAGAGAAAGCATCTCAAGGCACTGAAGTGTAAAACAAATGATGTCTCAGTCACCTTTCTTAGAATTCACACAACTTCTCGAGCTCCTAATCAAAAGAACCCAAGGCCCCATTTCATAATCATATACAACTCATGACATGCTTATTGTATACATGGCAGCCTACCCCTTATCATCTCAGCATCTTAGCTACAAAGCAAACAACACCTGAAAGCATTCTAACACACTTCATTCCAATTCTTCCCTAGTTAAAAGCTAACACAACAACCACCTCACAAACACAAGAACAAGACACAAAAGGTTGTTTCATAGCTTGCATTGCTCAGTTCTCCTCTTGACTAACATCTTCACACCAATCCCAATGGCTCCATCTTCACTCACCATAAGCATTTTGTCCTTAATCTTGCTGCTTTGCTCGATAAACACAGTCGATGCAGCCGCTAACAAAAAGGAGATGATCAAACAATTCATCGAAGCTCACAACAGCGCCCGGAAAGCGGTTGGGGTGCCACCCCTCAAATGGGAGCCCCTCCTTGCCAAATTTGCGCGCATCTATTCGAACCAGCGGCGCCACGACTGTGCGCTGGTGCACTCAACTGGTTTGGCCTTCGGCGAGAACATCTTCATCGGCCAAGGGCGTCGTTGGACAGCTCGGGACGCCGTCAATGCTTGGGTGGCCGAGAAGCAGTTCTATCACTACTCCAGCAATACCTGCTCCGGCCCCGACTGCACCCACTACACCCAGATCGTGTGGCGCACCACCGAGCTGGTGGGGTGCGCCAAGATCATTTGTGACAATGGTAGCAGCTTTATCACCTGTGAATATTATCCCCACGGGAACTATGTTGGGGCTAGGCCATACTAATTAAGGTCATTTAGCCTGAATCCAAATCTCTTGCTGTCTTGCATCATAAAAGATAAAAAAGGTTGTGACTTCCAATTAAAACACTCAATTAGAACATGCAAAAGGATGAGTTTAAAACTGAAAGAATATTAATTGAGATGGTGTGTTTTAATTGATAGCCACAACTGTTTTTTTTTTTCTATTAAGCCTAGCATCAGGGGATCCAGACTCTTGTGGCCATAAGTAGTAGTTGGTGTATGATGGGATGTGACATGTGCAGATGTGGTATACAAAAGAATTTAAAATGCTAGTTGGGACAGCACGCAGCATCCATTGAAGAGTGCCTAGCTTTGGTGTTCTTTAAGTATGCAGATTGCACCATTGGTTGGCATTTTAGTTGTGCAGTTATTCTTTAATTGGTTGTTCATGTACATCTCATATTGTTGTATTTTCAATAAACACATAAATAAACATTGTTATTGTTAATGAGTCTTCTTCCTTCTTTTTTTCAGTTTTGATGATTTGCTCTGCTCTTTACATATAGAATATGTTTAGTGCTTCGCATGTTGCCGGGATTGTCAAGGGTGGATACAGATATTCTATTAGGACTTGTTTGTTTGCCTAAAATGAATAAGAGTTGAATATATATATATAATTTTTTTTGCGCTATCAGAGAGGCTAGACTAATCTCTCCGGGCCTAGACGGAAGCCGCGTAAACTTCCATATAGCCTCATTGTGGTAGTACAATTTCGAACCCACAACCTTCGGGTGCAAACCGTGATCCTAGGTCAACATAGTAGAATATATAGGAATGGTCAAGTGAGCCCCACCTTAAAGAGGGATATGAGGCGATCAGGTAGCGACGTAGTTGCAACCATCACTTTTAAACTAGTCCATTTCCCACCTCTGCTTGATTCATTTTTTAATAAAAGGAAGATAACTTAATGGTCCTTTTATGAAGTTCAGAAAAAGAGTCTTCCAATTATATATTAAATTAATGAAACAAACACACCCTAAATGTGCACTTTTACACAACCGCTCTCTACATATTCCATTTTCACGAGAGAAGAACTTTACATTTCTTACCCAACCTCAAAGATTTCTCTATTAAGGAAAATTGGTTCAATTTTTTTTTTAACTTTTCTGCAAGGAAAATGCGTCGCATCAAATAACCAAACAAGGGCTACACAAAAAGTTTAAAAAAAAAAATCCCTGCATAAATGCATCCTAAGGCTGTTGCCATAAAATACGAAAGTAGAGCATACTTTTGAAATTCAAATTGTCTCGCGGCACAGCCTGCCTTCTTTAATTGATGATTAGAATTTCACTCCAATCATATGTACAACCTACGCATTCAATTTGAACATGTTTGGGTCACTGACCCTTTTCACTTTCGAGTTGGATTTGCAAGAGTTCACAATTCCAGCCCAACAAATGAATTGAGTCATGAAAAGATTACGTGCTATTCAATCTGCCAATTTGAACCGAACCCAACTCGACTCATCTGTTTTATATATATATATATATATATATATATTTATATATATGTAAATTTATCACGAACTGCGCTAGACCTGACATTTCCTATGCAGTAAGCAAATTGAGCTGGTATACAAGTAATCCCCGTGATGAGCATTGGACAGATGAGATCCAAGTAGTCAAATACTTGAAGACGACCATTGATCTTGGTTTGCACTATGAGAAATATCACACGGTACTGGAAGGGTACAACGATGCTAACTAGATATCGGACATTCTTAGGAATTTAAGTCCCCGTCTGGTTATATATTTACATGTGGTACTGCGGTATTCTCACAAAAAAAATTGGATCCTCAAGAACTTTGGCATAAATCTAAAACTTAATAAAATCGGAGAATTAAGCTAAGTACTAAAATAATTGGACCCTAACTAGTGTGGATTCACAAGGGGAATCCACAGGTGTGTGGCTACGACCCAATGGATGTGCCTATACTATCTCATGGATTTCTCTTTACCACTTGAAATAGGTACATTGCCACACCATTCCAAGTGAACTTTGACCCAATTTTGCTGCAAAGATTTTGAGTCCGATCATACAAAGAGCTCAAATCATCCGTTGTGTGGCCTCTAACAAGCTTTCGATGAGCAGGTTGTGTGGAACTCACCGTGACGCTCATATACTCATGATCCGAACTATTAAACTTAAAGCGAAGCCCCTATGATAGCACAAAATATTGATTACAAATACAACACACAAGTTTTTTTCATTTGAGTTGATTATGAGGTTTTTGTGTAACCAATCAAAAGCTAGTTCACACCCCAATTGAAGTGAAATAGAAACTCTTTATGGTACCATAATAGATCTCTGTGATATCAGCGGCCATGATCTATAAAATCCTGGTGTGTGTGGGCTTTGAAAAAGTGGAACGTTTCTCCACTTTTAAAAGTAGGAGCAAGTTATGTGGACTCATACACATATATTTTGAATTTCCTGATAACTGTATCGAAATACCCCTAATGGTTACAGGTATTTTGTCAGTTGAAGTTATTTCAGACCAATTATATAGAATCACAGCTAATACACAGAAATCCATGGAAAATACATCTCTTCTTCATATGTTTCCTCACATCTTCAATAAGTTTCTCTATCCTTACATCATCAAATATACTGAAAGGAAAACATTTGCAGTTAGTTGACCCCAGCACTCTTCCTTGCCCAGGAAGATCTCTTCCTCCTAAGTTTGAGAAAACCTTCAGAAATTTCCAGCAGACACTGATGGCCCTCTGCCTGTCTCCATCCCTAATTCTAACACAAACACTATGCCTGAACATGAAACCATAGAGACCCACATTGCCAAATGGACTCCTCCAAGGTACCGCTGACTGGGCAAGTCTGTCTTCACCTTGACAGGACAGATTATTACAAGGACTTTGATTGGTAAAATCCACAACAAAACCACCCTTCAACTGCTGGAGAGACTAGGCCCCTAATCTGTTGGAGTCTGCCTAATGACTGCTGCTCCCTTTGTGTCACAAATCCGTCCAAGGCAAAACGGAAAACTCTGTGGAAGTTGTATCAACGGTTCGCTTCCACAAATTCCCTTTATCGCCTGTCCCAACACGTACCCCAAACCGCGAGCAACAGGAACAGCAACAGCATTCCCAACTTGTATATATCTAAAACATTAGCAAGATAATTAAAATAACGCTTGGAATTATTTGTTACAGATTTGAACTTTCTGATTTTTGTTGTGCCGCCACAGCATGAATGAATACCACACAACTAGAAAATTGTTGCTGCAGCCTTTCCCTACTCAAGTTAATAACTGTTCAGGACCACGGTTCCTCCCTTTTCCGGAACTAGAGGTCTTGAGATCGACTCCCAGCTCCCTCCTCTATAAGAACCGAAGGTTGAGTCTACTTGTGCTACCACCTGGGGCCACAGGGGTTCTACCCGACTTCTCTTTGGGTCCGAAGGGATTAGTCTACCCAAAGAGTTTGGAAACCCTCCGTTATAAAAAAAATAAAAAATAAAAAAAAGGGGTTGCACAAGAATGATACCTCTCTTTAATAGGCCCATACAACTTGTAACTATCAGGAAAGCCTTGCAATCTGGCATTCTCACGAATTGTGAGAACCCTGTCCTGTTCGGGGTGTAAGATTACCTGCCAAATTCAAAAATAAGAATGCAGATTTAAAAAAAAAAGGGAGAGAGATTCAGAGAGAGAGAGAGAGAGACTTGGTTATGTGGTTCAGCTCTTGTCACCACCGTTGCAACGGTCTCATCATACCAAAGACGTCCGAAAGGTCTTTATAAAAATACAATGAGTCAATAATAATAGATAATAGGGAAAACTAAATCAGAACATTCCAAGTAAAAATGTTGGAATAAATAAGTCATACTTGGGAGATGTCCCTCTGACAAAAGACATTGCATAATCAGGGACCTACAATATAAAAGAAATGTTAATGATAATCAAGCAATAAAAGACACCATGATCTTAGTAATGAACTAACCGTTTCGATATCATTTTTGTACTGTTGGGCCTAAATTCTTTTTTTGTCTATAATTCTCTAAAGAGCAAATGAAACCAACAATTATGTAGAATCAAACCCTAAAAAAGGCATTACCAAAGGTTTCCCAGAGGGTAGATAAACCCTTTCAACGTTGGGATCCCACTGCACTTTTTTATCTGCACCAAAAACAACACCAGGCAGATCTCGAAAATTTGCTCCCTGAAAATGAGTGAAATACTAACATGAGAATTGCATTTATTAAACAAAAGCACAAGTTGTCAAGGAAAAAAGATGAAGCATTTTAAACCTTTCTTTTCGGAATTTGACAGACTCGTTGATAATCATCATCATTCAAACAGAGTGGTCGATGATCATATAGAATCGCTTTCTGTAAACTCTTTTTCCGAGAAGAATCACCACAATCATCAAAATCTGAAAGTAGCTTAGAAGTTAAAAGGAATGAGGGACCAATGTAGACATTTCAAAGCTCTAATATATTCCTTAAGACAAATACAATCAATCTGATAGAATGAATGACTATATGAAACAAAACACAGAAGTATGTAATGATAATGTTACACTATAGGAAAGCGATGGATTAAGTTTGAGAAGAAAATCACAAACTCATTGGCCTAGATAATCAATAACATTCCACCGCAACTCATTGGCCAAGGGAATCAAATACACTTTCAATAACAGCATCATAATGTTTAAGGTGATATGTTGTGAAAAAATGACACCAAACAATCACGGACATCTGATAATTTGCTTGCATAAAAATAACACAAAAGGAAATAAGCAATAGATCATAGGAGTTTGTAAAAGTTAATCAGTTAAATTCAATTAGCAATTTGAAATTAAAAAATAAATAAATAAAATATAAAATATAAAATATTTTATTGATAAATTGTCATGAACAACGCAATGTGTTGAACTGCATTTCAAAAAACTGCTAAAGTCTAAACAACAGTATACCAAATTAACATAGCTCTATCCAATATCAACTTCGCGACCGCTTCAAGGGAATCTGGGTTTTTCGGTGTTCATACGATACAATTTCAACATTTGCACCTATGTTTCTTCAAATTGTGTTTTTCGAAATCTCTGAAAGAGGAAGTTGATTCGTGACAACAAAGTATAGAAAGGAAATGCATCTTTAATTCTCATTTATAGGAGACAATCTAGAGTAATTATGGCAGACACTGAGGATTTTGATCAGCGGAACTATGTCTGCTCCGATGTTATGATTATTGTTTCCCACTTTAGTTGTTGTAGATGGTAATTTTCATTATGCGACATGTATTTTCTCCAATCGAAAAGAACTTTTATTCCAATTTGAATAAGAAACACTACACAATTTTTGGCTTGAATTTCATATTTTTCTTCAAACAGATTTCATTATTTTATTTCTTAATCGATTATGCTTCTTGTATGTCATAGACATATCTTGCAAAAGTCCATGCTAGAAGTGTTTGTTTAGTGCATTTAAGTCATTTCAATTTTCATGTATGGGTTGCAAATTCAATAGTACTAATACACACATTACTTGTATAAGGGATAATGGTAGAAAATATGTGTTGAATGGCTTTTGTCCTATTTGCAAACTCAAAACATGTCCCCATCCACCACAACAAAATGCTGTTACAAGAGGAAAAATAAATAAATAAAGGAAAGCATCTCCTTTATATCACAAGGTGCTTGTTGCATTGTATCTGAGTTATATTCCACTACACTCTGTTTTTCTTTCCTCCAATTCTCATAAATATAACTTATAAAAGACTTTTTCTATCAATATCAAGCGTATCAATGCGAATGTAAAAGAAAAAACTAATTGTGTGAAAGGAGAACAATGCTATGAGAGCAATTTAAATCAGAAAGAACCAGCAGCAAATTGTCCACAATCAGAAATATAATACAAACAAACAAACAATGAAACAGTAGTGATATCATAGCATAATTTAGTTCGTCAACAAGGTGGGATCATGAAACACCTATTGGGCAAGATATGAGAACTAGAACACTACTTTTACTCCTCAATGTTCAAAACGCATATGAAAAACTGACACTCCTTTTACTCATCAAAGTTCAAAACCCATATGAAAAACAATGATTGCATTACACACATGAAACTCGATCTATTCACCTCGCTTGAATGAACGTATATAACGCTGGAAGTCTGTTGTTGGTGCTTTATCATATGGCATTTCATCTCGACATTCATCATTTGTGACCTAAACATCGCAATAAACAGGAGTAAGAAATGTAATAATTAAAAAAAGATTCCAAGAAAAGGAATCCAACTTTTCTGTACCAGCTAAAGCCGTACTGCATACCGGTGGAAGGTCTGAAATAGCATCCCCAAGAAGCAGAACCTTTTCCAAATTGCATTGTTTGTCTTTATCGTATGCAACCATATTTTGCTGGATGGGTGTTAAGAAAATTAGGACAAATGAGACATAATTACGACAATAACAATTATGATAACAATAAGATGACAACAATGAAAGTATTCAAAAAATAATGCCGCAAACACATCCTAACCTCAAACTCACTGGCACTATTTCCTCGAGACACAACATCATGTGTTGGAAGTGGGTACGGAGGTAGTTTCTGCATAATAAAAGAAATAGAAATCAAGAGTTTATCATCCATTATAAATGCAAGAATTATATACAATGTACGGTGCGAACATGAACGTACAACAATTACCTCAGTTGGTTGTGCACCCCATAGAAACACACGCATCCGAAATTGGGGAAGGCCATAACATCCTGCTGCCATCATACCTAATCTTGCCTGATAATTCATACAAACAAGGCGGCACAAAGCGTATCTACCAAGATGACCACCAGCAAACTTCAAAATATCCACAACGTTTTCCATCAAAACAAACTTTGGCTTAAGATACTCAACAATGTCCATGAAAGCAACCATTTGTCGATTCTTCGGATCCTCTAATGGTGCTTTGTAATTCCTGAAACGATTAAATCCACTAATACCCTGACATGGGGGGCCACCACATATTACATCAACATCGCCCTACAATAGAATTAAGGAAAACATATTATTTCATTTCCATAACATAACAATGAGACAAACTATAAAATAATTATCCATCACAAAATATTACAACATTTAGATGATCCGCCCTCTCAACAGAAGACCTACTTAATACAGGAAGAGGATTTCTATGAAAATGTTGTGAATCGCAATAAAGATCAAATATTTAAATTGATGATCGCATTCCTGGAGGCCTATGATCGTGCAGCGGTCTTAATCCATGTGTGAGGAGTCTCATGAAATTGTGAACTCAAACAGTCCTCAAGTCACAAAATTTACATCATTCAGGGACTGTTTTGAGGAAATGCAAAGAAACAAGGGGGTTTTATGCAATTTTCAGACAACTCAGATGCTGAAACAAGACAAGACAAGTAGGCAAACTACGCCAATTGTTTGGAGGGTCAAATACATACCTACCCACTGGAAACTGTTACACCCCGACCCGGACTAATCATGATTAAGACTAATGAATTGAGATTAATGCTAATTAAGCAAGGATAATTGGGTTAATCAAGATTAATGACCAAAGAAGGACAAATCAGTCTCAAATGATGCAATAAGCATAATGTAATGGATTTGAATGAAATTGAATTGGTTAAAATGAGTTTAGACTCAAACAAGGTAGGCTAAGGACTTTTCCAAAAATACGGGTTTTCACGTATTTCGTCAAATAAAGAAACTCTTGATACCATCGTGTGTATCTCTAGGAGTACATTAACTTTCATATTAAACGCGATTCCATTTGACCTCAAATGGACCAAATGAGGCATCATTTGACTCAAAGTGTAATTAGGCCTATTGAGAGGGGGTTTAGTGTAAAAGGACCACATATTAGAATGAAATGAGTTCATTCTTCATTTCACCTCAAGGAACCCTAGGCAACTCTCCATCTTTCTCTGTTCTTCTTCCATTTTCTTCGTCGATAGTGAGGTTAGGAGAGATTCAAGGGACTTTTGAGGAGTTATCTTCATCTTCTTCTACTTCCCTAAGCCATTCCTCCATTTTTGAAGTGAAGAGCTTGAGAAAAATCTCAAGATTTCCTTTCCTTTGAGCTACAAGTGAGTACTTGCAACTTTAAATGAATTTCCAAGTTACAATCAGTGATTAGGCATGGTTTCTAGCATAGATAACTTATGGGTTGTGTTTTTGGTTGTTTTTATGGATGAGGGTTTCAAAAGGTGACATTTGTGTTAAATCAAGCTAAGGAAAAGGGAGCTTATTGTCAAATAACTTCAAGAGAGGCAAGTATAAGCATTTCCTTGTGGCTAATGTTAATCATTGTAGAAGCTTATAGAGTTTCCATGGGTTTTATGCATTTTCCATTGAGTTTTGGATTTATTATGGATTCAACGATATAGTTAATGAATGATTAAGAGTATTTGTTTGTGAATGAATGTTGTATGAGGAGGGAACAGGAGGTTCCAATGCTCATTGCAGGTTGTGGAAATGGATGATTGGAGAAATGAGAGTAAAAGAAGGAAGAAAGATCAGAAGTTCTGAAGCTCGAAAAATAAGTTTCTGGGCGTAGGCAGCTAGCCGCAGGGATAACCGCCTGGCTAGCCACCAGAAATCCTCAAAATGGTCAGTCTTTGGAAAGCTGACCGTGAGCTGACCGCTGTATTGCGGTTAGCCGAAATTGAAATTTCGGCTAGCCGCCAGGTAACTGCAACGCTAACCGTGGTTGTGTCAGAATTTGCATAGCTTTTGGAAAGCTGACCGAACTCAGTTCGGCTAGCCGCCAACTCGACTTCGGCTAACCGCCAGGATACTGTTAGGGCATTAACTGTGAGCAAAAATTTGGGTTTTATGTGGATTTGGAGTACCACTTGTTAGTGCAAGTGCTCTTTAATTGGTATTAAGACCAAGCATCCATGGGTGATAATTACGGGGACTATAATAATACACAAATTAAATGTATAAATGTGATGACCATCGAGAATAACACATGCATTTGAAAACCAATGATTACACACAAATGGTTGTTTAAAATTGAGATAAGATTGAGTAGAACCATAGGTGGTTAATAATTCTCTCATTGTATCATTGTGATCCAATCTAATGAGATTGGTGTTATTGTTATCCCCTTTCCTTTATCGTGAATGGAATAATTGAATTGAATTGAATCCATAAGAGGATTGCTTACTATTGACCCTTGAGTCTGGCACTACTTAGCTATTGTATTAGAGCTCTAAATGAGTTCAATGAATTAAAGAATGACTAATCCTACTGCAGGAGATGGATTTTGGGGCGTTCCGGAACTCCGTGGTGATGCTAGTTGTCCCTGACCCGGACACTAGTAAGTCCCACCAATTCTGATCAGATATTTGGGTATTGATTGATGCCTTCCATTGGAAGATGAATCCTCCCTTTGAGGGGAGATGGTGATTAAAATAAAATATAATGAAATGAATCCTTCCTTTGAGGGAAGATGGTAAATGAAATGCAATGAATACTATGACAGTAGCCATCTTGTACATGTTTATTGATTGACTTTATGTCTACCTATTGTTATTGTAGAAACTGTCTAGACTTCTCTAGAATTGGAATTGTTAATGAACAGATTGGATGAACTCAATATGAACGTATTAACATATAATTGCGAGAATTGTTTATACATTGTTTAACCGTCGTATTCATTAGTATTATTCATGGCATTACAGGCCCGATTGCCCCTACCGGTCCAGCAGCTCCCCCGGCGACAGCGGAGGAGACCGCTCCGGTTCCACCAAGAGGATTGATCGAATGGAATAGGCGAGATACCATCTGAAATGGGTATCCGAGTACAAAATGGGATTGGAACATTTTGAGAAATGTTTTGAGAAAATGTTTGTAAATTCATTTTGAAATGTAATTATTTTTCATCTGCAAAGTATTTTTGGATAAGCAGTGTTTCACGAACAAACGTTGGGATTGATACATGTATAAGGACTTTATTTTTTATACATGTAAATCGTAAATTGATATCGTCAAATATAAATATTTCCGCAAAGTTGTATATATGATAGGTATATTGAGAATGTTATCCCTTGTGGATTCCGTTTTAAATTCGGTTAATTCGGAGTTCACGGGAGAAAGTATGACCTCACGGCTCAGGGTTACCGGATCTCGGGACTGGGTCGTGAGAGAAACCCACATCACTAAGGTCGCCAATGAGTCCCTTGGTTGATCATTGAGTGTTCTTAATCAAAAGGTGGGCCAAGTGTGCCCCACAAGACATCTTGTACAAGAAGCATGAGACCAGAATTTTGGAAATTACTTAAAATTTCATGGATTTTCTCCGAATCAGTTAATGATTTCCTTCCTTTCGAGTTTCATTAGATAGCAAGTAGTGATTGGTGGCTAGAGATGTAGATTTGATTGCCAATTCATTTGGATTTTAAGAAGTTTGTGTGTGCACAGTCGATTATCCATAGACAGACACAGTCAACAGTGCAACTTGCCTTTATTTCACTATTCTTTTCTTTGCTCATTTTAGCAAATGAGGTGTTGTTAGTGTTATTTCAGTAAGAATGAGGTACTAGGATTTTTAGACAACTGCAAGTGGGGATTTCTTTTATGACTTTATATGTAGTGTGGGTGCAGACTGTTGTGGTAGTGCACAGTTCAGACATTGTAATTAAATAAGAATCAGGTAATTGCATTGGATCTGTGCCTTTCCTCTTTACATCAGTTCCTCTTATTTAGTGGTGTTTGTGTGAAAGAAACGATTGCACTTGGTGATTCAAATTTGAGACCAGTTTGTCATGCAGTAGTATGGAAAACTTTGTTTTAATCAATCAACGGAACCGTAAAGAGGGATTATGACCTTTACATACACTTAACAGTCATAATCCTAATATAGAAAAATACAAATCAAAACCTACTTCTAAATCAAATAAAATCCACTTACTAAAGAATCTCCTACAATCAATCTGAAATCAATCCAAATCAAACTAATTTAAAGATTTCCAATTATTTCAAACTCCTAATGAAGTTGTTGTACTATTGGGCCTATGGATTGGGCCCAAAGGGTGGTCAACCCATCAACAAATGGTCTATCCTGCTCACTAAGGCTGATCCATAGCAGGCCAATACATCAGAACCTACAGTTATCAATTAAAGAACACCGAGAATTTCCATTTTTAGACAAATAACACAATAGGCCATAGCAATAATTAGACACCAGCAAGGCAAATAACTTACAGGAAGAGGTAGGATGTTTGATCTGTAACCATTGGAGACAAAGTCACAGATTTTTTCCTCACATTTGCTGCAGAGAAAATGAAAATGAAAGGTAAATAAATAAATTAAGACTTCATGTCATAATAAGATTAGCACATTACCTTAATATCTCTTTAGCACACATACCACTAAGCTACACTGCAAAAGCACTCTGCTTAATGTTCCCCACCCGAGCTTACCACCATTTTAATGGAACTGGAGTTGCTCAGGTATCACCCATAACAATGCAACTAAAGAATAAGTTCGTTTTGTGAATAAAAATAAAAAAGGTGGATGAATTGATTTATTCACATTTTATAGTAAAAAAAAAAAACCAACCTACTCAAGTTGCGCAATGATTAGTTCATCCCACTATAAATAAATAAGAATAAACTTAACTTCAAGTTGAGATTTTTGTTGATAAAAAGAAAAATGGACATATGAGGAGGAAACTTAACTTCAAGTTCACCTCTAGCACTTCCCTTTACGATGAGGAAACTTAACTTTAAGTTTTTTTTCTTAATTGAAATTTTTTTTAACGATCAATGAAGTCTTCAATCAAAGATCGTTAATTTCCAATTTGTTGTATTGAAACCAAATAGAGCTTTCCTATTATAAACTCTTCACGGATAATTTCGCGTTCATAAATTCCATATATCCTACTTAGCAGGCACATTCCAATTATGTTTACTTGTTCCTGTTTCTTCATGCTCCGAGATTCCATTCCATACAACAAACTGGTTCCACAATCAAAGTGAAAGATTACATCACACTTCATGAGCTTGTCTCAATGTAGCTCACCATCTTTCAGTCTATTTTGTTATATCTAACTCAAACCCTCGATCCTTCCATTCAATTTTTCCGAATAAGACCTACACACAGTAATACTAACGAGTGCTGAATTTTGATGATATTAACTCTTCTACCCCACAATCTGGAAAAACTACACTCCTTTCTTTTCCATTTACATATTTAGACAATTACTGTATTTGATTAATATTAAGAAAATGAGGTAACGTCCTTGTTAAGCATAACTTTCAGCCACTGACTATGATACTCGCATACTTCAAAACAGGGAATATATCAATGACATAGTGCATCCTACCTCAGTTTTTTTCTAGACTATGTGTCTCTGTTATATCCACTGTTATAAGAATCCTATGGCTCATATCACAAATCCCAAATCATGAAAAAAGAAATTTAAAAAAAAAAAAAAAACGATTCATATCTATTGAACAAATCCCCTTTACAAATGAATCTTATGATTCAAGTGTGAATCTTAAAATTTGATACTCATTTCATCGAATCATACTGTTCAAGCAATTCCAGTAAGCAAGGATACCTACAATTAATATGTTAATATAAATAATCTTGAAACTTCTTTCATTCTTTCTTTTTGCGTTCCAGTTTTAAAAGGCTATATGGTAGTTAATGAAACCTCTCAAGAAATTTTGCGGCTTTGGGGAGGTTTTATAGATGGGAAAAAACCATGCATTTGATTACAGCAATTGATTATAAGTATGGGTCTTGTCTATGTCTTCTTTTCATATTTTAGCTTTTTTTTTTTTGGGTTTTTTTCCTTCATGAACACTTTCTTAACTTGAGGGCTTTCCTACAATGTAAGATCGAAAGTTTGGTTTTTACTATAACTTTAATATTTTTATTTAGAGAAAAGAAAAAATAACTAAATATTCATACCTTAAACTTATTTAACTATTTCAACATTTCATTTATTATATAGTAATATATGTCATGATGTTCTCAATGTAATTGTATGATACACTTATTTGTCATTGTATTTATACGGCTATGTATGGGATCCTGAATGGATAATGACTAACTACTTTTTTCTTTTTCTTTTCTAGTTATTACTTATTTTTCATTTGAATAGAGATTTTTTTTTTAATCCTCAATTCAAGGTTTTGGTACGATTCACAATTTGATTTGACTCATGGGTATGACTGACTTGAGAAATGATTCCAATTTTCAGAGCAAAGATTGTATCCATGGTGTTGATATGTCATATCGACACCATATGCACGCATCTTCCTTTAGTAACCACTTCCTCGTTCATTGTCCAAGTTCACAGACAAAAACGCAAGACCTTTCAGCCAAGTATTTCAAGATACAATACATAGTCTACAAGGAAATCGATCATTGCATCTCTGCACAAGATGTACAAAATGGGAAAGCATTATAAATCAGAAAGATTTAATTCTAATATCGGACAGGCTATTATTTTAATGGTCCAATAGGAAAGAAACTATAATAAAATTCTATTAATAACTATAATGTTTATATTACAATAAAAATGGAAGTATACCTTAAGCCATCGATTGGTTCCCAAGTGTCATCGCTTGGCCCGTATCCTTTCCATCGAACCTAAAATAACCTCAAAGATTAACAAAAGAACTGATGTGATAAAACTAGGACTAAAGACTTGAATATGTGATAGACTTATCCACTTTGAAAGTTTAAAAATAAAAAATAAAATTATCTCCTTTGTCAAATTCTAAAGGATGAGGATAAGAACTGAAAATGTTTCCAAGGTGCTCAAATTTTCCTCAGCAATAATTAATTTACAGAAAAAAAATGAAAAAAAAAAAAAAAGGAATACACATTAATAGAACAAATTAAAAAAGGAATGAATAAAGCAACCATGTTGTGTGCACGGTGTAATGAACAGTTCCTTCGGATACACCAGTCTTATGAATCCAAATTACTTATATGGTTCATTGATGTACAATGCTGCAAAGATTCTTAGTATCAAATAACAAAAGCCATAATCCAATCAACTTGCACGTCATTAATTAGTAAGGAAGCAGTTAACAGCAATGAAGCTCACATATTAGAAATTTTATGTCACTTTCAGAATACAAGATAACCTGTACTGATAATTAGCAGCAATCTAGACTATTGAGAAAATGAATTATTGTTTGGATAGTTCCTTCTAACCATATAGGTCAATTATAGATGTTGTTTCCATAGAAGGAAAAAACCAAGAAAGGATTTTCATCTATGGGTCGCAGGAGAAACTTATAAACACAACCGTGTCTAGATGGTGTCAAAGACAAACCTCTCAGACTAATCAACTGTTCTACTGGTCTAAACCTATCCCAAACAGAATTCTGATTTAAAGCTAAGCCAGTCCTCGACAATCAGCCTAGATATTGCATGCAAACTCAATTGAAAGGTAAGCTATCAATTGGAATTGGAAGTACATTCACAAAAACCGAGGAGCATCAGTCGTAGGGACATCAGAACAGACTAATAAATCCCAATTCAAATTGAGAGAGAGACAGAGATAAACCAAAATATCTCAATGAAATTACTCATAACTCCCCTTTCTCAATGTTTCAACTTAATTAGAACTCCAAATTCAACCTATGCTAAATGCTGTCGGGATGCACCGTAAGACCATGCAGACCATAATACTTCCCACATGTGTGTGCAGAGATATATAAGAATAACATACAGAATTTAACCAGCAAGGAAATAGATTACCTTGAAATTCAAGCCCTGAGTACCCATTTCATTCGGATCACCAAAACAAATACCAACTAGCTTCCCCACTTCAAATTCACCCGGTGGGGTCTTTGCTTCCTCCACAAGAACCTCATCATCTTCATCAAGGATTGCATTTGAGCTTCGTGAATGCAGTTTTGCATTGCCAAGAAGAGAAAAACGCTTACAGAGCTTTTCCCATTCTTTAATTAACAACAAAAAATCCTCTGCCTTTTCATTTCTCACCTGAAAGTCAATTCCTTATAAGAATAAGAATATGGAATCTATGGTTAAAAATTTAAGTGAAGTAAATAACAAACTTCAAGTACAGCATGAAACAAAAGACAGACATTGGAACATTCTTTCTATATAAATAACTATGCAACATTTTAAAATTTCATAAGGCCAATAATCTGAAAGCATTTTAAAAAGCAACGACAATAGTATTAGCAAAAACATGCAACAGCAACAGAAGTATAAATATACCTCTGTTTCGGGGTGGTTCTTCTTTAGGCTCTGACAAGCAAATTCATTCAGATCCACAGCCCACCTCTACAGATGGCAATGTAAGTAGTAAATTACATGTAAACACCACAAAAGTTTGAGGAGAGAATAGGCAAGAATGGGTGCCTTACTGTGACAAGATTGACCCCTGCAATGTTAGCCCCATGGCATAAGCCTGTTGACATCGCCCCACAACCAGAATATAGATCTAGTAATTTCATCTCTGATTTTTCAGATTCACGATCAGAGGAAGAATCTTCAGAGCCATCAGTAACAAGCTCACTAGAAATAGTTGAAGTTGTCTCACTGCTGGCCCTTGTATTATCTATTCCATAAATAACTTCCATCCTTAGTATTCATTGCAAGAATCAAAGTTTAATATGAATGAAAATACTTAAATACAGGAAACAAACATTTAGATTACTGAAACGTAGAGAAAAAAAATGCAACCTATTGTACTAAAGTGAGGATACACTGACTAACCCAAAAGAAATTTCCCATCAAGTGCTTCTAGCCAGCTCAAGTACCAAAAGGTTTTCCTTTACTAGTTTGGCACTTTATTAACGCAGTAAAAGTCAAGTAAAGCCTCCATTTTTCAGACAAAATATCACATCAAAAGCATTTTAATTCAAAACTTCCTCATCTTTTTCAAAAAAATTCAAAAAGCAACCATCTTTATCCACTAAAATACAAAAAAAAAAAAACGAATCTAATTTCTCGTATAAAAAGTCAGAAAGATTCTATAACAAACAACTAAAAACAAAACAACATCATAACTCACTTATATTTTATTCTTTCTTCAAAATCAACTTTACTTCACTTTACTCCATTAGTAGAGTAGCCAAACTGGCCGTGATCATAGCCAGCCGACCATAGAAACACCACTCAGCAGCTTGCACAAATCAGATCACTACAAAACAGGGAATCCCCTATAGCTCTCACACCTTAGCATGTTTGGTTTGGACAAAAACTCAACCAAAAAGGGGGGAATTCCTAACAGTTCTTGCACCTTAGTAGAGTTGCACAGAAGCTCAATTGGCAACATACTCGAAAACAATTCCACCTTGTTATCCCTATTCTGGAATAAGAAGTGCATAGATTCTAGAGTTATTGCCTTATAAAGATAGAATTTGTGGAAAGTTGGGAATGAGGAACAATTACATTTCTCCAAGGCTAAATCAAACCAAACCAAGCCAAGCCTTTTCCCACTAAGTGGGGTCAACTATATGGATTTCATGACGCCAATCAAATCTGTTTAGGGCCATATCCTCCGTTAGATCCATATAGGCAAGTTCATGTTTAATAGTTTCTTTCCAACTTCTCTTAGGTCTCCATCTCCCTCTCCTACTCTTGACAATCTCCATGCTTTCACACCTTTTAACAGGTACCTCCCATCTCAGTCGATTTTCTCTCATTTTATCTCCAATCGGTGCTATTCCTACTTTGCCCCTAATCTCCTCGTTCCTAATCCTATCTCTCCTTGTGATCACACACATCCATCTTAGCATTCCCTATCTCCATAACTTCCATCTCCTTAACATGATTATGCTTTACTGCCCAACACTCTGGTTCATATAACAACGCTGGGCATACCGCCACCTTATAATATTTTCCTTTAACCTTGAGGGGGACTTTCCGATCACACAAAACACCCGAAGCACTCCTCCATTTCGTCCACCCGGCCTGAATCCTGTGACTTACATCATTATCAATCCCTCCATCCTGTTGCACCACAGATCCAAGGTGTCTAAAACTTTCTTTCTCTACAATTTTTTGTGTGCCCAAACTTACTTCTCTCTTACCATGTATCCTACTTTGACTAAACTTGCATTCCATATATTCCGTCTTACATTGACTTAGCCTAAATCCTTTAGTCTCTAATGTTTTCCGCTATAATTCTAGCTTAGCATTCACTCCTCTCGTCTCATCCACTAAAACAATATCATCTGCAAATAGCATACACCACAGCACATATATAATATTGTCCCAGGCCAGTTTTGCAATAACCCAATGAAGATTAAGTAAATTCCAACCAAGGAGCAAAGTTTCCACAAACCAAGGCAAAATTTGAAGAATTCCAATTGCACAAGGCATGAGGCATGAGCAACAATGCATGGGTTAGCCTCATTGTCATGGCTACACCTTCAAATAATAAATACAGAATATATAAAGCATATTGAAATGAATAGAAAAAATTTGCATTTTAATTATTTCAAGCCCATTAATAATTTAATTGTGATTTACTAAATAATAATCTCATTATAATTTTAAATAAAAACCTACAAAATGTGAATTATATCTACAACCTATGATGCCCAGATACGCCATGGATACGGGAGGGATACACCGTGAACATGGCAAGAAAACCCACTGAAGCAAATTTTTAAAGACTATAAGAACAAACTTAAGGCCCAAGCATGGTTTAAAATATTAGCTGATACCAAAACATATCAATTGATATGTACCACTATCAGCCACTATTGAACCGATAGTTTGATAAAAACCAATCTCAATGGTGAGTTTGAAAATACCCCCAAAATATTGGTGCATATTTGGCGATGTTTTGAAAATATCAATACACATTTGGCAGCAACTATTTTCAAAACGTGTAATTTTGCCCAACTACACAAGCTGGCAAAGGAAACACCATGGCGTAGGTCTCTGATGACACTAAGTAAGAACATCAAACTCAAGGCACAAGGCATTTTAGGAACGATTTGTCTGAAGTTGAGCTTCAAGGAATAAGCAGCAAACACCACTGACGACAGTCATCCAGACACAAGCCTCAAAACAGTTTTGAAACACTGACTATGAATTTTATATTTTTTATTGATAAAAAAGAACAGTTAATATCTCAAATGCATCGGGTGGTCAAGCTCGAATTTGATGGATCAACCCATGATGACGTGCATATAGGGCTCTAAAATGCTACATTATACGAAGCCACTCGATATTAACGGGTTCGAATTAACTCTTAACGGGTTTATGTCGTTAATGAGTCAGACCCGTTAAATTAGCAGGTCGTTTACAAATAAGATCGGTAACCCATTAAAAACCCGATACAAGCCGCAAAATGATAAATGACGTAAATTATAAAATGCATGAGGGGTATTTTAGTAAGTTTGAAAGGTTGAAATGAAACCCTAGAACCCAAGTATAAAAGATCCTTTTTTTCTAACTCCTTCACTCTCTTTTAATTAGCAAAAGAGTGTGTTAATTGACATGCTCCAAAATGGACAAAATTATTTAATGGATTGAAAAGTCGTGTCGTGTAACCCATTAAATAAACAGGTCATGTTTGATTTTTGCACCCGTTTATTAAATTAGTCGTGTACGTATTGAGGTGATTCTAATCCGAATTCATTAACCCGAAACCTGAATTTGTTGACACGACAGGATTGAGAGCCTGCATGCATATAAGTGGAATGGAGAGTTAGTCTCAAATCATAAGAAATAGAATATTAGAATTTGACCATAGATCTCCATCATCTACTCAATTACAATCGTCTTAGTGTTGTGCTACCAGAAGAGTGAAATGGCAGCTAATTACAAATGGGGACCAGAAAGTGCTGGAACCTAATCAATATCTACCATTGCGGGTTCTAGATTCTTTCTACTCTAAGTTAGACAGGGATTGGTTGTACTCTTGCCATTGGCCTGAAAATCAAAATCATACTATAACTTCCACAAGCGGATAAAATGAATTGTGATTCAAATGAATAATAGGGTTTCTTATTTTTTATAAAAATGATATACATAATTTTTTTAAATGGAAAAAAGTGGTAGTTATTTATAATCCATCTATAATACAATAATATAAAGGACATCATTGGCATATATTCATATATTGTAATTGATTATGTGTGAATAGTTAATACGTTAGAGCTATGAACGTTACTATGAAAAGTAAGTACTTGTCATGGTTTTTTATTCTCCTTAAAAAATCAAAATCATTAACCTTACATGACAGTTAGCATATCTCCTTAAGTTAAAAAAGTGTTTATGTTACACCCCAGCCCAATTTAATCTTGATTAGTGCTAATAAATTGTGTTTTAATTACATAAATTATGTTTAATTGTTTAATTATGGTGATTAGTGTTTATCGGTCCTTATAGCCAGAATAGATGAGTCTTGAACCTTATAGAGGTGAGTGAGGACTGAGTTGACTCAATTGAATTGAGTCGAGGGCTTTTTCGTAATTATAGATTTTCACATTTTGCATCATTTTGTACGTCATTTTGACATCATCGTGTGTATTTTGATGAGTACTTCGATTTTCGTATTAAGCCCTCCATCATTTGACTAACCATTGAACTAGTGGAGCTCTATTTGACTTAAATTGAAAATAGATTATTCCAAATGGGCCTTCTTGCAAAATGCCACCCTCATCCTTTTATAAATACCCTTATCCCTCTCTCTTTCATTACTTTTCATCTTCTTTCTCTTTGCACTCTCTCTCTTCTCCTTCAACCAAAACAAGGGTTAGAAAGCTTGAGCCTTCGAAGGCTAGAGAGTGGATTCAACTTCATCTTTCCTTCTTCATCTTCTCCACTCTTTCTTATTTCATTTAACCAAGAACCATCGCCTCCATTCTCTTCTCTTTCCAAACTAAAGTTACTTGTCAAGGTAAGAACCAAAGACCTTCTTATTGTAATTTAGAAGTGTATTAGGGTCAAAGAACTCTTGGACATTCATACATGCATATTCATATAGTTTTTCCATGTGTATATATGTGGTTAGGGTTTGATGATTTGGAGATTTGTGGAAAACTCATTTGAGGCAAGTATAAGCAATAGTTGAGATTTACATATTGTTATTTTTCACTGAATCTATGAACAGTTCTATTCAATGTTTATATTTATTTATTTTTAATAAATGAGTAGTTGAATGGATTTATGGTTTATAAATGATGGAATGAATGAAGGGATACTATGACTTGAAAAGGAGAGCAAGGAGGCTCTATTTTCTGCAAGTATGAAGTGAAAGGACATTTTAAAATGAGGGAAGAAGAAACGAATTCTGAATTCCAGAATTCTGGACACTTTGCTCGAGCGAACTGGACACTTCGCTCGAGCGAACAGCCTTTTGAAGCTAGGGTCGAGCGACTAAAAAGGTTGCTCGATCGACCAACTCTCTGGATGAGTCCGCTCGAGCAACCAACTCCCTGGAATCCCCGCACAAGCCAATGAAGTGTAGCGCACAAGCGACCTACCTTCTGGATTGGGTCCGCTTGAGCGAACTCGGAGTTCGCTCGAGCGAACCTAATACTGTAACCGGGGCCCTATTTTGACCTAATTTTGGGTGAATTATCACCTTTAATCAATCTTAACCCATCTTAATTATCCCAAATTGATAGTTAAGGTGCTCACCCTTATTCCATAGGAAATTAGGAAACTTTGAGACTTTATGACCTTAAAAAGGGACCATTAACCCTATTAAATTAGACCAATGGATATTCTTAGTCAGATACAATGCCATGAGGGATAATTTGGAACTTCAATATGCCAAGAAGCCCAGGTCAGCTCTCTTATTGTACAAATCCAAGCCCACTTATATCCAGCCCAGCTGTAGTATATGTAGGATATAATCAAAGATTGTACAGATCGTATCCGTATGTAAATTAGATTGTGATTACCGATTTATAGCCTAAACATGGCATGTAATGTATATATAATGAATGGGAATCTCAAACAGAGATAGAGAATTACAAATCCAATATTTCTCTCTTTTGAGCTCGTGTCATGGTATCAGAGCCATCTTCGACAACACAATCGTATGGTCTTGTATGGTCTGGTGTTTCATTCTCTTCAAGATATAGGGGTCCATAGATCCCTCCTAGTTCATCTTCCATCTCTTGAACCCTCCGAAGAAGCCTCTCATCAGTCTGATCATCGCTGATCATCTCCGATCATCTTGGATCAAACGTGGCCCACTTGAGATCGACCTCACGGCAACAACAGAATAAGCCAGTCAGGGTCGCCTGGTATTACTCTTATTTATGGTGATTTTTCCAGCAATTTTGGCTCATCAGAGGTAGGTCATCTACCATTTTTTTTGGTATTTCAGTTTTGTCCCAAAGTTTTAATCACAGCCGTTCAAAATTTTGGATTTTGATCCGTTTTGAGTGGCACTTCTTCCAATAGTTGCGAAAATGATCAGCCCTTCCATCCCCAGCTTCTGATCTATCCATAGATCATCTGGTGGGGCCCACGTGGAATTTCTTCCACTGACGACAAGGCTCGTTTTAGGTATTCTGCACAGTTCTGTGCATTCTTCTGCTTCTTCATATTTTGCACTATTTTATGGAATTTTTTGGCTCTGCTGCTGCTATTTCAATTGCCAAATTTATATCTACAGCCTCTTGGTTCCCTTGTTTAGATTGTTTATTATGGATCTCTCTTAATTTATTGAGACTAATGGAGAAGTCTGAACTTACACTAATTAAGTTCAATGGGAAAAATTATACCTCATGGTCTTACCAATTTCAAGTTTACTAGGAAGGCAAGGAAATGTGGGGACATATCTCTGGAACAGATCCGAAGCCCCAAGATGATGACAAAAAAATTTTATCTTGGGATACTAAAGATGCCAAAATCAAGACCTGGATACTTGGATCTGTGGAACCTCAGTACATACTCAATCTCAAACCATACAAAACTTCCAAGGGTATGTGGGAGTACTTGAAGAAAGTCTATCATTTTATTACTCTGGTTTTCTGAATTTGTGGGCTGAATATGATGAAATAAAATATGCTAAAGTGTCTGATGCGGCACTTTTAGAGATTCAGCAACTACAGGACATCAGTCATCGCGACCAGTTTCTTATGAAATTAAGACCGGAATATGAAGCTATCCATTCTAGTCTTATGAGCAGGGTCCCTTCTCCTTCCTTAGATGAATGCCTTAATGAACTTCTACGTGAAGAATAGAGCCAAATAACTCAATAAGCATTGAAACAACATGTCTCCACTACTCCTCTTGAGGTTGCTTATGTTACTGATAGCTACTCTTCAGATCAGGTGGCCTATGCTGCTAAAGGAAACTCTCAGGGACGCGCTTAAGCAAAGTTCAGTGCTATGGTTGCAAGTCGTTTGGTCATTATGCATCACAGTGTAAACGGAAATCTTGCAATTACTGCAAATCCAATGGGCATGTCATTGCTGAATGCAGAAAGAGGCCACGAAATCGCACTTCTCGAGCCTATCATGCTACCACTACAACTGCCTCTTCCGATGCTGCTACTTCTCCACCAGTCATGTCTTCACAACCACCTACTTCTAGCCTCCCTCCTTCGATCACTCCCGAGGCTATCCAACAAATGAACATTAATGCTTTTTCGGCTCTTGGAATTTCAGGTAATCATCCAATTGCATCCACTCCTTGGTATTTTGATTCTGGTGCTTCCAATCATATGACTTCATCTCCCGCTAATCTTTCTAATATTCAAAAGTATACTGGTGATCTCCAAATTCATACTGCTGATGGTGAACATCTTCCCATCATTGCCGTTGGTGATGCTTCAAATTCTATGCCTCTAAAACATGTTTTTCTTTCTCCATCTTTACCCACCAATCTTATCTCTGTGGGACAACTTGTTGATGATGATTGTAATGTCCATTTTTCTCGCTCTGGCTGTGTCGTGCAGGATCAAGCGTCGGGGAAAGTGATCGCGAAGGGGCCTAAATGTGGTCGTCTTTTTCCTATTCACTTGTCTTCTCCCGCTCCTAATAAAAATGTTTTTGCTTTCTCTAGTTTATCTTCTCAGGATGTTTGGAGGCTCTGGCACAACAGATTAGGCCATCCTCACGCTAAGATGTTATCTTTCATGTTGAATAATGGGATCATTCATAATAATAAAGTCTCTTTTCGTCCTATTGATTGTGCAACTTGCAAACTTGGTAAAAGTAAGATACTTCCTTTTCCTATGCATCATTCTGTGGCTTCTGCATGTTTTGACATTGTTCATAGTGATGTATGGGGAATTACTCCTATAATTTCTCATACTAACTACAAATATTTTGTCACATTTATAGATGATCATAGTCAGTTCACATGGGTATATTTTTTGCATTCCAAATCGGAAGTCTTTGATGTTTTCACAAAATCCCTTGCTTATGTTGAGAATCAGTTTTCTACAAGTATCAAGATTCTTCGCTCTGATTCAGGGGGGAGTATATGTCCCAACGGTTTCAAAATTTCTTGCAAACCAAAGAGATTTTATCACAGCGATCATGTCCATATATTCCTCAACAAAATGAAGTTGCCGAACGAAAAAACAGGCATCTTCTTGATACTGTTCGTTCCCTTCTTTTAGAATCTTCGGTTCCTGCTAAGTTTTGGCCAGAAGCATTAGCTACTACAGTTGACTTAATCAATCGTCTCCCTTCATAGAGGCTATCTTATCAATCTCCATATTATAGGCTTTTCAACACACAGCCGACGTACACTCATTTGCGCACCTTTGGTTGTGTGTGCTATGTTCATCTTCCTTCGACTAAACGGACAAAGCTGACAGCTCAATCCACGAAGTGCGCTTTTCTGGGATATGCTTTTCACCAAAAGGGCTTTCTTTGTTATGATCCAGTCATTCATCGCATCCGAGTTTCTCGGAATGTCATTTTTTTGGAAAATCTATTTTTCTTTTCAAATCACAAAGATTCATCTCCTTCTGTCTCCCTCTTACCCAATTTTACTGATGATGTTGCTCCACCTCTCATCGTCTATGAAAGGCGTCGTCACATAAAAGTTCCACAGCTACCATCCCCTACGGATCATTCCCCGCCGCTTGATCCGCCACCAGCACCTGATCCTTCTTCTGCTCCTGCTCCAACATCGATTCAACTTCAGCGGTCCACTCGCCACACTCGTCCCCCAGACAGATATGGCTTCACTCACACTTCTTTACTTGCTGCCTTATCTACTGTTCCTATTCCTAACTCGTATTCGCAGGCAGTGAAACATGACTGTTGGAAGAAAGCTATGCAGGAAGAGTTAGATGCTCTTCGGGCAAATCACACATGGGATATTGTGTCTTGTCCATCTCATGTAAATCCCATTGGCTGTAAATGGTTTTTTTCGATCAAGCTTAAACCTGATGGCTCATTGGATCGCCCTTGGTAATCGCCAAGAATATGGTATTGACAATGATGAGACATTTGCTCCGGTCGCAAAAATGACTACGGTTCGTCTTGTGTTAGCAATTGCAGCTTCACAGTCATGGCCTCTTTATCAGTTCGACGTCAAGAATGCCTTTCGGCATGGCGATCTAAAAGAGGAAGTCTACATGAAACTTCCACCTAGCATTTCGAGTTCTTCCAGTGATGAAGTTGCTCACTTGCGTCGATTCCTCTATGGTCTCAAACAAGCACCTAGAGCATGGTTCGAAAAATTTCGAGATACCCTTCTTCGACTTCATTTTCAACAGAGTCCATATGACCCTTCTCTCTTTCTTCATCGCACGTTAGCTGGGATTACTGTGTTACTGGTCTATGTGGATGATATCATCATATCTGGAACTAATTCTTCGATGATTCGTCAGCTTCAAGCCTCACTGAATGAATCATTCCATATGAAGGACTTAGGTCCCCTTACCTATTTCTTGGGCTTGGAAGTTCATCACTCTGAAAAAGGCTTAATTCTTGATCAGCATAAATATGCATTGGATCTCATCGAGATGGCCGGTCTACAGAACTCTACGCCGGTTGATACTCCTCTTGAAGTAAATGTTAAATTGTCTCAAGATACGGGAGATCTTCTTTCAGATGCCACCTTATATCGCAAATTAGTAGGCAACTTGGTATATCTCACAATTACCCGCCCTGATATCTCCTATGATGTCAACCTTTTTAGCCAGTTTATGACGCAACGACGTCATTTACATCTAACTGCTGTCCGGTGCATTATTCGTTACATTCTTGGCACTCCGACTCGTGGTTTGTTCTTTCCCGTTGGCAACATACTATCTCTTACAGCATACGCTGATGCCGATTGGGCTGGATGTTCGGATACCAGGAGATCAACGACAGGATGGTGCATGTTCTTAGGGGACTCATTGCTCTCTTGGAAATGTAAAAAACAGGATAAAGTGTCCAAATCATCCACCGAAGCTGAATATCGTACTATGTCTGCCGCCTCTTCGGAAATCGTATGGCTTTGTGGATTGCTGTTTGAGCTTGGCTTTCCTCAAACATCTCCACCACCCCTTTATGCTGATAATACTACTGCCATTCGGATTATGTCAAATCTTGTTTTTCATGAGCGTACAAAGCATATTGAGGTGGATTGTCATTATATCCGGGATGAATTTAAAAAAGACACCATTACTCTTCCACATATATCATCCGGACTTCAAGTTGCAGACATTTTTACCAAGAGCCTGCCAAGACCACGTCAACAGTTCTTGGTTGGCAAATTGTTGCTTGTTGACTCAACAGCATCAATTTGAGGGGGAGTGTCAAGAAGCCCAGTTCAGCTCTCTTATTGTACAAATCCAAGGTGATTTGAGACCGAGATGTGACAGTTTACGGAAAAAAAATATCGAAGAAAATGAATGCAAGTCAAAAACTCAAAACCCATACGAACAATCAGACACTAGTTACATGCATGTTCCTTATTATTACTACAATCTCTACACCATCGCAAAAATCTATAAGTGGTTTCATTCAAGTTGCTGATAAAAAATAATATAAATCTTGCTGTTTTGGCCTTTCCTGCTAAGACAAACTGCTTGAATCATAAGATTCAATACAACAACATATCAAATCATACGATTCACACGTAAATCCTAATATTCACCTATAGATGAGATTCATTGTATAATTATCAAATGTTTTCCTTAAGATTTTATATGAATTGCACGATTTGAGATATGAATCCTAGGACTATAACAATTATACCTCTTACTGAAAACATTATGGATGGAGCCCAAAACTAATCTAAAAAGACTTGGCTATGCATCCAAAGAGTATTTTTTGCATGATTTTGGGCATGAAACTTCAGATCAAGATGAAGATTCTTATTTTGTTTGATAGTAAAAAAGGACTATGGCATTCAATGGATGTTTTGCCTTCCTATTGTACAAACTCATATTTTTGAAAAAAAAAAAAAAAAACCTTAATATTACTCTCGGTGTGTGTGAGAGATTAAGAAAAGGAGAAAATAAGGCATTACCAGTTGGCAAGTTTGCGAAAGTAGAATATTCAGGGGAGTACGACATATCATAGTAGAAGTCACATCTTGGGATTGTCATCTCCTTTCTATCTAAATCCACCTAACAAGATATTGACATAAAAACTATTAAAAAATAATGATAAAGAGACTTGTTTCAATGATGGTTTGTTTAAACTAAATATGCATGTGCTGAGTAAGATTTGGTATGATAAGAAGTCAACCAAAAAAAAAAAAAAGACATACATTTGGAGAAACTCGTTCAATGCTAATCTTAGACACAATACAGTCCAGTAGGTTGACATTAGTGAGATTTGATAGGAAAATACGTCTTGGATCATGAAAACTAGATTGATCTTTAATGACCTGAAAATAACATATCATGAAAAATCATTATGCAATATAAAGAATAATATTAACAATAACGATAACAATATTAATGATAATAATAAAAGGTAAAGACTACAGTGTATCTTACAGTATCTTCTGCTTTAAAAAACCACCGTGCAGTGAAGTAAAATTTATTGTTTGTTGCTTTGAAAAGTTCCACGATCCTACCAATGTAATCAGGCATTCCTTCTTCTCCCTAAATGAAACAGATGAAAGATAAGAACAATTGCCAAATTGGACTTAGTAATAAAATTTTCAATTTTGAAGTGTGAAAAAATGATCAATTAAATACTTCTACATTTACATAGAAAATCCTATGATTCATAGCTCCTACGATTAGTGATGCAGACTTTGGAGGAACCAGACAATGACCCCATGTTATCACATCACCCATTTAAGAGTTGAGATCAGATGTAGGCCATCAGCAAAACATTTCCTAAAGTCTAATCCAACAATCAGCAAATTAAACTCCAATTTAATTAACAACTTGTATGCATTTGAAAATAAAACTAAAACATTAAACACCACATTTGATCAGAACTCAACAAGAAAAATCATACTATATTGTTCCAAATTGCTCAAGTTAATTGCACAAAATTATTTATCGTCCACAATAAGTCCCCAATCTACATAACCTATGATGCTAGCATGTCCCTGCCGTATCTGGGCATCATAGTCCAAATTCCAAAACCTTCAATCCATTACTCTACACTAAATTCTCTCTAAACAACAGCCCCCAGCTGGGTCCAAGCCTAGAAAGGACATTAATATTACGAGATTGTTTACAAAATATGACAATTTCAACATGTGGTATAAAGCCATGGATCGCAACATGCTCAACAAATATGGAGTCTCACTAAAGGTTATTGATTAATTAAAACCACATGTTTTTTTAAAGCATTTGGGGCTCATGCTTTGAAAATCACCCAGGGATGTTCATGGTCCTTGCTGGCCAGGCTGAGCAATATCCAGGCCTGGCCCTGATTTTAAACAACAGGCCCCAGCCTGGTCCAAGCCTAAATTGGGACATAAGTACATGACCATAGCCCAGATCACCTAGAATGGGTGAAGCCCGAGCCCGGATGTATTATATTTTACAAAGAAAAGGGGAGATGTTTGCTGGCCCAACTTGAAGCTCACCTACTTAGGATGTTTGTGTGTGAGAGAATGTGTGTTCATATCCTCCCTTCCAACAAAAGAAGAAAAAAAAATATTACTTAAATATTGCTTCTCGCTCGGGCCTGGCTAGGGCTTTCTACTACTTAATCCGAGCCCAGCCCATATATTAAATGGGCCTCTAGTCCCTGATTTTAGGCTGAAAACCCATCTGCCTTTCAATATCTCATTAACGCATTTCCTCCACCAATCAAGTTCCTCATCAACACCAAATCCACCTTCATTTCTCTCCTCTGCCCCTATCTCTGTCACCTCTTCTACCCTCTCATTATCTCTTTTTTTTTCTCCCACTCTCTTATCTTCTCTAAACCCACAGGTATGCCTTGAGTTAGCGACCAGATATTGCTCGAGCGAAGGCATGACAGAAAACCCAGACACACTAACAGTAACCTTTTTGCTGAGATAGAGCCTCATTCGCTCGAGCGGATGTAGGTTCGCTCGAGCAAACAGGTGCGCAGAAAACGGGAAAGTCTTTATTTTAATCCGAATTAGTTTCCGTTTGAGACTATGTTTCCCAATTTGATTCCTACTTGTGCACTAAGTCTTAAGCATGAATTTGGGGCTATATATAGGGTGTTTCTCTCAACCCTAGAGGTCACCACACAGAGACCACCACTACTCTCATTAATCTGAGTCAGAGATATTTTAGAAAGAGTTTATTTTCTAGAGCTATTGAGAGACTGTTCTGAAGGGCTGTTCTAAAAAGTCATTACTGCTTCTACCTTTCTTGTAGAAGATTGATCATCTTGATTGTCAAGGTGCTAGGAGATCAAGTAAGGAGAACGAGGCACGGTGGATGTCGTGTCAGTGGATTCTTTGCAGACTACGGTAAAAGAGCTTATGAGTATATCTTGTAACTGTTCGTGAACTCTTGATTTCTAGATCGTGGTTTTTCTCCCTGGATAGGGTTTCCACGTTAAATATTGTGTCTGCCTTCTTGTGGTGTGTGATTGGTAGATAGCTAGTTCTATATTGCCTAATTGGTTTATTTCCGCTACATTGTTTGGTTAAATTAAGACTAGTAATCCATTCTAGTAGCACCTAAAGGTAATTTCACCTTGTCTCTCAGGGTATCTCTCAGGGTATTTATCTTTTTTTTCTGTTGTGATTATGATCTTTACAAGTCATAAACATTTATGCTTTCTGGTGCACTATACTTATTTGAGAAAAATACTTGAACAAACCTACATGTGGGCACTGTATACATTAGAATGAAATAACAGATTAGCACCCAAAAGAGGGTCTCGGAGTACGCATTCCCAAATCCAACAAATACCAATGTCAGTATTCAATTATATATGCAAACTTGCCAGATGCTTAAACAATGATTTAGGGTAATCTGGATGCACAATTTTATTTTTTTTAAGTTGGGTCAGTACCCAATTGCAATAGCACCCAGAAGAGGATCTCCAAGTTCACATTCCCAAATCCAACAAATACCAATCTCATGATTCAATCATACAAACTTGCTAGAAGTTCAAACAATGATTTGTGGTAATTTGGATGCACAACTATATATATTTGTTCTACCCATCTAATCTTTCCAACATGTCATGGGTGCCCATGACAATATCAGAACTATTAACATGGTCCAAACATCAAACCGAAGGGTTGGTAGTTGCAGACTTGTAGTAATGACCATCTGTTTTCTAGTCCCGTGCAGATGGATAGGTAACTCAAATGAAAGTGGTGTTTTGGAGCCTGGGGGAACTGGAAATCCAACCTAAGGTCCATTGATGACAGTTTAGATCAACAAATTAGTCTTCAACTTCTTTTTTTTTTTAATTAAAAAAAAAAAACCTGGACCATCCATTGGGTTGTTTGGTTGAGACCCAGATAATAAAACAATCCTTCACAACCTGGACCTGTAACTACAATGCTTAAGAAATTATAAGTAGTGTCTTTGACCCATGGTACTTAGTACCATATTGCATTGCTACTACATTTACATTTCTGAACACTAACAAATAGAAAAACTTTATTCCAAAATATAGCTCTAATAGTTCAACATTGAATGAGTTTTATGTTATAACATAAGCAGAACAGCATGTGATCGAGCAAGCAAGTTCTCTTGTTTGGAATTCTGAAGAATCCCATCAATCCATTCCACTAATTCAGTGAAAATTCTTAAGTTGCTCAAAAGAAAGGGGGCTCTGTACTAGGTTGATACTCTCTCTCTCTCTCTCTCTCTCTCTCTCTCTCTCTCTCTCTCTCTCTCTCTCTCTCTCTCTCTCTCTCTCTCTCTCTCTCTCTCTCTCTCTCTCTCTCTCTCTCTCTCTCTCTCTCTCTCTCTCTCTACAAGGCATATAGATGTTAATCCAGAATGTCAGTTCTTGCTTGTATGTCATCAACTCAAGTCCAACAACAGAGCTTATTCATTAAAACCCCATAATGGAAAAACTATTCAAATATATTTTCTCCTGTGTATATAACCATCAAATATTAATTTCAATATAGTTCACTACCTAATTGTCATTTGCTAATACCATATTGTTCTCCACGTAAATAGAAAAAGTAGACTAGACAAAAAATTACATTTCATTCAGTGAAATCAACATTTATATTAACTTAATAGGATTAAACCGTGCATCACACGGGGCTTTCCGCTAGTTAACCATCTCAACAATGTGCTTATGCTCCCATTCATTGTACAGAAAAAGCAATCTTTTAACTATAAAACTATATTTTTTTTAAAAAGTACTGTTTATCCAGAAAGCTCACCTTGATGTAGGCATCGTCATTTAAATTGTATACAACATCATCTACTTGCGCTTGGGAGTAATGGCATCTTGCCTGCAGAAACTCTTCCTCTTCATCACTGCATCAATCCAAAAACCAAGATAAAAACACCAATAGATTATCTAAGCAAACACAATCTTCAAGCCCCTTACCATTTTCCAGCTGAAGACTCATTCTTCCCACCCTTCTGCATAATACAAGAAACTCCATTCCCAATAAAAGTCTTTAAAAAAAGAACAACATAGCAAAGCAAATGACATAGCTAATGACAACAGAGACCCAGACCTGATTTTCAAATCTTTCAGGCCATCTTTCCCTCGCAGTCGCAGCCGGAACAGGCTCTCCGACAAAGAAGCAGCCACCGGGCTCCGCTGCCGGCGATTTCTTCTGCTTCTTAGAAGATTCCGGCAGGTTCTTTTTCTTCTCTGCTGCAGTAAGCTTCCTCTTCTCCTGCTTATCATTCGCCATTTCCGAGTGGAGATAGAGGAATATACGAAAGAAGAGTGAGATTGAGGAATAGAGCGTGAGGAGACTGCGAAGAGGGAAAGAAGGAAACGAAGAGACAGAGGAGATGAAAAGGCGCGTGAGATGGAAAAGTGCATTTTCATTTTGGGTCTGTAGGTTTTCAAAATGGGTGGAGAGCGGGAAACGGATTTGAATTTGGGTTTTTAAGTGGACACGTGTCGGTTTGAAGGGGATGGGATGGGCTGAACTAAGTTGATTATCTTTGTGGGATTTATTTATTTACTATGTAAAATAATTAGGATTGATTGATTATCTTTTGGTTATCTATTATACTGAAGGAATGTCTTTCCACCGCAGACCTCTGGTTTCAAAATCCTAATTTTTTAGGACACCTTAGAATAGGTGTCCATCTAACTTCTCTCCTAAAAAAATGAACAACTGTCCATCTAACTTCTCTCCTAAATAAAAGACCAGGAGAACATCTAACGTCCAATCCCCTCTCTCTCCTAAATAAATAAATAAATCTCATCATCACATCGTCACGTTCTAACCCACCTTCCTTCCTTCCTGCAACTCCCTCCAAACTACAACAATCTACGCTTCAGAGATGATTGAAACCATCAACGATGTATGCTTCTCATTTCTTCTTGCTACCTTTCTAACAAGTCTTCCTACATTTCATCTGATAATTCGTTTCCGACTGTCCTCTCTGTGTAAAACCGAAAAAAGGTACTCACCCTCTATGCGATTCCTTGATTTCTCGTTCCTCATAAATTAGATTACATGGAATCTTTCATAACGTTATATAATACATGGAATCCAATCGCCTGTTACTTTTCCCATCCACGCAATTGCTAGCTGTAGACTGGATTAGAATAATGGACGTGTGAGTCTAAAGCGCGCAGATATCAACTGAGTGGTGCACAGGGAGTGCACAAGTGTGGTGCACGTAATGCTGGTGGATTAGGCTAGCATAGAGGAGATGGGTGCGTAGGGGGAGGTAGAGAGGGGAGAGGGAATGCTGGTTGAGAGAGAGAAGAGCCAAAGAGCGAGAGAGAATGGCAAAAGGAGAGGAGGGAGTCGGGCAATAAGAGAGAGAGAGGGGGGCAGAGTGAGGAGAGGGAGTGAGAGAGAATGAGGCAGAGAGAGAGTGGCAAGAAGAGGGAGAGAAAGAGTGGCCAGAGAGAGAGAGTGGGGCGGAGTGAGGAGAGGGAGTGAGAGAAAGAGGCAGAGAGAGAGTGGCAGGGAGGGAGAGAGAGAGAGAGAGAGAGTGGGCAGAGAGAGGGAGTGGGGCGGAGTGCAGGGAATGAAGAGAGTAGGGAGTGCAGAGAGTGGGGCAGAGTGCAGGGAGAGAAAAGAAAAGAAAGAAAGGAGAGGAAGAGTAAGAGTGGGCAGAGAGAGAGAGAGAGAGTGGGGCAGAGTGGCTCGGTGAGTGTAGGTGCAGGTGAGGGCAGACGAAGAAGAGAGAGAAAGAAAAGAAAAAATGTGTGGGCATGCATACGGTGGAGCGCTGTGAAGTGGGAGAGAAGAAAGGTAAGGGAAAGAGAGAGAGAAAGGAAAAAAAAGAAAGGAGAGGGAGAGAGAGTGGGGCGGAGTGAGGAGGGGGAGTGAGAGAGAAAGAGGCAGAGAGTGTGGCAGGAAGAGAGAAAGAGAGAGAGAGTGGGCAGAGAGAGGGAGTGGGGCGGCGTGCAGGGAAAGAAGAGAGTGGGGAGTGCAGGGAGTGGGGCGGAGTGCAGGGAGAGAAAGGAAAAGAAAGAAATGAGAGGGAGAGAAAGAGTGGGCAAAGAGAGAGTGGGACGGAGTGAGGAGGGGGAGTGAAAGAGAAAGAGGCAAAGAGAGAGTGGTAGGGAGAGGGAGAGAGAGAGTGGGCAGAGTGCAGGGAAAGAAGAGAGTGGGGAGTGCAGGGAGTGGGGCGGAGTGGGCCGGAGTGGCTCGGTGAGTGTAGGTGCAGGTGAGGGCAAAGGAAGAAGAGGGAGAAAGAAAGGAAAAAATGTGTGGGCATGCAGACAGTGGAGTGCTGTGAAGTGGGAGAGAAGAAAGGTAAGGGAGAGAGAGAGAGAGAGAGAGAGAGAGAAAGAGAGAGAGCAAGGAAAAGAAAGAAAGGAGAGGGAGAGAAAGGGTGGGCAGAGAGAGTGGGGCGGAGTGAGGAGAGGGAGTGAGAGAGAAACAGGCAGAGAGTGTGGCAGGGAGAGGGATAGAGAGAGGGTGGGTAGAGAGAGGGAGTGGGGAAGAGTGCAAGGAAAGAAGAGAGAGAAACAAGAGAGAGTGGGGAGTGTAGGGAGTGGGGCGGATTGGCTCGGTGAATGTAGGGTGCGTGTAGGTGCAGGTGAGGGCAGGGGAAGAATAGAGAGAAAGAAAAGAAAAGAATGGAGAGGGAGAGAAAGAGTTGGCAGAGAGAGAGAGTGGGGCGGATTGAGGAGAGGAAGTGAGAGACAAAGATGCAGAGAGGGAGTGGCAGGGAGAGGGATAAAGAGAGTGGGCAGAGAGAGGGTGTCTCTTGGAGTGCAGGGAAAGAAGAGAGAGAGAGAGAGAGAGTGGGGCGGATTGAGGAGAGGGAGTGAGACAAAGATGCAGAGAGAGAGTGGCAGGGAGAGGGATGGAGAGAGAGTGGGCAGAGAGAGGGTGTCTCTTGGAGTGTAGGGAAAGAAGAGAGAGTGGGGAGTGCAGGGAGTGAGGCGGAGTGGTTCGGTTAGTGTAGGGTGTGTGTAGGTGCAGGTGAAGGAGAGGAAGAAGAGAGAAAGAAAAGAAAAAATGTGTGGGCATGCAGACGGTGGAGTTTTGTGCAGTGGGAGAGAAGAAAGGTAAGGGAAAGAGAAACAGAGAGAAACAGAGAGAAAGGAAAAGAAAGAAAGGAGTGTGAGGGGCCAGTGGGCCACACATCAATGTATATCAATGTATATCCGTGACCACTTAATCATTAGCTTGCACTGTTACACATGTGGATACCACGATTATCAATATTATCAATGACTGATTATGGGTCAATTATGTACCCAGGTAATAATAGGTGCTGGTTACGATAAGTTATACAATAATTAGGGACCTTATTTATCACAAAGGCCATGCCAAGCTGTGTTTCTAATGCCCAATTTTAATATGAACTTAGATTGGACAGATCTGATCAACCTGGCTCAACCCTAACCTAATTAGTGACAACCCTTTTCTTTTAATCTTACACACCTGGAACCCACCCACCATAATCATTTGTTTGGATAACCAACAATGGGCCACACATCAATAGAATGGATGGCTCACGTACAAAAAGAAAACCTACAATTCCTCACATGGAGGGGCCAACCCATATAGCTAAAAAATATCCTACCCGTATATCCATATTTTATATTATAGCATAATTTCAATTAAATTTAAAACACTGTGATATTATAGCAAAATATCAATATCAAAACCTAAAACCCAGTACTATATTTTTGTCTAAAAGTTATTGTCATATATTACATTATAACAGAATATCAATTTAATTTCTCCCACGGGTAAATCACATGGGCCAAATCAAAATCCTTTGAGTGGCCTTATGTGTGGTGATCTATACTGTCGCGTCACTGTGGGACACAGTTTGTATCTATATTACTAAGGGAATGTATGTTATCTTCATTTAACCACACGGCTCCAGGTGTCAGTATCTCCACTCCCTCTCCACTCTCATCTCTCTCCACTCTCACTAACCGACCCACGTAACTTCCTAAAAAAAACCACTATGTAACTTGTTAACTATTACCTAAAATAGTTACTCTCCCTCTCTTTGATCAGGATGGTGGGCCAAACAGGGCCCACATCGCACGGGTCCACCACATAATGGGTCTTCGGTGGGTTCTCCTTAGGATCTACGGATCGTTTGGGCCATCAGGTGGGTCCCGGTATCAACGCAAGAAACTGAATGACCCAAATAATGACTGAAATTTAAAAAAAAAAATTCCACTTCTTAACTGTTTTCTAAAACACGTACTCTCCCTTTCTCTCATTGATGGTGGGCCAAACAGGGCCCACCTTGCACGAGTCCACCACCTACTGGGTCGCCCATGGGTCCTCCTTTGGATCCACGGATCAGATGGATCATCAGGTGACCCACCTAGATTTCGGTATCAACGTAAGAAACTGAATGACCCAAACAATGAATGAAACTTAAAAAAAAAAAATCTCAATTCTTAATTGTTTCCTAAAATACGTACTCTCCCTCTCTCTGATCAGACGCAAGATAGTGGGGCAAATAGGGCGCACATCGCACGGGTCCACCACTTGGTGGGTCCTTCTTCGGATCCATGGATTGGATGGGTCATCGGGTGGCCCACCTGGGTCCCGGTATCAACGCAAGAAACTGAATCGCCCAAACAATGACTGAAATTTAAAAAATAAAAACAAACAAAAACAAAATCCCAATTCTTAACTATTTCCTAAAATACGACCTCTCCTTCTCTCTGATCAGATGCAGGATGGTGGCCCAAAAAGGGCCCACCTCGCAAGGGTCCACCACCTAATGGGTCTCCGATGGGTCTTCCTTCGGATCCACGGATCGGATGGGTCATTAGGTGGCCCACCTGGGTCCCGGTATCAACACAAGAAACTGAATGGCCCAAATAATGAGTGAAACTTTAAAAAAAAAAAAAATTCCCACTTCTTAATTGCTTCCTAAAATACGTCATCTTCCTCTTTCTGATCAAATGATGGATGGTAGGCCAATCAAGGCCCACCTCGCACGAGTTCACCACCTAATGGGTCGCTGGTGCGTCCGCTTTTGGATCCACGGATCGGATGGGTCATCCGGTGGCCCACTTTGGTCCCGGTATCAACGCAAAAAACTGAATGACCCAAACAAAGACTGAAACTTAAAAAAATAAAAATAAATTACCACTTCTTAACTGCTTCCTAAAACACGTACTCTCCCTCTCTTTGATCAGACACTTGGTGGTGGGCCAAACAGGGCCCACCTCACACTGGTCCACCGCCTAATGGGTCGCCGGTGGGTCCTCCTTCAGATCCACGGATTGGATGGGTCATCGGGTGGCCTACCTAGGTTCCGGCATCAACGCAAGAAACTTAATGGCCCAAACAATTACTGAAACTTAAAAAAAAAAAAAAAAAAAAAAAAAAACAAAAACAAAAACAAATTCCCAATTCTTAATTGTTTCCTAAAACACGTACTCTCCCTCTCTCTGATCAGACGCAGGATGGTGGGCCAAAGAGGGCCCACATCGCACGGGTCAACCACATAATGGGTCTCTGGTGGGTCCTCCTTCGGATCCACGGATCGGATGGGTCATCGGGTGGCCCACCTAGGTTCCGGTATCAACGCAAGAAACTGAATGGCCAAAACAATGACTGAAACTTAAAAAAAAAAAAAAAAAAAAACAAAAACAAAAACAAATTCCCAATTCTTAACTGTTTCCTAAAACACGTCCTCTCCTCTATGATCAGACGCTGGATGTTAGGCCAAACAAGAACCAACTCGCACGGGTCCACCCCTTAATGGTTCTCCGGTGGGTCCTCCTTCGAATCCACGGATCGGATGGGTCATCGGGTGGCCCACCTGAGTCCCGGTATCAACACAAGAAACTGAATAGCCCAAACAATGACTGAAACTTAAAAAAAAAAAAAAAAAACAAATTCCCACTTCTTAACTGCTTCCTAAAATACATCATCTCCTTCTCTCTGATCAGATGCTGGTTGGTGGGCCAAACAAGGCCCACCTAGCACGAGTCCACCATCTAATGGGTCGCTGGTCCTCTTTCGGATCTACGGATCGAATGGGTCATCCGGTGGCCGACCTGGGTCCTAGTATCAACGCAGGAAACTGAATGGCCCAAACAATGACCGAAACTTTAAAAATAAAATAAACTTCCCGCTTCTTAACTGCTTTCTAAAACACATACTCTTCCTCTCTCTGATCAAACGCTGGGTGGTGGGCCAAACAGGACCCACCTCGCACGAGTCCACCACCTAATGGGTCATCGATGGGTCCTCCTTCAGATCCACGGATCGGATGGGTCATTTGGTGGCCCACCTAGGTCCCGGTATCAACGCAAAAAACTCAAGCGGAACAACTGTATGTCCCAAACAATGACTGGAACTTAAATTAAAAAAAAAATTCCCACTTCTCAATTGCTTCCTAAAATAAGTCTTCTCCCTCTTCATAATCAGACACTGGATGGTAGGCCAAACAAGGCTTAACTTGCACGGGTCCACTACATAATTGGTCTCCGGTGGGTCCTCCTTTGGATCCACGAATCGGATGGATCATCCGGTGGCCCACCTGTGTCCCGGTATCAACGCAAGAAACTGAATGGACTAAACAATGGCTGAAACTTAAAAAAAAAAAAAAAACTCATGCTTCTTAACTGCTTCCTAAAACACGTGGTCTCCCTTTCTCTAATCAGACAATGGATGGTGGGCCAAACAGAGCCCACCTCGCAGGGGTGCACCACCTATTAGGTCGCCCATGAGTCCTCATTCAATTCCACGGATCAGATGGGTCATCGGGTGGCCCACCTGGGTCCCAGTATCAACTCAAGAAAATCAAGGTGGACCGTGCATAGTATGGGTTGTTGCTAGTTTGACCTAAGTTGATGATTATGAAGTGTTGATTGATCAAAATGAATACCCTTGGTTTTTTTTTTTTATACTAAGTATAGGATGTTCCGAGACGTTACTATGGTTGGAGTTGGCCTCATTGGAAGATTAATCATACGATGAAAATTGTGATTAACTAAATCTATATGTTATTAATCATATTGTTAGTCGTGTTATTCATTGTATGGTCATTTTTCTGATGGTTAAGCTTATATTGGAGTAAAGTTTAGGGAAATCTTATATAGTGAAAGTGATTATTTTGAGCAACTTGAATTTTTTATGAGTGAAATAATCCTTCAACTTAGGAAGTTTATAAAGTCTGGTGAGGTAAGTCGAACTCCACTTTCCTCTCTTGTATTGAAAGTTACCTAAAGAAATAGGTTTTCCACAAAGAGTCCCACTACACCAAACCATCCAAAAAAAAAGAGTGGCTAAAATGGAAATTCAATCCTTTTTCATTAGATTTGTTACTGCACAAATGTGTCATGAAAATAAAAAATAAAAAAACCTACCCGATTTGTGCTTCTCCTCTTGTTTAAGCAGGCTTCTTTCCCATGACTCAGGCTAGGTCTCTTCATGGTGTCCCCCACTAAAAAAAAAACAAAAACCACCATACGTAAACGTGTTTGGCAATTAACTAGTTAAGTTAAAGTAAAGTAAATTCAAATAAAAAATGACAACGGGTCATATTAAAAGTACACACTTTTAAAATTCCCTCCGAATTTCTCAAAAAATGTCAAAATAGCAACCTCCTTTCTCTACTAAAAGTCAAAAAAAAAAAAAAAAACTTTACTTTTCTATACAAAATGTAAAAAAGATTTCATACCGAACAACTAAAAATAAAACACCATCATAACACCTTATATTTTATTTTTTCTTGATTTGATGCTTCACCTCACCGTACTTTATTAGTTTGATTCACCGTATTTCCAACTAGGCCCAAGCAGGCTTGCCAGGTCTCTCACGCCCGCCCCCCCCCCCCCCCCCCCCAATGTGATTTTTTTCATCGGATTTGTTACAACACAAATGTGTCATGGGAAAATGCGTACCTGATTATTACTTTTCATCTTTGCTAAAGTAGGCTTTTTGCCCATGATTCGGGCTAGGTCACTCAAGGGTTCCCCAACCACACCAAAAACGGAAAAAAGAATTCAACTGAGTGAAAGGCACCATAAAGGAGTTTGACTCGTTTTTTTTTTTTTTAATGCTATATGTAGAGAGTTTTTTTTTTTTTTTTTTTCTAGATTGTATGAGTGGAAAGACACTATAGGTGACATAAATAAGAAGAAAATATGATACTATTTAAGGTAGTTAGCTAAAATATAGTTATTGGTGAGTTTTCTAATAAAGAAGTGGACTTTCTTGGGCTCGGTGTTAGTATGCCACATTGAATATTATAAATTATGGAGATTAGCTATCTACAAAAAATTAGATGCATCTCAAAGAGACACTTCAAATTTGGATCTGCCTTTTTTTAAATAAAGGCTTATGTGGCAAAAAAAAGGCATACATAAATTTAGGGGCAACTCCAAGAGAGATGTAAGATTAATATTTTATTATTATTTTTATTTAACCCTTATTTGCCTTATTACATATGTACCAACATTCACTTACCTTTACCGTTATTTTATTTAAAAAGTAAGAAAATGCAGCTCACTTTATGGTATGCCAAATTTACTTCAAATCCATGTAGAATATGAAGTATCTGTTGAGGCTGACATGGCCAAAAGAAGAATCTGTTGAAGTTGCTCTTACAAGTCGTTCTTTTTCTCCTCATTGTATTTTTTTTTGCTATGTTGGAACTGTGACACCCCCTACCCAGGGTGTCAATTAAGAATTAATGGGGTGATAAGTGGATTAGCTTTGGGTGTAGGGTCATTGACCCTATCCACTCAAAAAAAAAAAAAAAAAAAAAAAAAAAAAAAAAAAAAAACCAACCAACTTGAACGTGTTTGGGTCACTGACCCTTTTCACTTTCGAGTTGGATTTGCTAGAGTTGACAATTCCAGCCCAACAAATGAACTAAGTCATGAATTGATTACGTGTTATTAAATCTACCAACTTGATCCGAACCCAACTTAACTCATTGCAACTAGGGTTGCAAACGGGTATCTGATTCTCCGATTATCCGGAAGTTCCGACCCGCAAAAAACCGGGTCTAAAATAATTTTAGATTCCAATTCATAAAAGGGTCCAGGTCTGGAACCTAATTTGGTTTCGATTGATAAACGGGTCCAATTCCTGGTCCATATAGGTTCCGACGCGTGGACCCGATACATGAGTCTTTGATATTGCAATTTGTACTTTAAAACTAACTTTTTTTTTTGCATTCTTATGTATAATACTAGATGTTGTAGACTTAATGCACTGTTATAAGTTGAATGGTATGTTTATTTAAAAAAAAAAATGAAGAACAAAATAAAATGGAATCAATTTTGGAATTAGATTCGAGTCTTCTAGGTGGACCCGGTTCCGGAACCGAATCCGGATTTTCTTATCGAATTCGGGTCCGGAACCAACAAAACAAATTCCGATTCATAATCATATCTGGAACCGGAACCGTTATTTAAAAACGGGTCCTAGTCCACTAGTTCCGATCTTGATTTACAACCTGATTAACTTTGGGTTTGAGTTGACACTTTCAATTTGTTAATTGAGTTTGACTGTTCAACTCAATTAATAAATCAGCCACTTCTAAGATGAGCCCAAACATCAACTTGACCTAAATCCAACCCAACTTGAGGCCTACTAACCGCCTTTTTAAACACAGTGGAATCCCTACTAATTAATGTCATTTGACCTGAATCCAAATTTCATGTCGCCTTGCCAAAAAAATAAACACATAAAACTGCGGCTTTCAATTAAAACACTCATTTGTGATTGTATTGCTAATCTATTACCGAGATATGGAATATGGATTACCAGACTCTGGAAACCTCAATTAGTTTCCTGCCCAATCTTTTACGGAGTTCTGATGAGTGATGAGCCACTGTCCACTGTAAAGGTTTCCACAAAAGTGCAAAGGTTTTGCACTGAATCAAGCCCAAAATGTGGGCTGGGATGGCTGGGCTCGCCCAGTAGCAAATGCAACTGGACCCGTAGATGGTGATAGAAATCCATGGATATATGTGCATTCCTCCTTTTGAAGCCCAACAAGTGCAATTCTCTTACTTCATCCCAGCTTTCTCCTCAGGATAGTAATTCCCATCTACCCTTTTTACTCACTTTCTCTCCAAATGTCTCTGTCATCGTCTTCATCGTTGGAGCCTTGTCTCAACTATGTTGGATCAGCTACATAAATTCTGTTTCTCAGTCCCGATCTATTATTGGCCAAATCTTTAGATAGGTGTGTAAACAAGTAAGACGCATGTGTGTATGCTTCAAGCCCAGAAAGATCCTCAAGCCCATCGCACTAAAAATAAAGGGCATAATATTTCATTGATGGACTGGGCCCGGACTTAACTTTCAGCGCCATGGGCATGATTAGGACCAAAAGATTAGGCGGAATTAGCGCTTAAAAACGTGATTACTTGACTTTGAAAGTCATTGAGTGGATCAACCGAATCTGACTGATCGAGTGCTCAATCAATTCAGATTCAGCCAGAAGCTAGAGTTCACATTGCTCAAGTTCATATACGGTCAAATCCAATAAATTCTCAATACTCATCATTTTAGCCTTATTCTATCAATCTAAGATCGGCTTATCGAATTTCATTGACCGAGAACAATTCTTACAAGCAGTAACGTTATCAATGTCTAGTAAGGCCTATCCCCAACATAATTCCCCGGCGGGTAGTACTCGCAGGCGATGAAGATGTCGCTACTATCGCAGTGGATCTTGGCGCAGCCTACAAGCTTAGTTGTGCGCCAGATGATCTGGGTGTAGTGCAAGCATTCCCCGCCGGAGCAAGAGTTATTGTTGTAGTAATAAAACTGCTTCTCAGCCACCCATTCGTCCACCGCATCCTTCGCCGTCCACCGGTGCCCTTCCCCCATAAATATGTTCTCCCCAAAGCCATATCCCGGCGAGTGCTTCAGTGCACAGTCCCCACGCCGCTCATTCGAATACACGCGAGCATACCTGGCCAGCATTGGCTCCCACCTGAGAGGTGGCACCCCGACTGCTCGCCGAGCACGGTTGTGCCCATCGACAAACTGTTGGATCATATTGGTGCGCTTAATGGAGCCATAGGCAGGGTTGATTAAGGTAATGCATATGGTTAGAGTCATTAGGAATAGGGAAGATGATGAAGCCATTAAGATGACTAGAGAGGTAGTATGTCTAAGGTTTGTGTGGTGAATTATTTGTTTGGGGGCTTCATGGATAGAGTACATAGAATGCAGGGAAAAGTGAGTTGTTTGGGTTTTGTTCATATATAGAGAGAAATTGAATGGAGTTGCATGAATTGTTATCATGTTCCTTTGGGGTTACGTTAGGTGGTTGTGGTCTTCATTCCTGGGGTAGTTCTTGCTGTTGCTGTTGTTGCATTTCTATGGGGGTGGTGTGGGGTGGTGGTTTTATGCTACAAAGTCTACTTTTTTTAGCGTCGTTAATTGTTATAATGTAGGACTTTTGGTACATAGTATGTTGGACTAAATTGCTGTTATTGGTCTTTATGACCATTGATTTCCAATAATGGTTTATTCAGTTTTTATTTTAAAAGAGCTTTTAAATATCTCATTAAATCCTTGAATTCTAGTTACAGAATCTAAATGCCATTTAAGAGGAAGTTAAAGGGCCTTTAGGAGAGAGATAACTTGACACACATAACATCTCAAACATAAATATTATATTTCAGGTTCTTTAGAGAATAACCAGTACTCCGTTATTTTAGGAATATAGGTTTTACATATGTAAATGGCGTATATGTAAATATCGCATATGCAAACATTTTATATGTAAATTACATATTACTATATTTGTCAAAATCACCATTTTCAAATTTTCAAATGAGTAAATGAGTATATCCAACGATTATAAATGTATTTAGATTTTATAATCTTTTTTTTTCCTCGAAGTTCTTACAAGATATGAAATTATAAGTCGCAATATTTACTATTAATATAAGAACTCAAATAGTTCATATCATGAATTGGGGATCCACAAAAGTACTTGCATATTTTAGTTAAATATAAATCCTCAAATGTGAACCATCTCGTGAGTAATTACCTTTTTCATGACCCCAAATTTGACATTCATCTAGAAACTACTTATGATGAAAATCCAAAAATATGATGCATTGAAAAACTATTAAACTTGAGAGCCATAGATCAAAGTATTAGAATGATCTAAGTGGGTTTAGATTTTGGATATCTATAAGTCTCATTCAATTCTTTGAGTCTCCCATCTCTCTTGTGGTTGCCATAGCCCCAGGTGAACCCTACAAGGAGTTGCTTAACGAAGATGTTAAAGAGATGTGCTCAAAAGGGGATAGTCCTTAGTTAATTATTTATATAAGTTTGAACTTAAATAAACAAGGGAAAGGGCCCATTTAATAAACAAGCACGTTCAAATATATAGGTTCCAACTCCATTAAGTAAAAAAGAGGGTCCATTTGAATACATAAATAAAAAGGAAAGACAAAAAGCTCGGCCTTGAGCCCCTGACTTCGAGGGTAGAATAAGTGGGCCGCTTGGTTTGACTCTCATATGAGGAGGCGTGGCCCCTAAAAAACCTTTAAAATAAGGGTTTTTGTTTTTGAGAAAAAACATGAGGGCCGAACTTGGAAAGATTTTATTTTTTAGAGCAGTACTAGGCCTAGCCCGGCCGGCCTGGACCTTCTGTTTTTCTTTATTTATATTATATATGTTTGTATATTTAAATATATACCAAAATGCCCCTATTGAGTTATTTTGCTGGGATTCCATTTTGCAAAGCTTTGTAATTCTTTTATTATTTAGAACATGAAATATAGGATCTATATGAAATGTGTTGCTCTTATACCTTTGTAATGAATCTAATTTTGTTGATTGACCTTTGACCTTTTAGATATCCAATTGTTCTAAGATCTCTTATATTAAAAAATAAAAAAGAAAATGTTGCATCAACTGCTATATCCTGTTGTTGTAATTTCTGTAGCTACACCTTATATTGCTTATTTGTACGCATGCTCATTGTAATTTCTGTAGCTACACCTTATATCCTTTGTCCCGTAATCCCATCAGTTACAAGCAAAGCATGGGTTTTGAAGTAATTGTCTTGCCAATATTTATCGGAAAAATGTTCTCCTATGAGCAATTGCAAGTGCAATTTAACAATATGAGGCCCATTTGGGCCCACCTTTCATTAGTGCAACCCATTTGATAGCCCTTTCATCCCTTAATCTGACATTAGGCCCAGATTTACACTTATTGAACCTTGAGTCACCATCGGATTGAGTCTCAAAAAATCAACAGTTAAAAAGCCATTAAAATTTAAGGCCGTTAAATCAATAGCTAGGATAATCTCATAGGACTGATTCTTTGGATCCGTATTGTCAACGCGGAGACCTTTCAATCTGCTCTCCTCCCATTGGTAAACTTATATTTTTAAGTGGGGCCTACAGCCCACTGGCTATGAGGAAATGTTCTTTAAAATTCACAAAGCAGCCCTGTTTTAGTGTTTTTCCTTTTATGTGTCTGAAAAATCATGCTGGAGCTAGAAGAGGCATTGGAATCACCTGAGACTGTCGGACTAACATGAAAAGTATTTAGACTATGTCTCCTATGGGAAAAGTATCTGTGGGTGACTTAGAGGATCTGAATCTGGACTCACACGAGGGCGAAAAGTAAATGAGTCCGGTCTAGGTTTACTTTGGTTCTGATCCGTGGACCCGTGGCCCGACATATTACGTCAATTTTCAAAAATCTCTCCTAAAAATCATGTTTTTTTAATATCATTCTCTATCTAGACCCAGACCCATCTCATATATGGTTCTGCTTTCGGATCGTTCCGGAGCCAACAAACTGGTTCTGAAACGGTTCCAGGTCCTAATCCGGTTCCACCTTCTCCTTAATGGTTTCGGTTCTGGATCTACCATGGACCCGGACCGGAACCAACCCATTTACAACCCTAGGTGTCATCATTCCTTCCAATTATTTAACTACTTCACAGAAGTCCATATTTGTAGCTTCATTTTTAACATTAGATTACTCTGATATTATGGCCCACTCTCCTAAACATGAACCAGATCAGTGGTCCTGGTCAGCTTTATGCATTTAAATCATTAAATGTCTGGTAGAAATAAGAGTCAGATACTAATTATGATGCCAAAGTTTTAAAGGAAATGCCAAAATTTCAAATCCTATTTATGAAACTATGGCTATGAAAGAGCTGCACTTGGGCTGGACTCACCTTCCTTGAGGTCCAACCCCTTTTTATAATTGAAAAGCCCATGTTAGGACATCCAACACAGACTCAAGGGCCCCAAATGGGAAACCCCAATTCATTTCCAACCCCCTAGTATTCTAAATCATTTCTCATCATTAAATGGCATAACCACCCACACCTAGCAACACATGGGAGTCCCTACATCACAAAAGACACAATTGAGGTGGATGGGCCTAATTTGTCTAATTGAATGATCCCATTTGAAAACTTTACATGATTAGTTTTTCATCATCATGTGATCTTGTGCATTTCTCAATGCTTTTTATAATATTATTTGACATAGCTTTATGCTTCAGCAGTCATTAGTAACACGTGATTTGAGATGACTCCAACTGTAGGATGTGAAAGTTTGATTCCGAAACTTATGGTTAATCATATGATATTATATACTTACCTAGGCCATATTTGTGGTCCATTCCCCAAGTGTTCTAAGTTCCAGCCAATTTATTTGGACCAGCCATTGGCTAATATTATATGATCGATCACAAGAATGCAAAGTAATTTTGCAATATCACATAATTTCATGAAGTTATGTGATACCCCAATCACATGGGCATTTTAGTATTTTTACATTGTGGAATGGAGAAATAGAATTCGTGTAGTCGACCTCAACATAATTGAGACAAGGCTTTGATGATGATTATGATGATGATGAGTTTTTTTCACATGGTGTTCATTTGAGCCGGGCTTAGACATATCCAAGCCCAACTCGACTTTAAAAACAAGCCCAACCTTGCCCATTTAATTAGTTGGACTAGGCGGACCGGGCCGAACCAAACTTTCTGCCCACTGAATTACAACCACTTATTAGCCGGCTTTCTGTTGCATACACCAAGACCGGCCAATTACTAAATGGGTCCAGATTATGCACCCAAGCCCAGCCCAAATTGGGTTGGGCTCGGGCTGTCTTGGACCATGAACACCCCTATACTAACTCTTCCGAGTACAACTACAGAGAAGTTCTAATGTGGTGAAGTGATGAAATTTTAGACTGCAAGGTGAGCATACGGTCAAAACCCCTTATTTAAGTGGGCAAGAAGAGGTGTAGAGAAGACCACACACTTTTATAATTTTGTGTTCTCTAAAATTAAGCCTTCAGTTTTTCCCAATTCTTACATGCGAAGAAAAGTTTCACCGTAGAAATTAATGGCCCCTTAAAGAAAAAGGATAGGTCGAAGAGGATATGATTGAAAGTAGTAAGGAAAAGGAAAAATATTCACCTAAGAGGAGACTGCATGTGCATTCGAACTCAATGGATCCTATTTAGGCCTACCATTGATCAATGCAACCCCTTTGATAATATTGTCATCCTATGATCTAGCATAAGCCTTGGTTTTATATTCATTGAACATTTGCTCATGATTGGATTGAATCTTAAAAAAAAAAATTTATAGTCAAGATGTTATTAAACTCTAATGCTACTAAATCAAAGGCTAGGTTAATCTGCAACGGCTAATTTTTTTTTGGCTTCCCCTTGTCCATAAGGAGACATTTCCATCTACCCTTTTCCAATTGATAGATAGTCATATGAATGAGTCTCATGTGTTAAGATTGCTTCTAAACAATATGCAATCTACGTGTAGGAGAACACTTTGCGTAAAATTAGAGTTAACAAAGTGCAAGGTATTAAAGAAATTAGCCTAAAATATATTGGAATGGCGAGACAAGTGACGTAACTAACCCAACCAAGTTGGAACAAGGCTATGATAAACGATGATGAATATGCATAATTTATATTATTATTTTAAACAAATATCTAATTCGCAACTTCTAATTTAAATGTTGGGAGCAAAGATTTTTGTTTTTATTTTTAATTGAAGTGGGTGTAAATGGTACACGAATTGACCCATTATAGGTCTAATAATCTAATTAAGACATCAAACCATGAAAATAAAACCAAAAAAGGAGCAGGATGTGTAAAAACCCACATTCACAAAGTGAATCCATATTGGTCAATTTAAACTGAAATTTGACTAAGTCCAAAGACTAGCAAAACTACTAAAATCATGTGAATACAACAGATAACTATTAATTATATGAAAAAACAAATCTAAGGATAATTCAGTGGGTGCAGGACCACAGTTTGCACCCGGAGATTATAGGTTTGAAATTATATTATTATATTGAGGCTATATAAGAGTTTACCAGACTTTTCTATGGTTCGAAGGAATTAGTCCAGTTGAAACGGTTGAATCCATTCCATGAAATAAAAAATAAACCAATGATTTGAAATTGCATATTCATATTAAAGTTGAATATGGTATGACATAGGATAGTCCATAGACTATCTGTTGTTAAAAACAACTTTAAAACCCTAGAAATCGATGGTAGGGCCACTCTAATGAACGGCTGAGATGGTGTTAGAGTGTCGGCCGGGTCATCATACTCCGTCAATTACGCCAAAGTCCCGACACAAAATCCCCAGATGGAGGAGGCACCACACGCCCTTTTCAAAGTCCAAAGTCCAAACGCGTCTCTTTCCGTCAATCACTCCCACTCTCCTCTTTTTGCCACGTGGCACTCCCACTCGGCTCTTTCTCCTTCCTTATCCACCGTTGACTGCCTCACCACTTTCCTGTGGCCCACTCTCAAGGCCCATCATGATGTGGCCCGCCTTTGATGGATGATGATGCCTAAAAATGCCCCTTTGATTGATCAGAAATTTTAAAACAGTCATCCCATTTGAGTGTCTGGAATGCCAATTACTTGATATGTGAAATGGGTTCCAATTACTTGATATGTGAAATGGGTTCCTTCCTGCAAAACCAGCCTCGCTGGAATTCAGATCTTTTGTGGATATTTCTAACCTGAGAAACCTCAAGTTTAAAAAGAAGGGGTGTAATCTTAAGCGCTCAAAATAAACATCTTTCGATTGCCGGGATTTCTCAAATCTTATATCACCAAATTTGTTCCACCATTAGATTGAACATTTGATGAACCATTGAAGGAATTCGGATTCATTTAAGATACCTGTACAAAAAATGTATAAGATATCTATATATTTCGTACACCCTTATAACTCATAAGGTGTTTATTTTAAATGATTTGATTTTCGATAGGTGAACTCAATTGTAGAATTTAAGCTACCCCACTATTCTATAGCCCACTTAGAAAGTCCATCATGATGTGGCCCACCTTTGATGAATGGTGATACCTAAATAATGCCCTTTGATTGATTAGAGATGTTACCAATCATTCGAATTGAGATAGTATGGATCACTAATGTACGGCCCAAGTGGGCCACACCAGATATGTGAAATGGGTCCCACCCATAATGCTCTTTTTCTATGAAAACACACACACACTCTCTCTCTGCCTTTGCAAAACCAGCTATCACTTCCCTTCCTCTCTTCTTTCTCTAGAAAACCAGCATATCTTTCTCTCTGTTTAGCAATGCTCTGTAGCAGGAAAATGCTGAACTTTTTCATAAGGAAAGATGTGAGGAAGTTGCTCAAGCGTAAAGACAGTGATGTAGGAGAAAGAGGTACTGCTTTTTTCACTTCTTTCTTCTGATTTCATCATTAGTGTGTTTGGATTCAACCCCAAATCTTAATTGGGTTATGGTTATCAGTTAATATCTCCATTTGGGGTGCTGCAGAAATCGAAAATTGTTGCCTTTTTTTTTTTGTGGTTTTTGCCCCCCGCACCTTCTTGAATAAAAAAACATTAGTGGATATGAAAAGGGTGGAAGGGAAAAGCAACCCCAACCATCTCTTCTGCCAAATAATCAAACCAGATGTCATTTGGAGTGCCCCCAAATGCATGATTGCTTGGAAGGGTTTCTGGGTTTTGGTTGATTTGTTCTCTCAATGCAGTTTGGGAAAGTATATGGTTTTTTTTTTTTTTTGTTTGTTTTTCTAAAATGATATTGTGCTTTGAGATGCGTCTTTTTCTCAAATTTTTTTGTAGAATTTATGGAATTTGTCTAACGGTGTTGGCAGTAGTTTTCAGGATTTTCTGTGATTTGATTTTCCTATGCAGAAGTGGTTTTCAAACTGAATTTACACATACACACACATATAGTGACTGGGTGTTTTAGTTGGTTTTTAATTATAGGGCCCCATTACCATTGAATCTTTGTGGTTTGGCAACTGTGATGAAATGGGGGACTGTTAGTCTAGAACTGATGATTTATAAGAATTAAGATGCATTTGAGGTTTATGTGGGCTATAGAATTCATGAGGGCGTGTTTGTTTTTAACGAAGGTGATTGAACATGGGCAGATGGATGGTTGCATGATGTTCTGCTCCTCATATTGTAATTTCATTTGAGGTCAAAATATGTTTGGGTCATGACCATAATTTGGTTTTGAATCATTGGAAAGATTAGGAATCTGCGTTCCCATATTTACCTGTAGAGGAATGACCTAATACAATCTGGGCACCCCACTAATGCAGAAGGGTCATGGATGGAAGGATCAATAGGCCAAGCTAGATTTAATTGTTGGAGGAAGTTTCAGAAATAGAAACAAATAAATCCAAAAGTGTGGATAGAAAATATTTTTCTAAATAAAATAAGAGCCAAGAACAGTACTAATAATTCTGATTTGCCCCTGTGGAGATGATCTATGGATGCACTGGGGCGCAGCGCTTTTGTCCTCAGGATATAACTCCTCAAAATCAATGATCTGGATTTGATGCACAGTATCCAAATCCCTCTAGAATTCTTACTGCTTTAGTGGTTTGCCCTTGCAGAAAATAGTGAAAAGAAGATTAACAATGCTTCTATAATAATGCCCATAAGAGGAAGAAGAACAGACAGACCTTCGTTGACACTCAGAAGCTTCTCTAATGAGCAAGATGGTTGCTGCACTGTGGTCTGTGGAAGCTTCTGGTTTGTTTCCACTATGCCAAAATGGTGCGACCTGCAAGTGCGGTATAGTCTATACCACACTTACATGGGTTGCTCAAAGACCAGGGAAAACAACCAGATAGGCCTTAAGATGGAAACCAAGAGCCATGTGTGAGTCATACACACAAACATGGACGCGCACATGCCACGTCCGACCCAACTCAGTTCAGCTTGCGCGCATGTGATAATTTTTTTTCCCGAAGCCCCACAATGTTCTGATGTTTAGGTTTGCTCACAAACCTCTATATACTCTTCTCAATATAAGGGGCTGAAATCTTTTAAGTCTGGGTTGTTAGCTATGCCAACCATTATTGTATTTTGCCTGGTCGTAGTGAGTGACAAGTTTTAATTCTATCTGGATGTGGATAATCCAACCGTAGGATCATATAAAGGGGCTTGTTCTTTAGATTAAGGTATTCTAGACAAAAGGCACGCTCACCCCAAATCACCGTCATTTGGGTTAGACACTTCTGTTGGTGTACATGTACAGTAAACCTTACTGCGGTGGTCCGATGTGAGTTCCTGCAATCTAGAATATCTTAATCTGAAAAGAAAACCCCTTATTTGGATTCATCACATCCTAATGGGATTAGAACTCCTTGTCCTGCTTAGACCAGGAAAACATGGTCACATGGTTGTTCTTGCTAACAACTCAAACTCTTAAAATGCAGTGTGAATTAAGAGATTAATGACACTATCAAGCCACTAATGCAAATTATACACATATTCAAGCCAAATTAACATGGCACACCTTTTGTAATCTGTAATTCTTAAGTGTATCTATCAAAGGTAGTTTCTTATTGCACAGGTGGGGTTTTTAAGTAGTTGATTCTGTTTTTATGGTTTCGTAGAAAGCAGAGCTACCTTAAACTTTATTAACTCTTGGTTGGGCTGAATCAACTTGACTATTTTACAAGTATTCACGGTGCTGATAAAAGTATCACAACGAGTGGAATTTTCACCAATCCCTCACCAATCCGACTCTGAGTTAATCCACTCCACACCTTCCTCTCTCTTTTTCTCATGGCTTCCTAAAACTCACCACAAAACACAAAATCCCCCACCGATTGGACTCTAAGTCGATCCACGCCACACCCTCCTCTCTCTCTCTCTCTCTCTCTCTCTCTCTCTCTCTCTCTCATGGGTTTTAAAACCCCCCTGCAAAAACTTAAAATCCTCCAATTATTTGAGTTCGAATCGATCAACACTACACCCTCCTTTCTCTTTCTCTATAAGTTTCCAAAAACTCACTGAAAAACCCAAAATCCTACACCAATCCGAGTCTGAGTCGATCCAAAACATTTCCTCTTTCTTCTCCACTCCCTTCTGCTCTCCCTAATCCTACCAAAGATTAAAAGAAAAAAGAACCCACCTCTCCATGAAGCGCCAAACCATAAATCCCCATGGAACCCAAACCCTACCGAATCTTTCTCTTCAAGGATAACAGAGGCTCACAGTTTCACACCACCCCCATGAAATCCTGAACCCTAAATCCGTTCCACCCCATCTCCTTCTTCAATCTCCTCCATCTCTCCTACACCCCTTATTCTCTTCCTACAAAGATTAAAAGGAATAAAAAAATGGACTCAGCTTGACTCTGTTGAGTCACACTCGACAAGACTCAACCAGACCCTGCCGAGTCGGAGGCTGAGTCATCATCACCATCAAAGCCTGGTTCCAACTATGTTGAGGTCGGCTACACGATTTCTGTTTCTCCATTCCGAGAGTCGGAGGCTGAGTCTTTTTTTTAAAATCACTATTCGTTACCCAAATGACTCATTAGGGTAAGTTATGCTCTGAAAAGGTGGTTTCCATTTTTTCTTTTCCTTCTCACGCAGATATCTTCCAACATATTATATTTGGTGTGATGTTCCCAAGAACTAACAAACCAATCACCCTAGAAATTCACATGGAAAAAAAGATTTTTCATCAAAGAAAATGAATATTCTGCATCAACTTTTGCAGTTATTTTCTCTAAAATGACACATTGGAAGGGTGGCCCACAAAATTAATACCTGATTTTTTTTTTCTTTTTTTCCTGGGAGTATCTCCAAATACTACATTAGCATCGATTTAGTCTTATTGAAAATTCTGTTATTAAAATTTTTTACATTTGGTGGGCCCGCACTCACACGAATAAGGTTCTTGTCCTTTGAAGGATTGAGACCAAATGAGTTCTTAGACTGCATTTCTTTTCTGAGTTTGCATTCTTGTTTTGTTCCTTAACAGTTTTGTTTCTTTTCTTTTTTCAACTTTCTCAAATCAGGTAGAGCTCTAGAAGACCTTCGAGCCTCTTTGTATAATGAGCTTCGGACATCAGAAGGTGCAAAGCGTCAACAGCAGCGCATATGTGGTCCAACAGTTGCTCTGTCTTTCAATTTCTTGGTTTCTGTTGGTATTATCATGATGAACAAATTGGTACTTTTTCATCCAATTGATTAACTTTCTTGGCCTTTATAACATATGTTAGAATGTAATTGGGATTCTTCATCACTTTAGGTGCTCGGCAAAGTCGGATTCAATTATCCCATCTTTCTTACATTCATCCACTACCTCCTGAGCTGGTTCTTAATGGCAGTTTTGAACGTGTTCGGGCTTCTTCCCGCATCACCTCCCGCAAAATCTACCCCATTTTCTTCTCTATTAGCTCTTGGTGTTGTCATGTCTCTCTCTAATGGCCTTGCCAATGTCAGCTTGAATTATAATAGGTGAAATATGCTTTTGTGCTTTTGATAGTTCAAGTTATATGTACAATGCAACTCTCTGTTGGACTGATTTTTTGTTTTATTTTTTAATTTTGTAGTGTGGGTTTCTATCAGATGGCTAAGATTGCTGTAACTCCAACGATTGTTCTTGCAGAATTTGTGTTCTTTAGGAAGAGGGTGTCTTGTCAGAAGGTAACTGCTCCATACTATGAAACAGTTCATGAGGATTTATTGGGTCTTGGTTCATCAGTACATTGATGCATCTAAGTTTAGTCATTCTTTTAGTTGATCGTAGCCAATAATCTGATGGACCCCATTCTGGTGAGGATGCCCAGATATCTTACAGATGGGATGATCCCAGCAACCAGTAATTGGCCTTTTCCCTGAACACTGCAGTATATTTTTATTAACCATTTGCAGGCCAAATTGGGTGGCCGAGATTTTCAGGGCTTCCTCCATAAACTTTGGACTGACCCATCAAAGTAATTGTCTGGATCACTGTTGACTTGAAGAAACAGAAAAATGTTGAATCAAAACATATACATGTCCCACTTCAAGCGATTTTAAATTCCTCTCAATTGATTTTCCTATCTTGAATCATTATGATTAAGATCTTAATATTGGTGTGGCCTTAATGCACTGTGCAGGTATTAGCACTTACTGTGGTATCTATAGGGGTTGCTGTTGCAACTGTTACCGATCTTCAATTCCACTTTTTTGGTGCTTGTATAGCATTGGCTTGGATAATACCTAGTGCTGTCAATAAGATTCTCTGGTCCAATCTACAGCAGCAGGAGAATTGGACTGCCTTAGCGTATGTTATTATTTCATCAAATTTTTTTATTTGATGACATCAATTTTTTATGTAACAAAATGAACACTCTTACATCATTTTTCTAACAATTTAGCCATAGAACAGGCTAATGTGGAAGACTACACCAATCACCCTATTGTTTTTGGTGGCTTTGATGCCGTGGCTTGACCCTCCAGGTGTTCTATCATTCAACTGGAATTTTTCTAGTTCATCCGCCGTTTTCATGTCGGCAGCTCTTGGCTTCTTGCTTCAGTGGTCTGGTGCTTTGGCACTTGGGTAAGATTTTCTGCCTTCTAATGTTTATATTGCTTACAGTATATAGATGTAACCCAGATCACAAGAGGTCTGAATATTAGAAGTAATGGTTAACAGTCCACCCTATGCATTTTGGACAATGCAATATTCCCCAAATAATTATCAGTACAAGGCTGTTCAGAAAGGAGTCATCTGTGAGTCTTGCATCTACCAAAATGCTTAGTTGAAGTGGAATGGTTGACCATCCATTCTGCCAAAATATATAAAACCACTTCGATTTGGGGCACCTCTGAAGGCACCATTTATCTTCATTAGTCAGACTTTACCAGTATTTTTTTTAAGTGAATTTCCTGTAGTAATTTTATGTGGGTCCTGAAATTCATTCAATTTGGGCCAGTTTGCCACAGTTGTGTATTAATCCCGGAATTAGTGCCTTTGAAAGGCCAGATTTTTAGTTTCTGAAATTTAGAATGCAAGCATATCCATAGTTTAGTGAAGAGGTTGTTCCCTATTTGCTTAGGAGAATCTCTCTATCAAATCAGTGACCAACTTTTCTCATCCATCTATCATAAGGATTAGTTAGCACTCAGACTCTTCTCCAGCAGTCTTTTAGAGGCCCTTATTCCGGAATTAATCTATTGCTGCTCCACGCAGACTGGTTGGTTTCACATTTCCTATTTTCTTGCTCTGAATAGATCTTCTCCATAAACAGGGCAACCTCTGCAACCACTCATGTTGTCCTTGGGCAGTTCAAAACATGTGTAATTCTTCTAGGAGGGTATCTTCTCTTCAATTCCAATCCAGGCATGTCAAGTATTTGTGGGGCAATTACTGCTCTTGGTGGTATGTCTGTGTACACTTACCTCAACTTGCTAAGTTCCAATCAATATGGGGCGAAGGCGTCATCTCGACAATCATCATTTTCTTTACCAAAATCAAAACTGAGCAAGGAAAATGGGGATATCCACAGTGGATGTTGTGGTGGAGAATCTGTTTGAGAGCCTACAAATTACGGTTCGGTGGAAGATGTCAGTTTGTTGTCTTACTTATTATTCTAGAAACAAGACTGGCGAGGGCCGTGTAGCCTAATCTACAAGAACTGGGGCCGTGTTTGAATCAGAAGCCTAATACAAGAACTGAGATACTCACTAACCAATTAACTTCATCTTTATATTGAAAATATTGCAACAGTTTAACAGTTGTGATTTTGGTTTATTACAAATCAATGAAGGCCAATTTTGGGTCTTCAAATGTAATCTTCTACCAAGTAATTTTCTCTTCTTTGGACCTTGGCGTAAAGTTATAAATATAACTGACCTGTGAGCTTTCTGATGTGTTCATTGTTTCTATTACTTCTCCATCGATTTTATGAATTACATCACTATCATCATTGAAGCCTTATCACATCTATCAGGATAGTTGTAATTCGCATCCATTATTTTAATTTGTCTCGCCTAAGAAATTAATTGAAAGTGTGAGTTTGTAAACTTCACAGGATGGATGGTTTTCCTTTCTGTATTATGTTCTTGCAGTGCGGTTATCGTCATCACTGAGACCTTGCTCCATCTGGGGTTTGGCTTTGTGAGTTTATTTTTTCCGTTTGTCCTTCAGGTAACTGGGTGCCATCATATGGGGTATTAACAGGTCAGGTTTTAATTGGGATCCGGGTTGGCCCATACCTAATTTTTTAGGCTCGGTCTTTCTCATAATCAGATGGGTAATTTATTCATACTCTATTTATGGGATGGCCTTGGTCTGAGTTTAGTTAAAGATCTATCTTAATCTTAGCCAAATCTTTTCTCCCATGACGTTTCCAATTGGTAGTGGACTTGGGCTTGGACATGTACTGTATGTTTGCAGCAGTTACATGCAGCCCATATTTTTGAATGGTTTATGGCTCAAGATGGATCGAAATGGAGAGACGGAATTCATCTAGCCCACCGAAATATGATTGGGACAAGGCTTTGATGATGATGATGATGTCTTCACAAAGTGGACTGCACATGTACAGATTCAATTCAATCTTACTTGACCACATGGTATGGTCAGCCTTTTATGGTTATTTCAATAGTAAAGATGGTAATGTAATGGTGGTGATGATGATCACCAGAGAACTTCATTCTAGATTTTTCACGTTAATTGATTTTTTTTTTATGTGACTGTATGAATCAACACATGGCGTCTTCTTGGGGTTCCCTGGCCCCCAACATTATGGATCATGGGTGTGTCAAAAATCAGTTCAATTACACATTTGTAGACATACAATCCTAGGTGACGAAATCAATGGTCCTTATTGAACTATTTTGACCATGTAAACAATCATTGCCTTGGTTCAAATGGTAAGAAATGTCTCTTTCAAGTTGATTATTTTTAGTAGATCCCTAGTTCACACAACTACTCATGCATCTAATAGAACTAATGTATCCTACCATGATTCTCTGTGCCTCAAATGACCAAGCTTCTGCTAGCATTACTCATAAATAAGTTCAAAATGGTTATATAGTGCAGTCAACTCAAAATATGAACTTTTCTGTTTATCAATATTATGTCATAAACATACATCATCATCATAAATGAAGTTTATTCCAATATCTATTTGAGACAAGTTTTGTGAATTCTACTTTTTCTTTTTTTTAACTACCAACTTCGACACACATCCTCAGATACTACATGATGTCCCTAATCAGCTGTGCTCAACCATACAGTAATGGTTTTCATCAACTCCACAATCCGCCAAGTCTATTTATAAGTAATGCTTACGACTTGTTAGTTGTTACCGCCCAATCTTATGCGTTAATGACATGGAAGCATTCATTAATCCAACAATCAGGATTGTCCTATCCACAAAATGTTTAACTTTGGGAGTGTGGCCTACAAGACCACAACCCAATAATGAGCCCAACTTGGATGACCAAGTTCATGAGAAAGTTTTTTCATATTATTTGATATATCTCTTTAAGAGATGTCTTTGGTATAAAAAGCACTACCAATATACTAGGATTCTTACTAGCTATATGCAATAATGGTTTCCTAAAACCTATTAAAATACATATTTTATAATGGTGAGAGAAACTCTTTATATAGAATTTAAGGGATACAGCTTCTCACTTCACACACTGTTTCGCTCAAGGATATGGGCCAGTGTAAGTAGGAAACAAAAAATATCTATCCTCGTTCCATCATCGGCTATGGGTTCGAATCCAAGAGAAATTCTAGATAATGTTTGCTGCCCTGGAATTTTCTTGTCCTTCCCGAATCTTAAGGAGAAAAAAAAGATTGGAACAAGGGAAAATGCTATTTTGGAGTTTAAACTCCGATTCGTATTTTTCATCTCTTATCAACGATAGAAAAAGTTTCGTTTTGCATCATATCTAATTGATTCCTTGGTTCGGACCGAAGAAGCAATGTCACTCGATCATTATCAAACCGATTACAATCTTTTTCTGTCCATGAGGATCCCAACAGAGCACCTTCGACTTCTAATAGGCCATGAACTAGATCAGAATCATTCTCAATGAATCCGTGTCGATATCTTGTAGAAATGAAGAAGAAAAAGATAATTCTATAAATCTCCAATTGAAGGGAGTCGTTCAACCAAAATAATTCGCGATTTTTTATTTTTCATTTTTTATATTTTGTCATGGAATTAGATGCATGTTTATATGTTAGATTTACACTTGTATTATTCAAATCTATCCTAATAACGACATCTGATTTATTCGTGTTGATCCTTAGATTAACACACAATCCATTGAAAATGGCGTATGGGCAACGGTCAAATGATCTTGGCCATGTACCCTCAAGCCCCTTATTGTCATCTGAGTCAGATACGTATCACATAGCTGGCTGACTCAACTCCAATCACACCACTCTGGTCAGATTTCCCCATCTCCATGTGCCCTCTAGATACAGCTCTCCATATATGTGGACGTAGAGCAAACTGCACTGCACTGAATTATAGGGAACTGCATTGGAATCTTTTCCTCTGAAAATACAAATCCTTCACAAGTCCCACTTGAAACAAATCAACAAATATTTTTTTTTTATAGAAAACCAATACAAGCCAAGGGACCAGAACCTTGGGACCCTAAGCCAAAAGACAACATTAATGCATACACCTATAATAAAATATGTACTTACACAAGAAGGAGAAAGGAAGAGGGAGGGGGAGATGTAACTGCAAGGGAGATATATAGATTGAGTATATATGCATACTCCATCTAACAGAAATGTTTCTGATTTGCCAGCTCTTGCTGTCTCTTGGGTGTTTTTTTTTTTTTTTATCTTCCCCACTGTCGGTTTTTTCCCATGCAGGATTTCTTCCACTCCTTTTTGTTTAGAGGGGAAGCAGGAAAAGGGCAGATTGTTGGGAGGTTTCTCATGTGCAATTCCAATACCCCATTTGGTTGCACTCATGGGAATATGTTTTTGTCACAAGTGTTGTTGCTATTGTTTGTCATTGATTGTGGACTATGGTGTTGAATTTGAGCTTCATGTGCTTATAGTGGTTGGATTTTGTACACGTCGCAAGAATCTATGGGACACGATTCGATGTCCTATTATGGGCCTTTTCTCAGATATCCCAACCCCGAAAAAAATAAAACATCTACCATCATGGGATGGACATTTTTAATCATTCATTGAGAGTTGTTTGATTGAAGTAAAAGCTACAATATAGGATGAATTGGGGGAAAAAACCAGTGGCGGCTTTAAGAATTCGAGTCAGTGAGATCAACAATAGGCTTATCTTCTGCCAATTGAATAAATTTATTTTTTCCTTTATCAACATTTGTCATCTACTTTCGATAATTCGACAAGTATAGTATAAAATTCTCAAATAATCTATTTCCGATATTCCGACAAAGATAATATTGAATTCTAAATAAAAAAAAAAGAAATTTTAATGCATTGTTACTAATAGTTCTTAATCCAAAAGCAAAATCCAAATACATAAACTCCTACAGCTGCCCTCAACAGGTTTTTCATGTATTGAAATTGTTGCATAATAGATTCATTATCAACACTAGAATCCACATATTTTTCAATATATGTAACCAAACAGTCATTTATCCAGTCATTTCCTATTCGGTTACGTAACATGTTATTTACGTACTTTATTGCTGAAAAAGCTCTTTCTATCCTGGGAGTCACTATTGGTAAAATCAACGTCAATTTTAAAAGCAAATAAACCAATTGGTACACGATATCCTTCTTTGTCTCCACTAATTTTCTAGCAATGTCACAAATTCCTTTAAGTTCTAAAAACTTGTTGCAAGAGCGTATATTAATAATGTGGGCCCATTAATTTTATTTAATTTTTGATAAACAGTTGGCCCATTAACTTAGGCAGAGGGTATTTTATGGTGATTTTTATTCACTACCACAGCAATAAAGAAAAAGTGTAAAGTTGGCTAATGTGGGGGTGAAAATCTTAAATTGAGTGGGGTCAAAAGCTTTCCATTAGTTCAATTCATGAAATCAAATTTTTTTTATATTTAAATGCCTTTTCGAATCTCAGTGGGGTCAATTGACCCCTTTGTGATCTATGTGGAGCCGCCCGAAAAAAGGCACCCAGAAAGGGGGTAGAATTATAGTGTGTGCATATGAAAAAAAAAAAAAAAAAATCATATGATTGGTGATCAAGCCACACAAATTAAACACACGAAGGAGAAATCCTATGTCCATGCCTCCATGGACAGAGAAAACTCTCAATCTGTTTCCACACTTTGGGAGAACACTCTCAGCCCAGATCTACTACAAGTTATATCACATATATAATTTTCTTTCTCTATCTTAGCCCCTAAGAAAGCCCAATACAATTAGGAAAACACACTTGACCTAAAACATGGTCCCTAGCTCACTCATGAATCAATACAGTTAACTCGGAACACGAGGCACAAAACCCAATGGGGGTTTAGTTGTTAGAGTTAAATGGTAAGATTCTCACTCATGTAGGGCACATTGGATTGTTGGTTCAGATCTCATGCACGTACCCACATGCTGTGAATAGAATAGCTGATGACTTAGACAGAAAAAGGGACAAACACTGTGTGTTTTCAGTTGAAACTGATTTTGTTATTGTTATTGAAAACTAGCTGCTAAGTAATGCATTTTGTTTAATTTGAAAATGAAGACAGAAGATTAGAGGAAAATCTTGTTGTATGTATGTGCTAAGAATATTTTATATCAAAACTCAACAGCATCCAAATTTTTGCTTTACCATGGTCTAAAACATAAGCATTATAATGTCAGTAAGTCCCCTCTGAGCCTTTTCTTCTTCTCTAAATACTCTAGTCCCACCCCTCACACAGGATTATTCAAAATCTCTAACAATCCAATCGTAATTATCTCTAACCTAATTCAATTGGTTCTCTCTAACACTTGGTGGCTCAGCTTTCATCCCTATCTAATTTGATTTAGTGACACAGATCAAGACTTCGCAAACCATAATTTTTTTAATTTTTTTTGCATACTTCCTCTTCTTTTATTTCCAACATTAAAATTAACAATGTATTAATTCTTCCAAGAAGTGGGTTGTGGGTCAATTTAGTTTAACCTTGGGAAGGTTTACAATTGCATTCTCCCTATTTCACAACTAATATTGCAACTTCCTCTTTTTTTTTTTTATTCCCAACTGAAATGGATTCTCCAAGAAGCTAAGATTGCAATCTTAGGTACTTGAGCCACTTCTTTCCAAGAATGCACTTTCCCATTTGATTCCTAAGAACATATCTATATCATTTGTTTATTAAAAGTCCCACTTGCCCACTTATTAGACACAATATAGCAACTCTATTAAGTACTTGCTGCAACATGTTTGCCAAGATGCCCATCTGCAATTGTACTTGACCATGTGTTTCCAAAATGCCTCTCTCTCTCTCTCTCTATATATATATATATATTTATATATATATATATGCATGTATGTATATTCCAAAACAGGATTATATAGTGCCTTTGTAACAAAAATAATCCATTCCTCTTGCAAATATGCAGACAGTCCATTTGACATTTCAATACCATTTCTATCATGTGCTTGGCACATGGCTTTTACTAGTACTGCAAAATTGATATGATGCAGTAAGAAGCTTGGATCTCTCTCTCTCTCTGGAGTCACATGCACCAGCAATAAAAAAGTAATCGAAGATATCCGTTAAGTAAGACCAATCAATGCAATTCCCTATGGCAAGAAAGAAGGAAAAGAACAGTGCAGGGAGTCAAACCATCTCACCCCTTGATCTCTAACATAAAAATATCATTTTTCTTTGGAATTAGGTATAACCACTTTTATTGTCTAGTATTTACAAATAACGCTTTCTTGATTTTCACATACATCTATACTTCCTAACAAAGTTAATTATCAACTTTAACCATTTCAAATATTTTCACTAAAACCCGCTTAAAAGGTTGAAAATGACCTTTAACTATAATCAGCCCGGACAGTTTGTTAACAGAAAAAATAAATTACAGTCCATAGAAAATGAAGGCAAAGCAACAACATAGGTAATGTTTTTCAACTTTGAAGGAAGAGGGCACTTAGGGCATGTGTGTAGAGTCCATAGAAAGAAGTCCGTAGGCTCTGTTTTCTGCAGAATGGTCCACTTTTCCTAGCCTTCTATTGGAAAGGCTTAATTTTTCGCAGAATCACTGAAAATCAAATAAAAAAAAGTTGCTTTTCCTCATAGAACACTAACTAAATGATGGAAAATGAAGTTTGCAGAAAATGAGAACACTTTTCCATGGAAAAGACGTTACACAAATGTGCCCTAAAAATGCATTTGTTTATTTTAACATGAGAGAGAGAGAGAGAGAGAGAGAGGTGTGAGAGGAGAGATGCAGTGTGTTCTTCTAAGAATCCAATAAATTTCACATTTTCCTTTTTGTGGTAGGTTCAAATTTCATTAGTTTGCAACAAAACCATTTTCTACACAGGCACTTTGCCTTGTGTAGTAACTACATAAAATAATAGCAATTAGAATATTAAAAAAAATTGGATGGCAATTTTCCATATCCCAATGATCACATGCATAAGCAGATAAGTCCTGAGTTGTACACTGAATCCAATGGCATCTTGTTATCTTAGGCCATGTTACTTGCCATCAACCTCGGATTTTCTTCAATATATTTTGTGTTCTCTATTCTCTAGTTTCATGATCTCTCTCTCTCTAGAGCCCAAGAAGAATGTAATAGAGTATTGTGATAGGCAGTGCAACGAGCATCCCAAATATGACCCTGCAAAAGTTGCGAAAATTAAACATATAGTTAATGTAAGCCATTATTTTCACTAAGACACACAAATGGGTAGTGTTAGGAGTTCAAGTTTCTACTTACGCAGTACTTAGTATATCAGCGTGACAATTGTATTCCTTTGCAAATACAAAGGGGACAATCCCTTGAGGAAGAGCTGCCTGCAACCAACAACTTAAACCATTAAGAATTCTTTTTTCTTTTTTTTTTACACAATTTAATTGGATGAGTCTACACCATCAACTATGATTTCTCTCTTTTTTCTTCGAGAGTGTCAATTACGAGGATTTAGACCAAGACAGACTGAAATGGCAAAACAAAGTTTATGTATATAATACAACATAATTAGGACAAGACTTTAATGATGATAATTGTGAATTAGGACATGCACCTGAACAATGGCGACATGGAGAAGAACCCCACGAACGCCAGTGGCAATGGAAGTTGCTGCTATTACTGCTGGACCTGTCAGAAATCTAACAGCCATAGAGAACGCTGCAACTGATCTTCCACAAGCGATGAGCTTGGGTTGCAAAGCCATGAAAAGACCTGTTAAATAACAATGTAAGTTAATTAAACATTCACTAATTTAGTACCTAATTCAACTTTGAGATTACTTGATTTGTTGTACCTAGACTGAACATGGCCATTCCCAAGCCAGCATTGGATAATATCTGTATGGAGCCTTGCACAATAGAAGGCATCGCAATGTTCCACCTGAAAAGTTAATTAAAATGGGATTGTTTCACAATTAGCAAGATCTATTATCAATCAAATGAAAAAGAAGGCAAATCTTAAACTGGTTTAATGACTAGCTACTTTTGATTCCTAACAAAAACAAATAAAAATCATGCTACAACTACTATTTTTCTAATGAGAGGAGTAATTTTTAAGGTGGAAGATTCTTGCCTGAAAGAAATGAGCGACCATACAACACCAATCAGACTAGAATAGGTGTTGGGATTTCGGATGAGCTTCCTCCACACCATGATAAGTATGAGCCTAGTCATGACACTTGCAGGGGGCATCTGATGTGTGGCTCCAATCATCTTATCTTCTCCTTCTTGCGGCCCATCAGCCTTTTTCTGGCCCAGAAAAAGGGAACGCAATTTCCTTGGGCTCTTGGGTCCATCTTCTATTTCAAGCTCTCTGTCTGCTCCTATTTTGCTAATAGGGCTAGCATTCTCATTAGATTCATGGAAACCTGAAACACCCATTTGCATATACAGTAGTTTGCAGTAAATTTGATGTTACCATATTATGAAAAAAAAAAAACCATAAAAAAGTATAACAATTATTGTGCTATATTTGGAAAATGCTATCATAAATCATCTACAAACAAAAGCACCTATATATGAAAGCTACAATAAAGCAATAAATAAATAAATGTATAAGATAACTACAGGTTGAATTCAGCTGAGAGGTACACATTCAGCTAGGAGCAGGTACCTCTCACAACTTGCACAAGATACAAAAGTCCAAGCCCCTTTATGTGTTCCACTTGGATCAATGCAAATCATTGAAGGTATTGAAATAGAAAGGTGTCATTGCGGATATGATTTTGAAAAATATATATATCTCAATCAGATCACCACAGCCTTTGATTTAGGATCCTCAAGGTTAGCTATTTCCTAAAACATATTTTTATCAAAATCAATCCAACAGTAAATCTAATTCAAATGAGTTTAGAATTAAGGTGAGTGTCAAATCATTGGGGGTTAGTAAGTGTGGCGGGTTAGATTGATTGCAGGGAGTCTCATGTAATGGTAAAAACATTACATCACATACCGTTATAGATGAGAACCTGCTGTTTAGAATACATATGAAGTTTCCAATCTTTACTAATTAATCATAATCCGAAACTTTATGATTTCTATTTGAAATTTTTCTAAGAAAAGGCCATAGGACCAAGCACGCAAAGGTACCCAGACCCAGAATTTTATGTGGGTTTATTGAGAGAGCTACCTCTGGAAGCACCAATGTCATGTGGGACGACAGCCTTAGAAGCAGCATCCAAGACCCCAAACTCTGTAGAAGCTGCTCTATTAACTGCATTCCTCAGATTCCCTTCAGAAACCGGAGAAGCACTTGAACTCCATACAAACATATGCAACTCCTTGTTATTACCACCCCCACCCCCACCACCACCACCACCTTCCTTCTTTTTCCCTCCACTCCCCGCCCCCAACAACACTGGATTCGGCGCCGGATACGACGAAGACGACGACAACCCACCATTCAAAAACTCATTACTCATACTCCTACCTCCCTTCTTCTTCCCCCTCACCATCTCCTCATCAAAATTGGACGTCCTCGGCGTCACTCCCTTGGATGACTGCAATGAATACACCTCCCAATTCAAGTTCCCTGCATAACCATGTTTCGGGCTAGGCATCTTACTCGCTGCCGATGCCGCAAACATGGCGTAAAAATCCGTCTGGTTGAAGCTAGACGCCCTTGGCGTCGGCTCCCTGGACGACTGCACTGAATATATCTCCACCCCAGATAAATTTGATGCCCGCGGCGTAATGGAATTCATTGAATTCAATCCATGGGATTTATTGTATGAAGACACCATTGATTTCGATGAAACCGAAGACTTCCTCACCACCACATGGAGCTTCCCATCATCTCCCACCTCCGCCTCGGCCTGCAATGGGTCACGCCCGTTGAGCGACATGACATCTGATTCGACGCGGAAGGAAGTGATGGAGCCGGCGGTGTCAGGGAATTGCTCTGTGATTAAGGCCTTAGCGCCGCGATATTCGAACATGAAGAGCATGAGAGTGTACCAAATTACACTCTGGAGGACGACGATCTGCACCATGAGGCTGCCGGAGAAGTCGCCGTACATGGCCTTGAGGAGTGGGATGCCCATGACAAGGGTGTTTGGGAGGGTGGAGAGGGAGAATATGGTGATCATCCAGTCTAGATTGCCTCGCCGGGAGAAGGCCTGCCAGAGGAAGAGCGCGGTGAGGATGACAACTTTTTGGAGGGAGTCTGCGGCGATGAAGCGATAATTCATGGCGTATGGATTGTTGGAGGAGATGAAGTGGAAGGAGAGGAGGGGGACGGCGAAGACGGCGACAAAGCGGTTGATGCCGGAGCATTGGTCAGGGGTGAAGATCTTCCACCACCGGACGGAGCCATAGGCGAGGATCATTGCTACGTAGAGCGGGACGATCGCCGCCAGGACGTCGTAGATGTCCTTGCCTTTGATCATCTTCTCCTTAATTAGTTACACTATAATTCTCTCACTATAATAGTAGTGATAGAGAGAGCTCTTCTTCTTCTTTTTTCTTGTATTTGGAGGGTGTAGTGTGGGGAGTAATGAGGAGTGCAGGTGTGAAATGGTAGAGGAGTGAAAGAGAGAGACAACTCAAGAAGGAAATGCTTTAAAAATGAAGGCAGAAGAAAAAAGACGCGTTTGCATGTGTATGAGAGAAAGGAGAGAGGGAAGATGATAAAAAGGAGTGATATATATATAGAGGAAAGAGATGGAATCAATTTATCTCAAGCATAAGGAAAGGGACTCAAGAGTCTTGAAGAGACACATGGGTGTGAAGCAAAGCCAAAGAAATCTCCACTACCTCAAACTTACTATTATTGACCAATCTTCATTGTGTCTCTATAGTAGCATAATTATCAGAACATCAGCACCTACAAGAGGTCAAGGATTCAAGGATTGGTACCATCCTCTTCTTCGTCAAAAACTTATTATTATTGTAGTATTATCTATAAGCCTATTCAGTGTGGCCTGCACCTCTCTATGGCCCACCTGGAGCCCCACCTAAAAATGATACTGGGGGACATGAACATCTGAATGGGCCCTGCTAGCGTACAGCGACAGAGGCTTATATAATCATTCTAATCCCTTGATCAACAACCCACAAATTTTAATTATAAAAAACGGGCGCCGGGTCAATAGAATGGTTTCATCCATTCAGATGGGTACGACCCGGAGGGTCTAATGACTATAGGGATTACCTATGTGTGGTCCACTTGGATGTACTATTAGCATTTGCATTACATGAATGGGCCTTTTCTCTGCACAAGAGATAAAAAGAGAGAGATGGCTTGATTAGTCTGTTGAGATGTTTACTGAAGTGGTATATGTTGAGATGTTGACTCTAGTTACTCAGTCGTCACCAACCACACTTGTGCATGCAGTGTAAATTAGGGTTGGAAAATCCTGGAATGTCCATCTAGTGGGCCCATGATAAATGACAAGTCTAATAAAGCCATTCTTTGTGGTTTACACAAAGAGAGAGATGGCTTGATTAGTCTGTTGAGATGTTTACTGAAGTGGTATATGTTTAGATGTTGACTCTAGTTACTCAGTCGTCACCAACCACACTTGTGCATGCAGTGTAAATTAGGGTTGGAAAATCCTGGAATGTCCATCTAGTGGGCCCATGATAGATGACAAGTCTAATAAAGCCATTCTTTGTGGTTTACACACTGTGCAAGGTATCAGACTAGTTGCATTCATAACAATATCATATTCATATCCAAGTTTTACAAAGGACTTACTTTTCCAATTAGAAGATTCGTTATTTGGCCTATTTTTATTTTCGTAAAAGAAAGGAATCCAACATTTTTACTCTATTAAAAAAAATTAATAATAATAAAAACTCTTATTATTGAATAAAATCACTTTATTTTTTATAAGAAAAATGTGTCGCACCAAATGATGAAATAGTGCACTTAATAGTCTAATTTAGATGAGATTAGCTTGGGTCTATGTGTCTTGCGCTTGGATCCAAATCCGATCCATCTAGTATTGCACTTGGACATGGACATATATAGGACTTTTTGGTCGAGTCTCTTCAATTCCGTGGGGTTTAGGGGCTGTTAAAAATCTTACGTCATCAAATCAAATCAAATCATAGATGTTTAAACCCATGCTTATGGCCCAATCATACCAATCATTTGAGTTGGACACCAAAGTTACTGTTCAGTGGGGCCCACAAAACGAACGGCTATTATTCATTGACAGTAAATCCTTTAGCATGGTACATCGTATCAAGATTGAGTGTTTTGGTTGGTACTTTTGAGTGTCTTGGGGGTCAAACTCCCTTGGCAGTTGGCTCTTTGCTGTTTCTTGTCTCTTTCTCTGATATCCCAAACATGTTTTTTATGGTGATGGACCACCTGATGAAGCAATTCTGTCCAGAGACTTTAAGCAACGTGTACGGCAGATCAGAGGACAGCTATGAATTGGGTGGGCCCCACCTTGAATAGATCTAACTAGTGATGACTGGTATCGGATGATTAAGACAACCAGAGGCAAAAGTTTCAGATGGTTATGGCCCATTGATGATCACTTATAATCAAGAGGACTAAGGTTTTGTTATTACTTTGTAAAATGATTAAAAGTAAGAAAATTAAACTTAAAACGTCAAAGACTCTTACGCCCAATCGATCCCTGGGGGTGATCATTTCAAACCTTTCAACGGGGAATTGTTCCTCGTATTTAAACTTACAACCAATTGGCTCTGATTAACATATAAACTTTCCTTTGTTGATCAATCCTATCAAAACCTTTTCAATAAAAATAACCTTCCTCAAATGCAAAGGCAATGAAAGCTAAGTGTAGCACAGTATTCTCCTATTTAAAGGAATTGATGTGGAAGGTGGATCATACAATGGAGTATGGATGGCTCCTTTTACCTGCACAAAGGATGCTGAGGTTATTGTGCCTGCAATTTAGCCCCACGGATGAAAAATGGTGAAAGGAAAGGGGTTCAAGGGGGGCGTAGTTTTCATTTAATCAAGAAACTGAATTTGCTGGGCCCATTTGAAAAATCCACATCCTGCCAATCATTAAGTGGGATCCATGAATGAGATCCAGATACACCACTGGGTGTTGGTAGCAATTCTTTACCTTCAAAATGGAAAAATAAATTATTAACTCGGTTGCATTTATCTTCAAGTATATTATTGAAATCTAAAAATACTCACAGAAAATTAGACAGATGTGCTGTGATGACTTTTATATCACATGAGGCACCTTTTGTCTAATAAAATTTAAAAGTAATTACTTATAAGTATTTTTCTATCATAAAAAAATATATTATTTTTCAGAGGCTGTTCAAGTAGGGTTGATAAAAGAGAATGGGTACCACCAAACTTAAAATACCCAAAAGAAAATTAGGCAAATGTGTTGTACTGAATTTGCATGAAGCACCTTTTCGTAATTAAATTAATAGAAAGCATTTTTAAATCATCAAAAATCAACACCCTTTTGCCAAGGCTGTACAGGTGGGAGGATTAGAAGGGTGTGCTTACCAAAATGCTAAATTTCAAGATAATTTTCCATTCACATAGAAGGCTTTATATCGTCTTATAACCTGCTAATGATGTCCGAGTAGTGATTTTTTACTCTGAAAATGATAATAAATTGCTGACTCTACTGCACGTATGTTTGTTCGAAAAAATTACAGAAACCTTATAATACCCACACACACACACACACTTGCAAGTGTACACATTGTGTGCGCCCCATGGGGCCCACTCAGGCCCACCTTTGATAGATACAAGCACTTTCACACACCAGCCCCAATTTCATCATCATCAATGTACCCATATCAACTGTTTGATTGAATCTCAGGTTAAACGACCAACAAGCTTCGACTATTCAATCGAGGGCTAGGAATAGGATTCATCATAAGCCTAGGATGGTCCATCTCACAGATCTAAAGAAAACTAAAAAAAATTGAGAACATAAAACAGGAGCATGCTTCTTCCCCTTCAAAATAGGAGACAATAATCAGTTCACATAAGAAAAAAAAGTCCGACAGTCAAGACAATTTTGGCCAGTCCGTAGTGTCGTAGACACGTGATACAAAAGCCCAAATCATATAAGTGAAGCATAGAAAACGCTTTTGGGAACATATCCAAGTCACATAGTTTTCAGAAGGCCTTATCTAAGTGGTAAGGAGCAAGGAGCGGCAGTATTCAGGATCTCTCTCTCTCTTCCAAGACTCCCCCACACCCTAGTCACATTGTTCCTGCGGGGGTAGTTACCACCCCCATTCTGTAGGGAAAGTTCCCAACCCCCCCCCCCCCCCCCCCCCCAAAAAAAAAAAAAACAAAAAACATTCACATTGTTTCTGTGGGGGAAGTGAAGAACTCAAGGGCCATCATGTACGAGAACCAACATCCAAACAAACAAAAGATCAAAAAAGGAGCGAAAAAAAATGCCGTGTGGCAAACCCCATGACCTGGTGTAGAGTACCAGAGAGTATCCAAACCCTCAATGCAACAAAACACAATACGCAGTCGTGGTTTTCTTATCAGAGAAGGTAAAGCCTGAATAAAAATTAAAAACTAAAACGTCATAACTAATGAGAAAATTGATTCATATTGGACCAGAAATCCAGTCACCACAATATCAAACCAAAAAACTTAAATCAAACATCCATCACCTAATGCTTAACAAAACAAAAGGACTGTTTGATAACAAAGCAAACAAAGTTTCTTGCTACTAAGTACTCACTCAGAGGCTTCGAAAGAGACAAAACTGTCCCCCACCATCTCTTGCAACTAAGATGTTTGATGCTTAATCCTCATCCTCTTCATCACCGTCACCACCAGAAGCCTTCTTGGCAGCGGCCTTTTGGTTCTTTCGCTTCACCCTACCAGCACGGCCACCTCCAAGTGGGCTCGTTAGTGAGAAATCAATGTGTTTTTGCGAGTCTACCCGAACCATGAAAGAAGGAATGTTCACCACCTGCCTTCCAACCCTGCAAGTTTAGCAGAAGTATTTAACCATGAAATCATTCAAAATAATAAATAAAAAAATAACCTTCAAAAGAAATAATGTTAAATGAAATACACTTGTTTGCTTCTTTCTTGAAGGTTTAATTAAGATGGAATGGTTACAAAATTAAGGTCAACTGATCTTACCAAATGAAATAAGTTAAGTAGAAAATTTGACCATTCCTAGTGAACTACAATAAAGCTTCCCTCTATAAGAGCCATTAAAAAAAAAAAGTAATGGAACATGCAGCATTTTTTTACAATGCCCCCAAAACCCCAAAATGTTTTTTTTTTTTTTTCAGTGCTCCCCAATAAAGTCCTGTTCCGCCCCTGAGAAGCAGAGGTCAATCAGCTCATGATCATTAATGAAAGATGAAAATCTATTCATTGCCACTGAAATATGTGTTCCCTCCTTTTCATTAGAATAACTGAGAATATTAAAATTATCACAACACACAATGGCAAATCCATGCACGTTTGAATATAATTTTGAACTGCCACTGAAAATCATTTCTGATTTCTCATTCGGACCTTTGCATGTAAGGCCAAAACCATCCTCTGGTTTGCAAACAATTTATAGTGAATGCCAAAAAAATTAACTTTTCTACTACCATAATACCAGTAAACCTCCAATGCACATGTTAGTCTCCATAAATCCACATGAAAAAACCACATCCTGTTGGTATCCATAAATCCAGTACAATATTTTGATTCACCTCTTCTAATTTTGTTTCCTGGAGTCATGGAGCATATACACTCTTTTTTCTTTGATAAGTTCCTCGCTGCTGCTCTTTGCTCCTTCATTCCAAATCACTATCCAGTACAATGTTGATTCACCTCTTCTCATCTTGTTCCTCGGCGCAATAGATCATATAAACTTTTAAAAAAACATCACTGATGCTCTATGTTCCCTCATCCCCAATCTCCTGAAGTTCCATCAGGCGCCTTCATTGGTGAATTTCCCAGCTCCCAGTATTCCTCTTGCTTTTGGCATCAATCTACTTTTTTTTTATTTACCCCTTTCCTTCTTTCTAGATTTTGAAGTATTTGTGCATTGTTGATTTAAGGTATGCTGTATTTGCTTTCAACATCTGCACTACCCTCCCTCCATGCGCATCACTATTCTTACAAATTAAAATCTTGTTGATTGAAGGCATTTATATGCTTACACTGAATATAGTTTCAATGAGTCAAGTACGACAACCTTTTATGAAGATACTGCAAATAAATTTGAGGAAAAGGTTAATTTGTTGGCGAATACAGCGATTTATGGGTTGTATAGGTAAACTATTGTCTAATACTGGCAATAGAGTGGATACAGACAATACACAAAGCATAATATTGTTGGCAAGGACCAACGACCAATAAGCATCAGCGAAAATCCAAACCTTGCTGGGGTCCACTCATAGAAATCTATTTGACCTAAAATAGGATGTTGTCCATCATTGGAGACATTTAAACGTATATGGTGGGAATTTTTCTTATTTAAAAGAAGGGTGAGTGTTGGAAATTTTTTAAAGAAGATTTCATTGAGAATTTTAAGGAATTCCACAGCCAAGGCCACTTGAATAAAGATCTGAACTCCACTTTTATCACTATTGTATTATAGAGAGAGAATCGAATGGATATCAGAGACATCAGGCCAATTAATTTGGTGGGGTGTATCTACAAAATGTTAAGCTAAGATTCTTGCTAATAAAATTTGGGAAGTTCCAAGTCCTATAAGTGGTCATTCAGAAGACACTTTTGTTGAAGATAGACAAATACTGAATGGAGTTCTGCCTTAAGATTTCTACATTATATACTTCATTGAATGGGTTTTGCGGTAAAATGGAGGCTTGGATCAAAAAGTGATTTTCTTCTCAATTTCAGTGATTAGATCCCCTAAAACCACATTCAATGGCTCAAGGGGTCCTAGGAAAAGATATCCTTTCAAAACCCTTGGTTTATTATAAGGGCGAAAGGATTGAGAAAACTTATGGAGAGGGCAGAGCATTCAAAATAGAGCCACTGAAAAGGGTTTTGAACTTGGCTGTAGTGGGCTGCGCTCAACTCATTTACAATAGGCTGAAGAAACAGTCCATTTCTTTTTTCTTCTTCGTTTTGTTTTGTTTTCCCTCTTTTTTTTAGGATGTGGGAAATGGACTTCCATTGAAGTACTATGGCTTACCATCAGGGGAGTCCAAGCATAGCTACTACGTGGGACCTGTTAATACAAAGAATGGAAAAAAGCATAGGAGCTTGCCCACTGAGTTGTCTTATATTTGGAGGGTAAGAAGATTAAGGTGGCTTGATGAAGCAGAGCCCGATTGGTGGAAGGATTTCCCAAACGTAGCCACCTAACTAACAAAATTACCTCTAGGGTCCTACCACTCCAAAGAGAAGACAAATCTGAATATTATTGATGCAATTTTTCAGAATACATGAGAGGTCCTTAAAGGGGCCCCTTGAAAAAACAAAGTAATTAATTTCAGCTTTGCAAGCAGGTTTCCCTTCGTCAAAATTAAAAAAAATAAAAAAAACAAAAAACAAAAAAAATAAAATCCATTGCACCCAGACTCTACTAAAAAGGGAAACTAAAGTAAAGGGAGATGCTTAAGGAGATTTTTTTTTTGGAATGGTTTAAGGAGTTTATTATCCTAATAGAGATATCACAGGAAAAAATAATTTATTGTTTTATTTGGTCCTCTTGACTTGCATATAGCCGTGGGGGCTGCGCTTGGACCAATGGACTGAGGTCTAGTCCATTAGCCTTGGGCTACATCAGTTTGATAAATCTCCATGCATTATGTCACTTCCAAAATCCCAATGCTGTTAGCATAAAAATCTTAATACTTCAAGGAGACTTTCAATGGGAAATTCAAGAGATGATGAGGAACTCCATTCGGTTAATTGGGTAGGTTGTTCCAAAACCAAAACTGATTGTGAAATGGCTACGGGCCTCAAGAGTCAAGAATACAAAAAGATACCCAGAGTAGGCTCATATTTGGCCAGCAGCCATGATGAATGGCCCGTTGGACCTAGCCCTGGTCAGACAGCCCATTGGCCCAACCATGCATCCATGTCTACTTTTTTTTTTAATTTTCTTAAATCAATTTTAGTCTAGCAACTTTTCAAGAAGATTCTTCAAGACATGCATTCGTGGTTTTTTTTTTTTTAAATTAGTAACATGACTTGAACCCACAACCTCAAAGTTGTAATAGCTCTTGTCTAGTTTTAAAAAGCCTTAAGAAGATATTCTAGCAAGATATATTTGATTCATATGTAATCAAGAAGAGAGAGGAAAGAAAGACTTACTTAGAAAAAGAGATGGACATGTAATCAACTAAAGGAAAGTAAACCAAATCCTATCAAGGATCCCTAATAGGTAGATTGTCAATCCCATTTATGCATTCATTGAAAATTCTGCCTTTCCCTCTCATTATTGAAAATGCATTGAGCAAGTGTTTCCCGTTTTGTGAAGAATTCTTGAGTTGCCAAAGGAGATGACTGATGACCCCAACAGTAGAGCATCCATACTGAATATGCGAAGACACAATCCATCATTGGGTCCATCATGTATCCTGTTTACTAATATTTTGTCCCAAATACGTTCAACTATATCTCAAGTTGGGAAAGTGGGCTAGGCCTATAATCTAGGAGTTAACCCTCAAATTCTTTGTTTCATGTCCACTCTCTAGGAGTGGGTACACTAGAGTGTCGACATGATGGAACAAGAATGGCAATAAAGAGACCAGAATCACACGACATTTAATACATGGATGAAGATAGATTAAATCAAACAAAATAACCATTAAGATACCAGGGGATGTGAAAACACAAGAATGAGTTGAGCAGTCCACTTAGTAACTTGGTCACAACAGGATAAGTCCTAAGCTCAGCTTCATAAAACTGATGTTCCCAAATACAAACCCTTACAATTATAAGGGCTACATTAACTTTATGGAAGAGTGGCAAGATTACCTTTGCTAGAATAAAAGAACAAAGAATTGTTGGCACTATCACAAATTATGTTCCAAGGTTAAGATATGGATCTACATGGGAGTTTCTAAACATAGAGGATTTTTCTCAGGTTATTAACAAAAGTAAATAATTAAAAATGCTACAACGTTGCACGGGTTCATATTACATAAAGATAGCAAAAATATTCAAAAACTCTTCTATTCCCACACTCCAAATTTATCAATATTTTAATAATTCAGTTTCAAGAAAAACCTATAAGATTACTGAGTATTTGTAACCAACAAGGTAAGAGCAACGGAGAAGGCATAGTTAAGGGTTCCTTCAATGAACTCATTGGGTCCTTGCAAGGAGACTCCACCTTTAAAATGGCAAGTCCTAGGCACACTAGACAATTTTATTTCGCTTAAGGCTAAGGTATTTGCAATTGTAGAAGACATGCTCCTTATCTTTTGTAAGAGAATGTGATGCATCGTGATCAAATTAAAGCACCATAGAAAACCCAAGCTTACTTTGTCTAGGGTTTAGGGTTTATTGGATTGGATACGGCCAAACATTATCAATGATCGGATCATCCACAAGAACAGAGGGAGATTACCTGATATGCCTCTGCCTAATGAGGACACGGGCGTGGTGAATGGACTTGGCCATTCCCGACTTGAAGACGAGGGTCTGCAGGCGGCGCTCGAGGAAGTTCTCAACCGTGAGGGCGAGGACATAATCGAGCTTGTTCTGGCTCTCATCAAGGAGCCCATGGCGGTTCATCCGACGAAGAAGCGCCTCACCCTCAAAGATCCGACGAGGGTTCTTCTCATCAAGCGTGAGAAGCTCCCTCGCGGCATTCCTGATGCGGCTCAAGGCATACTGCACGCGCCACAGCTCTCGCTTGCAGCGGAGACCGTACTCGCCCACAAGCTTCAGCTCCGCGTCGAGACGCTCCTTCTCGTACGGACGCCGTGGCTTCTTGAAAGTCTTCCCATCTGCAACAATGTTAGGGTTTTAGATCATGATGCAATCGCCCCTAAACCCTAAATGGATGGATCTACTCTAAAAAAAAGTCGCAGACTGCATGAAGATTCTCAATTGCAAGGCAAGATCAAAGCCTCCTCAAATCACGATTTCAGAAAACATCCAAACACGATTCCATCAAGAAGAATGTTAGGGTTTTAGTTGATCATGCATCGTCCCTGAACCCTAAATGGATGGATCGGCTCTAAAAAATATATATATTTTGCAAAGTGATGTCAAAACCTCCTCAAATCACGATTTCAGAGAACATCCAAACACGGCGTAAAATCGACAAAAATGAGTAAGATAGAGAGAGAAGATTACAGTTTCGGTAGAAGCTGACGTGGACCATGGCCGGTTCTTCGTCTTCTTCTTCTCCTCCTTCGGCGTTCCTCGCAAAAGAAGGAAGTGAAAGAGAGGCGAGTGAGGAAATGGGAAGAAATGCAAAGACGTATTTATATAGAGGGGGCAAGAAAACCCTAGTTTCTGCAAGCCCTAGTTTCTCTCCTGGATTGGAGTGGGCCTGGGCCCTGGGGCATGGGGCATGGGGCCTGGGCTTTGATTTGATCTATAGTTGGACTCTTTCGGCCCTTGCATCTAGAGATGGCAATGGGTTGGGCTTTTCTCAGTTTTGTTATTTTTATCCTATTAAGAAAATATTTTTTAACAAATCAACCCAAGCTAACATCAGTCCTTTTTTTTTCCCAACCTTTTAGACTTTAACGTGGTAGTGCAGTTTCGAACATACAACCTCTGTGTATAAACCGTGGTTCTAGACCAACTGAACTACCCTTTGGAGTGACCAAGTTAACATCAGTCACGAAATAAATTTCGCATCACAAATTATAAATCTATCTTCGGACTCCTCAAGGTACAAAGAAAGTGTCATAGAGATGTCCACACTTGCAATTAGCGGATCCCCTTCCCCTTTTTATCCTTCTCTTGAGAACCAGTGGGCCCACTTGAGATATTCATATAGGCCGCCATCAATTATAAATGTGAGATCACTCACTAGTTTACTCCACACTTGCCATGAAATAGGTAGGGATGGCAATGGGGAGGGTTTGTTACGGGTAAACCAAAATCACCTAGTCTCATACTTATCTCATCCAAATCTGACCCATCCCGTGACAAGTCATTAGGATGTAATACCAAATCCGCCCCGTTTGGTTGGCTCAAGTCGAATTTAAAGCTTATAACTTTCAAAATAACCACCTGCACGATATAGGTTTTGCCTATCACTTTAGTAATAAGTGTGTGTCTACATATAAGGGTGTGTGAGGGTGGGTCCCCATTTATAACCGATCCATTGCCATCTTGAAATACCATGTCACCTTGAACTTACATCATGATTTTATATCGTTTACCTATGAGACCCTTAAATAAATGACTATAACTATCAAATTCAAATTCAAATGGTTTTCCATCCAATCAGATGAGACCTCCATCCTACATAGCACCTTCACTACCTAAGAGTGGGGTAGGACAAGATTTTTGCAGGTTGGCCAAACTCATTACTGTGGTTATGCCTATGATCCAGTTCTTAATGAATAGCAACTCAATATTGTGTTACTGTCAGCAGAGGTTGGTTGTGTCATGTGTGGATCTAATCTTTACTCATATGGAGCAAGATGAGAAGATGCTATCAAAGAGTGTTGTATCAATTTATGCAAGGCCATCAAGTATTCAAGTTTCCCTTTCATGAAACTCCATAATCTCTCTTTCATTCCTCGAACAAGTATTTCTCAACACGGGGCAATTGAAGGAACGATCAGATTTCATGAAACCTTTCAGGAATTCAACATATAGTAGGCCAATGGGCAACCTATATGAAAATGTTGGGATGTTCCCATTTCTGACAATATTTAGAAAGCATTGCAATAGATTTTACTCTTCTACAATCCCCATTTTCTCATGAAAATGTCTTTTCCCCCAAAACACATCAGCACAGACACTACCTCTCCTAGAAGAGGTGCACCGCAATCCTCCGAGGTGCAAAAAACAATTTTAAGTAACAGACATGGACATTATCTGACGAGCAAGACCCGGATCTTGCTGTAATAGCTCTCTCAGATTGTTCTCTACATCCCTCATTTGCTTCTCCAGGTACTCCTTGGAAGTCTGCAGTGATAACAGTCAAAACACATGAAATTGATTGGAAATTATAAGAGAAGGTGCGTGTAGATAAGCTTAGTATTCCATATTGTATGTTTTTGGCAAGTTTTTTTATTGAAACTTAGGTCACATCTATAGTGTAAAACTTTTGTCACAACTGCAATATAAATTATGAGAGCATTTATGGATAGCATCAATAAGTGATAAAATTAAGATAGGCCCGTTTGAGATGGTTTAGACATGAATGACGCAGGCCAAATAGTGCAGGTGGGTAAAAACCTTTTCTATGCAAGTCGATTGCCCTTCAGGGAAAAGGGGTAGGTCAAAGAGGAGATGAGTAAAAGTAGTAATGATGGACCAAAGGAAATGCAACATATCCGATGATTTGGCCTGGAATGGCAAAACAAGAATTACTCTAATATAGTTGGGACAAGGCCTTGACGAATCATGAGATGATGATGATGATGTATGTTGGTGGCAAATATTGGATTGTTGGAAACTTCAGTGTTTAGCATCCTGCCTGCTACACGTATAGCCTAACTAAAGATGAAAAGGGACATGAGAACAAAATTTACCTGCAATGAGGATAAAGCCGCCTCGCTATCCTTGAGCTTTTGCTCCTGCTCTTTGACAACGACTGATATGGGCTCTAAAGAAAAGCTGTCCATTGACAAAAGGCAAACAAATCTACAGAGATTAGGAATCATCACCACCCTTTTGCAAATTGACATAATGGATTAAATTGTTTCAACTGGAAATCTGTGACTTGTGAAGGGATGAGAGATCCGGGACTCACGCTTTTCCTGTAAAACAACAGACACACATGTTAGATGAGGATGGTGTTCCAATACAACACAATCACATAAAAGAATCAGAGCCCTTGCCAACCCACTTTTGGTTCAGTGGCAAGACATTTGCCCTTCGTAGGGAAGTTTAGTTGGGGAAAAAAATCCAGCTAGCAGGTAAAAAAAGGAAGTAGAGGCATCAAAATGACCGTTATTCATCAGGAGCTATTTTCTACCCCTATTTGGTTTTATATAAATGGGTTACCAATAGATTGGTGTTAATGGACGGCTGGATGGTCCATACAGGACTAAATGAAAGAATTTATGGTGCATTCCATTCACCATATTGTGGGGAATGTGAGGCAGAGACAACTGGATCTCACTTTTCCCTTACTTGGTATGACCAGTGGGCCCCCACTGACCTACCAAGCTACCTGTTCAAAAACAAAACAAAACAAAACTGCGAAGAACTTTGTGCAACAGAGGACCTAGCCCGCAAAAATGGGTTTCTCTAAGATTTAGACATCTTTAATTCAGAACCATTGCATGGGTCGATATGATTCCCATCCAATACAAAACTTCAAGGGGGGCTAATTTCAAGAAAAAAAAATCTCCTAAGGGAGGCTTCCTATCCCATAAAATCTTCCCCCGCCAAAAGTATAGCACAACTTTTTTACAAGCATTCTTTTTGTTAGAGATATAAGGTTAAGCTGAGGGGGTTCTTCCAACCAAGACATCTTCTCAAACCAAACTTGTACACCATTCCTAACCAAAAATCTTATTTTCTTTTTCAATGAAATTCAACTTCGTTGGAAGGTATCAAGATCAGAAAGTTCGTTGCACTTGCAACCCATTTCCACATAATAGCGCTCTGATCCACCTCCTATTTCTTACTCAACATGTAACAGCAGTTGAAGGTCTCCTTTCCTGGGCAAATCTCAACCAGCAATTGGTGAGAAAACCCTAGATGATCTCCTATTCTATTGGAATGGCAATCATATATTCATATTCTAATACCCCTGCTTTACTTCTGGAATTTCACTTCATCCCATTTTATATGATGGCATTTGTTCTGCACTTCTGCTGCGCTTGCCTAAAATACTGATAGGACCAGTATTCCCAATTTATTTCATATCATGTAAATAGTTGTTTAATTCTTTTTTTTTTTTTTTTCTCTAGTAGATAATAATAGATTAATACTTGCATATTTTCATGTGTTAGATAGTTCTGATCTTTTGTTTACTAAGTGGTACTTAGCTTTTTTTAATCCCTTCCATGTCCAAGTATTCAACATATAATTGTCATTCTAATAAAAAGAATATCCCAAAGAAAATGAGTAATGATCACAGATCACTTGTATTAGATATGATTTCCATACCGATAGATTTATAAGTATTTGTATCATCTGATAAATGTCGCAGCTCTTCCAATGTTAGATAAGCACGTTTCTTTTCTCCTTCCTTGTTGCGCATTTGACTTTGCACCTGAAAGGCAAGTCATAGATAAGAAAACCCAAGTTTAAGTGTATCCAATGAAACCAAGGAGCACACCTATTTGGCTTGCAGCATCTTCGTAAAAACAACTAAAATTGTGTGTGAGGCAATAGTTTAAGGCGTAATGAGGAAGTCATTATGTTTGTTGTAAAAGCTGTAATCTAGCAAAAAAGATCTGAAAGGAATAGCAAAAGCAGGGGCAAGAAAAGGGTTCCTAAGATCAAGACAGATCCAATTCTATCCAACAAACAGATGAAAAAACTTACCTGCAACATCCAAAACTTACCTAACTGATGTATTATAAAAACTTGGATCAAGCCAATTTAACGCAATCTGGTTCACTAGTTTCAGGTTGATCAGGGTTGTATCACTTGTATGGCTTAACCAAGGTCTAGATCCATGCCATATGCACAATGTTCCACCCAAAGATGAATTCGACCAATTAATAATAAGAATCAAAGTTCATCAATCAGCTAATCAATGCCCTGCTGACTATTTGCTCATGACTGATATTACAGCAGCAAGTAATAACAAACCACTTTAACAGTAAGTGGATGGACGTAGAGTCCTTCTTTTTTTTTTTTTTTTTTAATAATGGATTGATGTAGAGTCTTGAAGACATGCAAATAGAGTCTTCACACCTTGGAGATGCCAAGGGGTCTTCACCAAGGTTAAGAGAGTGGGATATTTATTGAATTCGCTAAAGACCCTTTACAAGCTTTATATAAACCAGTAGGAAACAAAATTAGCTCCAGGTAGAGATCACACCTTCTAGTTAGAGATACACTATTTTCATGTTTCTTTAAAGAAGGGCATATCTCGACTCTCGAGTGCCAAATGATATCTGATAGTCATGAATTTAAGTCTCTTTGATCGGTTATTTAGTTACCCATCCAATGTGTCGAAAATTGTATAATTTTGACATGATTTGAAGAAGTTATCGCCATTTATTGATGGTGTATTGTATAGTTGTGGGATTTTGTTCTTGCTTAAATAGTTCAGAAGCAAAGAGAATCTAAAAGGGAGTTTACTTGGGTTCTTCGCCCACTCCCTTTCATTTAAGTAAGAGTACTTTGCTTTATTTTATTTTTTTCCTTAAGACGTTATTAATAAAATTTAAGACATTTTCTCCAACTATGGGTTTGTTTGCTTGTGTGCTCAATCTTGGGTGTTGAATACTAAAACATCTTCAAGCTTCAGTTTGTATCCATCTCCATTATACAATTTTGATAATGAAGCCTCAGGCTCTATCAATTTGAGTGTTCAAGTGGATCAGCATAGCCAGTAGCTACCTACTATTGCATTATAGGAAGCTAACAAAATAGCTGATCAGTTAGATAGAGATGGAGCACATTGATCTGCAATTGTATATAACATTTGATGTTTCAAAATGTATGCTACCTCTGGACTGTTAATATCTTTGTAATAAATTCTGCTTTAATTTCAGGGAAAAAAACCCGCAGGGATAAAAATAATTAGAAAAGGAATGGCCTCGCGTGAAAAGCTGATAATGTTAATATAAATCACAAAAGAAGTTGAAAAATATTATTTGTACTTTGAATAAGTTTAAAGAAGAACACCAAACTCACTACAGAAACACATTTTCTTCAAAGGAACACCTTGTTCTTATAAGTGTACAGACTACCACTGCCTGTGAGGAAAAAGAATCACCACAGAATACTTCTTTATCTTTAGCAATCAATAGAAACAAACCTGTTTTAATTTCCCTGTGGTCTCAATCATCTGTCCTTGAAGCTCAATAAATGCCTGCAATTGATAACAAACAAAGTTACCAACAGCAAACTCAAAAACTACCAAAACTAAGAATTGCTTGATGGGGCTTCCATAGTGTACATTACACAGGTGTGTTTATAAAACACCTATGGGAAGAAGACAAGAAGACCAAAAAACTGCCAATGTGACATATTCCAGGGTATGGGCCACTTGTGATGGGTCCACCAGATGGACAATTTGGATTGCATAAAATGTGAGCCTAATCTATGCATCTATATAGTCCTTCCCCACCCCATATTCAAGTGGATTCAAAAGAAAACTGCAAATGGGTTTTAGTCTTCAGAAGCTACAAATGGGTTTAGTCTTCATAAACTGCAAGATGCTTGTCACTCAAACAATCAGTTTCTGGGTTTTTCTTGGAAGCTAAATTTGTCCCCCAAATCAACAAAATAAAGACATTTCAGCATGTAATCCATAGATCTGCATTCAGAAATCCACTGACATTGAAAGGCAGAAATGCTGCAGACCTCACTCCCCCACAACAACCCATACTATTCTCAGCCAAACAGGCTGTAGATTGAATGTCCAACAACCACCCCCACCATCAAATCATAACTTCTGATAAGTTAGACACCATTTTTTTCCGATCATCCTCTGCACAAATCAGTGAGGTCTTTCTCGTGTGGCCCAATCCGCCGTGGGACCCACCAAATCAATGGCTCGGATTACAACACTGCGTTACGGTTCCTATTCTGAAGAACAGAACTTCTATGGGCATTCAAATTAAAACTACAGAAATTGAGATGGGCATTTTCAGATCCAAGAAGATAAATCAATGCAAATGAAATTGAAGAAGCGGAAGAAGGATTTATACCGTTCTGTGTGCTTCATCCGCCATTAGGGTTGAGCGATCTAGCAGATTATTAGGTCTTCTTCCAAAACCCTGGCCTTCGAAAACAGCAGGAGAATTCAACTCTTCTCTACGAGGGGGGAAGAAATAGATGGTTAGGGTTGGGTTCGCAATGGGCAGGTATGTACGGATTGAATATGTGCCCGTTTGGCAGATAGAGAGTGCTTGCAATTGCACACGAAATTTTACTTTTCCCACGTAAGGTATTTATCTTTTTTTTTTACATTTTTATCTCTTTATAAAATAATTAAAGAAAAAGTCTAAATGGACAGAAGATTGAGATCGTTGATCAGAACTTTGGGATCAGTTCAAAGACTGGTCCCAATGTTCTGTCCAAGTAGCAGGACTCATAATCAAAATATTCATTATCCCACCAAAATTCAAAACATATTTTCTCTTTTCAGACAGAAGTTCGTCTTATTTTCTATCACATTCTCCCACCTATCTCACTCTCCACTTCTCTCGCACAACGGTTTTGAACAACTCAACCTTCTCCATCTCCTTCATCTTTCTCTATTCTTGTACTTAATATTTTCTTATTCCATCTCTAAAGCTTTCTAGTTTCCTTTTTTATTTTTTCATATTTTTGCCACTTTTTTTTATTTTTTTCTCGCTTAGAACGAGTTGCAAGTCCCGATGTGTACTGTCTTTCAGATCTGAACCGAATGCATATATTCAGATGTATAGTACCGAACATATATTGTATGTTCGAAAGTACGGTACCAAACAATCATGATTTTTACGTGAAAAAATTGGTGCAACGAGACATTAAAATCAATCAAGATGTGTGAAAAAACACTACCATTGTTTATAAAGGCTTACATTGAATGCGAATCTATCCCCCATAATAAGTTTTCATGAAAAAAAAGATAATCTAAGGTGGATGAAATGGTAAAGAATAAATGGGAAAGAATAATGAAATGGTAATGGTGGAGAGAGACATTTTACCTTTGGAATATGAGATGGTGTAGATAACTGGGAACACCAAATGAATGCCAGAGAGACCAAGATGCCGGAGATGTAGAGAGGTCCAGTTGTGATTTGTGTGTGAGAAGAAGGGAAAAGGGATGTGTTTGGGAAGAAAGAGGGAAATTGAAGAATGGGTAATTTGAAGATTTTTTGTGTGTGTGAAAATAAGTAAAATAATTTTTAAATTATTGTAATGTGTGTAAAGAAAATTTGTGTGGGAAAATAAAAATTATATGTGCCGGCAGAATCTCCCCATATAAAATAATAAAAGTAAAGTAAAGCCTTCATTTTTCCTATAAAAAGGTCACATAAAAAATATTTTAAATTAAGATTTCGTCTATCTTTTTCATAAAAAGTCAAAAAACAACCACCTTTATCCACTAAAAAGAAAAAAAATCTCCACTTTTCGATGCAATAAGTAAAAAAGATTATATACAGAACAACTAAAAATAAAATACCATCACAACTCATTTATATATTATTCCCTCTTGATTTGATGTTTTATTTCACTTGATTTTAAAAATAAAATTAAAGGATATTTCTTTAACTCTCCATAGAGTCGGTCACCGTTGATCATCTTTGAAAGGCTAAATACGGCCATATGATTGAATTTCAGCTCCTAATTGCTTATGGATCTCAAGATATTAAAAAACAATAAAAATGAACCATTTATTTTAAAAAGTCTAGAATTCACATCTCTGTATCTCATGAAATCCCATAAATCATGCTTTTTTTTTTTTAGAGTTGCTATTGGCACACAGTTTTTAACTTTTCCCACACAAATTCTCTCTACACACATTCTTATAATTTGAAAATTACATTAGTTCTTTTCACACACATCAAAATTTCCTAAACTACCCATCCCTCCATTTCCTCCTTTCTTCCCCCACACAAATCAGATTTTTCTTCCTTGTCTCTTCTTTACCATTTTTCCCATCTTAGATTACATTTTTTCTCCATGAAAACTTGTTATAGGGATAGATTCTCATTCAATGTAAGTTTTTACAAACAATGTTAGTGTTTTTGAAAGCATTTGGGTTGCATTTTATCCATCATCACAAGGGTTTTTAACCAAAAAATCGCGACTCTGTTCGGTCTCTGAGTGACCGAACATATTGCAGGTGTTCGAATCTGAGTGTCCTAACAAAAGAATAGTGTTCGGAAACTCATGTCAAAAATCACTGTTCGGTCTTAAAGGTCCAAACAGATTGATTAGTAGGTACTAATTATACAGTTCCAATCCATCAATTGAAATCCGAATGAATAAATTAAAAATAACTATCTTGAAATGGCAGGTTAATTACTCAGAACAATCTTATGATGATCAAATTTGATTAGTCATAACAATCCTACCATGTTGTTACATACGCTACAGTCCTATTTATGAACGATGGAGCAACACAATATGAGATACATCTTTCTTTCTCTCTTACACTCGTAAATGTAAGTTTGAGAATTTTTCTTTGAAGTGGTGAGATAATGGAAAATCACAAAAAATCATTAAAAATGATTGAGATATTGGAGAAGACTAAAAATAAGGTAATAGTTATTTCTTGGAATATAGCTTTCTCATTCGAATGATAATTTTTATGACTTGATCTTACTTAAAAAAGGGTAACGGTTTAATTTCTTATAATATAACTTTGTGCTAAAAGTTACAACAGATAATCAAAAGGATATTACTTTAACTCTCCATAATTTGTTTTAATTCGCCATCAAAATTAGATATATATATATATTTATTGAGTTGATTAATTTCAAGAAATCTGACGGGTGATCTCAAGTGGTATTTTTGATTCATAAAATGCATCATCATCAAGCACATCCACGTGATTGCTGATGAAAACAAAAAGAATCTTCCAAAAGTGGAACAAGTGCACTTCATATATTAAGAGAGTCTATCTATCCCGATCTCTGAATTTCGGAACCTTATCAAGAGTAAACTTACAATAAAAAGCTTAGCAACAGTGGGGCAATCCGATTTTTTTTTTTTTTTAATTTTGGGCTATTAAATTGAGATCCAAGCTATTAGATAGGTTTATAAGGTCAAAACACAAAAATTTCAGCGCTTAGATCACTGTTTCTAGTTTTTGTGGGCCCTAAACTCAAGATATCAACTATTTGGAGAAGAAAGAGGGTCACTACTTTAGAAAAAGTTACACAATTAATTATATTGATAATGTTTTAGACTGTGTTTAAAGAGTCCATCACCGTTGATCCTCTTTGAAAGGCTAAATCCGGCCATATAATTGAATTGTAGCTCAGAATTCCTTATGGATCTCAAGATATTAAAAAACAAATTGATTTTAAAAAGTCCAGAATTCACATCTTTGTATCTTATCCCAGAAATCTTGCTCTTTTTTTTTTTTTTTTTACAGAAGCGGACAGCCCATTTTTCATGTATTTCGGACAAGTTTGCCCTCTTATCTTTTTGGGATTTACAAGTTTACCCACACTTGTCTTTTGCAACCAAGAGGGCTCTTGATCCATCATTTGAAAAAAAAAAAAAAACCCTAAACAGCTTAGCGTGCCTTCTTCCTTCCTCCACCTCTTCTCCAATCCTCTATCAAGATCCACAAGGTACTTCTCTCCTAATGTGCGCTTTTTGTCTATGTGATTTTCTTGTTATCTCTCTCTATTCCTCTCTTCATCTTTGTTATTAGGTTTGGAGGTTTTTTTTTTTTTTTTTGTGTGTGTTTGTCTAGAGGATTGACAACCATGGTAATGACGAACTTGGGTTTGATTTTGTGAGTTGGGGTTTTTTCTTGTGTGCATTTTATGATTTGGGGTTTTCTCTTTTGTGGTTTATTTTAGGGTTTGGCTTATGCAGGTGGTTAGTTTTTTTTTTTGAATGGCCATGCATTATTGATTTGTCACACAGGCACTGCACTACTATCTGTTATTTTGTGTGCTAGCTTTCAACACCTCTGAGAACGTGAGCATCTAAATCTAAATCAGATGTTAATGGGTAAGCAATATCGACTAATGCAATGACAGGGTATGCAGGATTTTTTCATTTTCTTCTTCTTTGTTCTTTTTAGTGAGTACAAAGGGTTATCCCCCTTTTTTTTTTTCTTTGGACCTTGGATAATAAATATCTTCACACACACACACCTGTTAATTGGAAGAAAAAGACTTGTTACATGTGCGAATCGTGGTTGGGATTCTTGGGCGAGTTCTCATTATCTGTCTAATATGCTTGTCTTAGGTGATAGTGTTCCTAAATCTAAAGTGATCTTGATGGTTTGTGGAGCATTTAACCTATGTTTCTCTCTGTTGAAATAAGGTTACGGGCTTGCTATGGGCTTGTGACTCTGTTTATGTGTTAATATGATTTGATCTCTTTAAAGTGTCTCATAGGTGGATCTAAAAACTTCTATAGTTTAGTTTTTTGATCGGCTAATATGAAATAAGTTGAAGCGTTATAGTCTGGGGCATCATCTTTTGACACCTTACATGGCTTGTTTGAATTTCAAAATATTTTATAATAGATGTCATATTTAATTTCTATCATAAATTGACTTTTTTTTTGAAAAGACAAGAAATGCCCTTGTAATAAGCTCTTCTTTACCAAACAAGTTTTATCAAATAGCTCCATTTGAAGTCGATATATTGCATGTGTTACCAAATGGTCTATTTGAAATAGATCTATTTCACACAGATTTATTTGAGCCAGATCAATTTCAAACAGACCAGATTTGGCAAACGGGCCTTAAGTGGCTTTGTCTTCCGAAAACGAACAATAGAAAGAGAAACTATGTTTAAAGCTGCTCTTAGATGCCGAGTTCTTTCTCTCGAACACCAGCCATGGAAAAGGCTAGGGTTGCTGAGCGGTCTTGTGCGGCCCATTTCATCATCATCGTCATCTCCACTGTCCAATGAGAATGTAGGGCTTCTAAATCTTCAGGAGGTGGAGAAGGTCCTGAGTGACGTGAAAGCGGATGACGTTAGAGTGATTCCGGTCCGAAGCCAATGTGCCTGGACAGATTTCATGGTCGTCGCCACTGGAAGATCCACCTGGCACGTCAGAAACATTGCCCAAGCCCTAATCCACAAGGCAGGTCCGCTCTTTCTTCTTCCTCTTTATTCATTCATAGATTTATGAAAATCAGGAAGAAATCAGTTGCTGAACACTTGTATCTTCAAAGACTCTGTTAGGGAGATGAATCACAAAAGATCCATATTCTTTGTTGAACAACTACAACTATAAGGGTCTTCTTCACCTAGGTTAGATGTTGGAAGAGAACCGAGTCATTAACCAATTAAGATATTTGAATGACTGGAAAAGATGGCAAGCGACTCGGTATGATAGATTCACCCATCTCACGCTTGTTTGGGTATCAAGAATTTACAAGTAATCATTAGAAATAATTTCAAGAACTTCCTACTTCATTGTCATTATTGGAAATAAGTTTTTCTGTAAAGAGTAGATTTGATCTCTCAATCTGCGATCTTAGGCACTCATAGTTAATTGCTCTAAGGGCTTAGATATTTTGAATTTTCAATTCCGATGGCGAGTATTAGTCGATTGAGTGTCAAATAGGGATGAGTGACAAATTCATGGGGTAATGGGTGTTAGGGGAGTCAATGAATCATGGGCGGCCAGGTTGAAACACAGTGGAACTTAGGTGGATACTGTTCAGTTCGGATCGTGACTGGGTTTTGTGAAGACCAATTGTTTAAGATTGGAAATCATCTATATGTAATGGGATTATTTTCGCTTTTTGATTACTTGCATCTCTTTGATAGGTCAATTGGATGTTGCGATGAATTTAATTCGGCTGCCATTCAACTATAAAAAGACTTGTCAAATCAAATGTTTTAGTAAACTTTGAAAACAATAGCACTCGACAAATTGTAATTAGATGGGATTTTGTTCCATAAAATTTAACTTCATCTTTTGTTAAGACCTTAGTTACCTGATTCGATGATTTGGGCCTCGAGCTGCGAACTGTGCAAGGAATCAAACAATCCGCAGTTTGATTCGCCACAGTTTGAAGATTAAATAAATCCCGGTGAAAAATTGCTTGGTTTAGAAGAAGGAAAAGAAAATAATAAGGTCAATTTGAGGCTTACCTACCATGTAATATTACACCTCAATTGCTAGATGTCTGATCGAAAAATGGGAAAAAAAAAAAAAAAAAAAATCTTGCACACGTCTTGCGCCGTCAGAACGTCAAAAATAGGGTGACGGTCATCTCTCCGGTATTTAAAAAGAAAAGAAAAGAATCTTTACTTCAGGGCAAACTATAATGATGAAGATGAGTTACAGAGGTGGAAGATGAAAGTTTGTCCTTTATCTCTCTCTCTTGTACAAATGAAAGGAAAGTTTTTTATTTCTCTCCTCTCTTATCTGCATAGATGGATGACAGGCTGAATATCTCTTCAAAACAGTCCCGGATTCTCTGCATATTGATGGCATAAGAGAGTAATATATGAGATGCATATAATTCTAGGGCGGTGCCCTACTTTTCCAATATAAATGGAAACAAACTTGATATCTTGAAATCCATGATCATTGGGGAAATTGTACTCCAGGCAGCCAGAGTTAGGTCCATCCTCATAGCAATCACGTGAAACAAATGTAATTTAAACTAACAAAATAAAGGAGCAAAGTCATTTATTTTAGGTGTCATAAATCTGATGGTAGGCCTAACTTTATTAGAGAAATTTTAACTTTCAATGGTTTAGATTTTGAAGATGGGCCCTATTGATAGATTTATAGTTTTGGCCTAAATAATTTCCTTGACTGTTACTTGGATTGGAACCAACAGTGAAACATGGACCTTTTTTAAAGAGACCGTTCTCAAGGAAACTTACCTTGAAGAGTGAACCTATACACCTGAAAAGAAAGCAAATCTAATGCATCAACACCAATGAGTCATTGCATGGAAACTCATGGTCCACATGTGGGACCCAAGAAAGTTTAGAAATTTTATTATTTTATTTCTTTAATTAATTAGTAGTTGCCATCACCACCACCACCACCATCATCAAAGCCTTGTCCCAACTATGTAGGGGTTGGCTACGTGAATTCTTTTTCTCCGTTCCGATCTATCCTAATCCAAATCCTTAGATGAGTTGCACTTCTTCAGATTTTTTTTTTGCTACCTGCATCCACATCCTCTTTGGCTGACCATTCTCCTTGGTTGGCTATCAATTGGCAGAGTAAAACTTTTTCCTATCAGCGCTATTGTTGGCCTGCATTGGACACATCAAAACCATCTCAAATGGATTTCTCTAATTTATCCCCCATTGATGCTACCCCTAAATGTTCTTGAAAATGCTCATTTTTAATATTTTTCCTTCCTAGTTTTACCAGACATCCATCTCAACATTCTCATCTTTGTCACATCCATTTTGTGCATATGTTGCTTCTTGATTGGCTAACATTTTGCTCCATAGGTTATACTCATAACTAGTCTAATAGATCTCTCGTAAAACTCTCCCTTCAATCTTGTTGGCATTCTCAGGTTACAAAGTACTCCAGAAGCAAGTCTCCAATTTAACCGTCTCATTTTTATTTTATGTTTGACATCTTCATCAATCTCCTTATCCTCACTAATTATCAAGTCAAGGTCACGAAAGAAATCTCTTTGTGGTATTGGTATCTCATGGGCTTTCATTCTCACGGTAGTTTTAGCTCTTTGTATATGCCCACTGAAGTTGCATTCAATATATTTTGTCTTTGTGCGTTTGGATTCTAAAGTCTCCCTCTGTTTCTCGAGTTTTGCATTCACACCATCTCTTGCTTCATCTATAAACACTAAATCATCAAACAAGATAAACCAAGGTACCTCCTTTTGAATATGAACAGTATTTAATTAATTGTAATTAGTTTCTAATTCTATTCAATGAGTTTTAATTAAAGTAGTTTCCACTTTGTTTGTTTAGGATTCTTAGACATTAAGTATGCTTTTCCTATTTATTTGCATTGTAGAGATTTAGATCTTAGACTTCAGAGTTGATGTCCTCGTGTGGTAGTCTTTGCGGAAACCTTTTGTCATGCTTCAACACTTTTCACGCATACCCTAACTTTAGGGTTCTACATTAGTTGGTATCAGAGCTAAAATCCACGTTGCATCTGTTTGCCGGAAGTCGACAATCATTGTCTTGATTCTATGCCTTGGAAGAGCGTCCTCGTGTATAGTCTTCACGGTGACCTCTATCATGCTTCGGCACTTTTCACATAAACCCTAACCCTAGGGTTCTACATCAAAATCCTTGCAATGAATCCTTAAAACTTCTTCCCATACATGCCCACTCAAGATCAACCCAATACTTACACACCCACCCATTTGATCTAGATCCATGCAATTGCCACCATCGGATTATATCAGATTTATTAAACATTGATGATATAAAGATGAAGGCTAGGATTTAGATCCCACTCTTATTGAAGTTGAATTTCAGTTATCATTTATATAAGGGAATCCATTTTAAAGAGGTTTAAATTTAGCAATGTGAAACAATGCCACCAATTTTAAGGAAGGATGTCAATTGGGCCTCTGAACTTCGTCAAAATATATTTGAGTTCCTACATCGAACTTGTCAAATTTTAACTACAAATCAATCAAATTGCAAAGTGAACTATATGAAACTACTACAAATTTTTTGAATCAAAATAAATGTTGAACTGCGAACTATGAATTCAAATGAGTCAGTCGAACTACGAACTAGGTAACTATGGTTAAGGCCACCCTTACGTTTTTCATCTTCTTTACCTCTTGCACAATCAATGTCTCTAGTCCTAAATTGTTTGGTCTGGGCAAGCTTCCTTTTGTCCCTATAGATAGCAACCTGATAATCTTAGCGAGCATTGTAAATGTCTTGCTGACCTCAACGCCTTATGTATTGCAAGCAACTCTGACCTATCATTGTCCCAATACCCCTTTTAGGTAACGTTTTCCTTATATTCCATATAATTGCCTTGGTCCAGACATGCTAAGTGGTATGCACCACGCAACATAGAAATAAGCTACTAGTATGCATACAATTAAAACTCGCAAGCGCACAACATCACTATGTAATATAATGATTGTAAGTACGAGATCAATCCCTTGAAGACTTGTGATAAAATAATTTCAAAAGCAACTAAAAATCAGAATATTAAAAAAAAAATTGAATGATGAAATGTTGAATTAAACTACTAAAAATAGTAAATTAAACTATCAAAACCTAGATGTAAAGTAACATAAAGCACACAACTAGTACTAGAATTGAAAAACAGTAATAATGAATGAACTAGAGTTTCATCCACTCTCCTAATCGATCCTATGCATGTCCCTTATTATCCTTTAATAAAAAATTAGAATTTATTAGTGACATCTATCAATGTAGACCATGGCATATGTATCCAGATTACTATTCCCTTTAACCTAATTCATGAGTGGCATATTACATGAATTGCTCATCTTGTTGTAAAAACTAAGCATGGCATATGTCCTAGCCAAAACACACATAATGCATAAAAACAATGGGAATGATAAATGCATGAGTCTAAGCATGATATATACTTAAGATTATTCATGGTTCTAAACCCTAAATGTTTAATTATCAAGATCAATCAACATAACATGGTTGGCATGGCATATACACAACTCATCAATTAAAAACATGGTTTAGAATCTCAACTAATAAAACTGAATTCTTAATTAAAAGATGCCAAAAAGAGACTACATAGAACTAGGCTAGGGTTTCAACTACACCCTAGCCCTAAAAAAATTAGCTACTCATGTTTGGAATTGAAAATAACATAGGAATTGAGGTCATAAGAAAAAAACTAGAAGATGATGATGATGGAGTGGTTGGCCAGCAGCTTGCTTGAATTTTCCTCTTCCAAAAGCTCTCCAAGATGCTCCAAAGAATGCTCCTAATATGGCTTGTACGACTGCTAGATGGTGTGATGGTGGTGACTGGTCGTCCACCCCCTTGGATGCCTTTTATAATTATTGCAACAGCCCTCTTTAGTAAATAGTTCCCTTGTATGTTTAGGTTTCCATCTTGCTTTACAATTGGGAAGCCTAATTAGAATGAAATAGGAGTCTTCTTTCTTTCTTAGGAAGACTTTCTAATTCTGGTCCCACTTGTTTCTTCTAGAAAATTCTTCATATGGTCCCACAAATCTGAGATTTAATTGCAAGAGATTAAATCTGAAGCTTTTATCATAATAGTGGGCCCAAATGATGCGTGCAACATTGAGTGTGGGACCCTTTTTCAGACTTCTAATTTGGCTTGAATTCTTGATCTAAACTTCCCTTATTTTTCTCCTTTTTCTTCTCCATTCTTGGGCTCCACTTGAACTTGAATAGGACTTTATAATTTCTGAAACAACTTGGATGGGACCCACCATAGCCCTTCTTAGCGATTCACGCCCATCACCCTTCATGAATTCTTCTCTTTTTAACTCCTTTTGACCTTCACATAAAAATTAACTAAAACTATGTAAAATCAAATAAAATAGCCATGACTAGCACAAGATAAACCAAATATTAGGGCTCTAATTGCAAACAATTAAGCACTTATCAGTTATCACCAAGGTTGCCAATAGAACTTGCATCAGTATTCTACCTATCCTGATGTGCCACGGACAATCCTGTTTCTTAATGCCAGTCACAGTTGTGTGACTTTACGCTTATTTCCCTTGAGAGTCCAGTTTAAAGTTTAAACTTTTTTTTTTTTCATCATTTAAAATTGTCTTTGATTATTTTAATAAACAGGTGAAACAAAAGCAGAAAGGAGCTGACCGTTTACTTTTACCCAGTGTAGAAGGCCAGAAAGGAGGAAATTGGATTGTCATTGATTCTGGTGAGTATAGCATTGGCATGACTTATAGGCAGAAAACTTTTATATTTGAATAACAGTGTCACCAGTATTTGCGGAGTACTATTTCTTTAGTTCACCATTCTTGGTTTAAGGGGCATTGTTTATTACTATGCAACCATGAAGTGCTCAAATGAAAATTTATTTTGCATTCTTCAAGTTACTGATAGCAAGGATTTGTCTTTCCATGTTTTTTGAAAATGCTAGGGCCTGTGATAATCCATGCTCTTGATGAGAAGGCAAGGGCTTATTACAATTTGGAAAGCCTTTGGACAACAGAGATGGAGTCAAAGGGGCCCGATGAGGTTAGTTGAAAGTTAATGTTGATTGCAACCATAGTTTTGTAGTATTCTGATATTGACTTTTGAGTCTATTTTTATTAAAAAACCATTGCTTCTATAGTCCTAAATTGGGTTTAAAAAAATAAAAATTTTTTTGAATTAATTTCATTGATCTTTCCAACTACCGACCTTTTACTTGCCACAGTGGACTGATTAAGTAAAATTGCATTTGACCTCACGTTCTCAAGTAAATCCAAACGATTCTCATAGGAATGTGTGTTCTAGGTGGAAAATTATTATTAGCTGTGAGTAAAAGCCACCTCAAAGAACTTTGAAATTTAAGTTGAATATGGAAATATTAGAAAAAAAAGAACCAAGTGATTTGAAATAAAAGGAACTAGGATCCAACTATCCTGATGATACTAGATGCTACGGTTTGGATTTTCTATAGGCACCCAGTTTGGTTTAATTTTCCATTTTAAACTACAAATTATATATGCTTAAATCAGTTTCCAACTTCAACTCATTTCAGTGTTTGTCCTGAATCTAACCAATCACACCAGAGTTTTTTTTGGTAAAGAATCACACAAGAGTTTTGGATGCTTTGACGTGAGATAGTGAATTGGTTAGGCAAAATCACAATTTTTATCCAACCATATTCAGCATGATATTTGGGATTTTTTTGTTGAATGATAATATTTGAGATGACTTCCTAAAGAGAGAGTTAAAATGTGACATCTTTTTTTATTTTTTATTTTTTATTTTTTAACGATTGATATGAGAAGCAGCACTAAAATGTGACATCTCTAATCAGATCTTCATCGAGTAATTTGTTTCCCCAACTGAGAAAGTGTGTAAGATGTAGCCATATATCCTGCCTCCTATGTGTTTTGAGAAGGTATGTATAAGTCACTGTACCCCATCCCCTTAGGGCGTGTTTGGTAATTTTACTAATAGAGTAAAGTGAAGTGAAGTCAAATTAAACATCCCATCAAAAGCACTTTTCCAAAAAATTCCCTCCATCTTTTTCAAAAAAAGTCAAAAAGCAACTACATTTACTCACTAAAAGACAAAAAAATTCCATCTCCCCATACAAAAAGTCAAAAATATTCTATCCCAAACAACTAAAAACAAAATACCATCATAACTCACTTATATTTTATTCATTCTTTTTATTTCACTTCACTCCACTTTATTTTAAAAGTAAATTACCAAACGGGCCCTTAGGGCCTGTTTGTCAATTTACTATTAAGTAAAAGTAATGTAAAGCCTCCATTTTCCAGACAAGAAAAGACTAATGGTCATATCAAAAGTACACAAATTCAAAATTTCCTCCTTTAAAAACAAAAGTAAAAAAAGCAACATCCTTTCTTCAAAAAAAAAAAAAAAAAAAACCACTTTTTACAGAAAAAGTCAAAGATTCCCTACCAAACAACTAAATACAGAATACCATCATAATCCACTTATATTTTATTCTCTCTTGATTTGAGGCTTTACTTTACCTTTATTTTATGAGAAAATTACCAAACGGGCCCTAAATGTGTCAAATGAAACTGGGAACTTCTGGTTGGGGTTTGGGATACAATTTTGGGGATAGGTCTTTTCTTTTCAACTAAATCTAGCTCATTGTATCATGTCCTATCTCATCCCTTTGACCTCATAATCCGAAACCCTAAAACCCATCCTTCTGTCAAAATCCAGATCCCAAACCCCATACCACAAACCGTCAATCCTACTCCTAAATTGATACCTGAAAATCCCAGCCAGCAAAAAACCCCCTTCAACCGAACCTTTCAAACCCTGTTGGCCATACTCCCAAAGCCCCAAGATTTATTCAAAAAAAAAAAAAAAAAAAATCCCCTCCCAGACCCCTGTTCTGTCAGTGGAAAAAAAGGAGAAATCGAGAAGAGAGGAAGAGAGGCAAAAACTGGAAAGAGAAAATGAAAAGAATGTGTATTGTGCACCGAGGTAGCCAACCCATCAACCATCACTGTCGTCGTTGTCGCACACCAACACCACCACCACCGATAGTGTCGCCATTTGTCATTGGACTTGTATCGTAAGGAGTGGAACGTGGAACTGGTTCCTCAGCCCAACTAACATCTCCAACGCCACCTTTGTCACAATATTCATCCATCTCCTCATCTCCAACTAGCAACAGCTAAAGGTCTTTGGAGAGAACCAAAGTGGCAAGGCTTCAGTTTTTTTTGTTCATCTTGCAAAGGAAAGAAATGAGAAAGTCCCTATTTTTTCACACGTGTTCCAACCAATCCACACTTGTTGAGCTACTGTTGGGCCTGGTTCCAGAATCAGGTCACGTCAGATTAGTTTTGACTTGATTATAGAGAATAGCCAACTAGAGACATCAGCAGATATCAACGGATCTCAGTCAAGGCCGAGAATTATTTTCGCGATCTTGAGACCATTTGAAGTCCGATCTCGAATTTGTTTTCGCTAGTGTGTTTGTGGAGCAAATCTACGAAAAAGTTCAGCCCATTATTACATCCAAGGCAATATGAAATTGCATATTAGTAAACTCTACAATGAACTTCAAAGAGTGAAATGTGCTCTTAAATATGGAAAATGGTATTATGAGAATGAAGACTATTTTCAGCAATTTCTTAATTTGACACAAGGAGAGTTGTCAGTTATTGAATAATCTGACCAATTTTAAGGCTGCAAGACGTTTGTGGATTAAAGGATGATGAAGATCATGATTTAATTAGTTTTCTCAGAGGGTTTGAGACCGGATATATTGGACAAAATGAATGACTACAAGAATATTCATGAGGCATATTGGGAAGCAATTTATGTTGAGCACATGCTTAAACAAACTCTTCTGCAACAAGATACACCTCAAGAAGGAAAAAAGCTGCAAATAACTAAAGTTCATGTTGTGGAAACTTTGACCGAGGATACCCAAATTGACATTGAGAAGCCAGAATCAGACATCGAAGATTCCATGACAATAGTTGGTCCTGAACTTCCTCCTTTGGACGATATTGAGCAACACATACAAGAGGTAAAAGAATATCCATTCGTTAAAGTCTCTCACTTTGACTTTATATTTGGGGATCAACAATGGAAGCTTGGGGATTGCAAATTGATTATGTGAATTCAACATATGAAGTATCCAAAGATTCGATCGCATGTCCAAATAAAATTTGGACATCAAAGGACGCGATGCAGCAAGCCTATTTCAAAATGGAGGAAAAGACTGCATAGCGTTTTCAAGATGTACACAGAAGCTGAAGATCAACCAATTAATCAAAAATTCGTCCGACTGATTTTTGACATGGGAGGAAATTTCCAGAACTCGAGGTTGAGTTCTCTCCAAGTTGGGGAGAATGATGCAGGGCATCACATGTGGGACCCAAGTGATGCAAAATCTAGTTTAATCACTTATTTTATCATTCAGTTGTAATTAGGATTAGCTTTTCAATTTTATTAGGACTCCTTATTTTCCAATTTAATTATTAGTTAGTTTCCTAGTTTGATTAGGTTTTCTTAGCTCCTAAGTTTGCTTTTTTTTTTATTTTATTTATATAGCATTGTAGAGATGAAATTCTCAGAATTTGATTAATAGAACTTGAGTTGGGTTTATCCCTCGGAGGTGCATCCTCATTTATAGTCTCTGTTGAGACCTATCATAGTGCTTGCGGCAAAGATGAAAATAGTGGTAGCCAAAACGCTACGAAGCGGGCAGTACGTAGCGGCGTAGCGGTGTGTTTTGAAAAAAACGTGAAAAAAATTCTGAAAAAATTACAAAAAAATCCAAAATATTAGAAAATGATAGAAAATGTATTTTGTTTGCAAAAGTAACTAAGATAAGGCGGCGTAGCGGTCCCCTCATTGTACGAGGTCCTGTAGCGCTGTATGAATAGAACATAGTAGGAATAATCATTTTTTCTAACATGTATTCATGTTTGTAATCAAACAGTGTCATCAAAATACTATCACCATCATTGCTTATAATATCACATTTCTGAGTTATATTTTGAAATATATATATATATATATGGGCAATATTCATGTGCATCCTGGTGAGGGACAAACTCAATGGGGCCCACCCAGGGCCCTATTGATCATTGGACTTGGGGGGCCCGGAAAGAGTCACATGAGATGAGACCATATATCAAGCTTGGGGTCAATCCCAAGTCTCTAACCCCTTCATCCGTGACCCACAAATTTAACGACTTTATATTAAATAAAAATTTTGACCCTCAATCCAGCGGTCCAATCCAATCGGATTAATAAAAAATCAATTGATCCATTGTAGTTTAGGGGGTTCCATGTGTGGATGATTTGGATGAATCATAAAGTGGCCCCACTACGTTGTCCCTCACCATAATGTGGTGAGGGATAGATGCACATGAATATTTCCCGTATATATATTTTAAAATTTTCTGTTAAAGAAAAATTTGATTAGGGCCCTATTTCCTATCAAAGTAAAATTAGGTTGGGCCACTATTTCCTATTAGAGTCTAATTTGGTTAGAGTCCTATTTCCTATTAAAATGAAATTTGGTTGAGCCCTATTTCCTATTAGAGAAAATTTTCCTAGAGCCTATCTTCAATTAGTGTGAAATTTGAATAGACTTTATTTGCAATTAGTGTAAAAGTTGTCCGTGACCCTATTTCTAGATAGAGTGAAATTTGATTGGTCTCTATTTCTAATTAGAGTAAGATTTGGCTAAGCCTCTAATTTTTATTTATTTGGCTAAGCCATGATTCTTTTTTATTTTAATATTTGGGAACCATTGTAGAGCTCACCAATGGTAATAACATTGGGCGAATCAGCTTTATTTTTCCCGAGGGGCCAATTGATTTTTATTTATAACTTGCATAAGGTGAGCCACCATGTGCCCATTTAATCTTTAGTCATACCTTTTATAAGGTGAGCCCAATATGGGCCCATTTTTATTTACCCTACTAGCTAAATAAAGGAGGGGATTGAAAGAGGGCATTCGTTGCCCTATTTCTTCTCCCGAAACAGAAGGATCGAGAAAAGAGGAAGAAAGAAAAGAAGAAGAAGAGAGGAGGAGACGGTGGCGCGGTGCTGCTTCTACTCTAGCTTCTTGTTCCAGTTCCAGGTACCTTTCTTCATCTATTTTTTTTTTTCGTCTACCTAGTTTTCCTTTATATATATATACACATTTCATTACATCTCTCTCTCTCTCTCACTGATTGAAATTGCAGCCGAGTCGTAGCGCCCGCTACGCTACGCTAAAATAGGAACTGTAGCGGCTGCTACGGGCCGATACGGGCGCGATACCCTTTTTTTGCATTTAGCGTGGCTGTACATGCCGCCACGGTCGATATATCGTAGCGTAGCGGCTAATATTTTCATCCATGGTTTGCGGACATGTGCTTTGGCACCACCATTGTGCTTTGGCATTTCCATTCAAAGCCCTAACCCTAAGGTCTACATCAACGTGAGTAGGTGGTTAAATGTTGTAGCTAGGCGGTGGTACAGATTGGGACACCAATGCATCATCCGTGCCTTTAATTATAGAGCTTACAAACCCTAAGATGTTTAATGTCATACCTTAAATCTTCATGGATTTTGAGAAATTTGTGAAAAACTTCAATAAAGTCCCAACTAATAGATATAATTTTTGGCACTTTTGTGGGCCTCCACCAATTCATGACTTAGCTGTTCTATATTCTCATATTAATGATAAGCATGAAGAATTTTAGCTTCATACATGGAATCTCATAGATTTTGAGAATTTTGTGAAAAGGTAAAAAAAAAAAACCCAAACACATATAAAACTGTTGGATCTAATCATTTACTCATGTGAAAATGGTGATTTCGACAAACATTGTAATGTTTTTTGCATTTAATATTTGCATGTGTAACATTTCTTTTCCTATCCCATGTTAAAATAGTGATTTTTACTAAGGGCAAACTTCCCTGAAGAAACTGATGACGTCTACATCTTCCCCCCGATCCTTTATTCCACATCTCTCTACTTGGATGATACTCTTCACCATGAATTCTTAGGAATTCAATACTAATTTGGCCAATGGCCCTCAATGTTTTGTATTGTTTTAAGAAAGCTTTCCCCATCTTACCGTGCATATCTACAAGGGAACTGATAAATTTATTCCTTCTCATTTACTCAGGACTTGAAAAAAATGTTCATTAAGACTCGTCGCGTAAGGAACGGGTAAAGAAAAGTGCTTGAGTCTTTCAGTGTCTACAGGATGAAAAATCAGGGACCTGTACTGGCATAGCATCTCTCTCCTAGGTGATTACATTTCAGTTGTCTACTGTGCAATCGGTCAGTTCAAATGTTTTAAGAATTATCTTAATTGGTTTCTGCTTCTCGCTGGGTTAATGTTCTAATGTTTCTTGCCTGATCACCAATCTCTACTTTATTTTCTTGCCTGATCACCAATCTCTACTTTATTTTCTTGCCTTGTATAGAAGTATATATTTTTCCAGTTTATTTTCGTTGCCTTTGGAAATCATGTATGTAATCAGTTTATCTATGGCTTTGTAATGCTTAAGGATGCAGTGAGGATCCAAAAAGGCTGTTTGAAACATAAATGGCCCAGTGAATCAAAATATTAATGACCCATTTCAATAGGAGCCAATTTTAAACAGAATGAAATCGGCTCTGCTTTTCAATATTGTAGGCCCCACTCAAGTTGGAGTGAAATTCAACCCAGAATGAGTAGTATAATATATGCTAATGTGACAGAAATGCTTCTAAACCAACTCATTGACTCAGGAGAGAGAGAGAGAGAGTATCTGGATCAGAGAGCTATTGATTATCTGGATCTGTAGAGCTATTGATTATCTAGATCTGTTTGATCGAATAAAGTGGTTCAAGATCCAAGCTAATCGGTGAAAGATCAAAAGAAAGGGGTCAAATCTTAGTGTGGACGGCTGAGCTGGATCGAAACAAGCTGCGAAATGTTTTGATTGAATTAAGGGATCGAGACAGCCCCTTAATGATCCTCTTAGGCCATCTGATCAGGTCCATCCAAACCTGTACAGTAGAAACAGTTCAAATATGGGCTGTATTGTAGCTCAGGCCCACATGATCATGATACAAACGAGGCCTATTCCACCCAAAATCCAGACCATAATGGATGCCTAGGTCTAGTCCACAAATACTCATATGGCTCGTCCCCTCAGTTCTAAACCTGGGGCCTATGAGTCCCCATTACATGGGACGTCCAATAAATATGACAAGCAACTGATAGTATCCAATGTTTTCCCTTTCCATTCTTGCTTTGTGTCTCATTTAAAATTGGGATGTGAATCTCATATTGGAGTGTGGTAATACAATGTTGCCTTTCCTTTTTTTTTTTTTCTTCATAGTAAGCAATGGTATGTTATTGTCAATATAACTAGATTAAAGCAAAGAGATAGATCCTGTTCTTAGGCATTGTAACTGATAGAAGTAGGGTTGTAAATGGGTTGGTTCCAGTCCGGGTTCATGGTGGATTCAGAATCGGAACCGTTAAGGAGAAGGTGGAATCGAATCCAGACCCGGAACCATTTCAGAACCGGTTTCTTGGCTCCGGAATTAGAACCATAAATGTGACGGGTCTGGATTCGGGTCCGGATTTAGGTAGATAATGATATTAAAAAAATATGATTCTTAGGATAGATTTTTGAAAATTGAGGTAATATGTCGGGTCTTGGATCCACGGGTCCGAACCAAGGTGGAATCGGAACCGGACCCATTTACTTATGGGGGCCTAAATAAGGATCCAGACTTGGTTTTTAACGGGTCAGAACTTCCGGATAATCGGAGAATCGGGTATCTATTTACATCCCTAAATAGAAGGCTACAGCACAAGGAAATAGGAACCAAAAGGAAGAAAAACAAATAGATACCCACAAGCCAGGCCAGCTCAAAAAGCAGTGACTGGATAACAATCTAGAAAGATACACGAAACACACACAAGAAAACCACACTACTGGCAAGAAAGGCTCACATGGAGCTAAATGGGATGAGCTTATCGCCTGTAGAAGTCTGGCTATGTAGATAGCTGGCTCAGCTCTGGAGAGCTGCTCCATATTACAACAGTAAAAATCAAAATTTCTGATTACTTTAGAATTGAACCCAGCTAAGATCTGAACCAGCTTCCTTGGTTCAAGGATTGTCGCCTCTGGCACCGCAATTTTATCACAAACAATGGATAAAGATGACGAGTACTTTGTTGCTTCATAGCTCAAAATGAGGGCAACCAAGAGGTCGTCAGCTTCATTTTTGTAGATTTAACCCACATTATGTCATTGTGACGATCCAATAAAAAGGGAAAACAAAATAAAGGGAATTCTTTTTGAAAACTCCTCAACTTTTGGGTGATTTTCAAAAAAGGGTCAAGAGAATTTGATATTTCAAAAACATATAAAAAATTTCAAGACTTCTTTCAATCCCGTCCAATTCAGCAATCTATATCCACCGCGGGTAACTTTTTAACTAAAAAAATCTTTAAAAGGATTAAAATGGCCATAGTAAGTTGCAAATAGTGTTTTTAACCTTAGTTTCTTTCTTCCTTCTCTCCCGAACATAGTTCAAAATTGTTGTATCGATCGCAGTATCGGCCGTGATAAAATACCGATTTCATATCGGTTTCGGTCGCGTTTATCGGTCCGTCGCGGTGTGAAATTTTTTTTTTTTTCAAAAAAATTCGTAAAAGTATCCAAAAAATCCAAAATATTGGAACACAATATTTTTTTCTCAATAGTAATAACAATAAATCAAAATATTGATCACCTTAAGTCATAAGTCCTGTCTGTGTCGTTGACTTGCTGTCATATTATGATGAAATTCCAAAAAAATGATATAAATATTAAAAAAATCTGAAAATAAAAGAATTTAAAAAAACTCAAAATCATGTGTATGAGTAGATCTATCATCTACATACTATTAATAGGCCATTAGTATTTAGTATCATAAATACTCCAACAATTATTTTTTTTAAGAGTAGAAGATTACAAAAAATATTTTTCTAAAAGATTAAAAAAAATATTTTTCTACTCCCAAAATCATATATGCGAGTAGATCTAGTATGAAAGTGTGTAAATATAAAAGAAGAACCCAACCCGATCCCAATCCAAACCCAAAAAAGCCAAAAAAGACATGCCAGTGATCTTTTTATTCATTTTTATGCTTTATCTATAAATAAATAAAAAATACATAATAGTAAAAATAAAGGAGTTAAGTTGATTTTCTCTTATCACATAAAATGATTATTATTTCTTGAAGTAAGAGTGGTGGAACAGTGAAATAGAACAGTGAAAATGTGGAATAGAAGGAGCCAAGGAAGAGGGGCTGCACTTGGTTGGATTCAGGTTTGGTTTGAAAACGAGTGAGATCAAAGTTCACATGGAGTTTTCTATTAGTAATTTGGTTTTAGGTTTGGGTTTGGGTGTTGGAAGAATTATGAATTTCTATATAAATGCACATGAATTAAATCCCCTCACAACTAAATAACACAGGGTAAAGTTAATAATCGAGGCATTTATGAAAATAGTCCTCAAATACTCAGAAAGGATCAACTGAAGTCTAGAATTAATAGATTGCCCAATTCGAGCATGTTGCACCAATTCTAGATTTTCCTTGTCCAAATTGCCCATGCACTTTCGAGCTAGTCAGTATCTTGTAAAGCCCTTATCCATCATTTCTCGTCTTTCTTTTTTTTAAATCACCCTAATTCTGTCTTAATAGCTGAAAAGTAGATAATGTCTTTATAGAATCTTAGAAAAAAAAAATGCTATATGATGTTGAATTCGACATCTACCATCGCTCCTGAGGGATCATAATTGCAGTAGAGCCCTCACCCTCACTATAAAACTATTATTGCGAGATTTACTATCACCAATTGATTTTAGAACAAGTGGTAGATCAACTGAGTGTAAAATCCTACAAGTGGTATCGACTCAAACCCCACCATTGTTTGCTTGAACAAGTGGTAGATCAACTGGGTGTAAAATCCTACAAGTGGTATCGACTCGAACCCCACCATTGTTTGCTTTGTCCCACGGGCCATTAGCCTTCGCCCTCACTATAAAACTATTGTTGTGCCGTTTCGTATTAGCAATTGATTTTAGGACAAGTGGCGAGGTGTAAGCTTTACATATGGAAAATATGATTCGACAATAACAAATACTTTTTCCAAAGGCCGGTGGTTCTCCATAGAATTCTCTCTTCAAGAAGAAATTAAATCCGGACAAATTTGGGGTTTCCCTTAAAAACCTGAATTTTCCAACCTCACTTCAGTAGTAGAGAAATCCGAAGCCAAGAAAAGTATAAAAAAAAGGCAAAGAAAATAAAGGAGAAGATGAAGTTGTTTCAAGATTTTATGAGATGGTAATTAAGCATCACTCAGATCTATACACGAGAAAGACCGTGGGGATTTGAAACTCCTGAAATTTCTCCCTTGAATAGGAAGAGGAGGTGGAGAGGAATTCCCTCTATCATCTTCTTCATCCTCTTGTGGGTCTTCTTCCAATATGATGTTTGGCATTGAGGTATTGAGTGGACTGTAGAAAGCTCCTTTATAGGATTTGTTCTTATACGCCATGAGAATTTTTCTTCGCTTGTTGAATGGGCTCTCTGGCTTTACAAGATCTTTGACCGACATGGCATCAGACAAGCTTGCAAAAGATCTAGACTTTCCACCGAAGAAATTAGACAACCCCCTCCTGCAAAATTGTGGAAAAAGTTATAAAGAGTTGAAATGTTCATTACAAACACCAGAAACTGGAATCCCACAGTCCAAAGGAATTGCAATTACACAATTAACAAAACCAAATAAAGAAAAAAAACCCAAACAGATTTTAAATTATCAACTACTCTTGGCTGGTTTGGTTTTTGCCAGATTTAGATCATGGGTTTGCTACCCCAGATACAGATTCACCAACCCATTTCAAAGATTTCAGATATAAAGATAACAAAAGATCCAATCTTCCTCTTAATTTTCAAAATTGGCAACAAAATTGAGCAAAAGTTGACTTGAAGTGGTAATACAAACACCAGAAACTGAAAATTACCACCAGAATTAGATATGCATTTGCTACCTATAGATACCTGGATTCTCCAACCCATCTCAAGATTTCAGATAAAACAACACAAGATTCAATCAATCCTTCAAGATTTTCAGTATTGTGGAAAAGGGGGTTTGCAAAAATCAATTAGAAGTAGTCAATTCTCATCAAAAACCAAAACCCCAGATCATATTTTCAGGTCAAGATCCAACAAAGATCTAGATTACATGCATAACCCATAAAAACCTGCAAATCTTACACAATTGATAATTAAAAAAAAACTGATCATGGGTTATCTTCATCTCCACATAAATTCCAAAAAAATCCATTTAAAAAAAAAAAAAAAAAAAAACCTTACTTAATGGGGAGAGATTCTTCCAATGAACCCATGGAACCCAGACCACCCTTGAATTCGCTCTCCACCTCCTCCTCTCCCTCCGACGTGCCGCCGGAACTCTCCTCTCCGACGCTGATTGACGAGCTGCTCTCCGTCGACGCCGATTCCTTGCAATCCAAACAAACCCCACCTCTCCTCTCCTCTGATCCATCATCACCCACCCGCAGAAATCCCGAAAATCTAGAAATCCCACCACCACCACCACCACTCCTCCGCCCCTTGCTAACGTACGCAGGAGGAGGACTGCCGGCTGCACGGTAAACAACCTTGGGCCCCAGGGAGATCTCTCTGCTGTCAAAAACCAGAGACATCTTGGGGAGACTCTACTCTCTTCTCTTCTCTTCTCTTCTCTTCTGCTCTGTCTATTGAAGAAGCTCTGCTGCTCCTTCTGAATCTGTTCTCTCCTCCCCTACTCTTTGTTCTCTCTTAGATTAGATTATATAATTGGGGTTGTTGGATTTGATGCCATTTAAAGTACGGATTGGATAGAATGCGTCCGATGATCGTTAGAATAGAGGATGTGGATGTGGTCGTTTATATTATATCTATCTATCTATCTATCTTGCTAAATACTCATGTATGTGTATTATTATCATGATCATGTACTAGGTTGCGTGTAGATCGATCCTGAAGATGGATGAAAAGTAAGCTGAGAGTAGGACATGAGAGGGCTTGATCCTTATCCGGAGACATGGATATGACATGCCACATGTGGTATTTATTTGACTCTCTCTAATACATAAAAAGTTGTGGTCGGTCTAGAATCTAGATCCTTCTATGTTGAACACAACTAGCAAGGATTGTTGAAATCTTGGAGTACTAAAAAAAAAAAGAAAAAAAAAAAAGAAATTTCTCTTATGAATTTATTTTTAAATTAGAATAATTACGAATTTCCCTTTTCACCCAATCCCAAAGCATATATTCATCACGAATTCACATATATTTTTTTCTTTATCGATTCTAATTGCGAATTTGTGACTTAGGGCTCTTACTATACTTATCTAGCTATAATCCAGAGTTCATCAATTTCATTCATCACAAAAGGTACATGGGCCCTATCTTCTTTGTAACCCTAAGCCGCTGAAAATCACTAGCTTCTTTGTAAAAGAAATTACAAAGAATGAAGACTGTGAATCGACCTGCCATATTAGAGGTAAGATGGTAAGATGAGAAGGTTGCGAATCTCATTGAAAATAAATTTTATCGCAATTGTTTTTCGTTGTTTATTGGAAAGTGATAGACTATTCGATAGAAAGGAAAAAAAAAGGAAGATGTTGATTTTTTTTTAGATTTGTGAAATATTCTATAGAAATAGGATATTGCATTGTGTGATATCTACAAACCTAGGATATCACACAAAATTAAGGGTAAAATTGTGACTTTCATTGCGTCTTTTCATGTACGAACAACTTTATGTGAATTGTGTTATTTTAGAACGGTCATTCTCCCTTTAAAATTTTACTCTATCCGTCAATCTCTACTTCTTTTTATAACGGAGGGTTTTCCAATCCTTTGGTCAAACTAATCCCTATGGGCCTAAGGGGAGTCGGATATATCCCATGTGACCTTAGTGTGGCGCAATTTCCAACCCTCAACCTCCTAGGGGCTAATCTCTCCCTCCGTTTTTATGGTTTAAACCATAGGTTTATTCCATTAACATGGATTTGAGAGATGGACCAACAAATTTCGTTTTACATAGACACACATTATATTGCAGCCCATTTGAAAATTCTAATGTTGACCTGCTTTAGGAATATCGTACATGGACCACCATTAAAATTTACATATTTGTTTTCATGAGAGGAGGAGCTGAGTAAAAGTAAAGGGTCAAATTAAAATTGAACAAAGGGGTGAGGTCAATAGCATACAAACACTAAATGGCAAAAAGTTACTCACCCTTGGGTCATGAATTTTTGTTATTTATTGCTTTTAAGAGTAGGTTTTTTTTTCTTTTAATGTAATTTAGTATCTTTTAATTTTACCATTTACTTCACTCATCTCGTCATGCAAGTAGTATGAGTTGGAATATAGGGCTTACATGAGCCCATCTGTTGTGATTGTAAATATGGGGCCACCTTAAAGGTTTTACGACCTGAGTTATACCTTTATGAATTAAAACATGGGCCACCTTTAAAAATTATATTGTACATGGCACCCATTTTTAAAAATTATAAGGTGGAATCTACCATTAAAAATTACGAAATGAAACTGGTAATTATAACATGAAGTCCACCTTTATAAAAATTACAACGCTATTTGGGACATAGTCACCTCTGAACCTTTTTGCAGCAAGGATTGCTCTTGACTTCAACTTCTTGGGCAAAGAAAACCTTGGATCATTTATAAGCTCTTGCACTCACAATAGAGCCATCAAGAGCAGAATAAAGTCATTGGTGGATTTTCTGCTGCATCCGAAAACATAATAACCCTGTTTTTCATCTCATGTAGCCTAATCCATGGATCTTGACCCATCCCATTTTAAACATCTTCTTCCTTGGGGAATTTAGGGGACCATCATATTTAAAAAGAAATTTGTTTCTAGCTTCCCATAAGGACTACTAAGGGCCCATATCCATTCTTTAATGAGGTCATCATTAAGAAATGGAGTGGGTAAATGGACTCACAATGTTCTTTCCATGACATGGGATATAATGATAAGATATAGCTAATTAAACTAGCTCACTCTCTAATGCCATGTTCTATTCTCTTGTCCCGACGCACTTTTGATAGGTTTTTTTGTTTGACTTTTCTGAATTGCACCTTCTTTCTCTTTAATGAATTTTTATTGTTACCGTTAAAAAAAAGAGCAAGGTCTATGACTCCTCCTTAATTTTACGAACAAGCATAGAGGACTACAATTGTTGATTCTAGAGCTAAGTATGAGGATCTTATCAAGATAACTCTCTTAAAACACTTTCACCTCAATAAAATGATGGGAATTTAACATTTCAATGCCTTCAAACATTCAATCCTTAATTTCATGACTAAAATTTATAAAATGTCACTGGTGCATAATTTATTTTTTTTACGTTTTTGCCCTCGATCCCATAATTACATGGGAGATTAGAAACCCGTGATATAATGGGATCCAAATGTTAAAAGTTGAAAATCTATCTGGATCCCATCATATCATGGTTTTCTACATGGCTTTTCAATTAATGGTTGAATTGGTAATATTATCATTGGCATTCTTCAAAGCCCCTTTGATAGCAGACTTTGTGGATAATTGCCCACTTTTACTATGGGCTCAAATTCTTTTGTCCTTGTTATTATTTCGAGATACATAAATTTTAAGGATTTCACCCACATCCCTGGCATTGTTGAAGTAATGCCTAATCTTTTCTCTATCACAATTTTTTATTGACATCCCATAAATCTTTAATCACTAGTTTGGCTCGGTAATGTCTGGATAGGTTTCCTAATGCATATGGAATCCAATTACAATTCTTCATTGAAAATGCTTTCTCCTTTTCCAATAATCCAATCTACATTAGTATTTATAAATTCAAGTATTTCAAGAAACCCTTTCCAAAATCAAGAATTTTTTTCCATAATTTTCATTCCTGATCCATAATGGTTTATTTTGATAGCATTTAGCTTTAAGATTTTTCGAACACAAACAAATTTTTATCATTAATATTCCAATAATCTTTTTCTGTTTGAGCTCAATTGTTATCCCTAGGTTGCTTAATCCCCAATTCCCCATCACTAATGGGTTTATATAAGTCTCTCCATTTAATAGTGTACACCTTTTAATTATCATCTCGGTCTGTTTGGTAACTTTACTATTAAAGTAATTAAGAGACCAAAAATAAAAAAGAAATTAGAAAAAAAAAAAAAGAAGATGGTTCAAATCAAAATAGTGATGGCCATTTGTCATTTAGTGAGATTTCTCTTGAAATGACCATTCACCTTACTTTACTAATAAAGTAAATTTACTAAAGAGTTTCCCATGAAGTTTATCAATTTCCCGACTTTCCTAGGCCATTTTAGTTTGTCTATATATATATATATATATATATATATATATATATATATATGAAAATGATGACTATATTTAGAACTCAGAAAGGTGTACAGTATAAGAGAAATATACCGAAAATAAAAAGAACTAAAAGAAAGGCCAAGCCAATCAACCTAATATATGGTAGAGCTCAAGCCCACGAAAATCAATTTTAGAACACACATATTGTAGATCAGAATAGTTGAAGTTAATAAGCACATTTCTGCTGCCTGTGATAAAAGCAGAATTTGCCCATACTTAAATTTTACCTTATTTTATCAATCAGTGATTCAAAACACATGCTATATTTATAAGACGTTAACTACTTCCCCTCCTTAATAACCTTTACAGACAAACATGCCATAGAAGCCATTCAAGAGGAAACCAATCACACCAGAAGTCTACATCACACAGCTGCACTGTTTCAACCTCTGAGGTTCATTCAACCTAAGTTGATGGCAACATTTTGTTGCCCCAGTTTTGACTGTAATTAAGGTCGGTCCCCTAAACACTCACTGTCCACCCATACCCATAAATTGACATGCTTGACTCACCATCCACCCCATATATTGACATGCTCCCAGGTCTGGCAGTGACCCTACCTGGATTCACTTTGAGGTCCTCAGATCATGGGTTGGGATAGTGGTCTCAGTTGGACCCCAGGAAGGACAACCTATAACTTATCTTATTGTGGTTTGATGATCTTCTTTCCTAATTATTTGTCATGGTTTTTTAAGATGTTGGCAGACAGATAGTCTAACCTAAGCTTAAAATAGATAAAAGTTAGGATAAGTGGAGTCAATAACCTAGTAATCAATCATCAATGTGGGTGAGTTGCTGCCAATACCTTGCCTTAGCTTCTGGCCTGTTTATCTTTTCATACAATCAACATGGATCATATTATATGATTGCCATCTAAAATAATAGATATTCGGTTTCAAGGTCTTTATCTGGATTAAAGGTGGACCAGATATCTGTACAACTAATTAAATAATTATACTACTACTACTATTAAATCTTAAGGACATTTAATAGATGGTTAATCATCCAATGTGCTTCTCTATATGTGTCTCTAATTTAAATCCCAACTTAACCCATAATTAGGTCTCATTAATGTGGCCCCCCATAGACTGATTTGCAGGTTTGAAACTTGTGTTTGATTTCTAGCCAAGTCAGGTTTTGCATCTATCTACCTGTTCTTGGGTTGCATATATTGGATGGTATATTGAGCAGCCCCCCCACACCTCCATCTTCTCATTGCCTTCTCCATAGAGAAAGGAAGATGCATCTGCCCTTGTATTGAATATTGGAGCCAGGTTCAAATTAGAGTTCGTAGCAATTGCATTCTGGTCTGGTACATAGAATCCCATGTCAAGTTTGGTTTCAAAGTCTGTTATGATGTTTGATCATGGGCTAATTAACCCAAACAACACTAAATATCAAAACCCAACCTCAACCCATTTACATCCACTCCTTGGAGATTTGAGTACATAAACCTGGGCCCTTCATTATGGTACTGCCCCAGTAGAGGCAAAATTCATTTATTGAATGGCTGTGCACTTAAAACTGAGGGTGTTTTTTTTTTTTTTTTTTTTTTTTTTAATCTAGAAAATACTGAGTTAATCTTGAGCCATTTGAGTTTTTGAGTTGGACAGTCTTTGAATTAAAGAAGTGGAACTCCAAAGTGGGGTCCACCTATTGGGAATATGAGCCCCTCAAAATGAACATCCTTAAGGTAATAGGGTATCTCCAAAATTTACTCTAATAAGATTTGGTCTTGCTGTGACATTGATCTTTCGACTAAAACCATGATTAATACAATCTCAAGTGTATTCATTATTGATCATGATATACTTTTTTTAATCTAGGGCTCAATCTTACAATGGGAATATCTCTTATCGGGATATAATTTGAGGAATTTGAGGATACCTCATACAATAGAAGGGCATTTTAGGGTGCATTTGGCATCGTGCCATTCAGATGTTCCTATATTCCCACAAGATGAGGTTACGAAAAACATATTTAGTTAGTGTAAATCATTGTTCCTAATTTTGTTCTCACGAGAATGAATCCCAATGAATCCCAAAATCTTAACCTATTGGTATAAGAAAGTTTGAAGAAAAAAAAACTTTATTTTTTTAAGAAACAATTTGCAGCACAAGCATAGTTGGTTTCTACTTATCTCTTGCCTTTTAAATAATTTATTTAAAGATTTCAAATCCTCTTACTTATCCTAAATATATGCCCCATGTTCACAATCTCAAAGAAGGTGACCCTACTTTGTAATTCATAAAGGTGGGTCACATGGTTACAATCACAAAAGGTGAGCTCATATTATAATTCCCAATAATGGTGGGACCACATTATAAGACCCCATATTCTAATTTCTAAAGGTGGGCATTACATTGTAATTTCTAAATGTGGGTCTTGTGTCCACAATCACAAAAAAGGTGGCCCCACTTTATAATTCTTAAAGGTGGGTCATATGGTTACAAGTGCAAAAGGTGGAGCCATATTGTATCATATGAATATAGGCCCACATTGTGAGTCATATGAATATGACCCATTTTCTAATTTCTAAAGGTGGGTACCGCTTGTAATTTTAACTGTGGGTCAAGTATTCATAATCAATCAAAAGATGACCCCACGTTATAATTTTTATAAAGGTTGGCCTTATTGTAAATCCTATGTTTGCCCCCATATTCTAATTTATAAAGGTGGACACCGCATTGTAATTTATAAAGGTGGGTCTTGTGTGCACAATCACAAAAAACATGGCTCAACTTTGTTATTCTTAAATGTGGGTCGCGTGGTCATGATCAGAAAAGGTAGACCCATATTATAAAACTTATGAATGTGGGCCCATATTTTAATTTCTAAAGGTGTGTAGTATGATGTTGTAATTTTCTAAAGGTAGGTCCCATATTTACATTCACAAAAAAAGTGGCCCCATATTATAATTCCAATAAAGTGGGTCCATATTGTAAATCCTATGAATATGAGTCCTATGTTCTAATTTTTAAAGGTGGATATCACGTTATAATTTTACAAGTGGGTCCCATATACGACAACAGTAGAGTGTTGCAAATAATAAAAGGTGGGTCCCACATTGTAAATCTTATGATTATCTTGCTTTCGTTCTTCGGATCAAAACTTTTATAATGTTAACAAACAAATTCTGTACATTATATTCTCAGCAGAATAATTTAATATAATATTGCTAAACAAGTTCTGAAGAGTATACTCTTGGCATAACCCAATCTCAGCACAACTTGAACTGAGTACAAAATTAAAAACAACACGGGAATGATGCCAAACATGCCCTTATTTTGCACAGCTCACATTTTGAATAGGTTGACCACAATTTAGAGTTTTACTTCTTCAACTCTCTATTTCTCTCTTAAAGGCCCCGAAGTTTTGTTCACTTTTTTTCATTCTTCTTCGATAAAAAAATCTTTAGAGGCCATTTATCTTCCACGCATGAGATAGAAACATGAGTTTTACTATTAAAATGTCAGATGTGTGTAAATCACTACATTTTGTCAGGATCACCATTTTTTTTTTCTCATATTAGTAATGAGTACGTTCAATGGTTTTAGATATGTTTGAAATAGGCTTTTTCTTTATAAATTTATCAAAACCCATGAAGATGTAAGAATTAATTGATGCTTATCATTAATGAATACATCAGATCATGAAGGGAGGCATAAAAGAGGGCCCTCAAATTCCCCCTCCAACTATGTAAACTGAGAGGCTGGAAATGACCTTGTTTGCACACCACTTCCACATGTCACTTAACGCATCATATGCGCAAACGAGTCGAGCAAACGTTAAGATAGATAGCCTCATTATGCGCGTGCGTCATTTACATATAGAAGCACCCGTTTTTTTTAGGTATTTTGACAAGCATTTGAAGTGCTTGAGATTTCTGACATCTACATATATAAGTCCAATCCAAATATCGTAGTGAAACTCACTTTAGCTGCCTCTATGCATGGATGGTTAAATAAAAGGGAATTATATGGATTTCAAATGACCGAAAAACTTGTTTCATTAAATGGTAATGATCATCCAAATAAAGTTAAAACTTGGGCCCCACTGCATTTACATGGCTTTGTAAGGTTATTTATGTCAATTAATTTTTTTTTTTTTTTTATAGAAAGGACTCACTCGATAGAAATACGAAAAACTTTTATACTCTTTGGAAATATTCAAATGTTAATGTATTTTTTTTTAAAAATCAAGGCAAGAGTTTCATATTTTTTTCAAAATCCCCCTTGGTATTGGAATTCAATACCAAGTAGGCTAACCACCTGAAAAACTCATTTTTATAGCCTTTATAATGATCAAAATCCCAGCATTTCAAATGAAGAAAAAGAAGGTGCAGAGTGCAGTAGTGCACCTAGCAAATTGAGAAAAAAAAAGAAGTCAAGGGGTCATCATTCATCAGTAATCTTCACTTGTCCTTTCAAGGAAACTTCTGCTAGCCAAAATTAATCCATATCAATCAATGCCATATGAAACAAAAGAAAAATGAAACCCCACCAAAGGAAGGACTGGAAGAGATCTTAAAATCTGTTTTTTTTTGGCGCGCGCGCGTGCGGGCATTTTGCTTTTCTATCTTCTCTTCCTCCTCCTCTGCTCAAGCATCCTAGAAATAACTGTTTTGGTCGCAAGTAACGCTTCCAGCTGACCTGTCCGACTCCTAAGCCTATGACCTTCCTACTTTCTCTCGTGGCTCTCTCTCTCTCTCTCTCCATTTCCTCTCCCAAAACAATGCAAACCCCATCACTGCAAGATATCCATTCAATGCCATGCCATCTCCTCCTCATCCCCATGGAAACCCCAACAACAAAACCATCAACAAAACCATCCTTCCCATCTCAACAACTCCCTCCTCAGACCCAGACCCAGACCCAGACCCAGACCCACCACATCAATTTCTAGGCCACCATTTCAATTCCTCATCTCCCAACATAACCTCCTCTCTCAGCCTCAACCGCATCAGGACTCGATCCGCTCCATCTCCCCTCCGAGCCACCTTGCCTCCTACAATGCCAGGAGATGATCTCGACAATGGCACCAGCACCAGCACCAGCACCAGCATCAGCAAGAGCAATGAGCTTCATTTGGATGCCCCAACCTCGTCCGCCGAACCCGGTATGAATTTGAAATATCTCTAGTGGTATTTGATGTGGGTAAAGTTTTTGATGTTGAGGGAATTGTGTTGGTATTAAAGAGGTAGGGAAATTAATGGAATTTTTTGGTAGTAGGAAAGGGGGTGGGTGGGTGGGTCTAGGGCAAATGTCAAGGATGTCAAGGATGAAGGGAATAAATACTAATTTAGTTACCATCAAGAATTTTCAGGGCACATGAAAGTCACATGTTTGATTCACTTGATAAAACTAAAGAATGCATAGGTATAATATTTCAAGTAGAAATTACAAAACTATAATCTTAAGGTTAGCATTATATTATAAAGAAAACAAAATGCTTTCTGATGTTTCTAGATTTTGGTTGTCATGGATGCAAAAAAGTACATCCCATGGATATGAAAAATACATGTATTTTACATATTTATATGAAGGATAGGATATGATGCAATGCTAATTGTTGTTTATTTTGAAGTTTGTGGGCATTATAGCTTATGTGTCCACAATTCCTTAGCAATACCATTATATGCTTTAGGTTGGTCTCATTCAATCCCAATCATTTCAGACATGCTGGGATGTGTGAAACCATAGTTTTCAAATTCGGGTCCGTTTGTGTTTGGCCAAACAAACTGAAACTATTTAGTTTTCAAGCAACTGAAACTGATGAACCCCACAAAGAAGTTGGCCCAAATTTTGGACCTATTTTATCAATTTCTCCGATTTGGTTGTTTGGCTGAATGGGCCAGAAGAGGACCGATTTCCGCTGAAACAAGAGTGTCAGGGATGACATTGGTATTGTTCTTTTTCCTTATCCTTCCCTTTCGTACTTTTTTAAAAACCCTTTCCTCTTTATAGATCCTGTTCCTCTACAACTTCTGCAATAGGAACACATCTTCTAACCCAAAAAAGAAAGATAAGTGAGTGGTTTTTGTTTTTTTTGCTAGCTATCCCTTTTATAAATAATAGAGCTAAGCAGCTGGTCATCCATTTCAACAATTTAGATCTGACAACTAGCAACATCCAATGTGTAGAAATCTTTAAAACCCTCTTATAGTTTATAGGCCTCGTGGCCTCTGGAACTCTTCCATGTATCCACTTTAGTTTGTTTGGATTTGAAATTTTGGAACTCCTAGGGGCCATTTGCCTACTTAATATTGAATTCCTAGGAATTCATAGACATATTCAATGAGGTTTTATCAAAGAGTACTAGAGAAGAGAGGAGTAAAGGTTCTAAGGTGAAAATGTAGATGGGACAATCACTTTCCTAGGAATTAATTGTCACACACACACAACTTATAAATTATTTATATGGCAAGTAGAAATACTATATTATGTTGTTGATTTAGTAGAGAGTTAAGTATAGATTTATGAATTTTATGTTTTTTTTTTTTTTTTTTTTTAGTTTTGAACATTTTTATGAGATGGAACTCCAAAATGCAACACCAAAATCCCGAATTGGTAGAAGCATTTCTGTCCCAAATCAAACCAAAACGGCATCCCAAATGAAACTGACAACTGTGTGTGAAACATGATCATTTGGGACATTTTGGGTTTATCACATTTAATATCTATTATATCTTTTATGTTTTGAAAAAAAATATTATATCTTTGAATTTAGTTATTTTTTTATATTTGTGGAACTCCATTTATGATTTTCTGATTTTAAATAACTTTTTGAAGGAAAAATGTTGCTCGAGTGTTTCTGTTTACAAACTTGGTTGCATTTGGCTGGAGTTATATGATTGTTTTAAATAATATGTACAGGGAAGAAGAGTTCATGTGCTCAGTCCAAAACTCATAGGGGTTCTTTTGTACCCAATTCAACTTTAGAGGTGAGCGTCTTATTGTAATTAACATTATATGATAATAACAGGTCTAGGCAGTTTTCAGTGGCAGGCTGTTTAGGGCATGTTTGGATGTTAGTGATCCACCTTTCAACAATTTTACCCACTTTATACCATTTTCAATCCTTCATGCATTCCAACAACCAAACAGGTCCTTAGGCTTTTGTCACTGAATTGGTGGTGTCTGGCATTTTGAGCACATATACTTTCTGTTACTTTGTATGATTATGACTTTATAGTGTCACATATTTGTAGGGTCATCATGTCGCTTTTCTCACTGCAAAGGAAATTCAATCTCCACGTTTTAAGGCCATCCTCAGGGTTACAAGTGGTCGTAGGAAGAAATCTCCGGCTGATGTCAAAAGCTTTTCTCATGAATTGAATTCAAAAGGAGTGCGCCCATTTCCTAATTTTAGATCTCGTGGCTTCAGCCATCCTGAGGTAATTGTAGTTCTAGCCATTTTATTTATATTAGTATCATTCCTATCATCACCACCATCATCATCACAGTATTAGAACTGTCAAATTTGTCATATCCTCCGGATTTGGTTTTTAGGGGGCTTGCCGTGAGTTCTAGTCAGTTATCATGATAATAGTTGGGAACCTAAAATCTGTTAAAACCTTATTTTCATGTTTTATAGTTTTTATCTATTATAAGCTTTCATTACATTTAAAACACCTTAAATTCCATTAAGAATGAAAATCTTCTATTTGTGTTTCTAACAAGGGGATGGAATGGATTGATGTTTTTTTTTTTAATTTAAATTAAGTCCTTTGTATCAGTCAATCTGTGCTGGTTCTTGATGTGTTTTCTAAAATCATGATTATTTTTATAATCATAGTAGTAATAAAAATAATCTATTATTATTATTCTTTATTATTATCATTGTCAGAAATTCTTTCCAATGCAAAAACTTATTTATCATATCTGAATATCTCCAGGAAAAGATTTTTCAAGTCACTGACTGCAAATGTTTCCTGCAGGAAATAGCGGGAATCATTATGTTGAAGTTTGAACGTTTGAAGGAAGAAGTTAATGCTGATTTGGTCAGTTATGCTGGTGATTTGGTTACCATAATGAAAAAGGACGGAGGGGTTCATCCCGAATGGAAGGAAACTTTGGAAGACTTATTGGTTGTTGCCCAACGTTGTGCTATGATGACACCTTGTGAGTTCTGGTCAAAGTGTGAAGGAATTGTTCAAAATTTAGATGATCGCCGCCAAGATATGCCAATGGGGACCTTGAAGAAAGTTCATACGCGCATTCTTTTCATCCTCACACGATGCACCCGGATGCTACAGTTCCAGAAGGAGGGTGGTTTTGCCATGGATGAGAATATTTTTAGACTTCATCAACTCAGTGACTTGGGATTCTATCCAGAACAAGGTTTGAAAAGGGCAAACCAAGGTGTAAAAACCTCAATGAGTGGAAAGGATGTGGAAGAAAAGCTTACAAGGAAGTCTCAGGAGCAGGGACAAGGAGGTGCAACTCTGAATCAAGATGGTGTCCATAACCTTTCTAGTAACACCACACACCTGTCAGAAAGTGAAACTGCTATACGCATCGATTCATCTTCAAGCAGGGAACGCATATCTTCTTGGAAGAAACTTCCATCTGTTGCTGAAAAGAATCAGATGAAAGCTCATGATGCAAAGGAAGATGCCTCCAAAAAGAAATTAGATTACTTAGATATGGATTCTCATGAAATTAGAATAAAGCCAAATATCCCAGAGTGCCATGTGGAAAATTCAGCCGATCCAGCAGATCCTTCCTTAAACGCCAAGAAAGTTTCTTGGAGTTACTGCATAGATCAGCAACATGTTTATGAAGATTCAATCATTTGTCGGATTTGTGATGTTGAAATACCCACTGTACATGTAGAAGATCACTCTAGAATCTGTACAATTGCTGATAGATGTGACTTAAAGGGCCTAACTGTGAATGAGCGGCTTGAGAGAGTCGCTGAAACTCTCGAAAAGATAATGGAATCTTGTTCATCAAAAAGCTTAGATAATGCAGAAGTGGGAGGCCTGGAGGTTGCAAGGGTATCTACCTCAAGCATACCCGATTACTCTGATGGCCTATCACCTAAGCAAAACAACTTGTCTTGTCAAACTTCCGGAGGCATAACTGATTGCCTTTCAGAAGGTGAGTGATAATACTTTTGTCATCAATTATCTAAATGATGCCATGTAATGAGAATTTTGTTATGGTGCCAGAACAACATATGTCAACATCATCGTCTGGCAGTGTTACTCCACGATCTCCATTGTTGACACCACGGACCAGTCAGCTTGAATTACTATTGAGTGGAAAAAGCACAATAACAGAACATGAAAACTTTCAGCAGGTATTTTTATTTTTTTCTGAGAATTGAATATTTTTCTTATAAAGATGCAAGAAGAATTAATTTGGAAAATATGCTAACATTATGTGTGAAAGTTGGATTCATGACCATTCACCTGGTAGGGCACACTATGAATATGGCCTAAAATATGTATCTAAATTGTTCACGAGGCCGAATGTATAAGAAGATGAAGAGTTAGAACCAAAAAGCTACTATATGTATGGCCTTCTGATGGATGGACACCAAGTTTTTCGGCCAGGATGTCCATGCTGGGCCCCTCTTGATGAAGAGCCTGGATCCCATCCTCCCATGATGAGATTTACTCTGGAATACTTTTTCTTTCAAGTCTTGCTACTTTGGTGGTGGTATTCTAGGAATGCTGTCAGATCCTACAAGGGCTATTCTCTTTTGATTCTATCTATATGCTTGAGTAGCGTTTAGATTTTAGAGAGATCTAGTTCAGTATTAATATGTGAACTTTATATCATTATTACTTAGGAGTGTTGTATAAATATATGCCAATGGTTTTAGGTATTTATATAGCTTTTTGGTCTATTCTAATGCCATGTGCTTTGTCTTAGCCAAGGTTGGAAAACTTGTGACTCAGACTGGACTCGACTAACTTTAAAATATTGAATAAGATAGTCAACCCGACAACTTGGGAGCATCATTTTTTTTTAATATTTAAAAATAGATCATACTATAAACCTTAGATATACATGTATTTACATGTATGAATAATAATAAAATTCAAATTAGTAAATTTATTACATTTCATTCAATCATTTTTTTTTAAATTGCTAACTCTAAACCTCAAGCATTAATTACTTATATTTGAAAAATCCGAGTTTTCCTTATAATTGACTCGGCCTTTAATCAAAACGAGGTGACTCGGCAGAGTCAAGAGTCAACTTGCCGAGTTTTCCAACCTTGGTCTTAGCCTCTTAGGTCATGAATGATTATTCTTATATTTTGATTAGTCATTTTACTCGTCTTGTCTTGATTAAGATTTGAATTAGATGCAACTACTCTCCTTTGTCCTCTCTTTATTTTTTACACTTTGAAATTGATGTGGATGATCAAGAAGCACCAATTTGCAAACTAACTTGTGTCAGTCATAGTCATAGGTACGGTGAAGATATTTGCTTGTAGATTAGAAGCTCATGGGTGAGAACTGAGAAGGATTGATCCATTCTCCACCTCTTCTCTTACAAAATTGCCATACACATTTATGTTTAGTTCCTTCATGACTGGAAGCAATTTAAAGGCACTAGAGTTATCAACATTAAGAGTAAGGCACAATTTTGGAATTTCAAGCTCTTGAGAGAAAACAACACTCAGAGCCATATGGTTTTGTATTGTGGTGAAGGCATTGAATGATATTCTTCCTTAGTAGAATGCTTTTAAATCCATTCTTCTTTCTTGCACTTGCATGATACAAATCTTGTAATAAGTAGACCCACTTGTAAAATGCCAACTTTGTGTTCCTGATTCTTGTTAAAGTGCATATTATCTATTGTAACATCAAAAGCAACAAAAAAGTTGGGGATGATTTTTGGTTTTTCAAAACAATATCCTCAAGGTACACTATGATTATCATCTTTTTTCTTTCCCTACATGACCATCAAAGTCTCCTTCCTTTATATTACTCATACCACCAGGTGGTGTATCTTGTACCCCCACGAAGAAAAAGTATGTATTGTACTAACTCAATCTTCAAATTCTAAAATTTCGTTCTTGTGCTTTCACTTATTTCTGCTTTGGCTGCGTAAGTGCTAATAATGGTTAAAGTTTCTGTCTAATATAATCTTAACCACTATATCTCTATCTTTTTTTTTTTTTTTTCAGACATCTATAATTTTCCCTTTAGATCTTTATCAACTACAATGCCTCCTCAACTTCTTGAATACTCTTTCCTAAATACTAATAAAAAAGCTTAAACCTTTCTCCAGGCTTCTTTACCTTCTCCTCCATCCCCTTATAGAACTAATCTAAGCAAGTATGTTTATCCTTCTCTTTTTCATACTAATTACCAACTCAAAGTTTTTTCCTGTCACCATACCCACACCCCAAGAGGCCAAACGTCCTTTACTACCTGTCACTTCTAAGGACAACCTATCTGACCCTTAGCTCACTTGGCATTGCAACTGGTTTCTTTTGTAGCATGTTTCCTTTGGGGAACACCCTAGCATTTAGATATGTTATTGAAGTAGAACTCATTGAATTGAGACATTTTTTTATATTAGGATAGCATTTTTTTTTACCGTATGACTTCCCTAAGACCTGGCATTTGCCCGTCAATGGTTGACATTTAAAAAATCCCCACAGAGCTGTTTGTACAACAAAAGAGTGGGGTTGGGGGGTGTTTAAAATTACGAATGAAGGGAAAATTGTACGATGTCCTAGGGATGTAGGATATTGCATGGTGCAATATGTCATAATCATAGGATATTGCACGAACAACTTTGCGGGAATTTCTTGAACTTCAATCGTTGACAGGAAAATGTTAAGTCTTAGGGTACTTTAAATATATATATATATATATATTTCCAACTATCAATCAGATGCAGACTTACCAATATGTTGTTACTTCATGTGCTGGCCATAAGCTTAGATAAAGAAGGGGTGCTGTCAAATACACAATTAAGATAACCTCTCCTTTATGGGATAAGACTAAGATGATGATGCCAATCTAACTGAACCCTCTTTTATTTGGGCTTGGGATCAACTCATAATGGGGGTAAATTTAGAGCTAGTCTAAGTGAAAATGGAAACTTAATTAGCATATCCCGGAAGTTATCCCCCCAAAAAAAAACATATCTCGGAAAGTTGGGTTCACCCCTGTATAATTGGTTTACTAGATAGGGAATGTATCCATTTACATTTTTGATAAAAGAATAGACCAATTATGCAAGTCCTTTTCTATATGCACAGTTAAGATTAGCAGGGTTCTATGTACTATGTAGATCCTTGTTTTGGCCTATCTTTTTAGAAATTTTGGTTAGTCTACAAAATCATGAGTTAATTTATTTCAAGTAGATTCTTTTGCTATTTCATTTTTATGAACTTCTAAACTTGCTCGTAATGACAGATACACGATCTTCTGGATATTGCTCGTGACATTGCAAAAATCAACACCAATGATTATAGCTCATTAAAATATTTGCTTTCCTGTCTAGAGGACCTACAAGATGTTGTACAGGGAAGGAAGGTGGATGCCCTAGTTGTTGAGACATTTGGACGGCGGATAGAGAAGTTGTTGCGGTTAGTTTAATTACTTTTACAAATTAGACATTTTTGTTTCTCGTTGGTAGCAGAACTCCCTTACCCCCTTTTGGATCGTCGTGGTGAAGCTTTGGTTCAATGCAAAATACAAATTGATTTTTTTTTTTTTTTTTTGAAAAATACTTTGTTACTGTTTTTAGTGCAATCATATTTTGCATAATAAGTGTCTACTGTCTAACTCAATGTTTTCCCCATTTCATCTATTGTGTCTAAACTTTACAGGGAGAAATATTCACATCTTTGTGGGCAGATAGATGATGAAAGATTAGATTCATCAACTGGCACAGTTGATCAAGATGGTGCATTGGATGATGGTATGGTTCGTAGCCTACGATCGAGCCCCATTAATCCAAGTCGTAAGAATAGGACATGTATTGAAGATTTTGAAATCATCAAACCGATCAGTCGAGGGGCATTTGGACGAGTTTTCCTTGCAAGGAAAAGAATAACAAATGACCTATTTGCTATAAAGGTATTTTTCTAATGGAATTTTCTATAGAGTAGTGCTAGCGACATGAAGGCCTTTTTGAAATGAAGGAAATGAATGCCTCCCATTTGCTCTTCCTTTCCTGTTTCAGTGTAGATACAACTGTGTGATGTTTTTGAAATCCTAAACCGAAGGATCCAATTTTTTCTCATAATTTCAAAACTACCCTTTCTTCTACTCTCCTCTTTCCAAACCTAATAAGAGAACTAAACTATAATATGGGTCCCGCCTATTGAAAATCTAAGTTCAATTGCACACCCTCTTGTTTTATGGGACAAATCCAAATTTTATTCCAACATGAGTTAGCCCCACTGTAAGATTAAGCTTTTAGATTAATATGAATAAAATATAAAAAGAAATTCTTGCGTTTTAACTTAGGACTTCATGATTTCAACAACTGGGGTTGAAATGGACTATACCACCCATTTACATGTTTGAGAAAGTGAGCCCAATGTGTGAATCAGATTTTTTTTTTTTTTTAATATTTTATTCAAGTGTTTATACCAACTCAGTCTTATGGTGGGACCAACTTAAATTAAAGTTAGTTGGCTCATCTCCATTAAAAGAGGAAGATATACATTTAAATAATTGACATTTTCAATAAGCAAGGTCCACCAATTATTTCACTACATTTGCTGAGAAGAAAGTAAAACAGGAAAGGAAAGGGCATTTTGGAAAATATTGAAAAGAAAGGACAACTTCAATTTGAAATTCCTAAAATTTCTCTTGGATATGTTCCTCGTAAACGAAAGGAGAAGGAGCCAATGACTGTCTTTCGTTCATTCTCTTTAAAAGGAGCTTCATCTCCTTTGCATTTTCCTTTTCTATAAATGTAATTATGTGTACTTTTAGGATCTTGTGGGTAAAATTAACACTCAAGGCTTTGGTGCCTCGATCATCATCTTCTTTTTTAATTTTTTACATCTCTTCTTTAATCGACACAATGTTAGTTTTTTATTCATATTCAAGACTACTTTCTTGGAATACTCAAGTTCAACGCTGTATTGCTAGAGTTAATCCGTGTTGCCTCATTTTCTCTCTCTCTCTCTCTCTCTATATATATATATATATATATCCATACACACATATCCACACATTTACGGGCAGATGTGTGGGGCCACCTGGCGGCTCATATGTCCATCCAACATTTCACACACCACTATCCCCTGAATGTCACCGGCTTGGCTCTTTTTCACCAATCTGAATGGCACTGAACCGTTGGATTGAAATCGTACAAAAGTGATGCCTTATAATGGACTTGAAACTTTGCACACAGGTAGGTCACATTCATATCTTCTGATCCCCCACCTCCCCCATGATTGGTGGAGCCCTAGTTGGGCCCCACAAGGCCGTCCGCATGGCTGGTCCATGGGAACCATCAGTAGGCGAGCACATCCCTATTGCATATGTGTTTAGGGTTACTTGGACAAGGAGACACATTTTGTTATTGGACATGGAAATGAGATGACTGGTATTTTGTTAGACCTATTTGTTGATATTAATATATTAAAAGACTCATGTATTACAAGTATTGCAATTATTTGCATAAAAAAGTGAAAGGTTATATCATTTGGTAGAGTTTGAGCCATTGATATCTTTTTGGATGGTGTTGCTTTATACTTGGGATGGATTCTAGAGTCTGTTTTTGGGAGGAGATTAGGGTTGGGGGCTAGTCTTTGCAGTTGAATCTTTTTTAGATTGTATAGGGTGGTGTCTTGTAATGGTATTGGTAAACTAGTATTTTTTATATTGGCTAGGCAGTTGGCGTGGAGTCTTTTTTCTAGGAGGAACTTGTCTGAGTTGGAGTTGGTCTATTATAAGTCGCTCTTATTACTTCTAGCCAGGTAAAATAATTTGGCGGTGGGATATGGAAAGCCTTGTTCCGCTGTAGGTTTTAACTGTTTTTTGCTTCTTTGTTTTCTGGATGTTGGGAAAGTACTTACAATGGACAACCTTAGAGTCATGATTATCATGCCTCTAAAATGCATCCCATATATGCTCACTGTGCAAGATTGGGAATGTATCTGTTGAGCATCTTGTTCCTTTTTCTGTACTTTAACAAGAAAGGTGTGGTCTAAAGTGATTGCCTTGTTCAGGGTGAATTGGGTTCTTTCTAGGTTGTTTCCCAGTTGGCAAGTATGTCCTTCTGGAAAGAGAGCGATGGTTTTGTGGAGAAATGGTGCCATTATTGGGGATGTGGTCGTTTTGTAATAGGGGAATAACATGGTCTGTAATCTGAAGGACATTTTTTTTAGGAAAATATTTTGGACACAATTAAAGCAATTAGCCTTCTGGTTTTTTGTGACTGGGGAGAAAGGAATTTAAGGGATTTGGCCAGCTGAGAAAGTTGGCTGATTAGGATGCTACATGAAGTGGGGGGAGCAAGAGGAACTTAATATACCATGAAAACCTCTGATTCCTTTATGAAATTTCATTTTGATGAAGTAGCTTGAGCCTTGAGGTAAAGGCCTTGGAGCATTGTAAAAGTGTCGAAGAATAACTTGGGGAAGTTCTAGTCACATTTAAGCTTGGTGGGGTTGAAGGAATTGCAAGAGGTTGATTTTGATGTGAGAGGTATTGAAGATCTTCAAAGTGCTCTCAGGCATTTAGATTTTGGGGAAGATTCTTTTAATGTGATTGAGAAGGCTAAAATTAATAATTCCATTTCCTAAAGATTAGTATCTATTGCAAGGGATATTTGGGATAATCATGAGTGGATGTTAGTTTATGCATGCCTTTAGAAGTGGAAATGAAGCGATAAATGAATCGACAAAGCAAGGCGCATATATATTATATCAAAATTTTCTGACCTGGCGAGTCGACTAAGAACTCGACTGAGTCAACTAGGCCCAGTCTTTAACTGGGTAACTGGGTAGAACTATAACCTGGTTTGGATGAGTTTTAACCATATCTGGTTGTTTTAAAAAAAGTCTGGATATGGAGTTTTTTAAATTTGATTTCATTGTCCTTCTGGAAGTGTCAAGGTGTAATTAGCTGATATCCCTCTCAATGGAGGAGTGGTATAATTTTTTTTTTATCTCCCTTCTTTTGTTGGTGGGAAAAGCTTTTAGCAGAAACATCTTCAGAGAATTTAATTATGGCAAAAACATCTTCGGTGAATAGTAATAATAATCCTCATGTCACTCATCCCCAGTGGGTTGATGACTTGTTGATTCTTTTATGATGCAATGACCAATTGAAGAATGTGAAAATTGGTATTTTGAAGCTGTATCTGGTCTGGGCGCAAAATTAATTTTTTTGAATAAGAATGAGCTCACTGGATTCAGGTTAATATGGAGTTGATTAAAGTCATAACTGAAGCTTTTGGCTATGATGTCATTAGGCTGTCATCTTCACATTTAGGTTTGCCTTGTTGTTTTGAATAGGTTGCTAGAAGTTATGAAAACCTATTATTGAAAGATTCGATAAGAAATTGTCCTCTTGGAAAAGTATGGACTTATTTTTTATGATGATCATCATCAAAGCCTTGTCTCAACTCTGTTGGGGTCGGTTACACGAATCTGTTTCTCCATTCCGATCTATCTTGAGCCAAATTCTCATATAAGTCATATTTCTTCATATCTATTTTTACCACCTCCATCCGCATTCTCTTTGGTCCACCCCTTCCCCTTGGTGGGCCATCAACCTTGATGGCCAAACTTCCTTATTGGCGCCGTTACCGGCACCGGCTTACGTTGGACATGCCCAGACCATCTCAAACGAATTTCTCTAATTTTATCCCCTATTGTTGCTATCCCTAAATGCTCTTGAAATTGCTCATTTCTAATTTTATCCTTCCTAATTTTACCACACATTTACCTCAACATCCTCATCTCTGCTACATCCATTTTGTGTATTTTTTTTATGATCACACACACACATATATATTGATAAATTCTGCAATATTTGTTGTGTAACTACCAGTCTATTACTTTTTAATGTGAAAATGTTTATATTTTTTTACTTATTTATTTAGAAATGGTGTAATGCATATGACAATTGATCTCATCCAAATTTGCCAGATACCATAGCAAATCTGTATTTTATCTGTTCGCTTTCATAGAAAATATTGAAGAATGAAGTGTGCTTCTACTCAACATAAGCATAGGAACCAAAGTCCATAGGTACTAATATCCTCTTATCTTCTGCAGGTTCTTAAAAAGGCTGATATGATTCGTAAGAATGCAGTGGAGAGTATTTTGGCTGAGCGCAACATCCTAATATCAACTCGAAATCCTTTTGTGGTGAGCAAATCCCATGAATTTAACTATTTCAAGGAGACACGGTGCACTTGTGATTACATTTTCTTACTAAAATGTGATGCTTGATGGTTAACAGGTCCGATTTTTCTACTCCTTCACATGTAAGGAAAACCTTTATCTTGTCATGGAGTATCTAAATGGAGGAGATCTTTACTCACTGTTGAGAAACTTAGGATGTTTGGACGAAGACATGGCTCGTGTATATGTGGCAGAAGTTGTAAGGATATATTACATCTCTTTCTACAGCCTGTCATGTATATATGTTTGGTTCTGTTGAACTATTCTTTTGTCGGCAACATAGCAACACGGTTAAGTTACCTGTGGCAAATGATTTCAGGTTCTTGCATTGGAGTACTTGCACTCCATGAATGTGATCCACCGAGATCTGAAGCCGGACAACTTATTGATTGCTCATAATGGTCATATCAAGGTCAATATCTAATTGGCTCTAGTTTCTTGGTCATCTACATAATTCAATCAGTTGTCTTATTAATGGAGAAAGTTGTTTTTAAGAACTTTTTCAGTTGATATGTAAAATGTGCATCTTGTATGCATGGGTGGGAGTTTCCTTCCCCACTCTGCAGTCTGCACACACATTTTCAAAAAGAAGAAGAAGAAGAAACCTAAGTAATGTTCTGAAAGGTTCTTCAATCTATATGTCACGTAGGACTGGACAGAACTTTAACAGAGGTTAAATTATGAGATGTTAAAATTTCTGAATCAAGTTAAATAATTTGTGAAAATTATTTCAGAGTGAAACAAAAATTTAATATCTTTTATATGTAACTTCAAATTTCACTTGTTTCATTATCTAGATAACTGGATGGTTGGTTGATCTTATAATGGTGCCTGCAATCTTCTTAGAGCATCCTTCAGTCCATGATAAAAACTAAACTCAAACATTAAAAATCATGATATCGCTTTGTAGTTCCGTATCTAAGTTAATGATACAATTGATGTATCTGTTTTGTCAATGTGGGTCAAGCTGAGTTTATTATTTCCATGCTATTCATATTGACTTTGTTGGATTTGAGCGTAAATCTTTGGACTTTATTTTCACCACCTATCAAAAGTGAGCATTGTGTGGAGTTTGGAGGATGGAGTTACTACATAACCTTCTTTAGGGTCTCTAACTCATGCGAGATGTTTCCTGAAGGAGTCTTCAGTCTCCAGATTGGGGAGGATGATTCTCATGAGAGAGAGAGTGCATAGAAGTGGAAAGTTCAATCAATCGAGTGAGGATAAGAGAGATTACATTTTTATATAGTCCTCTTTGACATTTTACTCTCACTTTACTTTGTGGTGTGCGCGCGCTATATGTACCAGTCTACTCTGGGATTTTAAAGTATTCCTATGGAATCCTTTTGTGATAACACCTAAAATATGGGAACAATTCTCTCTAGTTATTATTTGCTTACCAGTGGTAAGGTTAAACTCAGACTAGTCAATATTCCATCACGAACCCATCATCTTCGTCTTGTTTTCGTCTACTTCAGGCCGCATTTTGCATTGAGCTCTTCCCTATGGCCCATATACAGAATGGAAAAGGCGGGTACACACCATGTAATATGACAAGGACATGGGTTTTACTTGCAACACAGTTACAACATGATACGATACTTGCCTAATTTGAAATATCTGGGTATCACAGGCTCTTCCATTCCACCCTCTTTAAAGCTGTGCTCCGAAACTCCACATGCTAACCTGTTTTTCTTCACTATTTCACCCAGGGTCTTCGATATTGTCTCCCTTCTAGTTCCTTGATTTTTGTATCCCTTGTGTCATTCTCACAACTGCAAAACACAAGAATGGAATGAGAGTTCTGGAGAAACAGATTGTATTATTCTGAGTCGTTTTCTTTGGAGATCCCTCCTCAATGTATAACTATTACATGCCTTAATCAAGGCTCTAATCTAGGTAAGTATATCAATTACTATTTTCAGTTATGGAAACAATGACTAAAATAGAATATATACAACTATGTACAACTGTATTATTGACCCAAGCAATGCACGTGATATATTATGAACTGTATCTGGGCTGAATCCCTTCGTGGGTCGTGGGCCTGTTTAACACGTTGCACTCATCTTTTTAGGGCTGTATCAAGCTTTCTATCGATTTGTTCAAACGATCTCAATTTATAAATCTTTTTCTTCTATAGAAACCACCAAATCCAATACCTTTTCTCTTATGTATTCATTTTTATTTCTATCCTTCGTAGTAACTCCACACATCCTTCTTGTTATGTGCTTTTAAGCCACATTGGCTTTAACTTCTCATTTTTCATTAGCTGAATATTTGGCTTCATATAACAGAGGTCTGACTACAGTTATGCACAAATAATGTGGAACCAAATAACAAAGATCTTAAAAAATGGTTGATTTTATTTATGCTGTGCCTCAGTTAAATGGTCTGAACTTTTGTTGAACCTGAGACTGAAATCAAAGGTTCTTGATGTTTCTTTTACAATCCCAAGAGAGCACAAAGGTGACCTGGAAATGATATAGTTCCTTGTCTTCTCCTTATTTGGAGAGTTGCTGGAGTTCTAGATACTTTGAGGAGGTGCATGACGGCTTAAGAGTGTATAGAATGCAATGCTAGTGGGTGCAAGGACCATGGTTTAAAATATCGGCTAATACATATAGGTATAAATATAATTGATGGGTGATAGTTATTTTGAGTGATTTGGATTTTATATATGGGCTACATTGATGAATTTTTAAATTATAATGATGGGGCTAAATATTAAAGCCTAAAACTTGACATATATGGTCAAAGATTCAACAACGTACATGATGTTAACTTAGGGGGACCGATATTTTGGTTTGTAGAGTCTTCTAATGAAAAAAAATATTGTTTCCTAGCATTTTCCAATGTTCTAAATTTTTGGGATATTTTTTTTTTTTATAAATTTTTTTGGGTAAAGAAATTTTCGTTGCAATGGCCACGAAACCTGATATGTTGTCCCATTGCATTGTTTTTTTCAAGGTTAACCACAATGGCAATTGCGACTGCGATTTTGAACCATTGCAAGGGCACATATTTATAGAGTTCTAGTGGCCTGGGTAGTAAGAAATAATCCTGTTTGAAGAAAATGCTGAAAAATTAGGAGGCAAGGCATACCGTGCAGCCATGCCTTCCACACTGCTCAGTGCACATTGTGCAGTGATTTGTCCTGCACATTGTGCAATGTGCATCGGGCTGGTGCCTCTGCACACTAAACAGTGCACAGGTATTTCTAATTTTTTTTCTCTTTTTGCTTCTTCCCCTGCTTTCCCTTTGATTTATTCCTTTTGATGGCCTACGTTGACCGTTGGATATCCTCAAAGGACAGGTCAAACCCTCTTCCAGTTCACGTTTACATGATATTACATACTGATAGGGAGACACAATGGATACATGGTGGCAGGGATCGCACAAATAAAAGTGGAGTACTAGAACAAATACTAGACAAATATGTTGCCTGTATCGAACTATCCAAGTATCAATAGGTTGTAAGTCTAATAAAGGATATGAAATTCTGGTCAACAGGAGTTATTGTTACTTCCATTTAGTGTTATGCATTTTTCATATGCAACTGCCAATGTTTTAATTATTTACTTACTCATTTTCTTTATACTGGTTTATTGTTTTGCTGTATCTTTTCTGTGTCCTGGATTTTTGGTGAAGCAAAATTAATGATGCACTTGTGACCTCTCACAAATTTCTAATCCCTCTTGTTACAGTTGACAGATTTTGGCCTCTCTAAGGTTGGTCTTATCAACAGCACGGATGATCTATCAGGCCCACCAGTCATTAGCCCCTCTTTACTTGGAGATGACGAACCACTTTTGTCTGAAGCACAGCAATCACAGAAACGAGAAGAGCGCCAAAAACAATCGGCTGTTGGCACTCCTGATTATTTGGCACCAGAGATACTTTTAGGAATGGGACATGGTTCGTAATTCCATTTTAGGATAGGAAATCATACAATCCACACACTGCAATTATGCGAACCATGTTGTTGACTACTTTTGCTCCACATTTGGTTTTTAGGCAAAACTGCAGATTGGTGGTCTGTGGGTATTATTCTCTTTGAGCTGCTTGTAGGTATTCCACCATTCAATGCAGAACATCCACAGGTATGCAGTATGCCACCCGGTTTGCATGAACGAAGTTCACACTCTGTAGCATCCAATTCTTCCAAATGGTTCTGAAAGACTCTATAGATGGTTTTGTTTTCATGTGGATTATTGCTAGTTTAATTTTTCTCTCTTTCTCTAATTATTATTATCATTGTAGTTTGAAATAATAATTGATCACTTTAATGAATAAAATGAAAGAGCAACAAGGTAATTAAAATTGATGCAGTCCCAATAGAAATTTTAGGGGCTGCAATACAAGGTACCACTGCAGTCCCTGTTTTCCACACTATTTAGCAGGTAGCTATAGGATTGGACACACTAAAAGAGAACAAATGGGCGAGCAACAACAAAAATCAGCAATCACCAAATTTTTTTAACTCTCATCATTATCATCATCAAAGCCTTGTCCCAACTATATTGAGGTCAGCTACATGAATTCTGTTTCTCCATTCCGATCTATTCCGAGCCAAATCCTCAGACAAGTTGCACGTTTTCAGATCTATTTTGACCACTTCCTCTTTGGCCTGCCCCTTCCCCTTTCCCCTTCATGGGCTATCAACTTGCCAAATGTTTCTTTACCGGCGCTTTTGCTGGCGTGCGTTGGACATGCTCAAACCATCTCAAACAGCCCGATCAAGCTTTCAACCTCTTTTAAATATAAGATAGTCCCCAAAAAATTCTCCTTATTTCCCTCTCAACTAATCTTTATTTGAATTCAAATACGCAATCGAAAGAATTGGTTCACAAAATTACATAAATCCTCAATAAAAAAAGCAATCACATGCAATTAATAGGAGAAAGGAAGTAGCATCACCTACATATAAGAGTCAAAATCACCACATAGCCTTCAATCTCATGGGAGTAATATCAAGCTAAGAAAAAGGAATTGTGAAAGTGTTGAGAACAACTACTACCATTGAGAATAAAATGAATAAAAACAAACTTAGAATTGGATGCCCCCTAGATTGCTTAAATAATTCTAAAACAATACATCCTCTTTCCTCATCCTATTATTCAAATTCAAATTTAAACTCGTTTCAAATTTAAACTCAGAATTTTAGTTAAAGTAAAAAATTTGAATTCAAATTCAAAATACAAATTCAAATTCAAAGCTGAGAGAACTATGGACCTAATATGTCGTTCCCATGAAAAAGTCCTACTATCCATGCTTCCCCACCATAGATCTTTAGATCCACTCTGTACATCTTTCAGCACTGACTTTACTAGGATGGATCAAGACCTCATTAGCTCGATCAAACTTTTCTAAATAATCCAAAGTCTGTTCTAACACCTGATCCTCATTGATTGGCCTCTCGAACCTGCATCAGACTTCCCCATTTAGGAAAAGACCTGTCCTTGAGTCAGCTTCGACTACATGTTGTTTGAATTTCCTCTTTCTGTTTTGCTTCGGCTGCTGATGAGACTCATCCACAAGAACCTTTTGACATAGGTGCTGGACCTCTAAAAATCTTTTGAAGTATGTCTTACTATGAACTTGTTTTTGGGTGGTATAGTTGCAAAAAACTATGTGCCATGCCCATCTAGTCTGTCCAATGTGTTTTGATACATTGGTACATGATCAAATCATGGATAAACTTAAAGTAAAATTGCTGCTAATAGCTCTGATTAAATGGATCATCAAAGTTGTAGTAGGTCTTGTTATACTGATCACAAGGGAAGGTAAATAGCAAGGTCTACCATGATGCCCTTTGAATCTGACTTGAGATCATCAAGGTAGGAGTTGACGTCAGTCTATGCTTATAAGATTGAAGTGTCAATTTCACCACCTCATCTAAGATCAAGGTATCAACGAAATCACCATCCAAACATTCACCAAAAAAAAAAAAAAAAACAGATGATCTATGACATCATTGTCTTGATAGACATCAATGATTGATGTATCATGAATGGGATTATTTTTAGATATGCCGAAGGTCTAATTGTTGACAACTTTACCATCTTCTTAGATACCAAATTTTGGTGTGTCATCCTCATTTCATCTCCTTGATATTCATCGTAGATTGGGTGAGCAACAACTTCATCACCGTCATCTTCATCCGATCCTGAAAGATGGAGAGGATTGTGGACCCAATATGAGGGTCCCATGAAATATCCATTGTCCATGCTTCTTCACCATAGATCTTTTTTATTTAATGTTTATCAAGTTGGATCGAGCCTATTAGCTCAATCAAACTTTTCTAAATTATCCAGGATCTGGTAACACATGATCCTCATTGATTGGAACTCTTGAACCTGCATAAAAAATACAAAGACAGACCCAACCATAAAAACCACACATTTTTTCCACCATCACCATAGATAAGAAGTTGTTGGCCCCTTAAAACTATTTCATGATTAGAGCCCAAGAGATAGTTGCAACTTTTAACTATTGGATTAAGGAAAAGATTTATCATATAATGTATAAAAGAGATGGAAAGCTACAACGAAGAAAATAGAATAAGAGAGCAAAAAGAGAAAGGTAAGAGGGAGCCATATATGCTTATATACAAACTTTAACGACTTTGAGATCTCCCTGAAGTTTACTGTATTTAGAACGCAGTCCCTGTAATTTAATAAAATTAGAAAAAAGTTCCTTAATAGTTTCTAGCAGCGATAACTTTGCTTGGGCCTTCATAACCTCACCAACTGGAGAACCAAGCATTATTGATCTTATATTTTGTTTTATATTATATGATGAATCTATGGCCAGTTCATTCTCTGTTCTTGCCACTTTGCTACCGTTAATCTTTAATAGAGATGTAAATAGGTTAAGTTTGGGTAGGGTACATGGTGGATGCAAACCTAGATCACACTTGGTTTATATATCTGGACCTGGACACGATTCCAACGGATTTGATTAGATCCAAACTTGACTCAAAGCCTTGTCCCAACTATGTTTAAAATAATATAAATCTTTTAATATAATAAATTTTTTCTGAAATTTGAAGTTGGCACCACGACTCAAGCTTGACAGTTCAGTTGCAGCATGCAAAACTACCAGCTGTACTAAATGATTTTCATCATCACCAAAGCCTTGTCTCGACTATGTTGGGGTCAGCTACATGAGTTCTGTTTCTCTGATCTATCTTAAGCCAAAGCCTTGATAGATTGCACTTCTTCGGATCTATTTTTACAACTTCCACCCACATACTCTTCAACCTATCCCTTCCCCTTGGTGTGCCATCAACATGCATAGAAAATTTTTTCCTCACGGGCACCTTTGTTGGCTTGTGTTGGACATGTCCAACCATTTCAAACAAGTTTTCCTTATTTTATCACCCATTGATGCTACCCCTAAATGTCCTGAAAGTGCTCATTTCCATTTCTATCCTTCCTTGTTTTGCAACTTATCCACCTCAACATTCTTATCTCTATTATGCTCATTTTGTGCATGTGTTGCTTTTTGATTGGCCAACATTTTACTCCATAGGTTATAACTGGTTTAGTAGCTGTCCTGTAAAATTTTCCCTTTAATGTTGTTGGTATGCGCCGATCACAAAATACTGTAGAAGCAGATTTCCACTTCAACCGTCCCGCTTTTATCCTATGTTCGACATTTTCCTCAATCTATCTATCCTTAATAAGTTTGTATTATATATTATTTTTACATGTATCACATCATGGTACTTGGGTATGGACCTAAGTAGACCCAGACAGAAAAGAGGGTCTCTACCTAGATTTTTTTGGGTTAAGTCCTAACCAGGTCTAAAAAGTGGGTTCCGTATCTGTGTTTTCTTAGCAGGTCCTTCTGATAACCATGTAATTGGAGGTCCATTGGCATCCTCAATCTTGAAGCAGTTGGACATTTGACCCATCACCATTCAATATTTAAGACCCCACTTTCAAACCTTATGCAGCATCAGAATTCTGTTAGGTTGGTGTTTTGCTGACGAGAGTCTGAGCAAGTTATGATGGTTTCTTGAAGTAGGTGTAAGGAGAAATGAAAATTAGACTTGATGTAGGAGTTCTGTGCTTACTGTTTTATTTCAATATTGGAATTTTTTTTTTCATTCCAGTTCCTGTATTTTTATGATTATGGATTGAACTATGCAGATATAAGGGCTGTTGTCAGAACCTGCGCTTTGAATTTCTATTTTAGGTGGAGTAGATGTTGAGGTTGGGGCAAAATCCATGTATTTGGGTCTTTTACAAAAAAAGACCTTCATGTTTTGCTACTGCTGTGTAGTGCAACGTAATGAATCTTACATTAAATTCCTATTCACATCAGAACTTAATTCGGATATTTTATGCTACTTCCAACTTTCTGTTGCTTTTGTATTTGTTTTACAAATTTCTGATGCAGACATGCAGCAATTCTCACTTGATATTTTCTTCAGAAAATTTTTCATAATATAATGAATCGAGATATACCATGGCCGCGTGTTCCAGAGGAAATGAGCTATGAAGCATATGATTTGATTAACAAGTAAGTCTCAAGAGAATTTGTAACACAGCTGCAAACAAAGTGCTCATTTTATCAGTGGAAATTTTCTTAGTGAACCCTGGCTGCATTTGGTTAATGACACATTGGTCATGCTTAAATTCTAATGCTGTGCAGTATAGTGAAATGAGGAAGAAGGAAGAAGATTGGTGAGAGTGAGAAAAGTTGAAATTTTAGGGCTACATCTTGACTGAATTCTTTGATCTGATTTATTGTGAATAGCCTATGGCTATTTATACAGTACAATGAAAGATGTTAACCCAAACTAGGAAACCTTATCCTAATCTCCTTATAACTCTAGCCCAAAATAATTTTGAAATTAATCTAATCCTAATTTAGGAAACTTAGTTACTAGTAAATTCTTTAACCCAAAATAATAAATAAACTCCTATTTCTTAAGTTAACATTCTCCTTCAAGCTGGTACCTAGATGCTATGTCCAACTTGGGATTATAATAATCTATTTACTTCATTTTGCAACTGTTGTGACGAGGATCTTTGTCAACTTCTTCTTCGATACACATAATCTTTGACAGATCTTTGATGCGTTCTTTCAACTTGACTGATGAAGGAGATGAAAATTTCATATGCTTTAGAATATGATCTCCACACTCCATAAGTCTGCTGATTTGTACTGCACCTTGGTATGCTACACAGCATATCCGAGGAAGCTAAATGTTACATAGCATGCTTATATGAAACTGATTTCTTACTGATTACTTGTATTTACACTCCCAAGTAGCTCTGGGGTATTTATAGAGTTTTCTCCTTAATTAAATAATCTCATATACTTAACTTTTGTGATGAAAAGAAACAATCTGATATTGCAGATTCGAAGTCCTGAATGATCTCCTATTGCATCACTTTGATCTGTTCTCAATAAATATAAGCCCTTTTCTTCTTGGTTAATGTCTTGTCAAAATGTCCATTATGCTTTGCTGGTGGTCTTCGTCTGTCTATAGAGTCAAATTCCTATCGCATCCCACTCTTTTTGAGTATGTCAGAGTTAGTGGCCTACTAGATAAGATCTATCACGATCTCTTCCGGAGACATGTGGATCATGCAGCTTGACGAACAAAATGAGATTGGGAGGCTTGACACGCACACACACTGATCTCATCTTCCTGAGGGCGCTGGTGAAAATGAATTGACAATGGGAGCCTAGATAGTGCTCTAGAATCTGCCAAATAATTTATGGTCATCAATTTGGTCAACCCTGGCTGTCAACCATTTCAAATAAGCCAAAACCAAATTCCAGAAAGATCTAATTTTCAAGTAATCACACAAAAAAATTGTGGTGAAAAACTGAACTGATTAAAGAGATCAATCAATTACTGATCAATCACGCTTAAGAAAGATCTTCGTAGATCAGACGATGGAGAAGCCATGGTTGGGTGAATATTTGGATTTATCAAGGAATTACAATACATTCCTTTGCTCTCTTCCCTCTCTTTCTTCTAATCAACTTATTTGAACCCGATTTGCAGGTGGACTTCTTCATTTGCACTTACAGTGACAATTGAACGTCGCACCATAACTACAACAAAAGATTAGAGATCTCTGTGATGAGGATGAGCTGATCCTCGATCAATTCCCTCATCGCCTCTTCTATTCTTTCTTAAAGAAACGTCTTACGATCTCAAGCTCGAACAAAAAAAAAAAAAAAAAAAAAACTCCTTCGGCAGCAGTTGCTTTGAACCCACATCCAACTACAAAAAATCTTAAGACAACATGTGGTCCACCAGTTCATAGGAGCTGTGTTACCACTACATGGTCGATGTCCTCTCCAACGCCTAGATCTACTCCGACCATGCTGCAACGACATTGTGCTTCCATCCAAAGAGGATGAGTTTTCTTCTATAAGAAACCAAAACAATTTTCATGTTCTCTTTCGTGTTTTGAACTCAATCCTTTTATCAATGTTGCACTGTAACTGGACATCCAAAATAGGGATCCTTTGATGACAAACCTCTGCTTCTGCAGATTGGTGATCATGGATCATTGTCATTAAGAAAGAAGTTTAGGCGACTAAAGCTCAAAGCTTTTCATCGTAGATAAGAGGGGATGTTGATGCATCAATACCAATTCCCAAGGAGAGGAAGTTGTTGCGGATGTTCCTCAACTGGCTGAGACCACAAGAGGGTACCTTTTTTGTTTGCAGTGATAACATTGTATTGGTATGAAAGAAACAAAAGAAGAATAAGTAAGATGAACCCTAAACCTTAACCATACCTTAAACACCCTAAACCTTGCTATAATACTAAGATGAAATTTCAGGGCTACATTTTGATTAAATTCTTTTTATCTGATTTATTGTGAGTAGCCAATTGTTATTTATAGAGTACGATGAAAGATCTTAACCCAAACTTGGAATCCTAATTTTATGAAATATAATCCTAATCTCATTAAAACTCATATCCTAAAATTATTCAAAATTACTCTAATTCTAATTAGGAAACTAGATCTTGTACTTATAAATAACTACTACTCCTTGTCAATCATTCTTAAAGCCTTGTCTTAACAATGTTGGGATCAACTACATGAATTTTGTTTCGGCCATTCCAATATATCTCATGCCAAAACCTTGAATAGGTTGCACTTCCTGAGATCTATCCTTATTACATTCATCCATGTCCTCTTTTGCCTACCTCTTTTCCTTGAGGGGCTATCAAATTGAATAAAAAATCTTCCATGCCGGCGCCATTGTTGACTTACGTTTGACACATCCAAACCATCTCAAATGAGTCTCGGTTTATCACCTATTGACGCACCCCTAAATGCTCCCAAATGCACTAATTTTTTATTCTTTATTTTATTGTTATACTACATAGCCATTTCAACAATTCTAATCTTTGCTATAGTCATTTTTTGCATGTGTTGTTCCTAATTGGCCAATATTATGCTCCATAGGTCATAGCTGGTTTAATCATCATCTTATTTTATTTTCCCTTTAATCTTGTTGGTATTTGTTGATTACAAAGAACTTAAGAACTAAGTCTCCTCTTCAACCACCCAGCTCTTATCCTATGTTTGACATGCTCCTCAATGCTCGTTCCACCGGTTTATTGTAAGTTGTAATTGCCAGTCCCAAGCCCGAATAAAGGAGCAGGGTTGCTTGCGTCATGTAGGTTGATAGCTGGTGTAAAGTTGTCACAATTATAACATGAATTCTGAAATTACAAATAAATCCATTAACTCAAAATTATAAATAAACCTCTGATTCTCAACATGAATCAGAGAAAGAAGGAAGAAGAGAGAAGTGGTTGAATACTGCTCGTGTTGCATTCCATCCTTAGAAGGAAAATTCTATATTTCTTTGATGACTAAATATAGATTACAAAGATTTCAATTCACAGCTGATGATATTACATGAGAGATATAACCCTTATAATACAGGGAGCCTATTCTAACTGTATTCTGCATGTATACTACTCTGAATACCCTCACACTTGTGGAAGGATTCTGTGATCTCATTCCTATCTTCTACATAAATTTCCCAGAAATAGATTGGATCATTTTATTCTTCTCTTGTTTTTTTGAGTGGAAATGATAGAGATTATATTGAAAAATCTTAAGTCCGTACAAAAAATCTCAAATATAAGAGCATTATGCCCAATGCAAACTGAACACCAATACCCAAAGAAAACAATCATTTCTGTCAATTATTTATTTGCATTGTAAAATTTCTGATAATCCATAAAGATGTATCTTTTCTGATCCTTTCATTTTGGGTAGGCAAGGGAGCTCTGTGCTACATGATAGAGAAAGTTATAAAAATGTTTCTTGGCAAAAGGATTGACTGATTTGTTTGCTGCTTTCAGATTGCTCATTGAAAATCCAGTCCAGAGACTAGGTGCAACGGGGGCTGGTGAGGTAAACTCAGTTATTTTTGGAGATATAATATACAGAAGCTACTGTTGCTTTAATATACACTCACAAATATAACCATTCGAACAGGTAAAGCGCAACCCTTTCTTTAAAAACATCAACTGGGACAGTTTAGCCCGGCAAAAGGTGATGAGATAAACTTTAATTGCTGTACTAAACTGTTATGCCTTTACTTAATGACCATATTTTTTCACCGTTGCCTGTAGGCTGCATTTATTCCAGCGGCAGATGATGCTTATGACACAAGTTACTTTACGAGCCGTCTTGGTTGGAATCCAGCAGATGCTTATATCCATGCCACGACTGGAGCTAGTGATTTTGACGGCATGACTGATTCCAGTACCAGTAGCTGCTGCAGCAGCTCACTCAGCAACCAATTGGATGGAGATGTAAACATAGTTCTATTATCAGTTGGGTCATTGCATCTTTTTTACTTTTATTCAACTCATCCTTGTACTCTGAATGCCTGTGAAACAGGGTGATGAATGTTCTAATATGACAGATTTTAGTGCCCCCAACCTTACAGTGAAGTACTCATTTAGTAATTTTTCATTCAAGGTAGAAATAATTCTTCTACACCTGTCAATTTTGGTTTCTTTTCCCTACTCAACGGATCATCATCTAATTTTCTTCTTCCATAATGTTCTCAGAATTTGTCTCAGCTTGCTTCTATCAACTATGACATGGTGGTAAAGAGTAGCAAGGATATTTCTAAAGCCTCCAATCCTTCAGTCCCATAACAATTCAAGAAAATTTCACGGATGTACATAGTGCTCTGGAGTGCTCCAATCAACAAAGGGGTCATAGTATATTAGCAGGGAGAACCAACGGTTATCTGTTGCTTTTGCGTTGCCATCACGGTAATCATGAATTAATTACATTGGATGCAATAATACTCATGTCTTATCTTTCCCTAATAAACATTATAAATGCAAACTGGTTAATATTGTTTTTGACGTGGAATGGTCCCAAAAGTTATATTTCTGCCAAAGTAGTTAACCAGATCGATTGCCATTTTGGTAACATCCAAATGCATCCTAACCTTTACCTTCACATTGTTTTCGCGGTAAAGATGGAATCACAATATGTTATGTCAGGATGGAGGCTACCTGCAATTCTGCAAGCTAGCTACAACGAAGTATGGAATAGCAGATCTGATACCCAGGAAGCCGGAGTTGGATCTTGCAGTACCAAAGACTGGGGGAGAGTTGAAGTTGGTGCAAGTTTAACTATTTCCGTATGCATTCTTTCATTCTTTAATCCAAAGTTGCACTGTAGTTATGCACCACCTCAACTTTCATATGTGATTTCTCTAGAGGTCTAACCTTTGGGGTGCAGACTGGCTAATGATGAGGCATATATACTGAACCCAATCTCTCATTTGTATATCTGTTCGGTAAATTCACAGGACATGGGCTTGTCCGTAGTTTCCCCTTGAGACATTGATGAGCAGAAAGAATATACAAAATTTGTAGAGTCCATATATAATCTTTTTTTTTTCTTTACCATCAAATATTTAGGTCATGTTTGACAGCTAAATCCTTGGGGATTTGGAAAGCCCATGTCTGGAAATTTAAATCCTTTGAGAATTTGGGCTAGTAAATCAAGTCTGACCCTTCCCCATAGAATCTTGAAATCCTCTGTTTTGTGAATTATAGCATTCCATATCTGGAAATTTAAATCCTTGAGAATCTGGGTTAGTGAATCAGGTCTGATCCTTCCCCGTAGGATCCAGAAAACCTCAGTTTTATAGCACTAATTGCATATCCTTTTACTGGCCAGCCCTACAAGTACTTCTATTTGGAGTGGTCCCTTGCATTTTGGCTATAGAAATAGAAAGAAATTTATCTTTCCTATACAAGTGCATGGGTAAATTATATTGATTTTCTTACAAAAGCCTCACTTTTCTGATGGGCGTGCCTAGGAAATAGTCGAGTCTCAGAAAAATAAATTAAAGGTCATAACATACACTTAAAAAAAAAACCTTTAAAATCCTTTAAATGTAATATAATTCACACCCACAACATCTTCTTTCTTTTGCCTTTTCCTTGACCTACATGAGGAGGAAATACATGAACCCATAACCGCATGGGGGGCACAAAAAGCACCTTCCCCCACCCATCAAATGTTTGTGGAAACTAACCGGTGCCTTTAATAATGAGATGGTTGGGCTGAATTCAAAGCCCGGAGATATTTCAAATCTAAACATTTGTATTGACTGGATAGAAAACCATAAAAGGTCAACATCCCACTCACGTTCCTTGTGGTCCCACAACATAATTTTCACAGGCACCCATCACCCTTCACCCACCAAACGAGACGACCCAAACATCAAAGTCCACATGAGAGGTGGTATAGCAAAAACACAATTCCCACTTTTGACTTGGAAAACATCAAAATATATCAAGACCAACTTAAAGCAGCAAAGGGTATCTTATCTTATCTTGTCTCGTTTTATTCAATGAAGACTCTCATCAAATGCCACAAAACAAAGTTGAAAAAACTACACAAACATTAAAACTTTAAACTTCTTTTTTTTCCCCTCTCTCTATCTTGTCCCATACCACCCACTCCAGGAAAGAAGACTTTCTTTTAGTCAACCAAGACAAATACCCCAGCTGTCTAGCAAAGCACTTTCATCATATCATATACATTGACAAAGACAATCCACCCACCCTAATCACTCACTGGGCCCCCACCAACCAACCACCCCACATCTTCCCAATTTTCTCTAATTTACTTTTTTACCCACCTTTTTTCACCGGATTCTGGAAGAAAGAAAGAATAAAAAATCCGGGACTATATTGTAATTTACTTCCTAGCAGAAGACTCCGTTGTTTTTGTCTTCCGCCATCTCTGTCTGATTTAAATTTACAAAAATACCCCTGCACCATAATCCATCGTACTCTATTCGAACATCAGGGTGGGAAGGGCAGTTTGGGTATGTCGGTGCTCTCCTTCGTATGTGACGATCAGCATCGTCGGTTCGTCAGGGGCTCTCTCCACGTGTTTCCTTGCTGGGCAGCCACGTACGCTGCTGCACTTGTAATAGCCCCTGTCAAAAGACAAAAAAGAAAAGGACACGTTAAGTTGGGAATCTACAACAATGCCATCGAAGAATATTTCGTAGGGAGGAGGGTTAGTTTGGGGATTTTGAAAAAGGGTAGTGTTGTAATTTCACACACCTTGGAAATGGAGATCCTTTGATCGGCTTCTGTCCGTATTTCCTCCACGAGTACTCGTCCGCGGGAATATCCGCCGTTTTAGAACTTATCGCGGGAACTCTGATCGTGTTCTTCACGCGAGATTTCCTGCAAAAAACCGCGATTCGTGAGATGTTGAAAGAGATAAAACAGCGGCTCAGCGCACGATAGCCCTGACAAGAATCATCTTGCTAGCGTACGCACAATAGCATCGGTGCGGCGCGGTTGCTAAAGTGCGCGGCTGGCGTAGATGGAGGATTCGGGCTGCGGATTTTAAAAGATGGTACCTTTTTTTAGAGCAATGGCAGCGGCCGGAGGCGTCGTCGGAGTGGCCCTGGCATTTCTTCCTGTAGGAGGAGGAGAGCGGCGGCTTTCCGACGGAGACGGCCGGGGCCGGAGCGAGGAGGAGCGAAGATCCCTGCTTTCCGTTAGAGACGCTGCCGTCTCCGGTGACCGACGACAAGAACGATGAGTTCCCCGACGACATCGGCGAGATCGTGAAGCTCTCCTTTGCCGGAGCCGGCGGCTGGATCGCTCCCGCTGGGCTCGGGCTCGGGCTCGGCTTCGAGAAATCGATCGTTAGGGATTGAGGCGGCGCCTGAGATTCGGATGCAGAGGGTCCGGGCCCCGGTGCGGCCGATCCGCGTCGGAATCGGGCGTGGCCGGTCCGATTCAAGATGGAGATGACCTTCTTGAACTTGGCGAGGGTAGAACCCGTAATTTCGGAGAAGATGAGGGGGTTTTGCGTGTGGGCTTGGTGCGATAGCAGATAGATCAGCTGCTCCATGTTCTTCAGACCTGCAGATGCTGCTTCCTGGAGCGCCATCTGATCGTCCATCTTCGAGTGGACCATGTAATCAATGGCCATCAGAAGAGAAGATTTCTTCCTTCTTGAAATCAACGGTCAGAATCGATTCAATCAGGCTCGGATTAGAAAGTCAGACGCTGGGAGTGCAGATTTGGAAGATAAGAGTCGGGGAGGAGAGGGTTTATATAGAGAGGAGAGGGTGACCGGACAAACCGGTTGCTTTTGCTTGGAGACCGGTTGGAAGGAAGAAGGGGAGGAGAAGTCAAACTTTGGATTTGGGGATCAACGGGTGAGATTCGATTGAGATTTGGGAGGATGTAAAGAAATCAGTGGGAAAGAAAGTGGTGGGCCCGGAAAAGTATTAGTAATGATTTTTACTTAATATGGGTGTTTGACCGAAATTAAATCTTCAACGCGTAGGGCCTGCTTTGATGCTATTATTCTTTTTTAGGAGAATAAAATCTGGTTACATACCAACAATATTACTTTTATACCACATTAAAGTAAATACTGTTTTGGAAGCCTATCTATATAAAATGTAATGTCAGCTAATTATATACTTTCTTTTTTTTTTTTTTTTTGCTATTGGAGGGTTCCAAACTTTTTGAGCCAAGACTAATCCCTCCGGACCTAAAAGGAAGTCGGGTAAATATCCCTGTGATCCCAAGGTGGTAGTACTAGTGGACTCAACATTCGATTCTTGAAGAAAGGGGAATAGAGAGTCGATACCAAGACTTCTAACTCCGAAAAAGAGAGAAATCATGGAACTAATTATACACTCTCAATTGCTTCCTCATAATGAAAAAAAAAAAAGGCAAAGATATCATTTTATATAGGTGGCACTTGAGAATAGACCCAAACAGAATTTATTTCCCTATTGGACTCAAATTGAAGCTAGGAATTTTATTTTTAAAATTAATTTTAACTAAAAGTTATATTCATTCCATGTAATTTACCCACATCCCCTTAACCCTCCAACAGTTTATCTACATATTCTATTATTTCCTTTTCACCCCACTTTTTTTATTCTATTTTTATATTAGAGACTCTTGGATTAACAAAAGAGAGGTGTTGTCATAATCTTTTTTCTTGATATTCTCTGTCAATAATAAGTGTTTGGGGGAGATTCTATATAATCTGAATTTATTTGTAATTAATTTTTATGTATAATGATGCAAATTATATTGATAAAGATGTTCGTGTTTAGCATGAATTATTCTGCTGGTTAAATAATTAAATTATTAATGAATAATTAATTATATTATGCAAAATTTATGGTACGAGGACCATCCATGAAAGCACCCTTCTATTTTAAGCACGTGAGGTCCTTTTAATCAATCTAACCTCACCTAGACTCACTGCCACTCATAAATTGGCAAAAGCTAAGAAAGATCCTTATGGATGGTGTTGGGATGAGGGTGACCCTTATTTATTATAGGATATAAATGCTATTCCTTAAATGTGATTTGATCAACCTCAAAGTCAAACCTTTACATATAATCACAAGCAATGAGATGATCCTTTGAAGGATTTGAATTCTCAAAACAACCATTTGAATTTTCGAAGCACCTCAACGGGCATGAATTTTGAGCTAATTTGACTAGTCTTAGGCAAGATTAGCTTTACCTTTCACTTCTCTTGTTTATTTTTTATATTCACCACCAGACAATGATGTCGACCAAACGTGAAACGTACGGCAATAACCACATTCATTAATTCGAATATGTTGAACCTGGAAATTTTGTGGCCTGCGTCTTCGTGATTCTAAATGGTTTGTTCCCACCCACACCCCATCAATTGGTGTGGGATTGATATGATGAAAATGTACAAAGATTATCTGCCAAACTGCTTTAATGGTCAATATTCAATATTATAAATTTTACTTCTTTGGGTTTGCAAAATTGGACCATTGGGTCAGCTAGAGAGAGCATGGGTATTTTACTTATCCAACTTAACTTTCTTACGTCTAGTTTGACACTTTATTAGTATAGTAAAAGTTAAGTAAAGTTTTTTTTTTTTTTTTTCCAGATAAGATGTCACATGAAAAATATTTTAATTCAAAACTCCCTCCATCTTTTAAAAAAAAAAGTAAAAAAGCAACCACCTTTATTGACAAAAATACTAAAAAACTCCACTTTCTCATATAAAAAGTTAAAATATTCCATAACAAACAATTATTTCTTCAAAATTAACTTGACTTGACTTGACTATACTAGTAGAGTTGCCAAACTGGCCAGAAACAAGAAGTAACCATATCACATAACTGGTAAAATTCTAGTAATTATGTGGAAGTAGACATATGAATGTAAATTTCTCATCTTATGTTTTTTTTGTTTGACACAAATGGAAGGAAATCTTGCACTTACAAAAAAAGATAGTGTATTTAGGGTCCAAATCCTGTATAGTTAGGTGAGAACTGTTACTATTTACCACATAAATAAGGAGTCGTGCTCTACACACAAGTTTTTTTTTTTTTTTTTTGAAAAGAAATGAAAAGCGCAAAGGGTTTTTCATTAACTAAATTATCTGTGATTTCTTGGCCTTTTCTATGGTATTGAAAAGAATCAATGAATTTTTACAATAAAGATAAAATCTTGGGAAATAGGTTTTTACGAACTTACACAAATGTACAATACCTTTATTTTAGGTGGGCCCCACAATATAGATTTGTTACTTGTTATGGGCTCTAATGCCCCAATATTTTAGGACAAGAGATGGAAGATATGGGGATCAAGGACCAATAAAAAACGTGGCCCATATCATTGACTTAGCATCTTGACATGTGAATCGCACAAGTCACCCAACATGCACCATGGTTCGATGTGTATGCAAAACCTCTAGATGAGTAAAAGAAATACATACAGATGGGCAGGTGATATAGTCAACACCCTAAAACCTAACATGGAAAATTTAAATAGCCACATCCCATAAAATAAGACAAATCGACCACATGTTACAAGATACATGAAAGGCTTTACTTACCCACCATATCTTCAGAGTCTTTTCTAGGATACTGAGCATGTAGACTATTATATTTGACTAACATGCTAAGGTGGAATTAATGCATGGTAGGGGAGAGAATAGGAAAGGGTCAAGTGAGAAAGAAAGCAGAGATTTTCTGCTGTGGGAGTTTACAACAAGTCTCTTGTGTGAATCTCAATCTCCTGTGTTAATTTAATGTAGAGATGGGCTCTTGCATTAAAACTTCTCATCTAATTTTTCCTAAAAATATAGTTGCCATGAGCTTTTGATGATGATGATGATGTAATTTTATTAGGAGGAGTCTTTATAGATTTTTGTGGGTGAAAAATTAACAAAAATAAAGGGAGTAGCTAGAGATGGGTTGATCATTGGGTTATTGAGATAGGGATGCAAACTAGCCCACCTTGATCTGATCCTTGACCTGCTCAAGCTCGGGTCAAGCTAGATGATTATAGGCTTGTTTGTTTGGAGGTGGTTTTTTTTTTTTAATAAGAATTGCAGGTGTTGAAAATTTCTAAAATTGGTTTCACATCATGTCTTTAAATCGTTTGGAATTCTTCCATTTGAATGGAGGAATTTTGAAAACCATCATCATGAAAGGTCAGCTTGGGCCTTTGGAATTCTCAACTTTGTGAATGTTGGTTTGTACTTGAGTATTTTGGAAATTACTTCGAGAATAGCATTTGAAACATTCATAATTCTCTTTAGAAAAGAATTCTCAAAACTCGCTGAACCAAATACGCGTAAATTCAATTTTGGCATCGCTCAAGCAAGCACACGCTTGGTTTGGCTTGACTTGAATATGACTCTAACCCAAAATCAAGCCGATTTCTAGCTTGAGATCAAGCTCAAGTAGAAGTGGTTAAATGTTTGGAAAAATAGATTGATAGGCCCCATTTATCAAGTAGGCCACATCCACTTACATTCAAGTTTTCTTTCCTTTATTGGTAGAAACATCTGGTTGATGTTCACTAACCTTCAGGTCGAAATTACTAATACATTGATCTAAGTTGAATAAAGTTAAACAATGTCTAATTTGAGCTCAACTCTAGATGCAATCAAGAAGTGCTAGGCTCTGCTTGACATTCTCACAAGGCTCAAACTAAAGTCGGGCTGAGTTTGGGTAAGCTAGCTTGCAAGCTAGCTCACAGTTTATTCCTTTATTTTTGGCACCAACAGGGGTGTTGGACTTTTTGAAAGACGCGACAAATGCAGTTGAATCCCAGCAATGAAAAGACCACCTGGACACGCATGGTAAAAACCGTAACTTAATAATCAAACCGAGTTGGGTAAGATTGGGACACTTTAAACTGCTCAATTTGTTGACAGCCTTAGTCAAAGGGAAATATCAAATTTTCTTTAGCGAAGGAGAAATTCTCATGCATGTTTAAATCACCTTTAGACAATTGTGATTACTTTTCTCCTCCAAGGAGAAGATTTTCTTCTCTGATTTTAAAGTTAAAGCGACCTTCTTTTTCCTTCTTCCTCTTCTTTCCTGGTTGTTTGAATGAAAGGAATAAAAGTCATACACACCAAACAAAACATTGGGTCCTTTTTCTTTCCATTCCATCCATATTCAAATGAGCGCCAGTACATTCTGAAAAACCAACCTAGATTAAAACGTGTTGACATTGTCCATGTGCAGACAGTTTCAATTGAAAAACAAATAGCCATAGTCCATAGACATATATAATAGATGAAGGAAAAAAGACAAGTATGCACTAGCCACCAAAACCTTGAACCATAAATTCAACATCCTATCGTCGAAATTTCGGGAAGGACAGGGCAAGGCAATTCCCTGTGGGACCCTGTGTCTCATTTCTCCTGCCTAGAGGGGACCTAAACCCCTAGCTTAATGGACCTATATACTAGATTAGGTTGAGTTAATAGTGTAGACCTATTATGAAGAATGAGCCACATGGGTTGAAAATCACACCAAGAAATCTAATGGGATAGAAAGTAAGAAAAAGGTAGTGCATGATTCATAGATTAATCATGGGCTTATTTATGCTAAGAGAGAAAGATAACCTTTGTCCTATGAGGGGTTAATCTTTGTTTGCATTCATTAAAAATTCACATGTATAAAGATTTTCTATTATCATTATTAGATCTCATGAGGTGTGAAAATGGTATAAATAAAGCTATTTATATACTAAATTAAAATCTATATATAGGTGTAAAAGTAATTCACACCTCTTGTGAAAGGCATTAGTATTGTCTTTTACATGGTTATATTTTTTCTTGTGGCTCCATGTACATTTATTTATTTCTTGCTATGCGCTCATATTTGTAATTCAAAACTTTCAATTATACTATATTAAAGAGGAAGGTTTTGGTTTTGATTTTTGACGGCCGATCGGGATTTTGATTGTAAGTTATTTAGTTTTCAAATTTTTTTCCACTTATATAACTATCTACTTTATTTCATTATAATCAAAACCACTTATAACCACTCGCCACTTTTATTTTATTGCAAAAACTCAATTTCAATCTAGATTCTACCATTCCCTTTCTACTCAAATTCTCCTCTTTCTACCACTAGCTCTTGGATTGTGTAAACAAGTACTCTTATAACCTTCTTATTTCTTTGTTTTTTTTCTTTTCTAAAATCTATGAATTTTTTAATGCATGGATATTTAAATTGCAATGTTCGCTATATTCGTGCTGAGCACGGGTTATTATGTCAGTTTGTTTATTAAACTTATAGAACCTAAGATCTTATAACTAATGATCTTGAATCTTCTTAGATTTTGAGTAATTTAGAAAAATGCCTCAACTTATTGATATGATTTTTTGCACTACGAAGGCTCCCAATTCATGTTCTGAACCATTCAACATTCTCATATTAGTGGTAAGCATCAAGCTCTTCCGTTTAATATCTTAAATCTTTATTGTTTTTGAGAAGTTTATGAAAAAATCCAAACACATCTAAAATTGTTTGATGTCCTCATGTACTCATGTGAAAATGGTGATTTTGACAAATATACTAATGTATTTTACATTTGTAATATTTGTATATGTAATATTTACATATGTAAAACCCATTTTCCTATCCCATGTATAGAAGACAAATAACCACCGGATGTGATTTCCCACCCTCTTTTATGGAGTGCCGGTGGGAACACCGTAGGAAGATCAAAATGCTTAGGAATCAATCACTGGGTGGCTATAAGATGAGGTGCCTCTTTGCCATCGGGTTATGAGGTATAGGTGAGATGCTTCCTACAGCTTGCGTTGGGTTATGAAGCATTGAATGCCTATGATTGTATTTCTATATTTAAAAATGAAGAACTAAAGGTGAGTGACTATCTAAAAATAACCATCAAATAATCTTTTATTCTTCTCTAATGGAGATTGAATCCCTTTGGTAATTTTAGTAATTCGCCAATTTCTATCCTTCATCCCTCACCATATGTCCTTCATTCCTTGCCTCTTTATTAATCTCTTGGTGGAGCTCATTTTAACATAGATTTCTATATATTTGTTTCGTATGTATTCTACACAAACAAACAGAGACCCTGAAACCCAATTAATTAGGTGATCAATCATCATTATCCTGGAATCCATGGCCATGTCGACATTGGATTACAGTATGCAAAAGCATTCAACCCTGCAAAATAGTCGACGGCTTGAAGGTCAACTAAACTATAAAATACAGTCCACAGAAAGCACACGGAATTGCTGGGACTTTGGAGCTTTCGGCTGTGTGTTCATTGAACTATATACATAAAACCACATCTAGAAGGTGACCCTTTGATTGAATACTTCATTTTATCAACATGTGGCCCATTTTTATGGTTGAGGGTGACGGCCTTTTTGCCCTTAGTTTATTCATTTTAGAATTATGTATGTCCTTCCAAGTATGAGTTTGAGGAAGACCTGAAGAATGGATCCAACTTTATCCATTTGAGAAAATTAATATCTGTATGTTTTAAAACGGTAGGTGTTTTTTATTTTTTATTTTTGCTAGATAGGTGAGTGATACACAATATACAAGGCAACCTACTTGTTTAAATATCGATCACTAGGTGACTATGTGAGATGAGACACCCTTACCATGCTACTAGAATATCTCTAGTTTTTCCATGATATCAGTATTTGTTTAGATGCATATAATATGTAAAATATAATTGGGTGCTCATAAGAGTCCAACAGGTTGTGACCCTGTGTTTAGATTTATTTCGTTAGGAGTTTCATACTTAAAGGGCTTGTGTATTTGTATAAAATATATAGGAACTCATGATGGTGAAATTAGCTCTATCGAAAATTATAAAGAGATGAGGGGAGAATGATATGAATTACTAGGTGATAGCATGATATTCATTTCTTGTCTTCCTTTCAATTTACATTAAAAGGGAGGTTATTGATCCTCGTATTCGGAATTTGGATACTCACCTTTAGTTCTTCATTTTTAATCACTTGTACAAATACAATCTTAGGCACTTAATTACATGAAACAAATCGGCTCTAAACATGGATCATGCTGGAGGAATATGTTAATATAACCTGAATCCTACGGGTAGACCCTGTGAACTTCCAAGTTGAGCTCAACAAGACATTTCTAATGTAGTTCCAGTTGAGCCTAAACTTGGTCGATGAAGTGGTCAATGCAATTAATCCCAAGGAGTAGCTCAGTTAGCCTAGGATCACGATTTGCACTCGGAGGTTGTGAGTTTGAAACTACACCATCACACTGAAGCTATACGGGAGTTTATCCGTCTTCCCTCTGGACTCGGACGGATTAGTTCAGCTCAAAGGGTTGAGAACCCTCCGAAAGTAAAAAAAAAAAAAAAAAAAAAGTGGTCAATGCAATCTACTTCGACCACCCCAAATTCTTTTTTTTTTTTTTTTTTCTATTTCCATAGAGATGGGACTCAAATGTTAAAGGGGACAGAAACCCATCAAACAATTGGGACCCTCCTGAATTTCATGGCACCAACAATAACAATGGAAACACATGTATGTGGATGGAATTTTTTTGGGGTTGATAAGAGTCCTCCTTTTGAGTCGGTTGACTTTTTGTCATTTCACAAGAATTTCCCAAAGACAGGAAGTGAACCAAAGAAAAGCAATCCGGACTGGGATTGGGCCCACTCTTTGGCTCTTTGCGACGAAGCTGTTGACCAAAAGTCCCCTCAAGGAAATGAAGATTCGCCCAAAACAGATCGCAGCCGTTCGTGGAAGCTCTAATCTACATCGGACGGACAACATTTTGTGCCGACATCTGACCCCCTTTTTTTAGGGTTAGCTCCAACTGGGTTGTTTCTGTGTTAGGCAATAAGGTTGGAATTTTCCTGGCATTCTTTTACACACTATATTTCCTCAATCCCGTGTTATGCAAGGACCATGCAACCACCAAATGCACATGCTAATATGAATTATTTTTAATAAATTTTTTAATTAGTGAATTTGCGAATCCTTCTTTTTGTTGCTAATTTGATCTTTAGAAAAAAAAAAAACTTAATGAAAGATATATTAACAATAAAACAAAAGGGGGTTTAGCAATTGACCAAATCTTAATCAATTTGGATTTCATTCCTACATAGGGCTGAGATTCTTTGCTGGTCATCATCATCATCCATGATCAATGGCCAGTCCAACATGGCCGCTCAAGCTTTTTGTTGTTAAAAATATCTCCGAAACTTGCCTCAATATAAGTTCGTCCCACCATGAAATTGATTGTGTGATAAAAACATGATTGATAAATAATACATAAGATTGTGGGACCAACTCCTATTAGAGTAAAATTTAAAAAAAAAAAAAATTGTGGGAAGTATTAGAAAAGGAGAAAACTAAGAGAAAGACGATTAGAGGGAGAAGAGAGGGATAGGGTTTTCTATTATCTCAAGTATATACAAATACAAGGGAGGATAGGCAAAGTAACATTCTAATTGAGAAACCCTAATTATAATAAGATTTTAATCCTAATTCATTTTATGTGGGCATCCACCCATGATCTATATCTCTTAACAGGAATATGTTTATTACGAGCGAATCAGATTTACAATAAATGGTGTACATCCTTCACTTCACAATATCTGTATAAAGTCAAAGCTTAAGAGGATCCGGATTCTGATATGTTATGGTGTATTGGGTTGGAAATCTCTAATATCTGACACCACTACTTCAGATGTGCTGCCCCACTAACATTTCTCTTGTTAATGTGGCCGAGTTGGAAGGAGTCTTATGGATTAAGGAAACGTTTTATTCTATGTGTTGACTTTGCACTAATAAAGTTGTGGATTCCACTACCATTTTCTCAAAAGAAGAGAAAAAGAAGTCTTCTAATCACATTTCAAATCACTGCTTTCTATGTTCACCTTTGTTCAGATTAATTACTCTTTTCCTCAATCTCATCCTACTTTTTTCTTTTTATGTTCTCTAAAACTTAGCCAAGGAAGTATAGAGATGACTCAATTCTTTGGTGGGGCCTCTCATAAAAAAACTTGTGGGGCTGCCACGGCTGGGTTTGGACTAGTAGACCCAAATCTTGAAAGCCTGGCCTGTTCAAAATATTGAAATTAGAATGGACCCAAGACAAGCATTCAGATGAGTCTTGGGTCTTGAGTGTTGAGTCTTGACCAAATGTGGGCTAGACTAGGTAAAATTGTTCGAGTCAACACCCAACACCCTGTTTGGGCCAGGTTGACTCGACATTGTTTAGCCTGTGTCTTTCGAAGTTTTAGAGACAGCAACGATAAATGGTAAATGAAGAAAAACCCATTTGATATGGTTTAAATATGTACAACACTGGCTAACAATATTGCGGATGAGAAAAAGTTCTCTATACTCAGATTAATGGTTCATAAAAAGAAAAAAAGCTACGTTGAGGACAGGCCCCACATCAACGTAGGATAAATGGCAAAACAAAATTCATGTGGCCTACCATGGTTGAGACTTTAAAATATTGGCCAACCCAGTTGCTTCAATTGACCATGGGCAATCATTTTGAGAGCCCCTGAATCAAATCACACAGTTTCATCCTAGATAACCAAAAATGGGGGTAGACAAGGACACTGGCTCCCATCCACAAAGCCCACAACCACTACAAAAGTGGGTCTCCTCTAATCCAATCAGGACCATTCACTGAACCTTCACTTGTATGATTGGGACCCCCAACACTCTGATCATGCCATAGTGCTACTGATTGAAGATGTCATCATAAATTTCCTCCTCTTTTTCCCTACTTTTTTTCCTTATTACCTTACATAAATTTGACTTAGAATATGCTGTTTACAATGATATCATACTCAAAGATTAAAGTGGAGAAGACTTTTTTGAGTGGGATAACTTTTTCCTTTACTCTTATTATTCTTTCTCAGCATTGATTGACTCACAATATACAAAATTCTAGCCATCATAAGGTGGTTCCCCCTGAAGAAAAAAATCAAGTCCCATGGTGCGTATGAGCCCCAATAGAAAACAACATAACAGGGTCAGATTCGGGTGGCACTAAAAAAAAAATCTGGTTAGAAAAATAGTCTATGCGGATTCAAACTTGATTCCAAATGGATTAAATTCATGTGTAACCTAGGTATTGATTGCTTCAATAATCTAATAATCTTATAATCATGGTCAATTCAGACCCTATGTATGCGCCTCTGAGCTGTTTGACAGTGGATGATCATTAAAAAAAGCTTTAGTTCCTTTACCAAACTTTTAGTCAAGAACAGCAGAGGTGAATAGTATTCAAGTGGAGAGTTTCAGTGCTTGTAACCCCTTTAAATTGTTGGACTTGTTTAAGGGTGGAGGAATTCATTGTTGCCACATCCTTTTGGGGTCCTTTCTGTTCGAAGGTTAAAATGAGATTGTTCAATGTAACTATAAATTGGAGTTGTTTTCTGATGTGAATTGTCCAACTTCAATTTTCTTTATTTGACTGGCAGAGTGGAATATTTAGAACTTTATTCATTCCAAATGTGACTTCCAAATGAAATATTTAGACAGATGAAAAAAAAGAAAAGACTAGGATATTTAGAATTTTTTTGGCCTCAGGTTTTGCTCGGCTGATTAGGGACATGGGCGTGTGCGGTGTAGGCATAAGTAAAAGTGTGTGAGTTTGAGTCCTCATATTCAAGGAGAAAAGAAAGAAGAAGGAAATGTGTGACCTTCAACTTGTATTTTACCTTATTTCAAGACTCAGGCTGATGAATATATAATATTTTCATGGAATGACTTTCGTTTAGATATTGTCAATATCTCACATAGAATTCCCATTAAGTTATCAATGCAATGGACATAGCGTTTGATTGACAAGGGAATTCCACAATAGAGAAAGAAACTCTTCTGATTTTCCATATAGCCCACTATTCTATTGTTTAGTGCGACATATTTAATTCTGAGAAAGGAAAAGAAAAATGAACATAATTTCCTCCATAGAGAGGATTTTCGACTTCCTATGAAAATGGTAAGATTATTTCAGTTCCCTCTTATGTGGAAACAAAAATCTGTGGAGCACGGAATCCTCTCGTTGCACAATTAAGTCCTTTAAAAGATGAACAAAATTAAGGAATAAAATGTGACAGATGACGGTCATAGCCCAATGCTAGGCGGGCAGCTGTGGGTGGACAAAACAATGAAAGGAGAAAGATGATCCACCCCCTGCTTGGCCAATGGATGGGCCATAGAATTGGCTGAACACAAAACATGATTAAACTCCACTTGAATTTATGAGGGCAACACATTTATCTCGTTAAGAATAAAGTCGAACGTCAAAGGACCCCCATTGATAGCCGCTACGAGATAGCATTAGACGAATCCCTCTCCACAACAAGCTTAGATTGGGCTAAAGCTTGTCATTATCAAAGTCGTAAAACTCAGTTTGCCCAAGTGTTTCAAGTGGAGCTTGACCAAATTTTAGTAGACTTGATAAGAACTGTTCAGCTCGTGTCCTCTTGAGTCAGGTTGACTCAGCAAACTTAAGGCAATTTAAGTTGAGTTTTGGAACTATGTTCCCCTGGGCTTTGAGTTGGCCCGAGACATAAGGGCAAGATTCAGCCTATTGACAGCTTAGGCTTTTTCGATACATGCTTTAGTCTGTGGAAATAGATTAGGATTAATGGACTGAGCCATAAATTATTTTCAAGGCCCAGCTCATCTATTACAGAGCTCTAAAACAGGGGTTGGCAAGGGGTTTCACCTTTTGTCTCAGCATATATGGGCCAGATTTGTGTATAGAAAAAATCATTATGATGTCAGTGGGATAGGGTTGTGCAAAAAAATTGACCCATTTAAGAAAAATGTCCATTTCGGGCTTATCTTTACACAAAAGCCCAAAACAACACCTTCTGCTAAAAATTTGTTCAGCTTGTTAGTATTACTATTACTCCATTTGTTATCATTAACTGTAGAAAAATGATCATTGGAACCCTGTAATCGCCAAAATAAAATGCACCCTTATATTAAGTAGGCATAGAGAAGTACCCCTAGACAGAAGTGGGGCTAGGTTTGTGGGCTTTGAACATGTCCTTTTTCTTAAATAAGGTTGCTTTTGGGCCCATTCCATATGGGCCTGGAAACAAGCAAGTGTGCATGTCGCCTTCTTGTGATCAATTAAGGGAAGAAAGTAATTAATTCTGTCATTGGGTCTAGCACCAAGCCCATGTGATGACCTTGGGCTCGGTTTTAGGTTCAATAAACGCATGGGCTAGGGTGGGCCCAGGGTTTGTCACATTAGAATTTTTACCAACCCACCAACATAAAAAAAGAGAATAAAAAAATACACCATTACACTTAACCATAGGATGCAAAAGGGCCTCTTTCAGGGTTGATCCAACCCAGATTTTACAGTTCGGCTCTTTTGGTCTATTGGATACATTACTACTCATTGACATTTTACTGGGCCCAAGGCTCTGTTTCCAGACTATACCATGTAGGCAACCCTAACTGTAGGACCCACCTTGGATGGCCGTACCCTAATCAAGGAAACCTTGTTGAAGAAAGGTAGAATATGATAATATACCAACTACAATGTTTCTAGGTATCATCACTTTCAGTGGAAAATGACAAACACAGATCTTTTTTTAATTGTGGTTTGGCTTGTCCCTCTAGTAGGTATGATTTATTTCATTAAACTAAAGTCATTGTAACCAAATCTTCTTAGGTATATGATATGATTTGGATCACTCACTCATTTGTTTTAGAAGGAAATGCAGGCCTTTGGCTTAATCCATTATGAGTAGCTTCATTTTCATATGGAAACCTACCTTGGGTTCTTGCAACATTGCATGTGTGTTGTGTTCCCTAGCTACAAGACATGCTTATTTCAAGGTTTGATCCTCTTAGGTCTCAGCTCCCTTGTCATAAATAATTCCCCTCTCCATGGTGATTAGAAAGACTCATTAGTACAAGCTTAAGGCTTATTAGTGGTATGAATATACGCTTCATATTGAATTCTGAGGAAAAAGATTAGGAAATCTATACAAGGAATCCTATTTACAAGTGAATCTTCAAGTTCATGTGTAAATCTTTGATTCCGATACTTGTTTTATCAAAGGGATTCATCTGAGCAGGATTAGTCATAGTTGAGAGGTTAATTGTTTGGCTTTTTTAGTTTTATTTAAGCAGAAGAAAAATCAATGCGACTTATTTATTTTTCAAGTAATGTTGATATCTTAAACATATTTATTATTTATACATATCATTTATGATTTTTTTCTTCCATAATACGATTTTATTCCAATCGTCTTTTCCATTGTAATTGTGCTGCTATAGATAGAGAATGGATTAATTATGAATAACTATTTATTATTATTATTTATTTTCTAAGAAAGAATGTAAAATCTTACAATTCATGATACAATTTGATTCATCCCTTAAATGATTTCCAATATAATTTTTATTTTCAGAAAAATGGGCATGGATGAATGAGTAAAAGCCCTTGAAATTCATAGAAAAAGTTTCATGGGATCCATAACCACTGGTTGTAATTTATAAAGTTACTATGAATTATACAAACGAATGTTTGGGCCATGTGAGTTGCAAGGGTGGTTGCATCTTGTCCTGAATGAAAATAACAAGGGGATTTCCATCATTTTTATCAAAGTTTTAGACTTCTACATCAATTGAAAAGGACAATTACAAACAATAAAGGAGGTTGTTAAGTATTTTTTTTTTCTACAAACCCATCCAAGAGTCCCAATCACCTTGAAATTTTCAAATGGTCCATAAGTACTAGCAAATGAATCCAAATCACCTCCATATATACTTTTTGATATAAAAAAAACTATCATGAGGAAGGTGACATTTTGTTTTATTTCAATTTGTAGGCAAAAGTTGATTTATTTGAACCCCCTTAAAAGAAAGTAGGGGTTAATTAAGGTCAGTCTCACGGTAACACCTCAAAGAACCTTGTTCATTTCTATTATATTGAATTTGAACAGTTTTTCTTCCTCTAATTAAATAAATCACTATCACATTGACTAGTTATTTGGGGTTCACATACCATCGAAAATGACCTAGTTGACCCTTCATCTTATTTATTATTATTATTTTTTATAACGGTGGGTGTCCTAGTCTTTTCGGTCAGATTAATTTTTACGGGTCCAGGGGGAGCTGGGTAAATCCCCTGTGGACCCAGTGTGGTAGCGTAGTGTCGAGCCCTCAACCTTCGGGAGCAAACTACGGTCCGAGGCCAACTGAGCTATCCCTTAGGATTACTGACCTTAATCTTATCAAACATGGAAATCAAACAAATAAATTATATCCTTTTTTTCAAAAAATAAATCTCAACATTTGGGAAGTATTAAAATAATGAAAACATTGTAATATTTTTTAGATGCAAAGTTGGTATCAAACAAGCAAAATCTGGCACATAAAGGCCAAGTTTTTGTAAACAGTAATCTGTACATTGCTCATGACGGCCCATATAATCCCTCCTGCCAATATATATGAAAGCCTGAAAATATACAGACGGCCTGTCCGTTTCATGTAATGTAATGGAATCAGGGGATTTGTATGGATTTCATTTCTAAAAATGGTTAAAATTAAAGAAATAAATTTGAATTTCCAAAATCGACCATCAAATTACACCTCTAATGGAAAATGAACACTTAGCAGCTCCCATAGCAATTCAAATCCTAAGAAAGTAAGCATTAAATCTACACGACTACATCACAAGCTTATATCTTTTATCCACCCTCAACTCAGTCTTCACTTCTCTCGTATTTAATAATCTCTTGGTGGCGTGCATTTGACTATAAATTCTTATATATACTATACAAATAAAAAAGGCCAAACTGATTGCAAATATGTGTATCATCCAAACCCAAACCACCACCTACACAGCCTTTAAAGCAAATTAAAGATCCCAGCTAGAGGGTTTAACATGAATGTATGCGGCCACCATGCATGATCCAGGCAATAATTCATGGGCGGACCCAAGTGACTGCACCTACGTGACTCGAGAAACCCGTAAGATAAGATCTTAAAAGATTCAATTTTATTATTTAACTTCTTCACTTGACTATATAACACACCATCCAAACTAAAATCCCGAGTTCGCCATTGGACAATATGATCTGGAGTAAGCTAATGAACTTAGAATATTTTAATCACAAGAGCAAACTCCATTATAAAGATCCATTATGATGGGATTGAGAGTTTCAGTTTCACTCAAACTGGGCTAAAATACTATCACAAATGAATAATGACTCAAAGTAGGAGATTTTACTAGCATTAACCAGCCACAAGTCCAATAGCAAAGGATCAAGTACTAAATCCTGTAACAATCATTTACTATTTAAGTGAGTTAGAACTCTACCAGTTATGGGAAAAGGAAGGAACTGTATCACTTATGTAGCCAACAAACATTTTGTTTTTATTTCCCAACACTATATTCTCCCATTCTTGTGTTCAAGACAAGAAAGAGCCCCTTCCTTACATATTGAGACAGTACCACATGCAACATTGGAAAACATTGTATCAATCTTTAAGATAATTTGACAAATGGGCCCAGCTGTAGAGTGTAGACATGATATAATTAGAAAATTTGGATGATCCCAACCATTGGATCCTGTTTGTTGGACATTGACTGATTACCATTTATTTTCTTCTTTCTATATTATCACAGACCATACATGGTTATGATTTTTATGTCATTATGCCCCATCCCCAATTAAAATTTCCTTGCAGAATTTTTTTTTTCCTTGGTTGGGAGATTAGTTGAAAGATGGTAATGGAGCAGAATTATTAAATGACAATACTTTATCTGAGCGTCCATATAATCTGAACCTGACCTGTTGATTCAGGGTTGGATTTGGGTGGGTTGGGCCCTTTTACTGAGTAAAGTACTTGGGTTTGGATTAACCCAATTAATAAAAGGGTTGGCTTTTACTTTAAGAAGTTCTTGCTACTGGACCCCATCAACGCACTCAATGGTCCTCCTTTATTTTGATGACAAGATGGCAGTGGAATTGGTGAGGCCTCAGTTTTTCAAAGGCCGTAAACAGGTTGGGCATCGGTCCAGGTTTAAGTGGATCAAGCTATATGATTCATACCTAGAAATGATCAGGTCCGGTTTCAGGTTGTCTCGGCCCATGTTCGAAGACTTGACTCGGCCAATTAGCCCATGAGTGCACCGGTAAGAGTAATTTGCACAGGCCTAGCAATGTATAATTTCCTAGACTGAGTTGACTCGGTGCCCTTTACGTCGAGTCGGGCGATCAGTTTCATGAATCGAATCAACTCGGGTCTATTTTCAACCCAACCCAATTAGTGCATGATAAAAATTTCAGTTATTGAAGGGTAATACAAAATATATATTGAGATTAGAGAAAACTTACACCAATAAAGGAAGAAGAAGAAAAATCATGCTTAGGCTGCTTTTACTACCGATAGCTAAAAGCTAAAAAGAGCTGTAATGTGCTTCTCTCTCCAAAGCCTTTTCATGTTGGGATGATTCTTCTACATGTACAGCAGATTCTCCACTGAATTTCATGCAACTTTTTCCTTTGTTTTTCCTTCTCCCTGCTTGAAAGGATAGTTCTATTACTAAGAGGGTCTATTCACACCAAATCAATATATATTTTTCTCAACCTACAGTGGTTGATTCTGAGTAACTGGCTCTTAACTTGGGACTTATTCTTAGATTTTAACTCTACCATGCATATCTCCTAGCATGAAAGGTTCCTCATGTGGCCAGTGTTAGACAGTGTGGACCCCACACGTTTAATGCCCACTAAGCCTCAACGGGTATATCACATAGTCAACTACAATCCCTTGATTTCCTTACATGATTTGCAGCCACTTTCCCAGCTTTGATGGGTAAATCCGTTCTCTAAGTGTGATATATATATATATATATATATATATATATATATATATATATATATGGATAATGAGATCCATGAACCACATAAAAAAGCACATGTAATTTAGAGATCTAGAGAAGAACCTCTGCCAACGATCACCAGCCTCACAGCATTCATCTCCGATTGTGCGTACTCAAGATCCCTCAACCAGAACTAGATATTGCTCCATATAGCTCATCCAATGGGACTCATCGACATTGGAGTCTAGTGTCGGAGTTATTAGAGGCTAGAGCACAATCACCAGAGGGGTGGGGTTGGGCTGGTGACGATTAGTAGATTAGGATTGCTTTCCATCAATTAGGTTTCCGAATAGTTTTGTTTAGGAGTTGTCTTTCCTATTTTGGTTTAAGTAGGTTTGCTTTAATTTTTCTATAAATTGGCATCATGTAGATAGGTTTAATAGAAAATAATAAACTAGTGTTTCTTCTGTTAGTCTCCTCCCTTTTCCCTCAACATCCATATCCCCTTCAATACTCTTCTTGACAAAAGGGGAGCCATCAGCAAAATAAAAGACTGGAGGATTGTTGGTGAAGTTACATTGGCACAAAAAACACAATTGAAGATAGCGTTGTAAATTATCCATCCGAAAAAAGGAGGTTCATTAGACAGTATAATTAATGTCTGAAACAAGGCCATGAAAAGCCAGAATTTCTATCTTATACATCATTTTCATGATCTTAAATTTTCTGGCTATCAACGGAAAATGAAGCTTATCATATATAGGGTTTTGTTCATATGAGAATGAGTCTTACTTTCCTACATGAGAACTAATTTTATGGGGCCACTTGAGTGCATGACTATGATGAAGATTGAGAGGATGGGATGGGTTCGAAAATCACTATAATCATATCAATAAATATGTAAGGTTTGAGGCCTCAAAAATCAATGGCGAATGTGTGTAAAAAAATTCGACTGCTTCAATCCAACGGTGACAATTGGATGAGAAGGTTTTAAAATTGGGACTCCGCAAACTCAACTTGAACTCTGCCATAATCTAGTGGGGTCGAGTCTGATTCAACCGAGTCCCATTTTAGGTGCATCATCATCTTCTTCATCTTCTTTCAAGTCCTTCCTATCCCTTTCTAGGCTTTAATTTTTTTTTTTTTTTTCATTTTTACACCACATTTATCAAAATACATGAAAACCCCAATCCCAAAACTTTTTCTTCTTCCATGTCCTCTAGAGGGGGCTTTATTCACACCAAATCCATCAAAACCTAGAACCCTAAGGGCACGTTTGTCTGCAGGTAATTTCCGTGGAATGGGAATATTGCCACATCATCAAAATCTGTGGTAAATAAATTCCATAGAAAAGGTTTTCCGTGGCTGTCATAAATCTTTGTTTGGTGCATAATGTTTTCTCCATTGAAATGCTGGTTTTCATGTTTGGTGCGGTGGAGAGGAAACAACAATAGCATAGATCAACACATCAATAGAAAAATGAAAACAACAATAGCAGAGATCAACACAACAATCTGTTTTTATCATCCAATCGCCTTTAAATTGCAGAAATATCAAATCAAGAAGACAACATACCTGATATTGAACACAGCAGCAGCCTCGTTGCAGGTTATATCAATCACCTTTGTGCATCCAAGATGGGCTACGATTTGGGTTTTTACTATTTGGGCACAGAAACTGAATAATGTAAATGGGATTTGGGTTTAGGTTAGGGCTAGAGATGGTACCTCATGAGAGGGAGATGGGAGATGGATTATTGAGAAACAGAGAGTGAGATGGAAGGGTTGAGAACGGGAAAGGAGATGGAGATGAGCTAAGACACCATGGAAGAGCATTCTGTTGTTTTGCTAGACTTGTGCAACCCATTTCACGATGAGGAAGAGAGACAGAGAGAAGTTCCGGTGGCTGTGGGTGATCGGAGAAGATGAAGAAGAAGTGGTCCAGGCGATGAAGTTCATCGGCAGAGCATTTTTTTTATGAATAGAAGAGGAAAGGGATGGAAAGGTCGGAAATGAAGCTTATAAAGGGGGGCCAGTTTTCCAGGGAAATAGACTTCCCATGCCCCCCCATGGGAAGTCCATTTCCTTAGTGAGGGAGGAAAAAGCTGAGCTGGCAATAAAGTGATTCCATGGAAAAATACTGCACCAAATACATGAAAAGTAGGTTTTCTGCGGAAAACTGCCTCCTTTTCCATGGAAATGGGCTACACAAACATGCCCTAAATTTATTTCACCAATCCATGTCCTCCTCCTTAACCACCAGCTAGTCTTTTTCTTCTTGAGTTACCCTAATCTCTCTTCTTAAGTTTCCCCAATCCCACCTCTTTTCCAAAACTCATCTTCAACCTCATTATCTCCCATTCAATCTCCTTTTCCCAAAACCCATCTTCTACAACAATGAATTACTCAGCTTCATATATTACTCAGCTGTCAGAAATTGATCGTTAGGTACACTACTCTTCTCGCTTGTGTGAGCTCTCTTAAATCCTAGCCTCTAAGTAATGGTACCAGAAAGAAAGAAAAATTATACTTTTTCCTCTCCTCCATCCTTCTCTACCACTGCACCACCAAGAGCTTCTTCCTGGAAAGAAAATATAAAAAAAAAATATATCAATAAAAAAAAAAAATGAAAGAAACTCACATCTGACTCAACTGAGTCTGACTCCACTTCAACATTTTTATACCCTGTCCATGGTCCATTGCTCCTCCCAAAGCTTTTGAAAATCTCCCCTTCTTTTTAACAATTAGCCCCTTCAAGAAAATCCCTTTTTACATGGTGACCCCCAAGCAGATTTTCCTGCCCTCTCCTTTGCCAATGGGGCACATGTCTTATATATCATGCGACCAGTTTCACCATCAAAGTTCAACTACTAGAGAGAATCCAAGAGACTTAAATAACATACCGTTGGCCTCAGTAGTAGCCTAGTAGCAGTAGCCTAGGGTACTATCACAAATTTATAATGGAGCAATGGAGACTTCAAAACATAACGGAATCCATCAAATACAGAACATATATAACGGAATCCTAGAGTAATGGCCGTTAGATGAAAAGAAAAAAAAAGGTCTCTCAACTTCCCTCAGTTAAGGCAGTTATAATTCCACAGTATCTCCTTGGCTTTCAGTGCCTTTGCAATTGCATTTTGAACCTTGTCAAATCATATTGATTCTCACTCATCCATACCCAATTACCCATCCTTGTTTGCCACTGTTTAAGGGCTGGTCTACAACAAAATTTCACAATCAAAATCACTGTTCCTCCCTTTGGATTCTCTCTGGGACCAACCACTGCCACAACCTTTTCAGGGAGTTTTCTACTTGGGATATCTTCTCATTTTCCTCAGATCAGGTTGTTATTGGGGGAAAATATTGGATAAAATGATTTTTAAATAAAAATATATGATACAGTAAAAAAAAAAAGAAAAGAAAAAAAAAAACTATGTTTATAGATTTTTTTTTTCTATTTTCCACTTTTATTCCAATTATATTCTGGTCTTTGTTGTATCTTTTTATATTTTGAAGATATTAAGAAAGTCTTTTATTGATTTGTCGATTAGAAGGAGCTTGTGTTGTGTGTGTGGATGCATGAGTTAATATGTGTTGACTCTAGGCTAAATTTTATTTTTCCAATTGAAATTGAATCCATTATCAAATTGATCAAGTTCAAAACATGTTTCAATTTCACGTTAAGCCCATCTCTAATTGGAAGAGAGGCCCTCACTAATAGATTTAGAGGGTGGGTTCGGATAATTCTCTTCAAAATGATTCCAATTGCTAAGCCATCTAAATAATAGCCCTATTGCCGATGGAACAAACTCCATAAAGATGGCCCCCCTTTTTTGGCTTTTTATACTATGGACTTATGGTGGGAAGACTCCAAATGAGCTCTTAAACTCCTATGTGCCATTGGTTGTGAAGAACTTCTCCCATCAAAAGGCTTTTGACATATACTATAGCATGATACCTATGTAATATGTGCCTCTCTTGACATGCTCAGTTGATTGATGAACATGCTTACTACCCTATGATGTGTAACCACCATTATGAGTCATCTTAATTAAAACCACCATCTAAGTCTTGTCCTAATTATGTTGGGATATATGAATTATATTTCTTTATTATGCTTACTATCATCTATGTCATTTTCGGCTTATCTCTTTTCTTTGGCAACTCATCAATCTATAAGAAAAAACTTTCCTAACGGTGGTGGTGTTGACATATGTTCAAAAGTTAAAATCATCTTAAATAAGTCTCTCTTAAATCATCACCTATTAATATTGTCCTTAAATACTCTACGATGGTTATTGTTTATTCTATCTTTTCTAGCTAAATTTGCCTTTACATCCTATTTAATTAAGTGTTTTGTAAAAACTAAAAAAGAAGAGATACTTATTTTGAGCGATTTAGATTTTACCGTGAAAAAACCTTAGTAAAGATCACACCACAACAATCGTGAACAAAAGTGGCTATGGCAAACGCACACTGCAGTCCATGGCCTTATAGCGATCTTACAAGGTTGTGGAGTAGCTTACCCATTTCTCTCCCTCCAGGGCCGCATCGTTTTCTTACATTTATTACACCCGCCCTAAGCTTCATCTCCTTCCTATATCTCTCTACTATTCTCATACCATTTGCACCCTCGATTCTCTCTCTTCTCCTCTCCTTCTTCTTCTTCTTCTTCTTCTCTCTCTCTCTCTCTCTCTCTCTCATATATATCGTCAACTGTATACTATCTTTCTTGAATAACCCTTGTGTAAATCGTCATGAGCATCATGTTATTTGACTTGGGTGATCACGATCTCTAACATCCAATTCTATCCTGTTTGCAAACCAACCATGGGTTCTCAAGGAGTTGATGAATTCCCTCCGATCACCCCGTTACAAACCGCCGTCGAAGAGCCATCGGATGTCGTCGAAGAGGACTGCCACACGCCGAGATCGGATAATCACACCATCAAGCCACCTCTAGTGTGCCCGCCGGCTCCAAGGAAGCGCCGGCCAGCTAAGAGAAAATCAGGGTCGCCCCAGCAAGGTTTTTTCGCAGTGCCCCGCGATCTGAATTTGGTCTTCCTTGCTCTTCCCATGCCACCCAAGAAGAAAATTAGACTAGGGTAATTTTACCCCCCTTGTATGTGTTTTAGCCTTTTGTTGTTATTTAATATATTGCATGGTATATGATTTTTATTTGTTTTTTATGATATAAAAGAGTGCTGTTTGGATTACACTTATATACATATGTATGTGAAGGGAAGATTGAAGTGAAAATTCATGTTATAGATTGAAGTAAATCTATTACACTCTTGTGTTCTCTCTCTCTCTCTCTCGGTTTGATTACAAGAAAGCAAGAAAAAGCAAAAGATAAAGGTACAGAATAGCTGAGAATAGATTCAAACCCAAAACATTCCTTGCACCCAAAGGGAGTTGTAAATTCCATAAGTGTTTTATATATATATATATATATATATATGAAGACAAGCCACATGTACAAAATAGAAAAAGAAGTACTGTGACAAGTTACAAGGGCGTCTTACCATGTGTAGCAGGAAATAGAAACTGATTATTCTTCTCCATGGGCTTTCTTGTGTGGGTGAAATATGGGATTGGTGCACCAACATGCATGTATTGTCTTTAGACATGATCTCAAAATGTTAAAGCCCAAGACTTTAAGAACCAAAGAAAAGTCATTAGGTAATAATGTTTTGTCTTAAAATTATATTAGGAAGTTTTTGAAAAGTGACAGTCTTCCAGGAAAAAAATATCACACACGCGAGAGAGAGAGAGAGAGAGAGAGAGAGAGAGAGAATCTTATTCCATAATTAGATAGATAGCATGTTTAAAGTCTCACTTGTAGAACTCTTTAAGGCAACTCTAGTTTGATAAGATAAGGTTTTGTTAATGATGATAGTGAAGTCTTGTAGAATCACTAATCACCAATTATGGAGTAAGCATAGAACAGTTCGTTAAGTAATTATCAAGATCAGCTAATTCAATATATAGTAAAACTTGTTGATTTTTTTTTTTTTTTTTTTTGAAGGGGCTTTCTTTAATTCTTTCACTTCCAAATCCCATTTTACCTTTTCAAATGGTTATTTGTAGTTTATCTCGGGAATTGTAGGGATAATCTTGACAAGAGCATGAAGCCTTATTCTTATAGAGCATGCCATTTTAAAAATAATGAATTATAAGATCTTCATATAATATATATGCATGCATGTCTAAATATGATTTTCTCCTTTTCAACCTTCTGCAGCCCTTATACTTCTTTGCAAAAGCTCGCCAAACTTATATTTGATAATATATATACACATTCAATTTGTTTTTGTGCTTTTATGTGTGTTTGAGAGAGAGAGAGAGAGAGAGAGAGAGAGAGAGAGAGAGAGAGAGAGAGAGGATTAATCACACATCATGGTCATGGTTAACAAATGTGATTAATGATAGATGGTTAACAACTGTTTAGATGCATCACAGCTTGTTGCACATTACATGAAAATCTAAAGGATAAGGTGATGCAGCCTACGACAGTCTGTGTAACGAAGGCCTCCTTTCATGTAGGCAAATGGCTCGATGAAAACATCTCCCCATAGAATAACCATTTCAATGTACCATTTGTTTACATTAATATTGCTGTAATGCTTGAAGCCTAGACAAATGCTATCATGTATAACTCAATACAAATATTGCATTTATCAAGACGTTCATGTCCGACCTTAATTAGTTTTATATTTTAAAGATTTCAGAAAATGCTATGAAGAGAGGGAGAGAAAGAGGTGGAATTTTTCATATTCCAGCCGTTCAAAATAAACTCCCTTCTGGTGTATGTTGTATCACCGTATTTTATTCTAAGTGGGAGTTGGTCCACTGTAAGATTGACTGTTTATCTATTTATTTATTTTTTGGTAGAAGATCGACCTATTAATTAAAAACATAGTTTGCACAATCTTATGTATATTTATTATTATGATCTTTTTTATCGAATGGTCAATCTTGTGGTGGAGCCTGCTCCTAATTGGCTAAAATTTGGAGATACCACCTAAACTGAGAAGGCTTTTATTATGTGGGCTCTGCTTTAAATCCTCATAGGATCCGGCCTCCAAAAATTAGAAAGACAGATAATGCAACTGCAAATGTCTGCAAATGTGTAATTCACATCTAAAAAGATGTCTCTGGTAGAAGTACACCTAGAATTCCGTTGGGGTGGAACCCACTTCTGTTTCCAATTGTGCTGCGGATGGTGTAAGTTACTTTTCCATAAGACAAGTGACAAACATATATTTCTAAAGAAAACTGGCACTTTAACTCTTATCATCAACCTTATTCATAACTATACAAACATTATAATATCTTAAAATTAAACTGAATAGAAGTGATTGGTTTCTGGTGCATGCATTAGTATATATCACTCCAATTCAGTCCGAGAGAGAGATGTTAATCTAGTCCGCGCACATTGTAGATCTGTGAAGCAGCATAACCCAAACACAAGGGTGTTGGGCTTGAAAATTAACAGTGCTTGATGAGAAGTAAATGATCAAGAGTACCAATTAGGTTAATCATATCATAATCATTGGCCCATCAGCAGGATCTTTGAAGCCTCAATTTGCTCAATAGGATATTATATGAATGAATAATGTCAAAAGATGGCTTAGTGAAGATAAATGAAAAGGGGCTGCCAACCTACTACAGGTGTCTTTGAATGATCATGACTCAGGTGTTCATACTAATTCTCAACCTTTTGTACCAGGAGACTGTCTCTCTCCTGTTGATGGTTGATCTCTGTCTTTTTTACTTTGTTTTTTTCTTCTTGTAAGTGGCTATGCCACAGTTCTCCTCTTTCCTTTTAATTAATGAACTCTAGTTTAGCAAAAAAAAAATAATAATAATATCAAAAGATCTTATCAGTGCATTTTCCTTGAAAATATGAAGGATTCAAATGTTGCTGTTTCTGTTTTTTTTTTCTTTCTTGTCAACTTGTTTGGAAGCTGTCAACCACAGGTATAAGGTTTTCTGCACAAGGACATAATGAGACATGCATGTCCCATCTATGATCTACCCTAGATTTGGTGGTGCTATATTTGATATCTTTGAGTTGAATTCCAACTATTCTCACAATTGATTCTAGGCATTCCGGCAAATTTAAAATGTGCACACTTGATCTTTTCGTGAACCTACAGTGGTTCTCAATTAGGTGGGGTAGGGCATTTTTTTTCATCTTTTACATTAGTGGTGCAGGCCATTAAAGTGTCTCTATTTCTTAAATCTTGATATTTTAATTCCATCCATGTCAAATGGCAAACATTGTTTTAGATGAAGCAGAGCCAGATCACCATGCCACTTTCTTTTTAGTCATGATCCATATATATATAGAATGACCCACCAATTGGGTGGTTGAGATTTCAAATGGATCCATGCAAATTAATTAACCAAAGTAGTGCAAAAGTACTTAGATCAAGATGGATGAGTATTTTGGATGGTTGTGATTGATTATCAGTGGGGCCTGCCCCCTACCTTAGTCATGCATGCATCCAAAGAACATTGGATACCACTTTTCCATTCATGCAACTTTATATTAAATTTTTGTGCATGGATCATGTTATCTTGGTAGCTTGCTGTGGAAGGAGGGAATCAAGCACATGAGAATGAGATGTGGATCATGGTATGCGGATGTTAGCTTCCACACCAAGACACCGACCAACAAGAGAATCGTTCCTCTTTTTCTCCCACCGTAACTAGTATGTGTCTCGCACGTCGTTATGCCCTCTCTGACGTTCTTTTGTCGTTTGTCCGTATGTGTTGTGCTCCCATGTCCGTCCTCCACACAACAATAAGTAGTAGAATATGTATTGACAAAAGATTAGTCAAAAATGTTAGAGCTATCATATCGTATATCATGTTAGTTAATTTGTACGAGTGATAGAATGAAATAAAATTAAGGGTAAAATCAAAAGAAGAGATAAAAGACGAGAATCCAAAGTTAAGATATTGAATGACAAAAAAAGGTTGCTCCTTTTCTTTTTGTTATTTTGTGCTTTTTAAGAGTATTTTTTTTATCATTTAACGCATTTTAAGAATTTTTTTTATTATTATTTTGTGTCCTTTATTTTTAATTTTCTCTTTTTTTTTCCCTCCCGATATGACCCTAACCCTTATTTCATTTAACCAACATGCGAGCAAACATGGTTTTTTAGGGCATCCATGAATATGGGCCAACTGAGAGCCAATATCATATCAATGATTTAATCATAAAAAAACGTCCCCACAAAAGGAAAGGATGCAACAATTGGTGGAATATTTAGAAAATCTTCCTCCATTGGGGTGGGAGGGGGGGCACTATGTTAAAAAAAAAAAAACCTTGGAGGTCTATGTAAAAATAATAATAAGTTTCTCATGACACTCTACATCTAAAATAACGCTCTAGACTATTTTTAAAGAAAAATGGGATTGAGTATGTAGGGTCCATGAAAACTCCATATACAAAATAGCTTTAAGATTCGATAATTATTTGCATAGAACACATAAGATTTAAATATGTTGGAATTCACAGTTAAAGAGTCTCATCGAAAGGATTATTGAAGATGTGAGGAGTAGATAAAATAAGATAATGATATAGATGCGATCCTAAATTTCTCTAAAATTTAAAATACTAGAGTGATGGTTGAGTATTCCATTTTCCCACTTTCCCTTGTTCAATTTTCATTATTCACTTTCTTTTTGGGAAGATACTGCTTTTATTTTTTTGGGTAAATATTTTTTTATTTTTTATTTTTGGTAAAAGGGATGATACTGTTTGTTTCTTTGTTTTTGAGTACTTGCAAAAATATAATCCCAAATACTCAATTACAAGAACTAGGGAGGAACTTTGTGCTGCCAATGGCATGATGCAACTGTAGAGGATCCTATGCATGCAGTTGATGTCCATCTCCATGGAAAAATAGATGATTCTTTCCCTTGTAGAGATGATAGATAGATAGATATACAGACAGATATAGATAGATAGGATATTAGAATGTCAGAAAGCACAGTGGGGAATGTACCTAACAAAGCACAATCATCTTCCCAGTGCCAAACAAAAACTGCAAGTATCCAATGGCTGTCACTTTCTACTCTTCTCTAATTTCTTAGGTTTCAGAAAAATACACGTCACCAACGTATTATTACAGGATCTGTAATCTGTACCCGTTCATTCATTACTTCATCTTTATCCTCTACTTTATCCCGTGGGCTCAGTCATATATATACACATACACAACCTTTAATGCATGCATGACTTCAAGGGACTCTTTGTTTGCTTGCATACAATATACACTGGAATTCATAGCCAAATCAGTTGCAGGGAAGGATTATTTGATACATAAGCTCGCCAATGGTGAGAAATCTCTTCCTTAGTTTCCTCATTTCAAAATAACAATTGAGTTTGTGCATTAGCGGTTGGCGATTTAGGATTGGATAAAACAGTATCTTTCTATTTCTATGGAATGAGATCCGGACTCATCTATTCTACATCAACCATGCACCACACCTCTCCTTTGGCATAGCTGTATTTTTCAAATGTGAACCTATTAAAGTCCAATCAATAATTTAACCCATTAAGAGAATTAGTTATCGGTCCGGGGTGTGAGTTATGTTTCAGCATTAACTATCATTTAGGAGAGCCCACTATTACTATACTATTTATGTGATCCCACATAATTATGTTATTCAGGGAGCCCACTTGAGTATTTGAATTTAATTTTTGGTCAATAGACACATATTAGTAATTCAATAGTTACTTTTCCTAAACATTTAATTAATATATACATAAAGTAGTTCAAACTTATACAAACATTTAACAATTGATTGAGTGATTCAAATCGCATACTAATTTATAGATATTTACTCACATATTACTTAAGTGCTACATATGAATTTTCTTTTAGTTAGTTATTTTTATAATATAGATTTATATTTTTATGAGTACCCAAATGATTTATATTTTTTTGTTGATAATACTAAAGTTTAATATTAACATTAATTTGTTATTTGATTTGCATGGAATTTTAACCCATGCATCGCACGGGCTTTTAATGTTAAGTTGAAAAGGATATGAGGATAGGAGTGAAGGATATCTAAGCAGGAATGTAGCTTAGATCTTGATTATACTAGAACTAAAATTACTAGGATGATATCTGAATATTCATTTCAATCTTTCCCTTGGAGGTTTGTGCCGAAAAACAAAGAGGCCAATGACAAGTTTTTGTGTGAATTGGTGTGAATTCCACAAGTTTTAGCATTCGTAATTCCGGATTTCGGCATGATGTTATAGACAGAGTAAACACAACCAACATGTTCAAGGGGTCAATATGACAGGCAGCCTGGCCCGGATTTCATTGCACTTGACCAGGGCTATTTAGAATTGAGATTTTTCTAGCCTGGGCCACAACCCTACTATAATCCCTATTTATTAAGGCCATTAGATGAATAGTTTGGATGGCATATTCTCCCATCCTAAAAGGAACAAACTGTTTATTACCATCAAGTCTTCGAAAGAGGCCATCATTTGATTGGCCTGGATTGGTGAATAATAATACTAATAGCAAACAACTGACAGAGAGATAAGGAAAATTTATAGAGGTTCTTTCTTACTTGGCCTCTCATCAAATCCCATAACTGCTCCTAACAACACATTAAATGGACTCAATACAGTACCCACCTTTAATGGGGCCAATGTTAAATGGACTCAATACAGTGTCACTCAGTGTAGTCATATAAACCCAAATGAGAAAATTATGGTCAATAAAAGTATAAATGAAAAGGAACTGAGAATGGACCCAACAGCAACAAGTTCACACCAAATGAACAGATCTGTAAATGGGTCCCTCTGTGGATTGTGATCAGCTTCATCAATTTGGATGACCATGCCATTCAATGGAGGTGATTGCTCGGTTTCTGTTTTAACGGTCCAAAAAAAAAAATCCAATTTTTGGCTAATTTCAAGCCACCACAACATTTGTAAATAAGAACTCAAATTGGTTTCTCCATACTACTATAGCATCAGTCATGGTTTTAAAAGACTACTATGACCCAGAAATCGCCAGGGCTGAAACAGTTAGAACCATACATTTTTGCCAGTCATTATTTTAAAAAAGGATGTTTGATACATCATAAAACTGAGAAAAAAGGAGCTAAAATCTTCATTTATAGCAGTTCCATTCATGTGCGCACAGTGGCGGAACTGGGGGAGGGGGGTGCATTTGAAAACCAACCAATCGGCGCCAGGTTCATGATAATTACAGAACTTTTATGGACTATGGAGCAAAGGACAATTACAGGTACCAGTAACCCAACATACAGCGACCCAATATACAGCATAAACAAAATAATCAAGGTAGCATTATAAAGGATTTACTTCCAAGGAACACATGCTCAAGTCAAGCGAATAAGAAGAACAACCATTACAAAGATAAAAGTAACAGTAAAGATGGCAACCAATGTTATGCAGGTCGTCTTGATGCTCCCTGAATATACATCCTTGGCTCGTACATTTGCATGACCAGTGCCAGCCAAGCTCTGCTCAATTGCCCTCTCAGTCGAATCAAGTATCTGCTCAGACCATAAGTAGAAGTTGAAGTTAAGTCACCCTCAACAAGACAAAATGTTCAATGCATAATTGTGATTTAATTGCAGCACAGCACATCAAAATATTTAAAGCTAGTGTTTTCTTTTCTTTTTCTTTTTTTTACCCGAAGGGCATGCTTGTATCACATCCAAGAAGCATGTGCAAGCAATAAACTTCATGAATGGCACTGCTATGAGGTTTGACCTACAAACTGACCTGGCCCCCATCTAGATTCCTAGTCAGTAAAAGCTGCTTGGACAAGTATGGTGTCATGGATGGACCATTGCCAGCAAATCGCATGAGATAATCAAACACAACCATTCAGCTGGCACGCTGCAGCCAGGCCTGCTGTACTAATAACTGATAATACTGGCATAGCAAAAATCTGGGGACCCACCTACTTGTCACCGCTGCCAATCCTGTTGCAGGGTGGAATAAAGTCTCAACTTGGACAGTTTTTGGGTAAGAGATCTTTTTTTGTTAATTTATAATAGGCAATCAATTTTGGGGCCCCAAAGATCTAAGGATGGTGCGAACTAATGGTACATGAGTCTGAGGGGGTTGAATTGACCATATGAGGCCCACAAATGATCACATGTATGGTTGGCTCTTCCTGTTTCATTTTCCTTGCTACTCATTCCAGTGTTTTTCTCGCAGATAGGTCTAAGAGTCAGTTCCAGACCTACCAACAACCCAACCTGTGATAATTTTCTACTGTGGAAGTGGAACTCATTTGTCGCGGTCTAATATAATGAGTCGTCAAACCCCTTCTCCAATTTGAGAGTAGTGCATCAGAAAGTGAAGTCACTAGTCAGTTCTTTGCACCAATGTTAGAATTAGCCCATGAAAGAAGGCATGATTTTAGATTGTAATATAGTCCGTACCTTCCCAGTGTCTTGCAATGATTGATTCATCACAAGGCTACTCTCTTTTAGTTGCTTTGCTAACCCAACCATTTCATCTGTCAAATCTTCTTGAAGTTCTCTGTTGAAAGAGAACATGAGAACAATAAGAATCTATGCAAAGCTATTAATACATTTCTTAGTACCCACAGTTGCCCCTTGGTTCATAATAATCACCATCATCCTAGCCTTATCACATCTATCTGGTGCCTGCTTGAAGAGTTCTACTTTGAGACTTTAGAAAAACTATATTGTCCAAAGGTATATTATAGAAACTCAATGCTCTGACTCGGTACTGGGCCTACTCAGCTTCCTGAATTCCAATAGCTAAACTGATATGAGATTTTTTTTATTTTTTTATTTTTTTTGAAACAGTTCTAAATTTCAGCTGAGCTTTTCCTTGGTTGTCTATGTTATAAGGGTAAAATGAAATAGATCAGTCAATATTAATGTTTTCCTTCGTCTATATGGCTCTACATATGTGCACTTGACATTTTTAATCACAAATTTCAGAAGGAATCTGAAGAACCTGGCAGTCACTTTACCATAGATCATTTCAATTCCTGGTGGAAAAATCAGAGTGCCATTTACCCAGAGCTTATTCCTCTTTGTATATGAGGAATTGCATGATCATCAATCCATATCAATTAACCGTTACGGAAAAAAAAAAACTTTAAAGCATCTTAAGTTTTCAATCAGCCACATAATTTTCGGTATACTCTAACAAATGCCACAGATAATTCCCTTTTAAAAACCTTTTGTTTGACAGGAACAAAAATAACAAATCAAGCTCAGCAAATTTCTACCGATAACTTTGATATTGATGTTGAACACAGGCAATTTTTTATTTTTTATTTTTTGAAAGGTGAGCAAAGTCAATTATCATTTGAAGGTAATGAAGAAACCTGTGCTTTTCAATGTGTGCTTGCACTGAAGGATCCAATTTATTGGGTGATGAAGGAGTGCTCTTTGCCATCTCATGAGTTCTGTCTTCAACTTCTGTACGAGGACTGTGTAGTTAAGCCAAGTTATTAGTATAAAAATAAAATCATAGAAACAAGAAGAAAGAAAGAATTATTGTGTATTATACAGTGCTTTGCCCAAATAGATAGAATCCCCTTCCACTCAACCCTAGCATCCATCCACAGAGCAGATGGGTATAATTTCCTCGTCTCTAGATAGCAAGAACAGAAAAATCGTTCATGAGACAATTCCAGTTATTTAATGGGCTTCCTTGCTGCAGTTACACATGCAACATTACAAATATCTAACTTTCAGCTATCCATTTTAAAAAATTAAAAAAAATTAAAAAAAAATTAAAAAAAAAAAAGAAATGATGTTTCTTCCTTGCTGGAGCCCATAGCACAATTGGAAGATGATCACTGTTGCAGCCAAGTGGTCTTGGGTTTACCTCAGTTTATTTTGCAAGGTAAACAAAAGAAAGAAATTTGCTAGGCAGAACTCATGAGTATTATATGCCGCATCCTTTGTCCATGATGATACAACCAATGGATGTAAGCCAGCCAAGCTTTGCTCAGCTTGCTTAGCATGAACACTTAGCAAGCGGAACCAAGCTTGACAGGCTTAATCGAGCACATGCCATGCTCGAGCTCAAGCTTGATTAGAGATCGAGCTGAGCTAAGGCAGGCTTGAGCTTGGCTTGACATGCATTATAAGCTTTAAGCTCAACTCAAGATCATCAATTTCATGGCACACTTGTTATATGTATACATAACCACACACACATGCATCATCATCATCATCATCAAAGCCTTGTCCCAACTGCGTTCGATGCACACATACATATATTATGCATGCCTTAAAGGATGCTTATCACTCGAAAATCATCATGTAAGAACCACTTCAGGCCACCATCAATTAGGGCACATTTGTGTACATCCGCGGAAAACTGGAAAAAAATTCCAAACTCTCCCTCCCGCGCACCTTTAGGAAAGGCTTTCCCCAAGAATTGCGGAAAATTAAGGTAGAGGCCTGGATGGGATGGCCTCTTCAATGAACAAGGAATGCCTATGCAATGACAGAGTGTATGGTATGGATGATTTGCATTTTAGAAAGGTGGGCCTACATATGTCGAATCTGGTGGACAGCAATATCACTTTGCAGAGATTTTGTTGGAAGAAAAATGTTCATTTTCCATGTAAATGTACCACATTGACAATTTTTTTTATTTGTAAATAAATTTAATTTTTTTTTGGGTGAGTGGTACAAACTTTGTGAGACTATCTACCTGCCCAGGGATCAAACTCTGGTCACTGGTCAGTCATGTGAGATGGGATGCCTTTACCACTGGGATGTCCTGAGTTTCTCAAATAAATTTAAGTTTAATGTATTGTGTATTAAGCTTATTTTGTTACACTACCATCTAGTATTTCTTAAGAGCATAAATATATAGTAATTGGAAGTAGATTATATATCTATAATGTAATACGCATATATAATGAGCAAGGCCAAGCTGAAGCTGAAGCTGAGCCTCTTAACAAGTTAAGCTCGAGTCAATCTGAGCTTGAGTTTGTCTCATAAAGTAATGAAACCAAGCTTGAACTTGACTCCATTTGAGCCAAGGTCAAGGAGCTAGTAGACCAGATCATCTTGTTTGCACCCTTAATTGAATGGGGGATCCACCTGTAAGTGCCAACAAGAATGAATTTTTTAATTCCATGGACCAAGCAGTATATATTTTGTTGCAATCATATATTCTAGCAAAAACCATATAATTAAAGCAGGCAACAATTGCGTCACTTACGCAAATCTCCTTCGCAATCCTGGAGAAGTCGGTGAATGACAAGTAACTTCCGTTGTTCTAGGACTCCCATCATCACAAGTTCCACAGCTAGTCTTCACAGATCCCAACAAAAAAGGCTGACAATAAGGCTGATCAGGAATTTGAATGAAACTCCCACACAGTTTCATGGCAATATGAACTAGAACTAAAGGATTACACCAATGGTCTATAGAATAGCACAATCCCATGAGAAAGAATGGAGGAATTTTTTCTCTTGGGGGGCCAAAGTAAATGCAAAAGGAGGAAAAATAAAAAAGGATTTTACCCATAAACATTTAAACGAATTTTTACCGAAAATCTGATCGATTTTCATTAGATTTTAAACGCATTATTGTAATACTGGTGACAATTGGTGCGATAGAGACATAAATAGGTCCATCGATTAAAATGACCTGACAAGAAAGAATTGGGTATGGACCATTATGGACCTAACTATAACCCCACATGTTTACAGTTTACACCCCTATAAGATGGCAATGGACCTGGCCCAAAAGAATTGGTTAGGGAACAACCTGGACCTTACTCAAACTGACACATTTAAAACTGAAAGTGAATATATTGGCTAAATGTTTTCCTTTCTGAAAGACACACACGACAGTTCCCAAGACAGAAGTCAGAAATAATGAATGAATTTGGCCACTTAATCCTAGGTGACCACATTTTAGAAGTAACAGCAGAAAAATATTACCTGATGGAACCTATGTAATTAAAGGCAAATAAGCTTTGCAGTTCAATATGTGACGAACCAGTAATGACTTGAAGCGATCTCACAGTCCATGTGAACATGTGATCAGTAAATCTAAACTGATCCTTTTGGTGGGGCCTTTTGTGGATGGCCCATAGTAAGAAATCCTAGCTAAGAAATAATGGCCACCGTGCTGCTAGGAGCCTAGGACTATCAAACATTTTTTACCATCTGACTTAAAGCCACAACAACAGGTGCTCAACACATTTCTTTTCCTACCATGGTCCACAGTAAAACCCATCAGTTGGACAGCCAAGATTCACTAACAGTACAGCTGCACATAAGGCCCAGTCTGTCCAGTGCAGCATCCCAATCAATTTTGTCTCACATTAGCAGCAGAAGCATCAAGAAATCAGTTTTCCTATCCCTCCTTCAATTTTATTAGTGGGCGGATTGGAGAGCCAATTCCATTATGAAGCTTAAAGGTTATAAAACTGGTTGCTTTGGGGTGGGCCATAGGATAATGGCTCATAGACTGATTAGCAACTATTGAGAAGAAGGGGTGACCACCTCTGTTTCGCCATCACACAAATGGTGAATGAAATTATAATCAAATCTGTGCATTATTTGATATGGGTCCTTTCCCCTACCAGACTCCCATACAAATTTTGTGCGGGTTTTTCTTTCCCCGTCATTTAAGGAGGGATCCCTATGCTTCAATGGCAGGAATTAATAAACCTGCACTTGCCACAGGTGAAAAAAGTGTCATTGGATATTGACACCTAGGTTTGTGATAAATAGTTGCTTGCTTCTGTCCACTCTCTAGAATAGCGGGGCACATTTGAAAAATCACAGGGATCAATCAGCAAGGCCAAGTTCCCAACATCTATCTATGAATAAACATTTCACTTATATTTTAAGCACCTATCCAATAACAAATCCATGAAGAAAATAGACCAGCTCCACAATGGGATTTGGCCAAATCCTTTTAAGGGATTCAAACAAAATAGACCAACTCCACGACGGTGGTTGGCCAAATCATACAGAAGCACTCACAACCATAGAGAAACCGTAGCAATTCTTTATTGAAGAATGAAAGCTGCCTCTTCCAATGGGAGTGGTTAATTACTTTCCGAGTAGGACTCTAATTCCTAAATCTTCATAAATAATAAAAAAAGAAACTACATATCCTAGAAATTTGCTGAAATAATCAAACTAATTCAAAATTTAAAGACTTCTAATTATATAAAAACTCCTAATTAAGTGGATGGTTCCGATGGGCGTAAGGGCTGGGAGCCGCCCAATGTGCATGGTTGACCTACAGGGTCATGGGTTATGGGTCTGGCCTGCATCACTCTATGAGTCTTGATTCCTGCCTCGAATTCATTTGACCTTTGCTGCCACCGGTCACCAGTGTACTGAAGTTGGTCGCTGTGTGGAAGAATTTAGCAGGGGATTTGGAGGGTTTGGGTTGAAAGAGAAGAATTAAGTGCAGTTTTATGCAAGCCATGAATATAGTGTACTTTGACTTGTGCATGACAACTTCTAAGTGGCAACAACCACAATGATAAACCTTTCTATAACTTCATGAATTTTTCTGTAAGCAAATTAAAAAATCAGTAAAGAAAATACGCTACATGCCTACAATGCACTGGCAGTGATATTTCAACAAAATGCAACCAAGAAGAAGAAATATCGAGAATTCTAATTGCAGAGCTTACAGAAGAGACCACATTATGGTTTTTCATTTATGGTAGAAAGGCTTTATTCAATTGATCATATATAACTATTACCACACACAAAACATATGCAACATAAAAAAAAAAAAAAAAAAGAAGAAAAGATCAAACAATGAGCTTTTTTTAATAGAAGAATTGAAAGTATGGACAAGTGTTCAGACATTGCACAAAACCTTAAAAGGAAGAAATGAGTACACTCACTGGTGGATCAGCTATTCTTGCAGCAAGGGCTTCAATTTTCTCTGAGAAGTCATTCACCTTTGCTTTTGAAATTCTATAGAAACCAAACCAAGAAGACCCTTCATGAAAAACTCATTAACTCAACATTTCTTGCAGTTGCTTGAAAGTCTTGAAAGCCAAAAAGATTTAACTAGTAGTAGTAATAATAATAAGGTTGTTCGTGGCTACTTCCTTTAGGGAATAAGATAATTTCCCTTTACAAGTTGAAGTATCTAATATATATATGGGGATTGATAACATTGATGTATCTACTATATTACCTAATAAATTTTCATTATAAACCAATATAGCTTTCTTAAAGCTCTGCATTTGCTATCTTTGCACGCATTTTTGAATTTGGTCTTGCTAGTTGCCAACACCGATATTCACATGCAAGTTTTGAGAATTAAAATTTCTAAGGAAATTGGCAATCAAAATTCAAGCAATACAGGCTATTGATGCACAATTCAACACTTTCAACTAGCTTGAGACAGAGTTTTTTATGTTAATAAAAAAAAGCAGTAGCTGACTCCTCATGTATAAAATGTAGCATATGCATAAAGATAGATAAATACGAATCTTGGCACACTATCCATAATTAATTAGTCACCGACAAAAGCCCCTTTAGTGTGTGATATGGTTGATCAAAGAACATTTTAGCCAAACTGACAGAACTTTGACTGGTATTGTATAAACACTTTCTATTAGATTATTTGGTCCCAAGATTCATGCAGAAAGAAGCAGTGCCAATCCTCTTAGGTAAAAAGACAATGGAAGGTCCAACTACTTCAAAAATTTGTCTTGAATGGAATTTGTGAATGCAATTCAGCAAGTTACCTTTGACTGCCTCTCAGAATTCTTTAAAAAGGCGACATGAATAATCCATCAAGACCTGGAGATAATCACTGTCGAGGTAAAAGGTGCCACTTTACTTTCTTTCTCCAAGAAGTGTTCTTCCAAGGAAACATCATACTCTGAATCTATCAAAGGGAAAACGAACCTCATCCAGTTTACGTCCAGTACAATCTTCCTTCGAGAAGAAATTCTTATGGATATACACAATTTCATTAACAATATCATCCCAGCCCTCCAGTCAAGCACTGCCAACCCCCAAAGAGTGTTCTCTATTGGTCCTGCATTAACAATGCCACTAACTTATCTCGTAACTTTAATCTCCTTTTCTGATCCATCTCTGTCTAGAATGTTGCCTCTATCATTTCTTCCTGAAAAGGATTTTCTTGACAAACTCATCTTAACGGTAACAAAGCAAAGTTACCTATTGCTCCTCAAGAAATTGCTTCTCATCCTCAGAATATTCAATAGTGGAATAGTAGTTAAGTATGAGGTCATCCCTACTTCCACCCGCCACTCTTTTATCTTATGTTTTTAAACTCACTGTTTGGCATTCCTTCAGCTCCTATTTTAAGATTTCAAGCTTCTGTGGAAGCCAGAATCCCATACAGAAATTAACAAGAAGTCTATCCACGAGCACTAAATGAGGTCACTGAAACATTTTCTTTTAGCCATATTGGTTCAAATTGAAATATATGACATCATATTTGTGTCCAATAGAACTGGATGGCTATCAGAAGCCAATTGAAGCATAATGCGTTGCATAGTTTCAAAAAAGGAGCCGACTAATGAGAGACAATAAAGTTATTGATCTGGACCTCAGCGAATCACCTTGACCATAAGGTCCAGTGCAGCAGGTTCCATATAAAAGAAGATTCATAAGATAATGCAGTTGAACAAACTTATATAAAGCCCTCATATTTGTCATGATTCAACTGCCACCATTTCTATATGAGAAACCGATAGCATTTAAATCCCTCCAGTGCACCAGGGATACTGCCACCTAGTCCTGACTCCTGATGGAATTTAATTCAAACTATAGCTATAGTCACAGTTGAGGGTCATTTCATTCATCACCAAGTAATTGAACCACTTCTTTCACACGCCCAAATTCATAACATACGTAAACAAGAAGTCCTCAATGCTCCAACAATACAGTCTAAAGGGATCCATCATTCAATTAGCAGTAGGGCTATCACATACGGGTGAATAAAATTCCAGAAAAATAGCAGAGGTTTACTCAAATATGGGCTACGATGAGAACATATCATGTCCCAGATAAGATGTATTATTTGATTTTTAAACAGCCACAAGAGAGAGAGTAAAATAACATGCATGCATAGCTCTTCAGGGGTAATGAATTGAAAGAAAGGACAATAAAACAAATTAAAGACAAACCTCTGTGGAAATTCTGGTGTTGTCTCTCCTGCCAATTGTTCTAGCTGATCTCGTAAAGTAGCAACATACTGAATGGTTGAATTGTAATTTTAGATTCAACAATACAAAAAAAGCAAAAAAAAATCAGTAAACTAGCAATACTATACATATGTATTCTTCTAAAAGTACAACCAAATCCATCAATAAGGAACTTAGAAGACCCAATTTCTGGAACCAAAAAAGAATGCTACAAGGTAACAAAAATTTAAGGATGCTGAATTGGAAAATGAGTGCAAGACAGCAAAAAGCAGATGGCATGACAATGCAAATTGGGCTACCAGTTTCTGGTAGAAAGATGCTGAGCGTTAGCTGCCCCAGATGCAACACCAATTTGGTTTAGGTGCTTCCCCACCATCTGCATCCATCTAATCCCACCATGGCATAATGCAAGCATATTTATTTATGCCAAGTTCAATTTATAAGTAATAGTTAAAGAAGATTATAAGATGTTTAAGAACAGCCCTCTTCTTAAAAGATTTTTCTAATAATAAGAGGGTATCAAGAATGCACAATCTACAAAGGAACATATAGAATTTAGCCCCAAATGCTTCAATTTATAGACTATAGTTTGTTGGCTTGTACACAGTGGCTTAGTCTGTGTGCTTACATGGATGAGCTTTGCCTTATTTTGTTGCTGAGGAGCAGCAGCCAGCAACCTCCTTAAGTTCACTTCAGTCTTGCTGAATCCCATTTCAAAATCTAAGTGAAAAAAGGAAAAACACAATTACAATCAATTGGGCAACTCCATCAACCCAAATCACATATGGTCTGGTTATTATAGAGCATCATACCATCATAGCCTTACCCCGTTGAGCAGGGTAAGGATGAATGCTACTTATCTCAAAGTGTAAATCAAATATGATTCTGCATGTTCCTATCACCAACTATCAGTCTGATGCAACCTTCCTTAACCGAGGTTGGGAGTAGCACGTGCCAGAGAATGGCACATCACGGAGGGAAAATCAAAATAGTGAAATTGGTGAGGGGCCATTAACAAGGGACAATCCTTATGGTAGCCATATAAATGGATTGGGAAATTGAAAAGCATCTAAAAAAGGGACCATATTGTGATTGGAGGCCAACACAGAAGGACTGAATTCATTCATGTGCATCACTAACTAAATGATATTCAAATGGTGCAATCACAACTGATACAATCCCAAATTGCATAAGTGCTATTAAAAAGGCACCAATGTCATTGCACTTTGACAGTTGGTGCAGAAGTGGGCCTTAATTATATTAACAGAAGAAGAAGGGGAAAAAAGAATAAGATCATGGCTGCCCATCATCCCATCTTCTGTGCATCTAGAAGGGTGTTGAACTGTGTGTGCATGTGGAAAACATACTGATCAAACAAACCCTGCATATTGGGCAAGGCTTCAAATATAATGATTTATTTTTGTTGTGGGTGTGTGTTCTCTACTCTAATTCAATGTGGAGATCAGCGCAGATGGTGATTTAGGACATGATAGAAAGAAAATCAGTATTCCTCCATGCACCCAAAAACCCACAACCCAACAGATGATCCCACCCAACAATCAGTTTTGATTGTATTTCATAAAACAGATTATAAACAATGAGACCCCATTAAGGTGATCAGCCAAATAATGACCAGATGTGTTTATTAAACCAAAAAAAAAAAAAGAAGTAACCCAGATGTTGTAGAAGCTACCCATCAAATACATTTCCTTTCTCTTTGCTCAAGGAGTGCATTTAGCCTACCCCAGATCCATGAGATGAAAATGACCATGATCAAGAAATCCAATATGGAAGAGATAAAGATTATCAATTCCTATCTATCAAAAGCTCCCACTCTCTTATTCCCAATTCCCATCTAATGCCATCTCCAATTCCCAATTCCTATCTAACAAAATCTCGCATGCATTTTGCAGTACAATCAATCGAACCAGTAGTCTCCAAAAACGTACATAGATCAATACAATTCTCCAGAAACTACGAAGATATGATATCAAGAGAGAGAGGGGAGCAGTAATTACAAATAAACAGTATCGATGATTGAAGAGAAAGTGCTGTGTGTTGCAGACTTACAGAGAAACTTGGGCTTTTGTGGGTTCCTGGAGATCATCTCAGCCGTCGATCTTATGACTCCCGCTCTCATCTACATGCTGCAGCCAGTTTTTTTCTGGATTCGATTTTCCCGCGAATTTGTTACGAAGGCTTGGGGGAAGGGAAGAGAGAGTCCCCCAAACGAAGATAGGGAAAATTTTAAAAAAGGAACCTTAAGTTCCAACCTTGTTTCAAAAAAGGACAAAAGTTTTAAAAAGTTTCAAAATAGTCCCTGAGTTTTTCAATAAGTTCTCAATTAAGGACATCCATCCCTTATTTCCCGGCACATTTTTCTTAATTTTTTAAATACCTAAAATTACCCTTCATTGAAATAAAACTCTCATTCACTTCGACTATATTCTCCTCATTTCCTTCACCTCTCATCTTCACGGTGATCAAGGATAATCAGTGTTCCCAAAACGATCGGCTTGTTGAAACCATGTCATGGATTTAAATGAAGGGTGATTTGGGTATTTTTAAAATATTGTGGGAAAAATTCATAAGAAAATACCTTTAAATGAGAGTATGTCCTTAATTGAAAACTTATTGAAAAACTTAGAAACTAATTTGAAAAGCTTTGAAATTAGTGTAACTTTTTGAAATAAGGTAGAAAATTAAGACCTTATTTGAAATTTTTTCTATTGATAATTCATTGATGTGGTCGATCATCAGATTGCACACCAAGTTATGGCCCCATCCTGCATTGGGCTGGGCTTGGATATATAAATTGGGTCCGTTTAATATGTGTGTGGGGTTTGAATTAAGTGATAGAAAGCCCAAATAAGAAGTGCTTGATAATATGTCCAAGTTGGGGCTAGAAAGTCCGTACAACTTATAAAAGCCCGGTTTGGTTTGGCCCGTTGAATAAATGGGTGGGCTTGGGCCTAATATTCTCTGATTATGTTGGGCTTGGACTAAGCACCGGACGGTAAGTTTTAAGTCAGGTTGGGCCTGAAAAAGACTCAACATGAGCCGACCCAGCCCATGAGCACCCCTACTCGCACCTTTTCACGTAGAATGCCCTCCATAGAAGAAATGAGACTCCAAAATCTCTTTAGTGGGTAATGTACAAAATTCGATTAACTAAGCACGAAATAATTAAAGTAATTAACAATTCTTTGAGGATTTTATCAAAGAAATTATTTTAGATGCGGATTACACCAAAATAGAATTTTAGTTTTCCTTGCACGGAAGTGGTCTAATATAATGATTCATCTATTTTATGTTGTATATAACCATTTAAGTATATAATATAGCAGACAGTTCCCATTCTTCAAAGGACAAACATTTGAAAAGAAAGGGTCAAACACTGGATGTCCAATATCTTCCAAACCATGTGAGTCCACGGGAACTGTCTGCCCAAGATTAAAAATAAGACCCATCGGGTCAATGGTTTGAACATTGAATTGCAAAACCATATGACCCTTTTTTCACCTCTAATCAGCCCTTTTTTTTGAATCCCAACTCCAATGTCCTTATAATTGCCCCCAACTGTTGCCATCTAATCATTCTTCATTGATAAATATATAAGTAGATGAAGGTTTTTATAGTTATGGTATTTCAAATAACAGGAACAAGCCATAACATTATGTCAAAAAAAAAAAAAAAACTCTAACATTTCAAATTATTATCATAAATTATGATAAAAATATAGGCCCACGCCCATTTATTTTGTGTAATTGGACTCTTTAGAATTTTCGAGAGGTAGTATAGAAATTTAGTTTCACGGAACGTCTTTTTAATTTTGCCTTTACGTGGTTTTCACATAAAATCCATTATGATCCTTTCCAAAGAAAATGAATGCTTTTCCATAGATCTGAAAAAAAAAAAGGTTTATTTCTTTACTCTCCCTCACGGAAAAATGGACGTACCAAATATGAAAAGTTTTTTCATGACAGAAAAGCATTTATACTTTCCACCAAAAAAGAATGACACACAACCGTGCTAATGATGATGACTAAACTAGAAGAAACAAATATAAATATCTAAGGGCCTGTTTGTACATACCAGCTTTCAGCGGAAAAAGGGTGCCAACAGCACCCCGGTTTTTCCAGCGCCTCTTCCACCTTGTTTGGTGCAGCGAATAGAAGCGGGATTTTCCTACTATATTTATTGTGTTTTTCCGTTGGATCTAGATTCAATTTTCTTACCTACTATGTCGGGAAAGGAAAGCCGTGGAAGAAGAAACTTGGAAGAAGAAAGCTGTGGGGGTTTCCTCATTCTCGGCTCCACGCAAACAAACCCTAAAAGCGGATGTAAAATGATTACCCTTTTAATTAAAATTGAATGAAGAGGATTGGATAAGTAAATACCCATCCATTACCTAATAAATCAAACCACAAGAAAGTTAAAAAGATCTCATTTACTTCTAGTCCTTCTATCCTTCACCATAAAATCCCATGCATTCAATTCCAAACAAACAAAAGACCCTCCAGAAATTCTTTCTACAGCTCAATCTTCTAAATCTCATAGCAGGACCCACACATCCACTACCCCTCTAGACACCTCATGCAAAAATCCCCTCTAATCAAAAGTGGACCATGATCAATTTGCAAAAATCCCCTCTAATCAAAAGTGGACCATGATCAATTTGGCAACCCAACAACAAACATATACAAGGAAACAATAAGTTTAAACGGCTTAGATACAATTTAGGTGGGGTCCACTAATGGATATAGCTAACAATGTTCTCACACCTATCTCCCAATACTAAGTCCAAATAAATATAGCGTACAGAAGCGGTCTTGTTTTCTCTTCACCATTCAAAGCTGAAAGACGCATCATTCATTCATTCATTCATCGTAAAACGTCACCGCCAAGAAAACCCAATCGGCATCTCTTCATCCAAAGCGAAATCGAAATCGAAATCCAAATCGATTTGATTCGATCAAAGCTCCAAACTTTCAAGAACAAGAAGAAGAAGAAGATCTGAAAACCTAGCTGGCTCTGCAATGGCGTACGTAGATCACGCCTTCTCAATCACAGACGAAGATATAATGATGGAGCCTTCATACGTCGTCCACAACCGACCTCCCATCAAAGAGATCGCTCTCGCAATCTCTCTCCTCGTCTTCGGAACCCTAGGCATCGTCTTCGGCATCTTCATGGCATACAACAGAGTCGGAGGCGATAGAGCTCACGGTACCATAAAAAAAACCCTAGCTAGGGTTTCGATTCTCGTTCAAGATCTCTCTCTCTCTCTCTCTCTCTCTCTCTGAAATGTTTCTGTTTGTTGGATTTCAAACAGGTCTGTTCTTCGCGATATTGGGATCGGTGCTCTTCATTCCAGGGTTCTATTACACGCGGATTGCGTATTACGCTTACAAGGGCTACAAAGGTTTCTCTTTCTCAAACATACCACCTGTTTAGGGCTTTTGTTTCGGATGCGATTTCGGTGGATGTATCGCTAAAATCATTGTACAGATCTTCTTCTTCTTCTTCTTGTCGTTCTTGTCCTTCTAATAATGTGTTTGGATAGGTTCTTTTATACGTTTAGATATCTATACATGAAGACTTGGGTTTCTCCTATGTGTCAAGAATATAGTTTATGTTGTGGAAATACGGGGTAGTTTTGGCTGTTGAGTAGAATTACTTATGAATTGTGTGGATTGGAGATATAAATTTGTTAATTGGAAGAAGTTATATGAGTTGTTGCAGCTTCTGTGAATTTTGCTTGGATCTGTGAGAAGGTGGGTGTTCATAATTTTGAAATCAAGAGGCCGTTGGATATAATTATTTTACATCTAGATTTGTGGTGTTTTTTTTTATATGATATGATGGTTTGTTGATTTGATGTGCATCTAGGGATGCATATGGAAATATGATATTGTATCAGATAGGTAGCTGTTATTCACTTTTCTCCTCCATATTAAAATCTGTGATTGATTTTAATAATGGTTTGGAAAGGAGTAAACATAAGACGTTTGCATTTGATGTGGGCTCTGATTTGTGCTTTCTTTCTAAAGCACAGTAGAACAGATATTTCTGTACTGTATTTGCAATAGTGACATTTTGTGAATGTGGTTGATGTTTTTATTGTTCTGTCAGATATAAGGAGCTCTTTTGCAGCTACTTCTTGTATCCCTACACCACAACAAAGTAGAGTTATATGTTAGCACATTCCTTGCTTGAGTTTATCTTTCCAGCTATCTCTGTAAATTGTAAGTGTTGTTTTGAGGGGGATTGGTAATGGTAAACTGTCGTGGGAACTAAGAAGACAAGATAAGAACTATGTTGGTATGTGAGACATACCACAAATTGAAAAGGTAAAGAAGGAAAAACAAAAGGAAGTGGTCTTCTTATATGTTAGCACATTCCTTGCTTGAGTCTTCATACAGTGCCAATTTCCATTGGTAACATTGTCCTGTCTGCATGAGGAAGTGGTCTTCTAATGTGAAGGAGTTCAGTTTTTATTTTTTTTTTTATATTTTTTTTTTATTTTAACAATTAACAAAGATTGTTCTTTCAAATGGACATGCCATTTAACATCTTCTACCTAAGCATGGAAATTATGTGGAAATTGAAAAAGAAACATTCTTTTCAGCTTAAGCGTATTGGAATTTGTTCTTGGATCCAAAGAATATAAAATATTAGCGTTGCGATCTATGATGCCTAGATGTTGCATGGGTACTCTAGGGACACTTCATTCATGGACACGGCAATGACATGGATTTTACACATAAAAAGTAAAGTATCGGATACGATACGACATGATAAGTTGCCCATTTTGAAGTATCCATGCATCATAGGTTGCGATAGTACTTAAATTTCACCAACATTGAGTTGAATAGCCCAAACCAAATTGCACAATTCCTATATTGAAGTTTTAAAAAATGTAAAAAAAAAAAAAAAAAAAAAAAAAAAAAACCTAAAAGGAAGTAGGGCATAAAGATAAAAAAGGTTTCATGTATAATCCTTTTGTATTGTAAAGCTTTTGTCTAATACAAGTTAGCATTCAAAAAATAAAAAAAGATAAAAATGTTTAATAAGTAGGAAATTTGAAGAGTGAAGACCATAAATGTTTTACTGTTAACATTATGGATTCATGTACTTTCAAGCAACACTAACTTAACTACTTGTTCTTTTGGAATTAGTGTATTCAGATTACTGGGACCGAGCTTTCCTATACTACTTGGCTAATCAATGTTGACAACTCCAGATCATAGATTTTTTTTTGAATTCAGGAAGAGTTACAAGGGGATCCTTTTTTTTTATAATTTTATTTTATTTTTCCTTCCAATTTGAGAATACTTGGGCTAAATGTAAGGAGCAACTCTGCCAAATACTCACATTGACATATGGTGGATTGAGATTTTGTTACAAGGATGGATTGTTTCTAGGTTCAATCGACCACTTTTATTTTATTTATTTTTGAGATGGCAACTAGCAGAGATGTAGATGGGTCTGGTCACTGTTGGACTAGAGCTGATTTGTATTGTGTGCACAAGGACTCAAACCATGTGTCATCGACCTTTGTTTACTGCCAAGTTCTTTGGAAATGAGGTGATTTGGGGATTGGATTCATTATCAAGATACGTCTCTTCGTTCATTCACCAAGTATCATGGAGCTTCAATGTCTTCTTGGGTGTGTGAACTGTGAAGTGCTCGTGTCATTGACCAGCCCAAACAGCATTAAGCTGTATTCATTAATCTTTTGAGTCTTGAATATGTGCACAGGCCTAAGTGTGTGGCCTTCTTGTTGACAACAATATATCTAACTTGTGCTTTGTGGTCGTCAATCATAGCATGTATGTCTGTTGTGTGATTTTCCTACCATCTGATTCCTTGTGGATTGGTTTTTGCACCTAGTGTAACTTCTGTGTTACAAGGCGTCCCTCTTCTATTTGTGGGAATGCTTTCACAATGTTGAACGAAGCTTTAGTTTTCAGCAGTTGCTCATCAAGCTGGACGTCTCGGAAGTTTTTCCTGAAGTCTTCAATAGAGGATGGCCTGACTATGGTATTTATATTCCCAACTCATGACCTTAATCTCAAAAGTGGAGGATGCTATGGAGGTATGGAGTTACAACTTCTTAGCCTTCTGGAAGTCTTTATAAAGGCATCTTTGCAAGAAAGGTGTTCATGGCAAATAATCTATGTCGGATAGGCATTTTGACTGAAAGCATCTCTTGTCTTTTTTATGCGGGAAAAACAGAAAAAATAGGCTGCCTAGTTCTACATTGTGACATGGTCTTCTATCTTTGAAGTCATTAAAGAGTTGTGGCCTACAGTGGTGTATTATGGGGGTCCTTATGAGGAATGATAAAGGCTTGGAAGGAAACACCCTTTAACTTAAACAAGCGTGATCTTTTACTTTGGAGGATCATTCCTTTTTCTCTTTTTTGGTCTGTGTGGAGAGAAAGAAATGATATGATTTTCAATGGAACATACACATCTCTAGTTATGAGGAGGATAGCGAACTGGGGTGTAGTTGTGTAGTTAGGAAAGAGGTCAAGGATTTGAATTTGAGTATAGATAACATCCCCAATATTGTATGTTATATTGCCCCTTGCAAGTGAAGAGGTCAGAACGTTGGTCACCTTTGTCTAATGAAATTCTGGAGTCTACCGTCCATGGACTGGCTAAAAGGATAAGCCAGGTTTAGTAGGCAAAGGAGTCATTTCCTGAAACAACAAAGGAGAAATCTTATTTATGTTTTCAGGCATGTGAACATCAAATGTCAAATGAAGTGGAGGTTTGACTGTTTTGGAGGCTTTTAGAATTTTTCTTATCATCATTTTTGGAAGCCTAATTGTGGATGGTGATTCATCTAACCTGTTGTTACCTCTCACTGAGATCATATTTTTGTTGTCATCATTTCAAATTAGCTCTAGACATTCAGGGCGGTGAGCTATTGGTAAGGTGGATTCTTTAGCCAGCCAGGAGTTACAATGTCTTTCCTTTGTTTGCTTCTATTTTACATTTTTTGATGGTCAAGTATAATGTTCTGGTACCTGGGACCTCTTTTGCTTGGTTTTCTTATGTTCTTAGATTGTGCCCTTCCTTTTATTAAAAAAAAAACAATCATTATTGTTACAGATAAAAAAGTGCTTGCTAATGAAGTAAAGAAAGTGATGGCTAGCTATGTTGCCTAGATATGGACATGAGTATGGACACGGGGAATGGGGATTTGACATGCCAGCTTTAAAAATCTAGGACATGGATACGGGTGCAACATCACTTAAGATACATTTCGGAAATTTTTATTAACATTAAATTTGGCCAGGGGCCATTAATTAGCAGGGCATTTATTTTATACAGGTTAAAATGTTAATACATGGGCTCATTGTGGATCCACAAATCTCAACTTAGATAGGCCCATTTATAATTTATAAGGAGGGTATGAGGTCTTGAAATAAAAAAAAGGAGGCAAAATATAAAAATGGAGATACTCTTTTAAGTGTTGTCAAATGTCAATTGTCTAAAGTGGGGTGGTTTTCAGTTATGTGGTATTTAAAAAAAACAAAAGGGGGCTCAATGTTAAAAAAAAAAAAAAAAAACGAAATGTCCTTTTAAAAGGGACATTTGCCCCTTTCTTTATCAACAACAAAACTCGACAAACAACATCGCTGGAGAGAAGAAGAAAAAAAGAAAAAAAAAAAAAAAACATAGAGTAGAAGTTGAGGAACAAGGAGTACCTGACAGCAACAACAGTTGAGCGCATCTAACAACAGTACTAGCAATTGAGCAGCAGCCTTGGTCGAGCAGCAGCAGGGTAGCCTCCTCCTCCTCCCCTTTTCTTTCTCTTGGCCATGCGAAAGGGGGAAAGGGTTTAAACAAAATCACATGAATCAATTAGAAGATTTCAGATGAAAATCGTCGTTTCTCCAATTTTGGATGAATTTGTCCGAGATCGTTTTTCTTCCCATAAAATATGAAAAATCCATATCCACTTTGTATTCCAACCATATCTTGTCGTATCCCATACCCAAATCCATATCATCTTGTGTCGGTACGGGTACCATAGGTGAAGTGAAATGCCGTATGCAGGTATCATAGATGGCTAGTATTATTACTCATTTCAAGGTGCATTTCTACAAGGTGTACAAATGTTGGATGGTAGAACTAATTTTGGATTAGCTAGTGAGTGTATTGGTTTGAGGTAATACATAATGAGTGTATTGGTTTGAGGTAATACACTAGAATTTAAGATGGGGAAAGGGACAAAGGAGACGATGAAAAGGCTATCTATTTCCAATCACAAACAATAGATTGTATAGAGAAACCATGAAATCAGGCAAAGGAGAAACCCAAACGATTATGTTGAATTAGACCACCTTCCAAATATGATACCTAGATACCAAGGATGAAAATAGCGGTAGCGGCGGGCGTAGCGGCCTGCTGCCAAAACGCTACGTAGCGGGCGATACGTAGTGTAGTGGCAATATATAGCGGCGTAGCGGTGCGATTTGAAAAAATCGTCAAAAAAATATGAAAAAATTCTAGAAAATCTAGAATATTGGAAAATGAGAGAAAATGTATTTTTTTTTTTGCACAAGTAACTAAGGTAAGGGGGCGTAGCGGTCCCCTCACTGTATAAGGTCCTGTATCGCTGTATAAATAGAAAATAATAGTAATGATCATTTTTTCACATGTTTACATGTTGCTTAGTTATGCTAACTTAGAAACTAATGATAAGCTTATAAAAGAAAAAACTATGTCATGAAGTCAAGACTTAAGAGTGCCCAGAGAAAAAAATACATCTACCAAAGGGGGTGTCTAATAGGATGTACTTAGAGAAGAATCATTGATAAGAACTCTTTGTATTGACTGTAATTCGGCAAGATCATGTGCCTTTTGGTGTTCTTTTAAACATAAAAGAGTAGAAGAGTTGTGTAGAAATGTTATTTAGAGAAAAGAAGAAAAAAAAAAGTCTTATTATGCATTTTAAAAAAATTTGGAAAGTCGGATTTTTTCTCACCCCGTAGCGGCCCCGTGGCGGCCGTGGCAGCCCGTAGCTGCCGCTACGGGTGTGACGGCCGATAAATCGGCCGTAGCGTAGCGGTGGCGGCCGATATAGCGGCTGCTACGCTACGTAGCGGCCGCTATTTTCATTCATGCTAGATACTTCAAAATAGCTAATGTATCGTGTTGTATTGTATCCGATACTTCACTTTTTATGTGTATTCTCCATGTCCCTGCCATATCCATGGCGTGTCCATGCCGTATTTGGGCATCCTAGCCGTAAATCAATTATCTTGTTAGATTTTAAGATGCCTTTCTAGTCTTAGACTTCCCATCTATTTTATAGGGGAGTTGCTACCACAGGGACAGAGTTTCTTTACCCACCCTGACATAAGGAGCTTCCTCCCTAGTTGTTTGGAGGAAGAAAAGTTCTCGTGCCAGTCAGAAGAAGTTTCAATTCAAAGAGGCAGGCCAGTTTAATCAGCAAGGGGAGTCTTCTATCCATCCAAAGGATTTGGTTTCTCTATGGCTGCCCCACACACCAAAAAAAAAATAAAAATAAACCATTCATTGTGGCCAAGCTGTAGGTACGTTGGTGGGTAAATGCAAGGGAGGTTGGGGAGGATTGGTGGAGTTTGTGAATAATAGGGAAGACTTTGAAGATATTAAATCCAGGAAGAAAGGAACAAGGGAGTTCCATCAATTATGACAGGCACAGGGATGGCTACATGTAGAGCTCGGGGGGGGTGGGGGGGGGGGGGGGTGGGGGTGGTTTGGTTTGGTTTGGTTTCATGTTGGTTAATGAAGCTGTTGCCCTGGAATGTGGGGCTTGGGGGTGTTAGTCGTTGAATGGTGCTTTAGGAGGTCCTTCGGAGTGATAAAGTTCAGCTTGCTTTTTTTCAGGAGACAAAATTGATCTCCATGCTGAACTTCTATTCAGGAGACAAAATTGATCTCCATGTCTGAAAGGGTGGCGAAAGAGCTATGGGGCCTCCGTTCTATCAAGTGGTTGGGTGTGGATATAGCAGGGTCTATGGGTGGATTTTTGCTTGTGGGGGATGAGGGTTCTGTTTTAGTTATCGATAGTTGGATTGGAATGTTCTCAGTTTCAGCAGTAGTGGAGGATGTTAATCCTAAGCGAAGATGGATGATTTCCTCATTCTATGGTCTTGTGAACAACCATCAGAGGAGTGATTTTTGTGGGGGAATACTACCTTGAGCGGATGGAATGGGCTTGGTGTATAGGTGTGGTGACTGGTGACTGGAATGTGATCGAATTTCCGAGCAGAAAAATTGGAGGGGTCAGCAGAGATGAGAATCTTCTCTGATTGGATAAATTTGCACTCTCTTGTCGACTCGTAAATGTTGTGTGGGATATTAACATCGTCCAATCATGAAAACCTTAGACAGATTTTTGGTATCCGATGACTGGCATTGATACTAGATGTGAGAGATGGGGTCCCACTCCTTTTTGGTTTGAGTTGATGTGGTTGGAAGAAAAACAATTTCTTCCCTATATTCTTGATGGTTGAGTGAGTTGAAGATAAGAGGGTTGGGTGGGTTTCAAGTTGGCAATGAAACTCAAAAAGCTAAAACTGAAAATTAAAGAATGGGCTAATGATCAATTTGGGGACGTGGGGAAGATGAAGGCTGTTCTCTTATATTCATAGTTTGGGTAGTAAAGAAGCATTGAGGTAGCTTTCTGAGGAGGATTTCTCTAAAAGATTGTCCTTGAAGGAAGATTTCCTTCTCTAAGAGAAGATGAGATAAAGTGGAAAATACTTTTTCTTGATTGCTTTCATTTTATGATAGTTTTTTTTTTTTTTTTTTTGGTATATATTTTTTTTATAGCATTATGTTTCAGTCTGTCTCTTATAATCTCTCTTTAATATTCACTTGTTTACTGATCAAGGGGAAAAAATGGAGCTGAATGCTTGGCAAAAAGAATAAATGAGACCTGAAAATACTTATTGTTGAGATGTAGGACGTGTGGAGTTGTAAGAAATGATATAACTAGGAGAATTAACACATAAGAGAATAGGGGTACCTCCATAAGAAATATTTATGAAATGTTGTTTGAAATAATTCGGGCACATACACAGATCTGGTAACACTGGGGGGTGTATTGAAGGGTTACAAGTTCAAAAATAGCAAAATGGTGAAGACTTGTGCAGAAAATGAATGAAGAAGTGGGAAATTTACATGATGGCTTGTGGAGTTACGAAAAAAATGGTTGTCATCAGGGTGAAGTAAAAGATAGAATTCAAAAGCTGGCCCAAGGTAGATGGGATAAGGCTTCACTGCTGATGATTTGTTTGGGCCCTGGTTGGATTGAAAAACCTTCCTGTTCATGTGTTTACTATCAAAAGTCTAGATTCCCAGTCTAATTTAAATTTCCTTTATATTTTTAGTGCCTTCATGGTTGGAAGACGAATTAGAAAGCAATATTGTTAGGCTCCATTTAGTAGGGGAATTTGGTGCCGGGAATGGAATGTATAGCCTAACCGGCGATAAATTGTGGAGTCTTGAGTGGGAAGATAACATGCCTTTAAAGATGGGGTATGAAAAACCTAACCCCTACACTTCCAAACCAAGGCCTTCTATCAGCATCTTTTCTTTTTGAGGAAAACACAGTGGTCTGTAATGAGAATGCACTGGGATTTTGGTGTTGGACCAACTCAGTTAAATTCCTACAAAAAGCTGGGCACCACTTGACCCCCCATTTGCTCCAAGCAATCTGCAACTGAAGCATCTTCCCTGGATGCACACTAACTAAACTTGGAACTGCTTGGCAAGAGGCATATATTTAGCACCATTTCCGAAGTTTGTCCAATATGCGAGTCTCCCTGTACTTTTCTTTGCCTGCCTTTCTAACAGCTTGTTAGGAAGCCTCAGAGAATGATGCATACCTAGTCTAGTTGTTCCCCCTTTCCCACGACCCACCCACCATAACACCTGGAAAATGTCATCTTTGCCGGTTTTCCCAACGACGTTTCTTCTATTTTGGTGCGACTTTTTTCTGATATTACAATGAAAATTTTGGCATTTTCATGTTTGCTGGAATTCTTGACACATGAATCCAGCTTTCCTTGGCAGTTTGCTGTACTTTGTTGGTTCACCACCACATGAATTCCAGTATTTGATTTGGATTTGTGTTCTGTCCCTCAAAATTTTCACACTTCCTTTCAAGTTGAATGATGAGTGTTCTGTTAAAATACTTTGAAACCTGGTTTAAATCTATTCCTGTGCATCTGATTTAGTGTGTATGGATGCAGGTTCGTCCCACATGCATATGCTCTCTCTCTCTACTGCTTGTTCCAATGGAAACCTTTAGTTGCATTTGTTCCAATGGAAACCTTTAGTTGCATTTGGTATTATGAGAAAATCCAATGTGCCCATAAAATTCTAGTTCTTTTAGAATTCCAGATTCCAACTAAGGCATATGATTTGACTAATCTTATTTCCTCCTTTTCCTAATATCAATTTCATGTACTACAACCATAAAACCAATTACTAGAAATTCTCTGAGTCCCATAAAAATTTACGAGCTCGGAACTTTACAGACTCTGATTTCTGAGGAAGGCACTTTAGGTGGCCGTTTATGTGACAGTTTGTCTCATGCTAAAGCTTCATGTGGATTGCTTTATGCTTCTTAGGCTTTATGGGTTATTATTAGCATGGAAAGTGGGACAAAAACTACTATGGGTTTTTCTGAGTGGCTTGTCTTCTGCACCAAGTCAACCTCTTAATAAAGAGCCACCAAGATTAGGACGTGCTATGTTTTTAGTACTTCTAAAACCGCCCTCCAATTGGATGGTTGATAGTAGATTGGCCTCCATCTGCACTCACATGACATCGAAGCCTCCCTTTCTTCGAAATCCACCACCAGTCTGACGACCATATGAGTGAGCCTTAGTCAGCTGGTTTTCTAATGTTTTGCAAGTTGGAACTTTCCTCTCTAGGTCAAGTTTGATTCCAAATGATTTTGCCCTTTTCCTTTTCCTCAAACCTATTAGGGGACAATGCTTGTGCAAAGCCGTGGAATTTTCCTTATGCTTCTGGATCCCCTCTAGTGCGGAAACCAAAGGGAAAAAAAAAGGTGCATCTCTTGTTTTCGTTTCTGTACCAAATGACATCGAGGAAGGCGCCAGATTTCTCCTCTTCTTTCTGCGAAGATTCTTGCTGCATTATTGTCAATCCCCTGATTGTTTTATGTGTTTTTTTGAGAAGGTATTGGCAAGTGGTACATCGTGTATTCACAATGGATCGTGTATTCCGTGTAAGGTCTGATTTTCTCAATCCACAAAGTGTTGCTTTAATAGGAAATGATCTTGACCTTGCAGATGACAATGACAATGATGTGAAAAGAGTGTGGTTCAATAACCGTGTGGCGTCTGATTTTGTCAATCCGCGAAGTGTTACTTAAATAGGAAATGATCTTCACCTTGCAGATGACAATGATGTGAAAAGAGTTTGGTTCAATAAAAAAAGGCAAAAAAACCTATTCAATAAAGGGAAAGAGGGGCCACAAGGGTCATGAAACCCGTCGGTTTGGAGGAAAACTCTCCCACGAGCATTATCATAGTTCTTGATTTATCAGCCTTAAATTTTGAAGACATGTAAATCATATATTTTAATCTGATATTGAATCTAATTGATGTTGGTGGTAAAAGTAAAATTTGGCCTCCTGCCAGAACATGGGATGGAAAGGTGGGCCTAATTGGGCACCATAGAGATGGACTGCACGGAGGAGAATATTTTCCAAGTTTGAATTGAGCCTCGTTACAAACAAAGTATCCAGCGGTCATATCTGATTGTCGTCATAGTTTGAATAACTATAGATGGTTTTCTCCAAACTCCTTTTCTCCTCCCTCTGCCTCTCACCACCATCCAAATGAGAGAGTAGGGACGAAAATCGAAAACAAGAGGCGCATGTTTGTTTACATTGAATTCGTAGGAATTCATAGTCAAATGAGATGTGACCTCAACTTTCTTTAGACATGAATTACTAGTTATGGCTGGTTATTCATTTCTCGTTTTCATTAAAAGACAAATTATTTGATCCTCAATTATTAATATTCACATCTGATCTCCATTTATCTTTTTAATGACTTTAAAAGACACGAGTTCCTCGGTATTCCTTTGCTTTATATAAGCGAGCCCAAGATGATATTTGAGGCAGAGTAGCAAATCCATGGTGAAGCAACTTCCTCTCTACAAAATCGACAAGGTTCAATCCCTAGCAACATGCTAATGGTAGACGTCTTAAGATATTTATTTATTTTGATGATGATGGGTCAGGCCCAAACCATGATGACGGGTCAAGTCCAAGAGATTCAGTTCGACATGTCGGGTCAGGTCTGAGTGACCCGAGTCTGTGTTGAGCCCAGGTCTAGATCCACTCGTCATGGGTCGAATCCGGGTCCGAATTCACGAAGTACGAAGTCAGCGCATCGTTTCCTTCTACCAGCTTTTACCAAGTCTTGCGGAGGAGATCCTATCTGCCTCGTCAGTTGAGGGCGGTTCGGAGAGTCCGCAAAAAGAAAGCGTCCGCTGCTGAAGAGTCGTCCCCATCTGTTAGGGGACGACTATAAAATACAGAGCCCCTCCAGCACCGAGGGGCAAGCAAGCTATTGCAATCAACCTTTATCATCATCTTTCTGTATTCTCTGTAATCACCACACATTTGAGAAGTAAAACCATTATTTTAAAGTGGACGTAGGTCACACTGACCGAACCACTATAAACCCCCTCTCTCTTTCACTCTCTCTCCAATTTTCACATTAATTTTCTTACACTTGACCGGTGGTGCCCGAATACACTTTTCGGCATCATCAGATGATATGAGTATTCCTGAAGTCTTTGATCCAACAGGACTAATCCTTCGCATAGAGCACTCAAAACCACACAAATGCACATCAAATGCGTGGCTTGACCTACGCCTTTCGCCGTGCCACCGACTCTCAGGTGGGTCAGGGCCTTAGGTAAGAGTGGCGGAAAAAAAAAAGAAAAAGAAAAGAAAAAACATGAAAGGGAGGTTTCTAACGTGCGCCTCGGGTGCAAAAACACGTGAACGGAGGCCATTTCCATTGCTGGAAGTGGAAGATTTGATTAGATTAGATTAGATCCCTCACCAACCGAGTATTATAGCATATATGCCTTGGGAGCGCGCTGCTCGCTCACTCAGTGCAACTTGAAAGCATCCTCTTCTTTTAACTTTATTTAAGAGCTGAAGTTAGAATGGATAAAAGATAAAATCAGTCAGCCTGGGGCCTGGGGCCTGGGCCTAAAGTTTGATCACATTGTCTTACATATATACTTTGGGCCAGGATGAGCCTTCAAGCATATACTGACCTAATACTAGCCAAGTTAGGTTGGTAACAGACCATGGACCCAAAAATAGGGCTTAAATCTAGTACCATGTATCCTGGCCGAGTTAAGCTCACTCAATCCATGAACACCCCTCTTTACAAAAGCTTAGTTTTTTTATTCTTTTGCTTGAAAAGGGGTTGAATCAAGTCAAGCTGGGTTAGAGTGAATGATAGGATAGAGTCCTAACAGGGGTGAAAATAGAAGGGAGACCTGACATTCGCCCATAATTGTCGAAGTTTAAAATTTTCTTGCAAAACTGTTCGTGCAATATTCTAACATCATGCAATATTGCAGTGCACTTATCTTTCACGACGGTTTGAAAGAGAGTATTTATTAGTCCACCATGGACCCAAACCTGAGCTCGAATTCAAATAACTGACCACAAGAGAGGATTTATCTTTGTGGAAGAAAACAGTTGGGTAAGAGAGATAATTAGAGATAATTGACATTCCTATTTTCACTCTCACCAGCTAATGCCAGTCATCTTTATGCACAAGACGGCTCCCACTCTTCAATCCCAATTTTTCTTTTAATGAAAAACCTTCAATTGGTCCCCACTTTTCAAATATATTTGCATGTATCACCCTGGTTTTCTCGGATTTAGAAAATAGGCCTTCAGATGCACATACAAAAAAAAAAAAACACAACATCAGGGAGGTATATGCAAAAAAACGCATTCCTATAAAGGAAGGAGAAGTCACAGATAAGAGTCATCTCGCGCTCACTCTCAACTTCTCTCTCTCTCTCTCTCTCGTTTATTTCAAGGGACTCGAAAAATCCGGCAATGCAGACCCTCGCCGACGACGAAATCTGCTCGGAACCCGGCCAAGATTCGGCCTCTTCCGCCGTAGAGGACTGGAGGAAAGAAGCGATGAGCGGTGGATCCCTTCCACACGTCGACCTCCACACCGGATCCAACGGCTGGGCCTCTCCGCCCGGCGACCTCTTCCACCTCCGCGGCAAGAACTACCTCTCCCGGAAGGAGCGATCCCCCGCTGGAGACTACCTCCTCCGCCCTGCCGGCGTCGACTGGCTCCGCTCCTCCGGCAAGCTGGACCACCTCCTCTCCCGAGCCGACAACCGCATCGCCACCGCCCTCCGCCGCGCCCAATCCGCCGGGCGATTCCTGAAAACCTTCATCCTCGCCGTGAACCTCCAGGTCCCCGGCCGCGACCACCACAGCGCCGTGTTCTACTTCGCGACGGACGATCCGATCCCTCCCGACTCGCTCCTCTACCGGTTCATCCACTCGGACGACTCGTTCCGGAACTCGCGATTCAAGATCGTGAACCGGATTGTCAAGGGGCCGTGGATCGTCCGCGCCGCCGTTGGGAACCACGCCGCCTGCCTGCTCGGAAAGGCGCTCACCTGCAGCTACCATCGCGGCGAGAACTATCTCGAGATCGATGTCGATATCGGGAGCTCGGCCCTCGCGAAGGCGATTTTGCATGTGGCGATGGCGCGCGTAACGTCCGTTACGATCGATATGGGGTTTGTTGTGGAGGCCGTTACGGAGGAGGAGCTGCCGGAGAGGCTTATGGGAGCTGTTAGGGTTGCGCAGATGGAGATGGAGTCCGCTACGTTTGTGGATGTAACGGAGACGGAATCGGTTTCGGTGGCGGAGGGCTGGAAAGGTTTAGGGTTTCATCGAGGGTTTTCGAAGGTGAATCATCATAACGGAGGCGTAACGGTTTCGGGCACCGGGAGCGAAACGGAAGGTCGGTGAATTAACTCTTTTTCCCGTTATGCCCCCTATTTTTTGTCTTTATTACTGTTATGTCCCTTTTCTAATATTATATAGTTGTAGTCTTGTAGATGACACAATCTTGAATTGAATAGATATATCCCCTCTTTACTGAAAATGAATGTTTGATTTTACAAGGGAGATGGGTAAAATTGAAATGTATGTATTTGGAAGAAAATGTAGAGTTTAAACACGGGATAAAAATTTGAATAGTATGCATTATCTAATGGATGTGATCTTTTAGAATGTAATTTGTTTGTGATGGGGTCTACTACCATTTGGATGGTTTGGAATTTGGATAAACATCTATATGATGCATGTGTATGATTCACTTAGATGGTGAGGGTGTTGAAAGATTTTTCTTTTTTCTTGGGCCTGCATTGGAAATGCATAGGAATTTATTACATTTTTTTTTTTTTTTTTTTTTTTTTTTGTTTTGTTTTGTTTTGTTTTGTTTTGTTGCTAGATTGGCAATGAGTGATATTATCAACCAGAAGAGCTAGGGATGGGCATATGTGTTTTAGTGAGGTGCCCCACACCACTCAACTACTAGAGTGTGTTGGTAATTACATAGATTTCATTCCGGATAAGTTTCCAAAAATGAGCATTTGCTTTTAAGAAAATAAAATCATAAGAAGACGGAGAAATGAATTTTATAATACATGGGAAACTAAAGGTTCTATTTACATGTTTGGGTTGTGGCAAAAATTTTATGCGGGGTGTCAACCTACCTAAGTTAATCATCCTCTTTTACCTGGGCTAGGGACCGGTAGTAAAAGCTGACAGAGTAAAAGTTGTATTTACGTCTCCACCTTGTCTACTTCAATCGTCACCTCTTTAATAATCCCTTAGTTAGTTCATTTCATCATGATTTCTATATATTCAATTCCTATGTATTTTAATGCAAACAAATGAGCCCTTAAGAAATAAAATGCTGCCCACTTATTGGGAGGCTTTTAACCTACATGGAATAAAAATTTAAAATTGAAGCCAATTTAAAAGGGCTTGTTGTTTTTGTAAATGAATTCCTAGGAATTCTAAGACTTTATGTTTCTGTAAGTGGTTAAATATGAAGAATTGAAGGTAAATATCGAAAATAACAATCAAATAACCGCCCCTTTGATTGAAATTGGAATCAAGGGAAGATGGGAATGAATACCCCCGTCATCACCCTAATTATTCAATTCTTAGGATAGTCAAGGACCTGATCGCTATGTTCATTCAATCTTTCACCCATCATCTTTTCTAATAATCCTTAGAGTGGAGCTCATTTGACTATGAATTCCGTTGTGTTCAATTTATATGTATTTTATGCAAATAAACAGGCCCAATTAGTTTTACATGGAATAAAAAGAGATTGAAAAAAGAAACGAGAAAGGAAAACTATGGCCACCTGAGAGTTAACGAGCTAGATAAGATAATCATAAATTACATATCGATGGCAACTTTAATTCCATCTATTGAAGGTCACCTCTGTAAGTTGTTCTCTTCCAGACAGCCTTATTCAAAAGCACTTCCATATGTTGAGCAGGGGCATTTCCATCTTCTATATGAGTGTTCTAATCATCACATTGGCTAATAATTTTTTGTCATTAGATCACCCTTTTGGCTTCTGCTTATGTGTGAGGGCATGTGTATTTTTTTTTAAATGTCAGGCTTTCTGAAAAAAGAGCTGTATAATTGATGTATCATTTGTACATGTGTACAATTAATGTACACGGTGTTAATATAAAAATTTTAAGTATGAATCTGCATCTTTGGGATGTCCATAAGTGTATAATGTGCCTTGTGATATTCGAATTTAATTATGATATTTAACCACCGATTAAAGCAAATGCAAAATTACCAGTTAAACCTAGTTGTTCTAGTCAGTTTTTTTGGAGCCCAATCTTGAGATTATCACCATCATTACAGATATTTGTTTTTTATTAGCCCACATGAAATCTATACAAAAATCTTCCATTGTTTGGGAAACCAGAACATTGACTTGGGGAGCTTTCTCTATTATGCCTGTGGTATTGTCTTGAGGACCAGTCAAAGTATGTGTAACATTTAATTGTCAGCATATTGAGTAGGCTGTAGTCTACTTTTGAAAAAAATAGAGGATTTGCATGTGAAGAGAAAGAAAAGGTACTCATAAAATAAGACTTGGATGAAAAGATGCATAATAAAGTTGAATTTTTATGGGTGACGAATCCACAATTGACAATTGGTTCTTATTTATCTGATTAAAAAGCATTATTAACTCAGGTACCTTTCAGTCATTCTATAATGGCATTAAAATGGATGCTGTGGAGGCCTTTATAGTCAATGCATGCATCATACAATCTTTGAAGTATAATGTGACTGTAAAATCAAATCCAAAAATGTTCCTGCATACAAATGGAGATCCATTTGCTATACCTAAAAGATAGGCAATTTTCAGCTATTTGCATACTTGAGGAGATGGTCGGTCACATGTTTCTCCTGTTACTAGAGCTTGGTCCTTAACAATTGGAATGTGGTATGGCATCATGAGTTGACGTGATTCATGGTCTGCAAAATGGGCAAGTTAAATGGTGGGTGAGATATTACTTACAAGTATCTGTCAACATCATAAACTTCTTTTTTTTTTTTTTTTTTTAGTCTTTTTCTTTTTTTCTATTGGTGATATATTTTTAGTGAGATGTTGTTGAAACATCGATCAACATAAACTAGTGAGATATATATACCAGCAAGGTTTTTTTTTTTTTTTTTTTTTTACTGATGAGGTTGTCGGGGCTCTTCGATAACCGACTATTTTTTCCAGTCACGTGAAGTCCTTGACTCCTCCAAATATCAGGCATGTTTGGTTTTTGCTGGACAAGTGGGCCTAGGGAGAAAGCGCGAGTTTGAAACCAAAACCTCCTGTTACTAGCCATGGCGGTCCTCGCTACCCCTCGGGCAAGTTGATTTAAAAAGAACCATAATAAAATTACCTTTCAAAAAGTTTTACCTTATGGAAAAAGAAGAAAGATAGAAAAATCTTGAAGGCCAGGACTAATAGATAAAATGGGTGGCTGAAGATAAATGTTTACAATTTGTCTTTATTGATTGAATGAAATGTTCTGGTCACCAATAAGTGAGCGCGCGCGCAGAGAGAGAGAGAGAGAGAGAGAGAGAGAGCACTGTTAAGAGGTGTGATCACTTCTAATCAAGTGCACAATGCAGAGTTGTTTTTGGCGGTCCAGATTACGAATGTGGCTCATTTCGACTCTGACCACAGTCCAAAACAATGAATGACATAGTTTCCTCTATGCCCACCATTAGATTAATCCTTTATGACCAAAATTTACTTGACAATGAACAATTTAGAGAAAGGCCTAAGGAAATCAATCCATCTATATGAAAACAAAAAAGAATAAAAAATAAAAAGTAATAATAATAAAATGAAAGGAAAGAGTGTAGACAAACCTTAGCTTTTGCAAACACAACCAATTCATCCGTTCAAGGATCTGACCAGTTCATCATAGGTAATCCTTGTTTATATACCGAGGCCCTAAAAATTGAGTAGTTTGCAGATCACAAATGTTCCCTATGCATATGTACAACATGTCCAGTTGGTCCTTTGGGCCAATTTGTTTGATGTAGTTGAATTCTTAGGTATTTTAAGACTCTACTTTTTGTGAGTGGTTAAAAGACGCGGAATCAAAGGAGAGTATCCAAAATGATTATCAAATTACCTCCCTTTTAACCAAAATTGAATGAAAAGAAGATGAAAAATGACTACTCAGCTATCACTCTAGTACAAATGCTAGGGAAGTCAAACTCCCATCTACATACATCTCTACTTTATATCCTTTATCCTTCATCTCTTTAACAATTCTTTAGTGCAGCTCATTTAACAATGAATTTCTTTGCATCTCATTTATATGTATTGTATGTAAACAAACGGGCCCTTTGTGTGGGATATTTTGTTTTGGAGACTTTCCTTTTTAGCATGTACAATTCACATGATTATAGTCTCTTGTTCTCTCTCTGCTGCCTTGCGTTTTCTTCTCTCTGGATATAATGAAACAAGAAGTAATCCTACTTGCCCACGGATGTAATCTTTTAAAGTTCACCACATGTTGGTGTCTTGTCTCGTCTCTTGTATGGGTTTCATTTATTTGAGTACGTAGTTTTTCTCTTCAAAATCAAACTATATAGAGGGAAGCATATGAAGGTTGAAACTTATACACATCAAATTTTTTTTTTTTTGTTTGCCAAAAAAGAGAGACATTCATGAACAGAAAAGAAGGGAAATCTTTGTTACTGTGACTGCAAATCACAAACTATTGAATCCTACAACAATGAAGGCAGGGACATGGAATTGGAGGATTGGATAATGAAAGGTAAGGATGAGGACATGCCAGTTAAAAACACTGCAGAAGTGGTTACCACCAACTCAATCATGTTTTCTCCTCCACCATTGCCATCCAGAACAAAGAAATCATCATAAATGCTTCGTCGTTCACCAATATTGCAAGTGATTGTTTCATCCAAAGCAACAAAATCATCATATAAACATACCCAATCGTCCTCCTCTTTCCAACAATGCATTAAAAAAACCGAAGAACTGTTTGCGCAAATCCTACTGAATTCCAAAGACTCCTATGGCACGGCTTACTAATGGACGGACCATTTTGGTCCTCATGAGAATTCCACTTGAAATGCCCTACTAGATGAGAGTGATTGGTGAATGAGACCATTTCACCTTAATCATGTATGTGTTTACTAAACAAATTGCACCTGCCCTTTAGCACAAAGCACAAGGATCAATCTCCCAAGTAATGTTAGGAACCTAACAACAATGTGATAGAAGATAACTACTGAATGAAGCCACCAAACTATGAACGAGTAGCCTAAAATCATAAGAAACTTTTAAGACCACTACCGTTGACCAATTAAACCCGATCTCTACAATTTCAGTGAGATGTTATACCAGCTATAACCAACAGTACACAATCCTAATGAACACTTTAAATCCTTGGAACTAAGTTCTTTGGTTTCAAGTTGCCTGTAAACTCTAATGTCCTGTAACTCTAGTTGGCTGTAATTGGTTTTGACCAGAACTACAGAACTGCACCTATACAAATCAGGTTATCCATATCCATTAACCATTCATTATTAAAATCCAAGTAGTCCCAAAGTGGGATATGTCATTTTTCTTATGACTTAACGGAGGAAAGTATGTGGTCTAGAAAAGGGTGAAAGGTAGAAGATGAAGGCCAAAGGTGCAGCAGGCTCAAGGGTGAAGAACATCATATTTTTTCCACATGCAGCCGGATTTACTTACATAAAGTGGTAGGTGAGGGACTATTTCCTATTGAGGGGAGAAATTTCATGGTTACCTACTTACCTTGTATATATATTCATCGCAGTTACCCTTAGATCAATGCCACTATCCCAAATAAACAATAGGAACAAATCAAACATCCACCAAACATCGGTTAGATGCAGAGGAAAGGTGAAGAAAATCTCCATAGTTCAGTTTTATATGTAGATAGTTTTCTCCACCAATGTTCTCTGCATCCCCGTAGCCCTGAAGGGTTCATTTGGATTTTGGTAAATTGGAATCAGGTCACTCAGTTTTTGCATAGCTGAGGGCTCATTAGGGATGTAAATGGGACCCGATTCTCTGATTATTGAAAGGTTTTGACCCATTAAAAATCAGGTCTGGGTCTTTATTTAGGCCCCAATAAGTAAATAGGTCCGGGTTTGGTTTCTCCTTGGTTCGGACCCGTGGACCCGAGACCCGACATATTACCTCAATTTTCAAAAATCTCTCCTAAAAACCATATTTTTTTAATATCATTTTCTACCTAGACCCGGACTCGGATCCAGACCCGTTCCATATATAGTTCTGGTTCCGGTTTCGGAGCAAAGAACTTGGTTCCGAAATAATTCCGGGTCCGGATCCGGTTCCACCTTCTCCTTAATGATTTCGGTTCCGGATCCACCATGGATCCGAATTAGAACCGACCCACTTACAACCCTAGGGCTCATGCACTTGGATTGCATGAGTTACCTGTAAATGAGAGATGTTATGTTCCTTGGCACAAATAGTTACAGGTAAACAAAGGACTTGTTCGGATGTCAAGAAAATTGCCCGGAGTAGAAATTTGAACTTTGGACAGTTTTTCTTCACCTTTTCTCCTCACCCAAACAGAAATCTAGGTGTGGGGCAACCAAGTTTCTAGTGTCTAAACAGGGCCTAAGAATTTTCATCACTACCAAGCCATAAATATCACATCATTTATCTTCAAAAGCGAATGCGAGTTAATTCCGAATGCATATAAACCTGTTAGCATATTCTTTGGAAAGTAACAGGGGCCACTCATTTGGAGCTTAGACAGATGATACCTTCCTCATGCCATCAAATCTCTTTTGACACCCAAACACCACAGGGCCCTTTTGTCGGCAAGAACTCTGAAATTCTTGTTGGGGTTTTTTATAAATTTCCCAAATGTTGTCCTCAACATGGTTTTGCGAATACTCAAGTGCAATGTAGCATTTTGGAAACTAGAAGAATTCTCCACGCCAAAAGTGACACTTAAGGCTGGCTTTATGAATTCTTACTGTCTGGGCCTATTTGTTTGCATAAAAAAACATAGACTTCATGGCCAAATGAGTTACATGCATGTTATTAAAGAGGTGAAGGGAGAAGGACACGAGACAGAGGTAATGCAATCTTCACTTTCCTATAATTTGAATTACTAGGTTTCCAACCTCCCCTAGATTCATTTTCCACCGGAGGAGATAATTTGATGGTCATTTTTGAAAATTCACATTTGTTTCGTCAAGTTTAATCATTTTTAGAAATGAAAGTCTTATTATTCCCATGTATTCATTTACATGAAACACACCTGCTCTAAAATAGCCAATTTAGAAGTCTGGGGGACACTTGCTGTCATAGATTGAGTATTTCCATTAGAAATGCCTCCAAACAAATGGGCCTATAAAGGTAAATCGCGGTTCTTTCCTTATCCCTTCAGTTTCTCATCAACACCCCAAATGCACAAATACCCTAATCTTCCACTAAGCCAAAAAAAAAGAAGGTGATTTGATAAATCAAAGAGAAATACTTCCACTTTCTGTTCCTACCCATTCAATCCTGTCTGTCCATCAACTGTCAAGATCCACCGCAGCCCTCCATTTTCCTATGATAATGGAAATTCCTGATCAGTCACAGAGATTTGGAGAATTATGTAGAGAGAGAGAGAGAGAGAGAGAGAGAGAGAGAGAAGAAAACTCACTATTTTCTAATGCAATATCCTCAGCTTCTGGGTCTGCTTTTGAGTGGCTAACTTGTAAATCCAGTAAACCTAAGGGGGCATAAAGGAGAAGCGTCAAAGATCTATTCAATATAAATATGTATTGGTCAATATTGTGGTATTCAGAATGACGCCATCACTTTTAAGTCTTTAACTAATCTATTGTTACCATTAAAAAAAATGACCCCTTCACTTTTTGTCGTGGCTACCCATTTGACATAAGATCTATCGAATTATTTTTTGGATATCTTATTCTCTTCTAATATTACTAGCAAAGCATACCCGCGCTAAGCTCGGGCCTAGAAATAAAAATACGTCCAATTTATGGCTATTTTACGAGATATTACTTAATTAGAAAATAACTATAAAACAAAATATATATCATTTATTACGGTTCAAAGCATGGCCATCCCGACATTTATACAAAGTATATACTATTTTTTTATATAAATAAGTATGAAACTTCAAGTCTTATGTAAATTGACATCAATGTTTATGTATTTATTTTAGTAATTTCAACTTTATTTCAAGTTGAAAATCCTAAAAACTCATAAAGTCTCTTTTAATTTATATAAGAAGATTTAAAAAATATAAGATTAGTATGGGCATGTGGGCTAGCTCGTGGGTGACACTGCCTGGCCTAATTGGGGTACAGCACGGTACGGTTGGGCCGATGTGAAAGTGGGTCATGCTTCTTTGACAAAAGTTCAAATCTTATCTTCATTTGAGAATTATTGGAGGTTTTTATATTTTCTTGTAAGAATCCCTTTTGTTTTTATATTTTCTTAAAAATAATTTTGAAACATTTAACTTTCCGCGGAATGGGCCAAAATCTCATTTGGAAGCTGGGCGCCAATACATACGATAATTTTGGACTTAAGTAGTTTGGGTTTCACTGGAACACATTAGGAATTAATAAAAAAAGGTAGAAAGAAAAGGTCCTCGATCAAGATTTGAACTTGGGTGCCTTGCAAAGTTGCAATATAACTTGCTGTGAAATTGTATGTATATTACAATTTTTTAAAATTGTAATAAAATCAATATTACAATAAAAAGAAGATAAAATAAAGTCTATTTTTTAAAAAGAAGATAAAATAAAGTCAATATTAAAATCGAAATCAAACAATCAATTGCAAAATTGCATGTGGCATTGTCTTTAAGAATTAGAATATGAGGCCCACTAAGTTTACTGTATGTGGAGCCCATATGTATAAATCACTAATAAGGATCAACTTTTAAAAATCACAAACATGAAGGGTTTTCTAACCATAATAGATATATTAAAATTCTAAATCCACTTAAAGAAGACTAATTTTAACTTGGTTTGGTAGAGTTATTGAGCAATGAGGATTTTTTCATCTAGACTCTTTAATCACCTATCCATAATATATATATATATATATATATTAAAATTCGAATTCACATAAAGAAGCTTAACAAAAGTGGACTCTGATTTGATTGATAGAGCTTATCTCTTAAAATTGATTTGAGATCCAATTTCTCAAATTGATTTGAGATTAGAGTCCAATTTTGCAATTAATTAGCAAATCAGACTCCAATTTCGAAATCGATGCCTACATCTATAATATAATCATAATATTAAAATTTATATAAAAAAACTTTATGATCAATTTCTTTAAAATTAAATGCAAAATGTTTTAATTTGAGAAAGAGGGGAAAAAAAAAGAAGTCTATAAGAATTCAAAACCTAATACCATATAATTTTTTTTTTAAAAAAACACAAGCCCATGAAAATTGAAGATTAATAATCAAGAAAACTAAAAAATAAAATCAAAACAAACAAACAATATAAACTATGAATAAAATCCAATGAAACTTAAAAGACATATAGAAATAAAACATATAATGAAAATCCATAATCAACTCAATAACATAAGAAATTTAAAAGAATCAAACACTCATAAGAAAAAAAAAATAACTAAAAAATGGAGCACAAAAAGGCAAAGACAAAAGAACCCGCAACGTCATGAAAAACCATCATTTAAAAAAAAAAAAACTAAAACCCATCACAAGTGAGAAATTATAATTAAAGAAATACAAAATAAAATGAGATAAATTTTATTAAAAAGGCTATAATATATATATATATATATATAAATAAAGATCCATAGACAATACAATGATAAAAAAAATTTAGAAGAACCAAACCAACTTATGATAATCTAATACTCAAAAATGAAAATCTGAAGCCACAAAAGAAATAAGAAAAATCCATAAAAAGATTTCACAAAGAGAACTTAAAGAAGCCAATGGAAGTAAAATAAATAATTAACTCATAATGATAAGCATTAAAAAAAATACAACAAAAAAAATGAGAATACACAGAAAATCCCATGATAAAAAGTGAATTAAAAGAATAAAAAAGCCAAGGAGAACCCAATACCCAAAAGTTGAAACAAACAAGGGGAAAAAAAGAAGCTTACAATCTATAAAAACCATACAAATACAAACCATAAAAATATTGCAAATCTATAGAAATTTTAAACTGATGATTCTTTTGTATAAATCATATTAAAATGACATAATTAAAATTGCTCAAATAAAATATGATGAACTCAAAAGTAAATGAATTAAAAAAGGTTTACCTCTCAAATTGAAATGTTTAATAATTGCACCAATTGTCTCAAGATGCTTACATTTTAAAATGGGTTGAACACTGATCTAAACTAAGCAAGCAAATGAGACATGAGACGGTACTAAAAAGAGACACAAAGAAACAAAAAAACTATTGAAGTTACTCTAAAAAAATACAATGGACTTAAAAGTAAATGAATGGAAAAAAAATAAAAGTTCTCTTGTTGACATAGAGAAATATAATTATATTGGAGAAAGTAGATTTTGATAATAATAAGAATGAGCTTAAGTTTTTATTTAGATGAACCAATATTGTTGGAGATTCCTTTAACCATTAGCTCCGCATTCTTAAAAAAAAAAAGTGTACAATCAAAATCAATAGATAAAAAAAAAAAAAAAAAACCAAAAATCTAAAACAGAGAGTGGATTAAATAAACCAGACAACTCATAAATCGACATTTCACATTCTAAAAAAAAAAAAAAGAGAAAAAAAATCATATAATCAAAACAAACATAAATACTTGAAATTCCTTAGATTAGTGGCTATTAGATACTGGGACCCATTAATACTCAAATGCTATTGCCTTGATAGAAATATGATGATATTGTGAGTTTCTTAATAGACAAAAGGCATGATGGAGAGTCTAAATCACACACAAAAAAAAAAAAAAAAAAACTTTATTTGGAAAATTCTAGTATTTTGTATATTTTTATCAGAGAATCAATTTGACCGAGAAATAACTCAGAATGAGGTGAAAATTTGAGGTATCCCATAAATAGGAAGGATATTTGTCTTAATGATTGTGATTTTTAATATATGGGGTCTATCGTAGTGTTCCACTCTATTTACATCACGATTTATAAAAGTTAAAGCTACAAAAAAAAAAAAAAAATTGAAACTCCACCCTTTCTCCCTCGGCAAGCGTATATGGTAGCACATCAGTTACATGGAAAGTTTCCCACCTCCTCTTTAGCTCCACGCTATTTCGTGAGTTTTTCTTTTTTCAATAATATTATTACTTTCTTATTAATTATAAAACTTATTTTTTTTGTTGATCAATTCCATATATTATATATTCATTTAAGTTTAGTTTTATTGTAAAATGATTGTCATAGAAAATTAATGACTATATAGGAAATCATATAAGATAGTTATTTCAAAAGTTTGATCATATATGCTTAAAGTACAATGCATAAGTATGAGAATAATAGCAACAATATTTATAGGGGTCAATATTCTAAAAATATAGTTTTTTTTATTAATATCTCATAGATAAATTCCAACTCTTGGTCAATATTTCAAAGTGGGGCTGGGTCCCTTCCTCATTAATTAATTTTAAGTTTTTGTTGAAAACTATTAATAAAAAGATGCTCTGTGGTGTAGTGGTAGGGTCGTTTCTTTAAAATCCATATTGTCCTAAGTTTGAGTCTCAGCACAATTGGATTAGTCAAAATCAATTGGAGTGAAATGGAAGTGAACGCGAAAAGGATGAGAAAGACAAGCCATGTTTGCTGCTGCACTGCCAGAGTCACATGGAGAAAGAAGATGAAACTTGAAAGTAAAGAAAAGAGCAGGGATTTGCGCGCGAATCGGAAGATTATGTTTACTATAAATACTCCAAGTGAGATCTCCTGTATGTTTACTGTGTGGAGAAGTAAAAGTAAAGTGGGGTCAAATTATTAAGGAAGTGAAAACAAATGGGGTTATCATGATTGATTGCAGTAAAAACAAGAGGCCAAGGAATAGTACAGGGCCTAGTGGTGTTACATTTGAATTTTATTTCACCCCTTCACTATTTCCATCCAAATAGGATTGCAGTAAAAATGCTGTATCACCACTTCACATTTTTACTTCTCACTTCACTTTTTTCATCTAAATGATTATAAAGTAAGTAAGATGTAAACACGAGGTTTAAAGATTGCAAATGGGAATATGATTATCCCAGTTGTTGGGGTCTAGATCTTTGTATATTCTGATTTGATACAACTTGAATAATATTGATATTTAAGGGTCTACTTAGCTTTAATAAGTAGACATTTAATAGCTTTCTTTGTATATTTGAAAAACTATTTTGAAACCCTTTTAATTATCTAATTCTACTATTGCATTGCATTGCACATCTTATTTCGTGTTTTTTAGTTGATGCCGGATCTGAATACAACACATAGGCTCCATGTTGGATCTAATATTCGGGTCTAGATCTAAGATGAAACCGATATGGATTCACCATGATTCCTCGGATCTGACCTGTTAACATCCCTGCCTTTCACATTAAAATTAGTTAATGACTTTGATAAAGTATCAGTGATCAGTTCGGTAAACTTTAGATTTTCAAAAAAGGGTCTAGTTTGGATCAACCCTCATAACCCACCTAACCCATTTAAATGGGTTGATTTAATGCCGACACACATGTATATACCCATTTTACCCATTTGATATTTTGGTACTCCAACTAATGGGGCTGTGACCCTATTGAGCTCTTGGGGTGAGAAAAGTAGACTTCGGATAAAAGAATGTGGCATATCTAGAGGTCAATTCTTGATTAGGTGAGAACCGATGCATTTTACCACTAGGGTAAGATGCCGTTCTCCAGTCAAATTAAGTTAAACAAGTTGGTCGTTCGAGTGGATTGATCAGCAACGGGTGTGGGTTGAAGTTTCTTGACCCATTTTAAAAAGGGTCCAATACAAGTTGGCCCCCCCCCCCAACCCTTGGATATACCTTGTCAACCAGACCCACCAATGTTTGCCACCTCTAAAAATAAATTCAGACCCATGAGGCTCCTCAGTCCTCATGGCTCATATATTCTACGGAGCAAGCGTACGTACCCACCACTCATCCTTTGGCTTTTCCTCTGCTTGACCGAGTCTTCGCCTTTCTGAATTTCACATACTGATGACACGTATCTGCCACCCATCTTTAGCAGGAAGACAAAGACCCTTTAAACCCTCCCTCTCCTTCTCTCTCTGTCCTTCCTTCCTTGATATCACATTGTTTCTTTCCAATTTGATTCGTGGTAAATTTAAACTCTTGCCATCCCAATGCATACTTTTTCCATCCCCCCATCTGTTATTTTAGACATATCTGATGTTTGGGGTTGTTGAAAAGTTAAGGGGAGTTGTTGAAAAGTCAAGGGGAATCTTGGTGATGGTTTTTGAATTTTGATATCTTCTTGTTAGAAGAAGAAGAAGAAGAAGAGATTTGAAAGAAAAGAAGGGGAGAAGTACCTTGTTTCCATTTCATTTTTTTTTTTCAAGAAATTGTGGTCATGGGTGACACAAAATCTGTTGGATCAACGAGCGAAAAGCCAGCTTCGGATGGACCCGTGAGCGGTGGAGGTGTCAGGTAACCTAGTCTTCATCCCCCCACCCCTTCTTTCCTTTTTTGTTTTTGTTTTTTGCTTACATCTGCAATATTGTGTTTGTTTATAATAAGGGAATGAATTGATGATATGGGTTCTTCTTTCAAAATGCAGTAAGGTGATTTATTTATTGATATATGAATAATGTTCTTTAAAACTGCTATGGGTCTGTTTGTTTGCATTAGAATATGCAGGAATTGAATAGAAATGATTGTATTAGAAGTGTTTAAAATTGAAGATGAAGGTGGATCTAAAAAAATAAGCATCATATAACCATATTTTTTAAGGAAATAGAATCAAATGAAGGTTCATTTTCACCCCTCACCCTAGTAATTCAATACACAGAAGAGAGAAGGTTCATTTTCACCCCTCACCTCATATCCTTCACTCCTTAAGTGTGTTACCTCTTTAATGATCTTTTGGCAGTTTTCATTTCAACATGAATTCCTATGTAGATTTTAATGCAAACAAACAAGCCCTAAGAGATACATCCTAACCATGCTATTCGTGAGGGGATGCATCCTAATCACAGGAAGGTAGTCTGATGGAATTGTCTCTTTGTGGATATGATTTTGGGTAAAAACCATCTCTATCATATCATAACTACCAATGATTTTAGGGGCCTTAAAAGTTTTAACGGTTTCTTAAATTATATATTATATGAAATTTAATCCAATTATGAGAATAATTCAGATTAATGTCATACTTTATGAATTTGTTGTAGGGGATGAGGTTCCATGTGGTGGGGAAAAAGTTTCCCTTCATGGATTGCATGTGGGGTACCTCTTATCAGAGCATTATTAATATTAATATTATAAAGCACTATTAATATTAATATTAAACTAGGAGTGGCATAGACCATAGCACAGTGGAAGGTGCTCACTATTGCAACCTTGAAGTTGTGGGTTAAGTCATACAAGGAGTGGTTAAATGAGTATTTTCAAGAACGATCCACCATGTGGGGCCCACCTGTAACCGATATCTTATTAGGAGCTAAGGGGTTTGAATTTTAAAGGTCTCCATGTGTCCTACCGCAAGAAAAAATGGGACAACATGGCGTGAGAGAATTGGGATGGGCGTAAAAAATTATTGTTGGCTACATGAGTTTGACCTCATTGATAAAGTCAAACAAGCTAAGTTATCAAAGCTTGGGGTTGTGTGTTTGAATCCCTGGGGACGTGTTTCTATCCACTTGGGGTCGTTTGGCACGTTTCTGCCCACCTGCGGAGCCCCACATGTGGGGTGCTATCAGAATCCTTTGATATACATTGCATTGTCTTTTACAAACAGCTCTAGCTTTTGGCGTTTTCTAGTTACTAACAAACAACCTGGATCTTTATAGTTGTTATCTCACGTACATACATCGTCGAAAAAAAAAAAAGGGTCATTATGCAGTGTGGGTGCCGCCGAAGGAGGGTGCAGACTGGAGACAGACCTAACATTTGGCTTTTTGCACAAAGTGGCTGCTCGCAGGTCTCGGACGTGCGTTCTCACGCATAGCACCTAAGACTTTTACCGTTGTACCAAAGCCATGTGGATACTAACATACGTACTTAAATACATACCTGCGTGCATATATTATTAATATATGTTTATGCAATGTTGGGTTCTAGAAAAGGAAACCAGTTTATTTAGATGAAAATCATTGATGTGAGGGAAGTTTTCTCTACTAGGTCGTGTTTACAATTCTAGTCTATGGTCAGAACTCTCCTGGCCACTGGTTATTCTAATTGTGATATAACATGTCTCAATGGATTATGTGTTCTTGGATTATTAGTTTAATATTTATGGGATTTATTCTTAGCTTATTTTGAAGCTTGGTGCATTGGCCTTCGTTTAAATATCTCATACTATATAAGGAGTCAGGACCCAATTCTAGTTGACATGTTTGTGCATTCATTTGAATTCATTTGAATCTAAAAGATCATCTGCTGAGAATTTTCTTTATTGTTCCATTATGTTTCTTTGTCTTTTGAGAAATCATTTTTTTTTTTTTTTTGGGCGGGGGGTAATTTTGAGAAATGAGTTGCTTATCTACTTGATCAAAGTTGAATTCATGAGAAGCATAGGATTTTTATTGATTTTTAATGTTATTACTTTTCATGTTTTCTCATGGCATTAATTATTAATAATTGGAAAAAATACCTTTTTTTTTAAATTAGAACCTATGACTTTGAATCTGATATCAAGAAAACACTTCATTCCTCTTTGTTTAATCCATCGTCAGTTAGTCATAGTTATAGTCAAATTTTCGATAGGTTTTAGATTGTAGTCAACCTTTTTTTGCGCACATGCGTGCGCACACACACACAAGTCCCTCACAATCAGCAATGCAACCAGGGATACCTAGTTGTGTATGTGGAAGGGAGGTGCCCACCACTGAGCTACCAGTGGATTGGCAACTGTTTTATTTATTCGCCACAGAGTCATTGAAATGAAGCATCGGAAGGAGTGGTTGTGCGCGCGCACACACAAAAGTCCCTCACCATCAGCAATGCAGCTAGGGATCCCTGGTTGTGTGTGGAAGGGAGGTGCCTCACCATTGAGCTACCAGTGGATTGACACCTGTTTTATCGCCACACGGTCATTGAAATGAAGCATCAAGAGGAGTGGGCATCGAATTGTTCAAAATTGCTAAGGAGCTGGACAATTCCTTCAAAAAAAAAAAAAAAAAAAAAAAAGAATTCTGCAGTTGTGAGCTTTTATCATCTTTATATACTGTGCTAATGGAAGACATCGTTATATTCTCTCCCAATGGCCCTTTGATTTTATTTTATGCTGAAATTTCCAACAACAAATTCCATTGAGCTTGATTTACATATGTTAGAATGCAACATTAATTCCGAGAATGGACTTGTCTTTGATGATTGTTGATCTTAGGAAAAATGATGACACAGATTAGGCTATAGAGTTGCTAAAAGCTTGTTGGATTTCGTATGGTTTGTAGTTAAAAAGTTTAATTTGTTTATACTCCTAATTACTGGATCATCTTTTTTCAATAGTCAGAATGGGAAGTTTAGTTATGGATATGCGAGCTCACAAGGGAAAAGGAATTCAATGGAAGATTTCTATGAAACCACAGTTGCTGGTGTACATGGAGAAATAGTTGGCCTATTTGGAGTGTTTGATGGTGAGTATGAGTAAGTCATAAGTTCAGGATCATGTCTGTATGTTGTAGAATATCACGACCTTTGGCCCATAAAACAGGGTGTGGTCTTGGCATGATTCTGTTGTCTCTAGATATTGAGAAAATATAATATGGTCATGTGTGCCAATTTCTCGGCCCCTATAAACCTATGATGCCTAGATATGGCATGGATATTGAAGGGATGCTATGGATATGGAAGAAACACAGATTTTACATATAAAAAGTGAAGTATCAGATACGATACGACATGGTAGGTTGCCTATTTTGAAGTATCTGGGTATAATAGTTACAAACCTGTGCATCTGAAATCCACCTTTTGTAAGCCAGGCTTCTCATATGTATCATGAATAGTAGTTACCCAGTAACATGCCATTTATACTCCTAAATCCATCTTTTCCTCATTAATTGTGGACCAGTGTACATGTCTATTTGCAGTCGCAAAATGCATAGCAAGATGATGGTGGGTAAATTTGGGCATGGCCCATCCACTTTGGGGCTTACCAGATGAACTTTCTACCTTAGTGGGGTGCACATGCATAGCTGGACCATTGATAATAGAAAATTGATTTATGTCCATCTTTCTTAAGGTAGTTCTATTCATCGTGCTTTCAGGTCATGGGGGTGCTCAAGCTGCCGAATATGTGAAACAAAATCTCTTCAGTAATTTGATCAAGGATGCAAAATTCATTACCGATACTAAATCTGCTATAGGTGCCATTCTTCTCATCTGTGTATAGACTACCTGTTCAGGGTTCTGGTTACATTTGTTTAATATATGGGCTGACATTTGCATCTTCTACAGTTGATGCGTACAACCACACAGACTCAGACTTTCTCAATTCAGAGAACAATCAGAATAGAGATGCTGGCTCAACAGCTTCCACCGCTATTCTTGTAGGCGACCGATTGCTCGTTGCAAATGTTGGAGACTCTAGGGCTGTTATCTGCAGGAACGGAAAAGGTAAGCAGCACTTATGCCTTGTTAGATAGTGAAAGGATGAAGGGGCGAAGGGGTACTATTTTAATATATTCCTTTTGAAGATTGCATATTTTTGCTTAAGTAGGAAGGATAGATCTAAAAAAAGGACCAAACTATTTGAGGATTTGGCATAGGATAGACTAGAATGGAAAAAAAGAATTCATGTAGCTGAACCCCAAACATAATTGGGACAAGGCTTTGATAATGGTGATGATGGTGATATCTTGTTTGTTTAACTTCTAATTATCGTACTTCTAACTGTAGGGGCCTATTTTGGGGTCTTTTTAGACTGACAGTGTAGATATCATCATGTTGACACATCCACCCATTTGGAAATGCTGATACTTGTATGGATATGGCATATTTAGGTGTCCCCACAAGTTTATCTTGTGCTCTAATATGTGTTTCCACAATAATGCTTGCAACTCTAGAAACTACACAACAATTCCTAGGCGCATTTGTTAGGTGTTTCCTCAATAGAAAGGTACAGGATTCATGCTTTTTTCCACTTTCTTGATTACCTCAGGGCACATTCCTGCAACGTGTTTCCCTTGGATGTGGAAAGGAAAAATGGTCTGTTTTGTTGCTCACTTTGTTTTCCGACTTAGTACAGTTTAATTTCCTCAAGGATAAACGTCAAAAGAAGTTCAATTTTCAGCGAATCCATGAAAAAGTGTTTCTATTTGGGAGGAGGGCTTAAGAAAGAGTGTGTTACATTGAAAAGCAGAAGTCTGCAAACTATACACAAACACGCCCTTAAGAATCCTCTTGCAGCCATATGGGTGGTCAACCAGAATAAGGGGAAAAATGAATAGAAACTGTTGCATTTGGATTCATACTTCTACCATTTCAATGAAATGCTAAATTAACATATATGGCTTTCATTTAAGCTCAAGTCATTAAAAAAACAGGTCATGACATGCACTGTTTTGTGTTTAGTGGTAACATATGACAACATCTTAGGTTCTGATTTCTGGATACTTAGAGGCTATGTTATCTGACTGCTTCAGACGATAACACATTCATACCATGACCGTGCCATATCCATCACTTCATTTTCTCACGTGGAAAATCCATGTCCCTATATCAATGGCATGCTTCTCTCTTCTCCATGCTGTATCTTGGTATCACATCTCAGAAGTCATGGATATGGATGAAAATATTATTGTTCAGGCACAGGCTGTAGGTATTTTTTTTTATTCAATCTTCCATAATCAAGTTTCATTGTTACTTCCAAAAAGGGGGGAAAAGAGAGAGAAGGAATGAGCGAAAGAAAGGGAGAGAGGGAGAAAAAGAAGACAACCAGAACTTCATTCTAACAAACAGAAAAATGGATCACTACGCAATGAATGGTGGTGGGAGAATAACAGATTAATGGAAAAAAATAAAATTGGTGAATATATGAAGTAAAGGAAAAGGGAAACTAGTGAAAGTATAGTGGGCAATATTAAAGACTAAAATCATTAATACAAAAACACCAACCTTTTTATATAAAAGACGTAACTTCTAGGCTCGATGTTGTGCATCTTAGAATGATTAACAGATAATGGATGACCACATAATGGTTGAGTGGCCTTGGTCTTTGTAGTGGAATATATGTTTTTTTCTTGTTTGATTGGAAATTCCTTTGAGCATTAGTTGGTTGATGTCCACTTAACTTTTTATTGTTCCCTTCTAATTAAAGTAACTATCTTGCAACTTCCTACAGCTATAGCTGTTTCGCGAGATCACAAGCCAGACCAAACTGATGAGCGGCAACGGATTGAAGATGCTGGAGGTTTTGTGATGTGGGCTGGTAAAGGACAATCAGTCACATCAACATCTATATTTCCCCATAATCTACATTTAGATGTCTGTGGAAGCATCATAGGGTCATTTTGTTTCCATTTCCACCCATCTCTAGTAGAACGAGGACCCTTTTTATAACTCTCCAAGATTTTGGGTGGAAATCAATGGATGTTCATGCTCTTAGCATTGATTAGCCTATTTGTTTTGATGTGGTATATGCTCTTATGTACTTGGCAGACATCTAAATGTAGGGGGTTAACTTGTGTTGATTACTACATGTTCTATTGTCTTGTTTTATTTAAGGTGATAATGACCAACTGGTATGCCAATGCAGGAACTTGGCGAGTTGGTGGCGTTCTTGCTGTATCTCGTGCATTTGGTGATAAGCCCCTGAAGCAGTATGTTGTTGCAGATCCAGAAATTAAGGTCTTGATCTTGCCACTGATGTTATATGACTAACCTTTCTTCGGCTGCTTTAATATTGTAATATGTAGGTTTTAACATCTTTGCCAGTTACTGCACTAAAATAGTGAAAATTCTGACCTGTTCTTCATTATACTAGTTTTTTTAAATCTGTAACGGTAAATTGTTTCAAATCACAAAATGAGATTATACCACTTGTCTGTGTGAATGGATTATCTATATTCTCTTTCCATAGTAAGCCTAGCTTTTCCAATTTTATTGAATGTGTTCAAAGAGACAGTAAGCCTGGCTTTTATGCTAGAGGAATGCTCAGTTCCCAGTTTCAAGGAGAAATTCAACATTGTTAATCAGCAAATCCCTTTACGTAAAAGATTCTTTTTTTTTTTTTTTGTGTGTGTGTTTGTTTTAGTCTTACTTTTAGTTTCAGTACGATTGAATGCATTAGTTTTGAGGATTTATGTGTCATTTAGCAAGTTTATGAGTCTATTTGGATTAAAGCTTGATTTGAATAGATGTTTTTGAGTGCTTTAGATACTTGGCAAAGTTGTTTGTTTGTTCGTGTTTTTTTTTTTTTAGTGGATGTTCAATTCAATCAATTTTAAGATCTTTTGCCTCTCTTTTCAAAATGCAACTTTTTTAAAGGGACATAAAGGCCTGAAGCAATTAGACATGTTTTATGGGTTTTTTTTTGGCAAGTTTCCCTGTACTAGTTGTACTTCTAACAAGTTTGTCTTCACTACTCTATGTACTAACTTTTCCCATATAATTTTTACATAACGGCAAGTTTCCTTTTTCTAATTGAAAGAGATGTGTCCCAAATAGTGTATTTGTAACAGGGTCTATTTCAAACAGCTCTATTTCAAATATATCTAATTGAATCTCTGTAAAAGTATCCTTTTTCTAATTGAAAGAGATGTGTACCAAATAGTGTATTTGTAACAGGGTCTATTTAAAACAGCTCTATTTCAAATATATCTAATTGAATCAGCTCTATTTCATTCATATCAGACTTGCTTACTTGGGAGGCCTATTAAACTAAGACGTTTTCTTTATAAGCCTTTAATTGTGAAATGTCAAATGCATAACTGATATACTGTTATTTAGGAAGTTAAAACCTACAAATTTATGGTATTTGAAGCTTAACAGAAATGTTTCCATGGATTTTCGGAATCTTAAATGGATGTAGTGATTTTTTTTTTTTTTTTGCATATTCATAAGAACAATGAAAAGAACTGATAGTACTCCATTCTTCAACTTATTCTCAAATTCCTGATGCTTTGTTATGCATGGCTAATTTCCACTGCCTATAAAATTGTAGGAAGAGGTGGTTGACAGCTCTCTAGAATTTCTTATCCTTGCAAGTGATGGACTCTGGGACGTCGTTACAAATGAGGTTTTTACTACCTTAAATTCAATCCTCTCTTTCTGCAAGCAACATCTGATATACATTTTTTGGCCTTTTTTTTTTCTTTCTTCCTCATTTTAGATTCTGATCTTTTGTTTCATTATTTTCAAAATCCTGCAGGAGTCTGTTTCCCTGGTTAAATCCATTGATAACCCAGAACAAGCAGCAAAGAAGCTCATGCAGGAAGCTTCTCAAAGGGGCAGTGCAGACAACATAACCTGTGTTGTAGTTCGTTTCTTGGAGGGCCAAATGAGCGGTGGTAAGTAGAATCATTGGCCTTGTTTGGATCCTCGGAACGCAGTTTCCCTGCAACAAAGTTTACCCATTCATCTAATCACCCCGTACCTTTGTTAATTTGCAATTGATTATGGCAAAGAACAAAACAACTCTGATGGGTAAACTCAAGGCTATCCAAACAAATGAATGCCATATGCGCAAATTGAGTTCTGTAGGTCCAAGCATGCCCAAAAGAAAGGCAACTTTTACTTGGTGTTCTGAAGCATCTTCTGTTTAAATTTGGGTACCATTTCTCCATCCAAGGTAAAATAACGTAAAAAAATAAAACCATTGTCCAATCGCTGGAAAACTTTGTAGATTTTTGTTTCTAAATGCAATAAAAATGCTTGCATGTTGGTTCCTTCTGAGCGGCATGCGTTTCAATCCAAATGTTTTATTTCTTCAGTCTCTTCTGTTTATGTTCTTTTCATTTTTCCAATTTTTGTAGTACCAAGATATGCAACCATTGGATGATTAAGTTGTTCTATATGCTGATGGTTTTTTAGCTAATCAACCAGTAGTCCTTTTTAGATGGTCCCTAAAACCAACCATTGGAGAAACATTCTCCTAAGAGAAACCTTGTACGTCACTTGGGCCTAGCTTTAATCATAATCAGTGTAGGCTGTTTCACTCTCATTCCCCGTGATCTAGCACTAAGCCCAATTTCTCTCGTGCCAAAGTTTTTATCCACTGTCAGATTGAATCTCTATTTTCTAAGTAATGATGAAAAGAGACCTCTAAACTTTTATGACTATTAAATCAAAGGATAGGATTATCCAATACGGTTTGTTTTTTTTTTGTTTTTTGTGTGTGGCCCTTTATCCATGTGGAGACTTTTCCATATACTCCACTCAGAGCTAAATGGATTCCTTTATTCAGATGGGGACCTTTCCATATACTCCACTTGGAGCTAAATGGGTTCCTTTATCCATATGGGGACCCTCCCATGTACTCCACTCAGAGCTAAATGGGTTCCATTAATTGGACTGCATAATTTATTACGTGTGTTATTGATTTACTAATAGTTTCATTTAATTGATGAATTAATTAAATTATAACAAGACTCTAATTGACATGATGAAATTGGTCGATCGATTCCATTACTTGATTCATCGAGATCCAAGGGTCCTGATGATTTTTTATTTCGAAGCGTGACATGCACCAAGCATTGCTCATGGAAGAATATTAACCCTACCAATGCATAGAGAGGGTTTTATAGTTGCAACTATATTATGAAGGGAATAATAACAAGGTGACAAAAGGCTTAATAAAATTCTCTAATCTAGGCGAGGACATAGTAACAAAGGAGAGGAACCATCAACCCCTGCTTCTATGAAGAATTGGCCATATACCACCTAATAGTTAATCTATGAATTTAGAATTTTTCAATCCTATCGCTTCGAGTCCATAGAAAAGCCGAATAAACTCCCCTTATAACTTTAATAGAGTAGTATAATTTCGAATTACAACTTCTAAATGCTAACCGTGGTTCTAGGCCAACCGAGCTGTTTTGTGGGGTTTAGGCAAATCTTGAAATTGACGAGACAACAAGATTGTAATAAAAATCAATTAGATAACATGATGGAGAGCTTGAAATTGATGAGATTATTGCATATGCATTAAGATTGTCTTAGCTTAACTTGTTTAATGTTGTATGCTCAAATCGATTCATTTTGGGGAAACTAGCCCAACTCACAAGATATCAACAATTCAGCAAAAACCTACAATAATACTCCAACGCATCACATCCATTGAATCGGACAGAACATATGGTCCTTCCCATTTCATATGAATTGATCACCTGACAAGTTTGTGGGACCCAACATGGGCAACCAATTTGTCCCTTCAAAGTTTTGGGACGGACCAAAATCTGATTGATAATATGCATATGCTAGACATATCAAAAATTGATACGAAAAAAAACCAAACACAAACAGGAGAAATTAAAGGAAAGAAGGAAGGAGATGTTGCTCAGGTAACCGCTCAGGAAATAGATCTCACGAAACTGAATGCTTTCAATCTAATAATAACCATGCGTTCTCATCACTGCAACATCCATCCATCCATCCATATGGCCCACCATCCCAACAAAATTTATAAGAAAACTTCAAAAAAAAAAAAAAAACATAAGATCCCAATAGAAATAAATAAAAACCCAAACTTGAAAAAAAAAATGTGCAGAGGACTCTGTATAGGCTTAAAAGGATCGTCAAGGCCGATAGCCATTACGACGAGCGAACCTTTTTAAATTCTTCATCATCCTCATAGGAACATGGAGACTTGTTTACATAGAACACAAGAAGAAGAAGAAGAAGAAGAAGAAGAAGATAAACTGATACAATAGAGAGAAGGGCTTTCAAGTTGCATCCAAGAATCCCTAGGGATATTAGGGTTTGGGACTGATTTGAGTTGTATTTATGGATGCATTCATTGGTAAAAGGCCCTCCTCTTGTTAGTATTTACAGAGGAAACCCACCCATGACTCAACTCTGTCATTCACAAGAGTGTGTAAAGTGGATTGGGTTTGGGGTGGGTGGATGTTGGTCCATACCCGATCTAATGTTGGGATCCGATAAGGGCCTTAGGGGGCATCTGCTGGGGAGGCCCAGTCTATTTTTTTTTTTTTTTTAAAATATGATTAAGACAATCTTATCTTAATTCATTATCATGTTTTCCTATTAAATGGTCAGTGGCATCAATTCCTAGTGGTTTAAATTCGTAGATACCCATACACCGAGAGGGAGATTAATTATTTTGGACGTTCGGATTTTTAATAGGTGAGCGTTGTTGTGGATTTCCACCATTTTAACTTCTTAAAACTCATTATGGTGTGGTTGTATAGCGGGAATTGTTGTGAAAAATGAACGGAATGCCCATCACCTTTGTTTGGTGCAAAACGACGACGACTCTCCTCCGGTTTTTCCATGACATTGTTATCTTGTTACTTTTTTCATGAAAAAAGGACCTGGTCCAACCTCCCTCGTTAAGAAAGTAGTTGCCATGAAGGAGGAAACTCGAGTCCGTTTGTGCAGACACGTTTGCCGCATAATAAGATAGAAATGGAGCTGGTTTCTCCAACACCTTTGTATGATGCATCCCTTTGGGCCAGTTTGGCAACTCTACTAATAGAGTCAAGTGAAGTGAAGTTGATTTTGAATAAAGAATAAAATCTAAGTGGGTTATAATTATATTTTACTTTTAGTTATTTGTTATGGAATCTTTTTTCCTTTCGTATGGGAAGGTGGGTTTTTTTTTTTTTTTGATAAAGGTAATTGCTTTTTGACTCTTTTTTTTTTTAAGATGGAGGGAGTTTTGTATGGGAAAGCGGTTTTGATGTGACATCTTGTCTCAAAATTTGAGGCTTGACTTGACTTTTACTATTCTAGTAAAGTGCCAAAAAAACACAGGTCTTTTCGTTTAGACCACAGACAAACCCAGTACTATAATCAAGAAGATTACAAAGACGCTCACAGAATTTTTACCCAATTAGAACTCAACCTAAGGACTATGGTGGACTTGCCAACGACTCGTTGTCCACCTTCACCGTGCTTGAAATCACTCCCCCGAATGCTCCTTCAGGGTTCTTCAGAGAGTTGAAAAGTCTTCTAGATCAACACAACACTTTCTTGCACAACAAAAGCCAAACGATCTCTCAAGAAAAAAACTCACTTGGGAAAGAGTTATGTTTAGGGTTGTAAGAAGGTGTTTTTATAGGCCAAGCATTTGTGCAAAGATCTCCAAGTTTCAGTAAAACCAGAAAGAAAACTGGAGAAAAACTAGGAAAGAGGTGTTTATGTTCGTGCAACACACTTTCCTGAGGGTTGCTCAAGCGACCAAGGAGTTCAGCTCGAGTGAGCTCCCTCTCTGCCTCACGGAGACTGCCTGCCTGCGAGGGTACTGCTCGCTAGAGTGAGATAGCCCTCTGGTTCGGGGGATGCTTTGTGCCTTAAGTATTTCAGCTGTCTTCAGTTTTACTTCCTTCATTCTTCAAGTCCCAGTCGATATTTAAAAATTAAAAAATTACAACTCAATATGGACTAGAGTTTTGTTCAAAACCTAAATAATTAGCCAACTAAGACTTTACAGAATTTATGGACATTTGACAAAAACACAAGTGTACGCACGGCATCCATACATGTTACAACCAGGGTAACTAGATTCAGACCTGATTACATTCCCATTGCAAATATACATTCATAATTCACCTTCAATACATTGGATCGTGTTCCATCTGGATCTGGAGAAGAAACCTGATTTTCAAAATGCCATATGAATCCAAGTACATGTATTTGAAATTTTGAACCAGGAGGTCCGAATAACAAAATTATTCAACTAGTAGCAGGTAACCAAATCAAACGACAATAATGTTGCAAAATTAGAATTGGGATCTCCTGTCACTGAGATGGATCAGATCAGCCTCAAATATGCAAAAATATGATTACCCTGACCAGAGAAATTTCTTTAAACACAGTTGTGTCAGTGCCAAAAAGGTCAAAAGGTCAAGATTATATAGATAAGAATTGTAAGACTTTATTTTTCAAAAAAAAAAAAAAAAACTAAAATTGAATAAATGAATGTGAATTTCCAAAAAAAGGTATCAAATTATCTCTCATTTAATGAAAAATGAACGAAGGGGTGGTGAGAAATGAATATCCAAGCAGCCACCATACTGTTAATACAAAACCTAGGAATGTGAGGGTTGCATGTACATTACTACTTATAATTATATCTTTTGTCAGTCACCCCTTCAATAATTTTTCAATTTAGCTCATTTCACCATGAGTTTTTATATATATATATATATATATATATATAAAATGCAAACAAACAGGCCCTAAATATCTATTTATAAAACATATCTAATACTTAGTCAAGTTAATTGAGTAGTTGGACAACTTGACTCAATGAATTTGTAACGACCCAGCTTATCCAGTATAATATTGTCCGCTTTAGGCCCCCATAGGCATACCCGTACGGCTTTATTTTTGGGCCCCTATTGGCATACCCAAAATGCGTTATACAAGATAAGGAGGAGTCCACATATATAGCGCAGTCTCTTCTCCGCACACTCACATGAGCGATGTGAGACTTTACAGAATTTCTTAGTCAAATCAAATGTTTGAAGTTGTAATCAAGGGAAAGAAAAAAAAAGAGAAAAAAAGCCTCAGGGTATATGCTTAAATGCACTTGTACAAGCTAAAATGATTAAAATCACGAAAGTAAATTATCAGCATCCTCATATTCATAGCATATGAACCCAAATTTTGACAGTGGAAGCCTTATTTAACCAATTAGAGATGCAAAGCTAGCTAGGCAAGTAAAACACAACTAAATAGAAACTTCTGAGGACTCAGAGAATGGTATTCATCAAGGCAAATTATTTGCCATTAAGAACGACGAGCAAACCTATGATGATTGCTCTTCATAGTCCTCCCTAATCTCAATCACAATTCACACACACACACATACAAGAGAGAGATCACCTTAATCCTTCGCCCCATGTCCGTCTTTGGCTTCCCAAATCAGCAAAACATAAGAGGACTACTTATAGAATTTGCAGATGATAACGTGGTCACCAAGAAATCTTAAATTTCTTGTGTTCCAAGAAGTATAGAATATCTTATTACTTTGACTCCCTTGGGTATCAATCAAGAAATAGTTAAGTAGTTGACACTCTACTAGTGGAGGATGTGGGTTCAGCTGTATATATGTACATTATCCCTCCGGGTCCAGAGGGAAGTCTAGTAAACTCCCTTATAGCCCCAATGTGTTAGTTCAGTTTCAAACTTACAAAAAAAATCTGAGTGCAAACTGTGGTCATAGACTAACTGAGCTAGCCTTTGGGGCTGTATATATATATATGTACATAGAACTGAACCTTTGAAAAAGAAATAGAAAAAAAAATGTATAGATATTTTCATTGGTGAGGCCTGATACAGCTAGCCATTGCTATGCAAGAGCTTGGGTGTTTTTATTGTAAGTAGATATGGCCCAAGAGGTCTAGCTTGATCAATTCCAAACTCGGAGGTCTTTTTGTGGTGTCTTTCTACAGCATCATGATAATGTCACAATCATCATGATATATAAAATTGCAAAAACTTGTTTTTTTTTTTTTTTTCATTTCATCTTTATTTCTCTATGAAATCATCTGCAAATTCTTTTATAAAATTGTCACAATAAATTCTAAATATCTATAATAATTCAAAGTTGCTTCTTGGATAAATACATTATACATTAAAACTAAAAGTGTAATCAAACTCTAAAAACCTTGTATTTTTTCCAAGTAAGACTCAACGACATTCGAGAAAGTTTTTGTTTGCTTTTCTAAGTGGTGAGACACTTCCCTCTCACATAAACAACCCGGGGCCGGGGGGGGGGGGGGGGGGGTGGGTAATGACTTCGATGTGTGGGTGTGTGATTCTTTACCCCGAGGGGGGGGGGGGGGGGAGGGTAATGACTTCGATGTGTGGGTGTGTGATTCTTTACCCCGAGAGAGTAAGATTGGAAAAAATAAAAATAAAAATATTCTAATACTTAGGGCTAACTTCTTAAATGAAATCATTTTTGTAAGAAATGAAATTAGTTAGGAGACTCAGAATCCATAAATGTCGTCAAGGCAAAAACCTCATGCCAGTACGAACGAGAGAAAACCATTGATGAATTGATGCCTCATCATCGTCTCCCATGAAAACTAAGTAAAAATAAAAAATAAAAAATAAATAATCAACAACTAATTACACACACTTACACATATGTATATCACATAAAATTTTACCCAAGAGGTAACCCTCATGATTTTTATGAAAGGTGAATATTTTAATCCCTTGTGGGACCCATCTGTACCCCTCACACTTATTGCCTTCTCATGAATTGATATTCACCTCAATTGAACACCCATGTGACTTCTGCTTACGCTTATGTTAAACTATCGAAAAGACGGAACTTAAAATTTATTTTTAAGTTTGAAACCTTCAAATTGAGATATTCCCATAACCTTTTTCCTCAGGATTGGAATGCAATTAAGTGGGTCCTCCAAGGAGATGAGAGTTTTAGCTCTTATATTGAAAATGAGATACACCTCTCGGATGAATATTATATATGTGTCTATTTATATTTGCTTATATATAAGAAATAAAATTTATGTCAGCCCACCCAATATTATTGGGACAAAGCATTGATGATGATATATATACTAATTTTTTTGGTAATTAATATATATATATAAATATTTTAAATATAAAAAAGGGAACAAAGTCACAAAGATGTTACGAAAATGACAAACTCACCTTTTTCCCTTCATCCTATTCAAATTTGGCCTCACAAAAACTTGTAAAGCCTTGATTGGTACGAGGCTGATTATATGGTATACTGTTTTGGTTTTATATCTAATCTCTTCCTTTGCATGGGTTAATTGGTTTAACTTAGACAATTTTATATACCCAATTGATGGCCAAACTTATATTGTTTTGGTATTTTAGAATCAGAAATGGAGCCACTCACTCAACAGCATTAATTTTAAATGAAATTCTGTTCACAAATCTTCTACCCTTTGAAAATGGGAAATGCAATCTTTTTATTTATTTATATTGACATAATAAACAAAAAAAAAAAAAAAAAAATCCTTTGCAATTGGCCCATCCAATGAATACCCCATTGCAAGTGTTACAATTATATCGCTCGGTCCCCTTTTATCAATGTAACTAGTGCAATTTTTTCCTATGGAAATCTTGTATAGCTGCCAACTTTTTTTGTGTACGGGGATTCTACTTTTGTGAACGGTAGGGATTGGAAATCTCGAATCATCTTTGCATCTCCATTGCTTCAAAAAGGTATCTATTTCCTTCTTCTTCTTTTTTTGGCATTGTTTGATATTTCGTGGTTATAAGATTATTGTTGTTATTTTTTTTTATCAGTAATTAGCTGTTATTGTTTTATTGGTTGATTGGTCATCAAGGAATATAACTATTGCATCTTCTTCAAACTCCCACAGGTCCATTTCTTTTGTTAAAAGTATAACGTGGTCACCAAGTATTCTTAAATTTCTTGTGTCCCAAGAAGTATATATAGAATATCTTAATACTTTGATTCCCTTGGGCACCAAGAAATAGTAAGTAGTTGACACTCCACCAGTGGAGAGGATGTGGGCTCAGCTGTATGTACAAAAAAAAATGAACCTTTGAAACAGAAAAACAAAAAAGTCTATAGAGATTTATCATTGGTGGGGTCTAATTCAGCTAGCCATTGCTATGCCAGAGCTTGGGAATTTTTATTGGAAGTAGATCTGGCCCAAGAAGTCTAGCTAGATCAATTCCAAAATCAGGGCTGCAACAACCAAGTGCAAGAATAAATTGATGAACCACTGATGGATCAGTGGCAAAGGCACCCCGGTTTCAAAATAGCAATTAGGGATTGATCTCTGGTCCACACGTTCTAAGTCCCACTCAAGCATGCAGGCCAAACTGGCAAAATATATATATATATATATATATTTTTCTGCTAGCAGAGATTATTGTTGATATGCGAAAATGTAATGAGCTTATTTCTTAATTTAAAACTAGCTAGTACTTGACACGCCCTGATCTGGAGTCTTAATCCCATGAGCGTGTGCTTCTCGGAAGCCGAAAGGAGGGCAACTCCCTAGTGGAGCTCACCTATTATAAATCTGAATAACCCAAAATTAATGCTCTTTCCTTGTATTAGATATATATGCTCAAGTTTTACTTTACTACGAGTTAGTTCCACTATAAGATTGAGCATATGGTTAAGAACATAATTAATCACTAAGTCATATTGAAATAAAATTGTAGGATGCTCGATGTATAGGAAAGAATTTATTTTGAGTGACTCAGATTTTTAATATGATGACTCAACTGTCGAGTTCTGTCTTCCACTCCTTTTTTTCTTTTTTTTTCCACCATGACTTGGCTCATTAGACTATTAAGTTATGTTGAGTCCATGAACGAGCACTTATACTCTCTAAAGTCAATGCTGGATTATAATTTGGTTTGGCAAGTTTTCATTGGTTGAGTTGGAATTTAGAGACAGTTTAGATTGTGGGCTGCGTTTCACTGGCAGTGTGTCTTAGTAGGTCTTGGGCTCTAGGAATATTGGGCCATCATTTAGTGGACAATGGCCTATGACTTTGTTGGTTTCTCTGTCAAGCATACATAATATAATACACAATATAAATATAGGTGATCAATGTAGCATTTGCAAGTTTGATGAAGTTAATCTCATGCATTTGTGATCCTACAATATTCTACTAAACTAATCAAAAAATTTAATGACGACAAGATTCATCTTGTGTCTTAGCATATAATCATCTCATTTAGGCCATATTTGGAAAGATTCTGCATATTTTTCTAGGATGTGTTTGGTGAATGGCTAGGATCTTCAAATCAAGATGAGACAGACTAGCACCCCACCCACACCCAAATATAAGTACTGTGGGGGTTGGACATTTTGAAAAAAAAAAAAAAAAAGATTTCTTTGGAGGGCCATTTCTAAAAATGACTTGAAATTATAATTTATCAAAAGGTTTTTTTTTGTTTTTTTTTTGAAATTTAGGAGTGTCATGGCCCCTGCCAGCCCCCCTAATTCCGCCCCTGCTTATATCCACACTCACATAACAAATGTTAGTGGAGGGGTTCTGAAATGGGATTTCACGTGTCATATATCCAACCCGCGGTCTTAAAATGTATCTATAGTTTGTGATGCCAAACTCACTATAGAGTGATAAACACACATAGGACTTCCTAATAGATGACTTCTTATTCATTAAAAAGTTAATTTCTTTTTGTGTAGTAAGAGATTAAAAAAATGACAAAAAAAAAAAAAAAAGTATATACATATTGTTGTAGTTCTATATAAATTTTTTTACCGAGTAATACAAAAACTCATACTCGCCCTAAATCTAAAGATTTACCAAGTAATACAAAACTCAAACTCGCCCCAAACTATAGCCGGGCAAAAGTTCAAAAACCGTACCATCAACCCACCACCAAACCCATTCTTATTAATAAGAGGTTGGGGCAATCCGTATTTAGGCCCTGTTCTTTTATTAGAATTTTTGACAGGAGTTCAGGCTGTCTGAAAATTCAGAATTCCTGTAATTCTGTGTTTCATTACCAGAATTCCTAGGCATTTGAAATTCCAGATATTTGAAATCTCAAAAAACTCAGTATTTGAAAAACCACTTTAACAAGGAGGATTTGGAAATCTCACTTGGCACAGGAATTCCGGGAGAGGGACGACGGCATTCCTGGAGCTCAAACAAGAATTCAGGCCATGAATGAAACAACAAATTTAGAATTCCAGAATTTGACAGCATTTCAAATATTGGCATTTGAAATTTTCAGACAACCTCCAGACATGAATTCTATGAATTCTAGTAAAAGAACGGGGCCTTAAATCCAACCCATTGCCATCTCTATTCACACTCTACCCAACCTCCAGACATGAATTCTACACTTTTGTAGAGAGGGAGATGTTGAGCTTTCCATTTCAGCATGAGTTGAAAATTAAAAAAGACAAAAATCTAATCAAATCTTTAAACGAAGCATAAAATATATGGGCCCCACCCCCACACATGATTCCAAATCCTTCCCACTTAAAAATACTCCGAAATACAAAAACACCTTCCGTCCGTTACGCTACCTCTGAAAACAGAAACCGGTCCGATCTCGTCGCGAAGAAGAAGAAGAAACCGCTGCTAATCGGATCCAAAATGCAATCCATTGCCAAACCATCATCTCTCTCAAAGCACCCGTTTCTCCATCCGAATGGATCCAGATCCAGATCCGGACCCGGATCCGGATCTCTCCCCAAATTTCCACACTCCAAATCGTCCATCAATCTCTCCTCAAGAACCAGAAAGCTCTCTCTTCTTCCCCAAACCGTTATATCTGCGAGCGCGGCGCGTAACGGTTTCGGATCTCCGATATATCCGTCCGGCTCGGGCGAGAAGAAGCGTCCGACGAGCGCTCTATCTCCTTCCCGCGAGGTGGAGATGTGGGGAGGGAGGGATCGGCTTCCCCTGGCGAATCTTAACGGCGTTATGACGGCTGTGCTTCTAGCCGTTAGCGTCTGTTGCAGCTTTTCGTCCTCGGGGAGCGGTACGTCTCCTGAAGAGGCTTTCGTGAGGAAAGCCGTTTCTTCACATGATATCGTCATCTTCTCCAAATCATACTGCCCGTAAGCCCCCTCCCTCTCTCTTTTGTTTTCATATGAGATTAGATTAGAGGAAGATTAGCGAAAATCTTACTAGAATTTCGATTTTTTTCTTTCTAATTATGTTTGTGTTCATGTTTATGGCATTAATTATGTTTGTGTTCATGTTTGTGGCATTAATTATGTTTGTGTTCATGTTTATGGCATGTTGTTGGTTACTACATTGGGTCATCTGAGGTTTTGGGTTAGTGTTACTAGCCAAATAGATTTTTAGTGATTTGATTTAATCAAGAGATTTTAGTGATTTGATTTGATCTGAGAGATTTTAGTAATCATGTGGAGTGATTTCAGCAATCATGTAATAATTTTGGTTTTCTTATTTTAGACTGTTCCTCTATTATTTATAGATGGAGGTACTGGATGTAAGGCATGCTATTGATAATAAAAATATTCAGAGTATTCTCATTTGAGTGGTCTTAGTGCTTGGGTCCGAGGGCTCGATCGTACCGTCGGAGGTGTTGATCTTCATAGATCTTGGCTGGGGCTGGGGCTGCACCATATGTGAAAAAAAAAAAAAAAAAAAAAGGTGTAAGCAAAGCTTGTGTGAAAAAAAATAAAATAAAAAAAAATGGTGTAAGCAAAACCTTGGTTATATGCATGTCTAAGGATAGAAGCCATGAGAACACCAATGCACAAGGTTTGGAAACACTCCTTTGTGCATATGCAATGAACTTGTAGCATCCATGGCTCATTTCCAGGTCTATGTTGCACATGAAGCTGGCTCGAATGTATACATATGGTGAATAGCAACACTATTGATAAAACAAGGCAGTCTTTACAAATTTTTCTTATTCTTATATCCTTTTCATGTGGGATTTGATGCCAAACTTTTACTTGGGAGTGAAAAACAGAAGTCTTTAGCAAACCACTTCCTTTGTTTTGAAATACACACAAAAACCCAACTTCCAAACTTTCATTTATAATGTTTATTAACCTGACTACTATCTGCTAACTCATTATGGATGTGCTTGCAAGGTTTACATTTCTACTGCATTTTATGGAATTCAAGTTGATGGTTGGTGGGATTGAAAATAATATTAATAGCTCATATAAACCTTAACAAATGTGCCCAAACTGTGAGCCTGACTATCAGAAATTGTTACCACTAAGGCATTGCCGGAAGCTACAATACAAGAATCATCCAACGTGTATTTTAGTTTGATCTTGTCATTTTTGAAGAATTGTTTGTTCAATGAGGATTTCAAAAGCCTGAATGGTTGATTTTTGGTTTATTGTTTTCTAGTTTTCTAATGATTTAAAAGTTGGTAAATTTTTATTATATGGCACTGACAGGGTCGGCTGTAGATATTTTTCAATGATAAGTGTTATTTTTGAAACCAACAGAAGCCTGCAAAGCTAAAAAGAGGATTGCTTAGATAATGTCAAAAGCGGAAGTGAACGACACACATGAAAACATGGTTTTTAAAATCAGTTGAGTTTGAGTCAACTCAGAGTCTCAGACTCGATGGCTGACGTGTACAGTCATATCTATGGCTTACCCCTGGACCCTGACTGATTCTATGTGAAAGGACAAAAGTTGATATATACATATATGTTTCCAGTTTCATGTTGTCAGAACTAATTAAGGAGGCCTTTTGGCTTCTTTTGAGCTGATTTTGGAAAATTAGAACCACATTTTATGGAAGATTTAACCATTCAAAGGTCGGAGGTGCTATTCATTCACCTTAGTTAAAAAACAGGCTACCTAGTACTATTTAAATTCATTCTCAACAGTTACAACATGTGTCTTAAAATTTTATATTCATAGGATACTATTTTCTATTTTAGATATTTTAAATTATTTTTACAAAATTTATAAGGCTTCTTAGGCTCTAGGATGTGACTCATCCGAGTTAACTCAAGGATGGCGGAGTTGCCTCCAACCTTGCCACCAAAAGCTAGGCCCTTTTTACGGACTTCCCCCATCTCAACAACATCCAAGTGATTGGAGTGGAAGGGAAGTATCCTGCAAATCTTTTTAAGATATCCTCCAACCTCAACAACTATCCCACAAATTCAATTTCCTATATTTCTTGAACAAGAATTTGCTACTAAATTAAGGCCCCATTGCCAACACTGATACCCAGATAAACTGTCAAAGATAGAAGTAGAAGTAGCATGTAAGCAGTTGAAACTATCCCTGCTTGTGAAAATTTGGGGAGAGTCGGTGAGATTTCAGACACTTACACAACACCTTCATCACTTTGGTGTTTGTGTGGTAAGTTGGAAATCCAAATTTCACATGAGTCTAATCAACTTAGCTTTCAATCCGAGGCAGATCTATCACATGTACCGATTGGATCACCATGGAAGGTCACTGGCCTACATTTGGCAGTCATGGATTGGGTACCCAACTTTGATCCTTCACAGGCCGTAATAGCCATCTCCACCATATTGGTACAAGTACCTGATCAACCCATTGACTTATGGAGGGAAATACTAACCTAGATTGTTGCTCCCTTTGGATAATTTATCAATATGGACCTTACTGCAACAACCCAGGGATGAGGGAAAGAAGAAAGGAATTCCTTCAATGTTACTTCTTGTGCATAACTTGTTTTGAGGATTTATTCCTGGAATCTAGTAAAATTCATTTTGCAACTATTGTTAATGTCTAAATAACTGTAAAGAGTTCTTGCTGCTTCATTCATCTGGCACTTCCATTTTTCTCATATGTATTTAATTAGGGCATCAACTTGTGCAAATATTACTTATAATTTTTCTTTACATTTATGTATTTTTTGAGGCTGCACTTTTATTTATTTATATTTACAATCTGTTCATGGTAATTGACAGATACTGTAAAAGGGCAAAAAATGTTTTTGAAGAGTTGAAGAAGACACCTTACGTTGTTGAGCTAGACCTGAGAGGTTTGTTTACTGATAAAGCTTAAGCTATAGCTTCCATTCGAAAGAAAAAAAAAAAAAAAAAAAAAACCTTAATGGTATTGTTGCAAAAATTTGCTTGCTGTCATTGGGATGAATTATTCTTTTGTCTCCCTTTTAGAGCTTCATTTAATTGGTACGATGACTTGATGCACAAAATACAAAATGATGAAAGTTTTAATAAAAAAACTCAGGCCTTCTTTGATTTGTTGTTAGTCTTTCTAGAAATCATTTTCAGCCTGCACCCTGCAGCATGCCAACCGAGAACCTATGTCAGCTACTGCGATTTGCAGTCTCCTGTTAAATCCTAAGTGATACTGCTTTTGCTTCTATTAGCGAACAGACTTATCAAGCAGCTATCTAAATCGTCTCTGATGCACGGTTTTTCCCTCTTATCATTGCTCAGTGACAGATTTTCCGTCATCTTACGAATATCATACATTTGCTTGGATGAATTAACAATTTATAGAAGGCTAAGAACATGGCTTCTAGTAAATTTTTTTCTTTTAGATTCTGGTCATTGATCCTTTATTCTTGGGAAGGTTGATCACATGATGGGGTGATAACTTGGTTATTAACTTGGTTGGCTGAAGATGCCACCCCAACCCTGTTATATTTTTTCAAGTTATCTAGACTAGTCATTTCCTGATCTCATCAGAGCTGTACATATCACACATTTTCTGGAGTAAATTTTCTCGTCTCCTTTAACTTTATTGAAAAGTAATTCTGTTTATGTTAAAAAATTTCTTAAACCCGTTGGTGAAGATTTCAAAACTACTAAGAATTCTGGATTCTGTAACAATGGATATTTGAATCTGCAAGGTCTGTTTCTATTGATTGGTTTGCTTTGATGAGTTTTGCAGATGACGGGGGAGATATCCAAGATGCCCTGGGAGATATTGTTGGCAGACGCACTGTACCTCAAGTCTTTATAAAGGGAAAACACATTGGAGGCTCAGATGGTAACCAACTTGCACTTAGAATTTTATTCTCTAGTGAAGAACTAGCTTGTAAGAAATTTAACTGGGAGTAATTTGTACTTTTGGTGTCAGATACTGTCCAAGCACATCAGAGGGGCATGTTGGCTAAGCTTCTGGGTGAAAGTTCGAAAGATTTGTGATCTAAGAACATTCAGCTGATTCCTGGCTTATAGTGTAGTTGCAACTGGTTGGAGTGTGAAGCATTATAATTTGGACTTCTTATTTTCAAGCATAGGACAAATTTGGTAGAAATCAGTTCTGAGAAACCATGATTATAGTGACAGTTTTACATCCTTTGTTTTCCGTTTTTGGTTAAACTATGGATATTGTTTGCTTAAAAGAGTAAAGAAGATGTTAAGGTCTCATCTCCAGCTACATTTACTTTGTTTATTTGTCTCCAGCTACATTTAATATGTTTACTCTTCTCACCCCAACAAGAGACAGAAGGATCTCTTATATTGGAAATTTAAGGCTCCACAATTAGCCGAACATGGATCTTTGCCTTATTCAATTAAGTCATATAGGGTACTCTTGGGTTTCTAATACTGTACTTGGAGAGACTGGAGTCTAGACTCATCCTTGGTAGATCGTCAGCCACTACATATATTGTCCTAAAAGCAGAACTTTGGTATCAGATGTGAGAGTCTGTTGATAAGATTAAGCCCACATTGGATAAATGGTGCAGTTGCAGGGCTTTGCCTTTATGTTTAGTTGATGGAGTAGTACTGAAGAGCCAAACGGGCAGGAAACAGGTGAAAGAAGAGTAATATCTGCTTTGGGAGGATTGGAGCATTGAAGTTTCTCCATCATCTGATCTTGGACAACCCCTCATACTGTGTCCATTAGTTTCAGTGCCCCATTTTTTTTCTTGGGACCTGGCTGGATCATCTTAATCTGAATTTACTTTGTATATATTTTTCTTCTTTTGTTATCCCATCTAAGGGGGGGCTGGGTCCCCTAGAGACTCACACATACGAGAAGAACCCGCAAACACGGGGAGAGAGGGGGTGGCCAGGGTCGAAACCTGGACCTCGCGGTGAGAACTAATAGTAAGGCACCGTTCTCAAACTGAGTTTACTTGTTTATGTGTAAATTGGGGTTCATAAGTTTGGACAAAATGAGTTGCCTAAAACTTGATTTATTCTTTGCCATTATAATTATAGGTAAACAGCCGCAAGCAATTAAATTTACAGGAAATGGAATTAAAGGTAATTAGATTTCCAGCTAAAATGATTGTAGCCAACCAAGCTGTGGGGATCCAAACACATGGGCTTGGCCTCGCTTGGTCATTGTCAAATGTACATGAGAATCCAAATAAATTTTTATGCTTGTCAAAATCACTATTTTTCGTACGAGTAAATGAGTACATCCAGCATTTTTAGACGTATTTCTAATTTTTGTATGTTTCTCAAGACCTACAAAGATTTATTCTATGAAATCGTAATATTTTTATGCTTATCATTATTACGAGAATATCAAATGGTTTGGATGATGAATTGAGGGCATGTGAAAGCATAGAAAATCAGATTAATAAATCGAGAATTTTTTGGCTTATTTCTTAAACCTCACAAAATCTGTAAAGAGTCAAGATATAAATAAAATACATCAGAGCTTATTAGACTTACCAAAGAGCTGGGATGACCAATTTGGAGCTGAAAAAAGTGCAAAAAAAGGAAAAAATTAAAATAAAAGAAGAGAAGTGCTTGAAAGTATTTTGTCCCACAACCTACACCATGAAGAAGCACAGGAGAAGGTGCATTCCAGCTCCATGGGGCTCACTTGAGCCCACTTTTGATCTCATGATCTAGCGGCCGACTTAATTTTTCTACGCTCATTGAACCTTTACTGGCCGTTTGATCGAGTTTCACATAAACAAAAATTTAAGGTAATTAAATTTAAGTACTAGGATAATCCCATTTATAGAAAGTGGGCCCCTTCATGTAAACATTATACAGCCAACCTACCACATCTTCACACACACACTCTCTCACCATGGATTCTTCCTCCCCTAGGAAGAGGAAAAGGAAAACAACTCTTCCTCCTCACAACCCCCACCACCTGTTTGCTCAATTGCTTGCTGCCTCTTCCAACATCCACACCCCCTTCTCCCAATCTCTCCTCCCCAAATTACTCAAAACCCATCTCTCTCTCATCCAAAATATCCCATCACCTCAACAAAACGACCCTCAATCCCTCCCAAAACCCACCCTCCAAGACTCTCTACTCTCTCTTCTTCCATGCCTTCTCCACCCCAAGTGAGTTCTTATTGCTCTCTCTTTCTCTCCATCTTTCTATCTATCTCCCTAGTTATATGGGGTGGTTTTGAATTTCAGGTACCCCAAGATAGCTGCTTGCAGTGCGGAAATTGTTGGGGCTCTTGCTCTCTGCTCTTTTGAATTGAATGCGAGAATTGCTTCTGATGAAGAGATTATGTGTGCTTTGGTGAATGCTGTTGCGAGTGGGAAGAAGCGAGTGGTGATGGGTGCTTGTAATGCTATGCTGGATTTGTCGACCACTTTGTTAGGAAGGGAACGGCTGCGAGAGTTTTCTGCCGTAGAGAAGCTTTTGTGAGTATTTTTGGTGTTTGAGTTTTATGTGTTTTTGGTGTTTTGACCATGTTCTGTGCGTGGAATGTTTTTATGAGCATGTGCTGTTGTTGAATGCAAGCCTTTTTAATTTTTGGTGGAACCATCTGGTTGATGTTGTTGATTGCAAGCTTAACTAGTCATGTAAAACTTTGTGGAGTACCAAATGGCCATCAATGGGAATGGTGGTAATGCTTATCCTTAACTTATGCCTCACAGTCTCATGATCTAGACCTTCATCTTGTAGCTCTGACTAGATGGACCACTGGCAAAAAATCACAGTGGTTGGAGACTTTTAATGTCCATACCTTCCACATAATCATGATTATAAATATGGGTCTATATTTTAATCCACATTGAAGCAAAAGGGACAACCAACCTATGTTATTGATGAAAAGAATTTTATTTCTTCATATTGTTTTTTCAAGAATGATAAGAAACAAGAAGTATGGAAGACATTGAGAGATATAACTTAACAAAAAAACACACAGTTAGAAAGTGATAAGGCCAAGTATAAAGCTTATGAAATTTTATACATTTGGTTGAGTGAAGGATATTGGAAAGTGTATCAGTGAAAGAAGAGATAAATATGGATGAAAAATGTATTTTACAATTTTAAGGATCTGTTAAATACAGTGAATGCTGGGGAAGTATATCAAAAATCGGAAGTAAGTTAAGAAATGAGTCACTTTATTTAAGAAATAGAAGAGAAGATATCTTAGAAAAGACGAAGAAAGGGATAAATTTAGGACCAGATACATGCAAAACTGAGGGCTTCATACAGGTGATGTTAGATTCAGTTGTGTTTTTCTTTTTCTTTCTTTCTTCTTAAGGAACAGTATCATAAAAGCATGTATACTTTGATTTTTATCTGTCTCATATTTTAGTCTTTATGTGGCTTCATGTATTCCTCTGACCTGACTTATGACAGGTCCGTGTTTTGTCAGATTGCCGCATTTCCTATGAAACCGGTTTCTCTTTGTGGTGGGGAGGAGGACACTAGCAACTATTCTAGAATTGGATTTGTGGAAGATAAGCTTCAGTTTTTAGTTCTTGAAGCAGTGTCAACTCTCATCAATACCTGCAGTGCAGAGTTCTTAGAGAAACTTTCTGTAACCTTTTTGTGTTATTTGAAAGATTTATGGGCCAAATTACAGGATTCGGCTTTTCAAATTAACAATCAGGAAAAGAGATATTTGTACAACAACATGAAGACATCAGATCTGGCCGAGACAATCTTTAGGCTTTCTATGAATTATGGTTGCCATTCAACTTGCACTTTTGATGCCGTTAAAAGAAGTATATTTGGTAGCATGGAATCTGACTTCGAACATTTTATGTTGAGCAATTGGGAGGATTCTCCCATTCTTTTTAAGAAAAAATCAAGATGTTCAGACTACAATGATTGTATTTTTAGTTCCTTAGTTCAACATTTCAATTCTAGAACAGTTGATTCTATCCTTGATTCTATCTTGGGAGGGTTGTTTTCTTGCCCACCTATTGCCTCTGATGAACTAGACATCCTTACTTTCCTGAAAGAGGTTAAAGGTGGGTTGGCTTGTCCAATCGTGTATGGGCAAGATATACGGGTAGTTAAAACAGTGGGGATTTTAAAGGAAGAGGTGCATTTTTGGACTGATTATATGGGTTATAGCATCGGTAAAGACCATGTTCAGAAATGTAAAGAGGCATATCAAAATGGCTATACTATTGCCTTGCGTGGGATGGAGTTCCGCTCTAGGAAGATTGCTGCCATTGCGGATGGGTTAGAGATGCTATTTGGTCAGCCATCTGTAGGAGCCAATTTATACTTGACACCTCCTAGATCACAGGGCTTGACTCGGCACTATGATGATCACTGCGTGTTTGTATGTCAACTTCTTGGAAGTAAGAAATGGTCAGTTTTCCCTCATTCAGCAGTCCAGTTACCTCGATTGTATGATCCTCTTGGTGTTGGTTCTGAGGTTACCAATGATGCATGTGAAAACAAGCAATTTTTGCTTAGAGAAGGAGATATTCTATATATTCCTAGGGGATGCCCTCATGAGGCGCACACGGTCATTAATGAAGGTGAATCTCATGTCGAGGAAGCAACTGGGTTTTCTTTGCATTTGACCCTTGGGATTGAAATTGAACCTCCATTTGAGTAAGTGCTTCATCACATTTGTTTCTGTCAGATTCTGATCAATCTATTCTCTAAAATAAGTTCTGTGATCTAGAATTGGAGATCATAGTTTATTTAGCTGGCAATTCATTTTCTATTGATACTTTGATAGTGGTTTTTGTTTCAACTCCATTTACGATCAAATTGTTATATAGTTTATTAATTTCAACTCTGTCAGAGTTGATAGTATCTGTAGATCCAAGAAATTATATGATCAATGAGAAAAAAGAGATAATATCCCATTGTTGGTTTTTCACGTTAACAAAAATTTGAAATTGTTGCATATGTGGAAACTCCAGCATCCGACATTGGAACTAAGTGGAAGACATGGTGTGAGGATAGATTACAAAAGTCTGTTGCACAGACAGAAGGTACTCATTGTCACAACAGTGACCCCTTTACTCCTTGTCCTCCAAATCTTCCATGAGTTGAGGCTTGGAGCCCATGCCTGGAACAAGGTGGGAAATTTAAAATATTAAAAATGTATAGCGCGCTCACACACACGCATATATAAATATATGGGAGATGCTCTTATGAGAGATGCTCTTATGAGAGATGCTCTCACCTTACTATGAGAGATAAGGTGGGGGCCCTCACGTCCATATCCAATGCCAACAACTTAAATGCGAGGGTCCCCACTCCTATCTCTCATATAAGGTGAGAGATATCCCTCATAGGAGCATCTCCCTATATATATATATATATATATATATATATAAATTGATAGAAAGAAAGAAGAAGAGTACCAGGGTTTGGCTGAAATGGTTCTGTTTCAAAAAGGAATTTCCAACTTAAAAAAGAAAGGAAGGTTAATAACAGCCATCAAAATTCAATGTCCGTTGGTTCAAACACAATAGCGACCCTCATTAAGGGCATGTTTGGTGACATCCAAATCCACGTTGTACTTTTCTTGTAGGCATCTTCAGTTGTGAAATCAGCAATTTTTTTTGGGAGGGTGAGAGCCACTGGCGGGTCGGGGGGTGGAGTTTTATGAATTTTTACATATGGCCCCTCCCAATTTTTGGAAAACCCCTTTATGAATTTTTAGATATGGCCCTCCAAATTTTCTAAAAGCCCATTTTTTTCTTTAAAAGGTTTTATATTTTTTTACATATGAACCCCCCCAAATCTTCAAAAAAGCTACTATATATTTTGAAAACTACATGTTTCTCATACGTGGGACTCCAAGGAATTTTTTTCTACACAGTGTCCCCCCTAAGGAAGAATTCCTGGGTCCGCCTCTAGTGAGAGCTCATATTTTCCGTGGAGAAAGTCACAGGCCCTTCCCCTCCCCATCCAAAGTCAGACCTGAAAATCCTCAAAATCATGTCATGGGTTTTTTTCCTGGAACTTGTCCATGGGAAATTTCTGCACCAAACATCAGATGAGCATATATTCTGCAGAGAACTTCGATTTTCTCTGTGATTTTGCCCTGAGCCAGAACAGAGATGTTACTGTTGGGTTAATTTGAGAGTGGTGTAAATTCTGGGTGGTTCTTGACATAATATACTCATAAGATCTTTTCCTCTACACTTCCGTTTTCTATTTTATTCTGGGCATTCAAGTTCATGGTCGCTTTCTTGGCTCATCACTGACACTGAGATATCTTGTGGGCATTGTGTCTTGGGGCCATGCTTTTCAATATGCCTTTGATAGTGAGGAAATAACTATCTTTAAGACAGCAGCTTAAGGTTTCCCCCACTCTACTTTATCCACTTCCACCATTAGCTACACTAGATTCTCTAGTATATCCTTTGGCTGCAACTGGGGCCCATGATTCAGTGATCCATAGTTTCTTATGTTGGGATGAATCTGACACACAAACATGCACACAAGTCTTATTATGTGCCTGTGTATGATGTTGCTCCTTTCAAAGAACCCATGTGTATTGTTTTTATCGGTTCAAAGAATCCATGTGTTGTTGCCTACTGCTTGTTGGAATATCATGAAATTGATTTTTTTTTTTTTCAAAGAAGCTTCTAAGAAATCCTTTCTTTTGTTGCCGACATGCACAATCCTCACATCAGGCATGCTCCACTTTTCTAAACCCTCTTTTGTTGTGGTTTTTTTTTTTTTTTTTTTTTTTTTCTTCTAGTGTTCTCATTTGGCAGCTTGTCAACAGGTGGGAAGGTTTTGCTCATATAGCTCTTCATTGCTGGAATGAGAACAGGAAACAAACAACTCATGATCCTATTGAATCAACCTCGCAGTTAGCAAATGTTACATTCATTAATCTGTTGCATGTTGCAATCAGGGTTGTTGGAGACAATGATCCTACCTTCAGGAAGGCTTGCATGGTTGCTGCATTTTCCTTGCCCTTTGATAGTAATAGCCAGGCCAAACAGAGTTTGCACCCTCTTGATATGAACCAAAGGGCTACTTTCAGTTACATCATGAATAAAATAAATACTGTTTCTAGCTTCTTGGAAGCTTTCAAGATCGTAGAAGCCGCTGTTCATGGAAGGAACGACGACTCCTTACAGTGGATGAGATGGCTTCGCCACCTTCCACGGGAAGGGGCTGTTGATGAAACAATAGACTACAATAACCCTTGGAAAGTGTTTGAGAACCTTGTTCTGTTATATAACGGTCATACTGAGGAAGCACATGCCACTTTTGCACATATTAAATCCCAGTTCTGTGAAGGTGTAATATTTGAGGATGTATGTAATGTCTTTGACACACTGCTCAAGAAGTACAAGAGGACCAGAAAGCAATATATGAATGGGATGCTCTCTCTACGTTGTAATTTTTTTGAGTAGAGGGTAATAATAGGTGGATTCTTGTGTTTTACCATACCATCAAAATCTTCTGACGTCTAATTATATATATATATATATATATATAGGGAGGTGCTCCTGTAAGAGCATCTCTCACCTTACTATGAGAGATAAAGGTAGAGGCCCTCATATTTAAGTTGTTGGCATTGGATATGAATGTGAGGGCTCACACCCTATCTCTCAGAGTAAGGTTAAAGCATCTCTCATTGGAATATCTCCCTTATATATATATTTATTCTTTTTTTTTTTTTTTCATATGAAGAGACATAATACTATTTAGGAGCCAGGGAGATGCTAATATTTTTCTCTCTCTTTTCCTTTCCTAGGACAATCAGACAGAAGGTAGGGTTGCAAATGGATATCCGATATGATTATCCGGAGGTTCAGACTCGTGAAAAATTGGATTTGGAACCTGTTTTAGGGTCGAAATCTTAAGTGGGTCCGGGTCTGGAACTCAATTTAGGTTCCGATTGATAAATCGGGTCCAGTTTTGAGTTCATACAGGTTCCGACCTGTGGACTTGGGACCCGGCATAAGTGCCTTTAATATTATAAATTGTAGCTCAAAATCAACTTTGTTTGGACATTTTTATATTTAATCTTAGAGATGGTAGATTTGATGTATTGTTATAAGTTGAATGATATCTTTATTTTAAGAAAAATAAAAAAAAAGTCAAAAAATCAGTTTTGGAATTAGATCCCAATCCTCTAATGAGACTCAGTTTTGGAACCAGATCTGGGTCCTCTTATAAGAACTGAGTTTGGATCCAACAAAGTAGATTTTGAGTACAAACCAGTTTTGGAACGTCATTTAGAAACGGGTCTGGATCTAGTATGGTTCCATCTCCGGGACCGACCCATTTGCATCCATAGTGGAAGGTGAGGTTTTTCACTATGCTTACAATGGTAATCTCATGGCTTTACTAGACCTAGTTAGAGGTATGTTTGAGATGTTTTTAGTAAGAACCTAGTTAGAGGTATGTTTGAGATGTTTTTAGTAAGACACAGGCTATAGGGACCGCGGCTTGATGAATGGATGACGATGGATTATGGATATATATGGCTTATTGAAGGATTTTGTGCAAAATAAGACCCACACACTATTTGGTGATCCTGAATGTTGATATGATGAACAGAATGGCTGAGGTATCACAAGCTGTGATTTGATGGGGGCTGATTTTTTGCATGGCCCTTATCTGTAATGAGACCTTTCCATCAATGCGTCCAAGTAGGCCCCATGAGTTGGATTGCGTAAGCACTGTATGCGGCCAGCAGGTAGCTGAATATCTTCCCTCATATGCTGCTACCTCTACTTTCATGCCTTTTGTCTTATGGCCAAAGCCTGATAGCATTATCCAGGGTCCAATCAGGTACAGTGGGGCATGGACCTAATTGAAACCAATTCTCTTGAATTCATGGATGGAAATCATGAGATATGGGCTTGGCTTTGAACAAGATTTTTTTTTGTTTCTTCTTAATTTTGGGTAAAAGAACAGGAGAATTGAAGATTTTATCAGTTAGGATTTGATAATCTTTGTGACCAAAACCATTCTAGGAAAAATGATGGATATTTCAAATCTAGACACTCTTTTAAGCCCTATCTGAACAACCTTTGCTTGAGAGGTTCTATTCTCTTGGCACATATACTTGATTCATTTGTGGTTATTTTGAATTCTCAATAGTTGGCTGAATAAACATACAACAAAGTTAATAACTTATTTTGCCATTTTAAAGGTAAAAAATCACTACTGGGCATGATTAAAAGGTTTTGAGACTCTAATCTAACATAAACCTTTAAAAGAGAATTGAAATATCTAAAAATATCCGTATATTGGCTGCATCAGTGTTATTTTATTTTGGGCCCAAATAGGGCTCCAGAATTTCCCCATGTAAACCCATATCAACAGTTTGGGTTTTTTTTTTTTTTTTGGGCCCCAAATGGCAGTGGCCTCAGAGTCCCCCTGTATCAAGCTGTTGGCCCACATACAAACTAAGAAGCCCATAATTGATAGTATGTAGTAGGACCACGATCACAATATATGTATTTGGGCCAAAACAGAGTGCTCTGGAGCAGTTGGCAGGCCCAAGTGTGTCTATAGTATCAAACTAAGAAGCCCATATTTGATAGGGTTGTAGTGAAAGGCGTGCGGTCCAGCTTGACCCACAAAATAGATTGGAATGGAGAAACAGAATTCATATAGATGATCTCAACATAGTTGGGACAAGGCTTTGATGATGATGGTTATTATAATACCGTGGGTGGTTTGATGCAAGTCCATTATGAGGGTATTCCTGTATGTAAGGTCGTTGGCCTGAATCTAGGGGTGGTACGAATGATCATCATGGGTTAATATAATATGGGCTAATCCCTACCCTGACCCATTTACTAATCGAGTTGTCATGACCTCAAAAGGATCAACCCTGACCCATAAATAAAAAGGAGTTGGTTCGTAGGTTAACCAATTTGGGTTCAAGTTGGGTGGGTAGGGTGAATAGCAAGTACACATATCACATACCCCAACTTAAATGCAACCCTTTTATTAATTGAGTTGAAATGTCAATCCTAATCCAACCATAAAGCGAAAACGATTTGGTTAATGGTAGGTTGACCAGTCCAAGTTCTGGTTCGGGTTGGGTGGCAAGACGAATAGCAACCATATAAATCACATAATGAAATTCAAATCATTATTATCATAATCAAAGCCTTGTCTCAATTATTTTGGATCAACTACATGAATTTTGTTTCACCATTCTAGTTTATCCAGGGCCAAACCCCTATATAAGTTGCACTTCTTGAAATCTATCTTCTTACTTCCATCTATGTCCACTTTACACTACCCCTTTTCCTTGCAGGGCCTTTAATAAGTATAGAGAGACATCTTCTCGTTGAGACTCCGTGCATTGAACATGTTTAAATCATCTTAAATAAGTTTTTCTTAATATATCATATATTGATGCTATCCCTAAAAACTCTCAAGTACGCTCATTTTAATCACATGCCCGAACTTAAATGTGATCCTTTTATTAAATGGCTCGAAATGTGAATCCTAATCCAACTTGGAAGTAAAAAGCATTCGGCCCAGGCCCTAAACTAATAAGTCGATATGTTCGAGTTAGGTTGGTAAGTTGACCCGAACCCGAGCCCTTGTTTAAGGCAGTCCTTGGACAAGAATGAAATTAGATTTTCTTATGTAATTGCAAGGAACCTTTGGTATCTGCAGTATCAATCCATCACTGACTCTAAGAATATGCTAAGAAACTTTAGGTGTTATTTGACAGCCGATGCTTCAAAAAAAGAGAGGAGGCAATGAGAGATATTGCAAACTACATATCCCGTTTGGCAAGATGAAAATCTTGGCCAAAGTGAAAAAGGACAAGAGAAGCGGATCCTATGACAACAATATGATGTGAAAATTGTTGGGGTTTATGCATGCAAAATCATACAAGATAAGACCCTACAAGGGAACTTTTCATAGGGAGTAAATCTAGGGCAAATAGAGGTCGGTTGGATTCATTTGTATCTGCCGAAAGTGTGTATTATTGATTGGCACAGCTCCTGGTGATTTACATGAATCATGATCACATAGGACTACTCATGTTATATTCCAATCTTCTCTTCATATGATTATGATGAGAAAGTTATGCTTGTGAAAAAGTGACCACTAGTTTCCTACATCTACATTCGCAGCATCGTTATCAAAGTCTTGTCTCAGGTAGATTGGGCTCAACTACATTTTTTTTATCAGTTCGAGTATATACATTTGAGTTGTGACAAAAGCTTTACGTTGTTGTTATCAAAGTCTTATTATTCTGAGATGGCCGGCAGCTTACCTTTTTCTTTTCAATTTAGTAAAAAGGAAAAATCTGACTATGCAGATTGATGTCTCATATTAGGGCGAAGAGGACATGGATAGATGTAGTAAAAACTGATTTGAAAAAGTGCAATAATGATTTCGCTCAAGATAAATCAGAATAGAGAAACATAATTTATGTAGCCGACCATAACATAGTTGAGATAAGACTTTGATGATGATGATAAAACTCTGTCATTATATATTTAAACTCTTTGAAATAAGAGTAAGACTGTGCTGACGATGAAAATGATGATGATGTTCCGTTGAATATATCTATCAGTATGATACGTATAAGTATCAGTAGTGGGGACTTGGGTTGTTGCTATTACGAAGGAAGTAGTCAGTAGTGGGGACTTGGGGACAAGTCAATAACCACTAGTAGTATTTTCCTCTTTTAATGGTCATTATTTTTGCTATTATGAATGAATGAATTATTATTAATGGAGGCAGGTTTTCCTCCAATTAAATCTTAGGAGGTCTATGTCGCCCTCGAAGTGGACTATTTCTTCTCCATTCTTATTTTGCATTTTATTTTTATTTCATTATATAAAAGGGTACGTATCACAGTAAAAGCCAAAAAGCTTTGAAAAATCTCGCCATAATTTCTTAAGAAAAAGGAATTATTGAGGAAGACTTGGAACAACGGATAAATGCCCACCATGAAAAATTCCCCCTATAATGACCTACTAAGCAGTATCTCCACAATAGATGTATATATTGTGTGATGAAGCTCAGGATTGAAGTCCTTTTCAATATAGACTTCAGTGCACTGGAGAATGCAAGCAATAGGCTAGTAGCGTGTATCTTGGTCCAACTGCTATTGGGCAGCCATGGGGTCTGATTCAGCCTTGAAATGGTATAACCTTTTCAAAAGAAGATTCTGCTCACCTATATGAGGAACTCATAATTTTATTCCTCTTCCAGCTGCAATTGGTGAAAGGTTTTTGGGTTATGTCTCGTGTTGTGAGTTCCATCTTGAATTGGTCTACCTGGGTCACCCATGTATGAATCCGAGGCTTATTGGATTTTGGTCATTGAAATCAAGATCTTTATAGGGCTATTATAAATATTGATGTAACTTATAACCTTAATTTTTAAAAAGAATAAAAAAGGAATATACGAGAGTTCTTTTACTTTGGACACAGGCACACTCTCAAACCACGTAATTAAATCTTGCTTTATGCTTAGTGATTGGATACTTAATTACATTTATTTTTTAGACATATCTCAGAAATATATTATTGAGATGCCAACATAGAATCAACAGGTACATATTCTTTAATCAGGTATTGGGTAGAATGCCACCAAACCACCTTATCATCACGCTTAGCTAACTTATGAGCTATTGCATTCCCTTCTCTTCCAACATGATGCACTGTAAACCTGATAAAATGTTTCAACAAAAAAAATAAAATAAAATGATCACTTCAAACAGAGAGCCCTGTTTAGACAAATTTGGAATGAAAGAATTCAACACCTCAACTGTGCACACACAGTATTTTCCAAGAATAACACCAATCACCCGAATACGAAAGATTATTTGAAGCCCTCTCGGAGCTGTTAGGGCTTCAATGTCATCAATGCCTTCCACCTCATTTTTTAGTTTGCTCATGGCCATAATCACATTACCCAAACTCATCTCTATAACTATACCTACTCCTGCTTTTCGAGTCTCATTAAAAACTGCACCATCCACATTAAACTTTAACATACTTGCAGACGGAGGTATCAAAACGAAAGATCTTCTCCTTTATGAAATTCTTCTTATGAAAGAAAACAAGCACTTATAAAATTCTGAATCAATATCATTGCCCCATCAACAGCTAACCACGGATCTAAGACATTACCTTTATGAATAACAGCATTTCTTCTGTACCAAAGCCCCCATGCCATCGCGAAGAAGAGCTCCAAATTTAGCTTTGGATGTCTTTCAAATAGATCCCAAACTTCTACCAAAAAAATAGATCCCAAACAAATAGGTCAAATCTATGTTGTATAAGCTGGTTATATTCTATGCCCGGAAAGCAAACCCTCCATATATGGTGCACATACACAATCTCCAGTTTTTACCATACAAAAATCACATGTGGTAGCAGCAATGATACTTGATTAAATTTGTATGCCTATTGTTGTACACCTACAAAATGGACTATGTGTACAAAAATTAGGGTCATATCTTCATCTTACCCTCCTATCTATTCTACCAAAGAAAACCTCCAATCAAGAGCTGTGGTCTGTGTTTCTCACAAAAATTTAATCCAATGGCAAGTCAAAAGCATATGAGGTGACAGGGGTGAGTGTCAATTCACATGAGAGAACAGTGAATGCCCCTCAGTATACATAAAATAGTGGAATCACCACAGCCAAGACTGTTAATTTGCATTGAAAAGTTCTATTCTCCCTGATTCATTATTCTGCTGGGCATACCTCATCATTTTTGTTTGTCATTAGTCCTGCTGGAAAGTGTGGCCCATTCTTGGGAAGATGATGTCTGAGATGACAGCACATGGGCCACACTTGCTGCCAATGTCAGACCCGAAATTCCTGAACTTTTCTATTTTACAGTCTAATTTTCAATAGTGAGCACCTAAAGTTTCAAAGGAGAGCTGCCCATGAAATGATTGAAGATGAAGTGTAAAAAGATTTGATTAGGTTATAACAACCTTATCTTGAGTCAAAGACAATGGCCAGCAAACTAAAACTAATCTATAAAATAAATTGCTTAAAGATACAATTGAGCACTGTTGCAACTGAACCCTAATTATAGTGAAGTTTAGAGGGTTCTAACTATCAACTAACTAATTTTTTATGCATACACAAACAGGAAAGATCATAGGCTGCTGGCAATGGCATCATATGATCGACTCCTCCAAAATCACAATGGGGGCCCCACTTTTCTCAAATCCAATCTGCTCCATCATCATTCTCTCTTGTGAACTGGCACTTGTCCCAAGTGTTAATTAATTAGATCAAAGCAATAGACACCTTTTGGGTTTATCAGGATTAACATACTAATCATTATCATATAGATATTGGGGTTGTCTATTAAAGACTAAATTTGATGAATCACTCACCATAATCTAAGGGCACGGATGAACCACCAAATCTTGTGTCTTCAATCAATGGGCAGGCAGATCCTATACCATACCTTTTTCTAACCGAATTTTCTTCTCAATAATTCAGGCACTAGCTAGGGTCATTCTCTTCCCTTTTTATACTTTCAATTAGAATGGAGTGTCCACCTCATGCCTTCCTCCTATATAAAGGCTATTGGATAGACTAGGAAATTAGTGTGGATACTATACTACTGTTTTTTGCACATAATTTTACTACTGGCAATGTAAGGTGGGAAACTTGATGGCCCACAGCAGGAGGGTGAGAGTTTGATGTGTAAGAGACTTTGTGGATGGGGGTGGGTGAAGATTTACTTCCCATCATTTGATGTCCACAAATGGTTGTGGCAAAAAATTCACATATTATAGTACTGCCAAAATGCCTGTCTGCACCATTTACATGGCTGAAAATCTTTTGTGGTTTATCAGGTGGAATTCATCAATCTAGGTTGGAGCTTTTTGGAAGATGAAGTTTCACCCTTTCTTACAGATGTCAACACTTTAAAACTGTCAAAGAAAATCAGCACTTCATAAGTTATTATCAATTCTAAACCTATTTTCAAATGTGATGCGTTTGTTTAGATAAAATACATAGGAATTCTTGATTAAATGAAGGTTGCTAAAGAGGTGAGTGGCGTGCTGTGAGTTGAAGTGTGAATGTGAAGGATATTAAGTAGTGATATAAATACAGTCCTCACATTCCTAGGATTTGAATTATTAGAGTGGCAGCTGTGTATTCATTTCTAACCTCTCCTTATTCATTTTCTGTCACAGGAGGTATAATTTGATGGTCATTTTTGAAAACTCACATTTTTTTTTTTTTTAAACTTCTAACCATTTAAATACAATTTCTATGTATTCAATTATATGATACAAACAGGCCCATAGTGAAGCATCACCCTGTTGAATCTGTAGGTCTTATAATACTGTTGTAATAAAAGCTATATTCACCATTGCATTGGTCCATTCGGGATCATCAGCCTATCATATGATAAAAAAGGTCTTATCATGGACAAGGTTTAACTTAGATATTTATAAATGTCTACCAAAAAAAGACACACACACATACATATGTATTTTATATATATATATATATATATATATATATATTGGTCTTCATTAACTGACAATCGCTCTATTTTTCATGGACCCAAAGTCTAATTTTTAAATTAAGGGTGATCCATCCAATGGTGAATATGACTATAACTAGAACCCAAATTAGGTATAATTAAGTACAAGCAACTGCAAGTAAAAGTACTGGCAACCTACGCAGTGGAAAAAAAATCTCCTGAAGACCCAACTATTATTAATTAGTGTAAACAAGGAACATACAATTTCATCAGAACTTGCTTTTCTTCAAAAACAAGTTTCCACATGCTCTTTGACTAATTTTAAATTGGAAACTTTAGTCAACTTTGACTCATTAGTTGTTGGTCCTTTCCCTTTATATTTTCAATTGTAAATAATAAACCTCCTTTTATTCTTCGGCTTGTAGCCGTCTGTTACAAGACATTATCAGCAATCGAAAAGATCAGGGCATTATCAAGAAAATACTATTTGGGTAAATGTAGCAATAATACTGCAATAATTTCAAAATGTCACTAAAAATAAAAAAAAATATTGAAAGAAAGTTTTAAAAACGAATAAGAATGAAAAAAAAATTAGAACAATCGATACAATATTTTTTTATTTGTTTATTATTCTTAATTATTCAAAGATTAATTTGTTTTCTACATCATATTCCCGATAATGCCAGCAAGGGGAAAAAAAAAAAAAAACCAATATGAAAATATTCAATATTTTTCCTAGAACCATATTTTTGATAATTAATGGTGATTACTAAGGCAATTGTTTGTGGATCCCACTGGTAGAAAACACATGGACTATCTTTGGTCCTAATGTTGGTGGGTCAGATGAATAGCTCTACAAGGACCAATATCACTTCCACGACTTCTGATCAAGTCCAAAATGAGAAAAAAAAAAAAAAAACTTCAAACCTCCTGTTCAAAGTCTTACAATAGGAGCCAATATTATATCATGGATTCAAACATTCTATTAATGGCGTAGGATGGATGGAAAGTTTTCTCTGCAAATATGGGTCATATAAAAAGTCAGTCCCATCAAATAATTCTAACCCCTAATGTAACGGCCTTTTAAGTTTAATGGTCTTTCAACGCTAGAGATTTTTATGAGTCAATTCAATGGTGAGCATAAGGTCCTGTTGTGCATAAAGATGAGAACGGTGCAAGATCACAAGGAAATGAAAGTGTGATAGGAGCTATATCGATAAAAGGTTGGCCCATATGGACCCCATAGAGTCACATTGTACATGCAGAACATGAATGTGCCTTTAACTTTCAGTCCAATTCTTAACTGGATCCAGCTCACAGTCAAGTTGCCTATCAGGTGGTCCATGGTCTTAAGAACAGCTTGGTTGCGGGTCCAATTGGGATCCATGATGGCCCCAACAAACCCAACACCAGAATCATGGGAATGTGAAGGGGTTCTTCGTGATAAGATTGGATGCGTAGAATGATAGAAATTTCAAACCCCATTGAATATTTGTAGCCATTTGAACACTGACTCGTATAGGAAATCTTAATCTGAACGTTGATTTTGCTCATCCCCTGGTGGGCCCCACAAGGCCTTGGCAATAAATCCTATCTTGTTCTTTGCCACATAAATTCAGTACACTACTTGACTGCACCCACAGGCACACAAATCATCAAAGAAAGTCTACACTTTAGGAGGTTTCCCAGAAAGCAGTCAATGGAAAATTTTCTAGTGTAAACAGATTACAAGAGAAGAGAGCACGTGTATTGACCCCTGAGATTTTGATGCAACGCGGCTGCATTCAAAGAGAGGTGGACCACATGATCACCCTTGTCAACGGCTGAGGTTAAACTCCATGTCATTGTGATAATCATGCAAACGCGTGTTGGACAAGAAACAATCCTACTCTTTCTTTGTTGTTGCCAAACCAGGACTTACTGACTAACACAACAGTCAATAAATCCTCCAATTCATCTCTCTAATTACATGTACGTTTTCTTCCACTTAAGAAGAATGAAATTAAACAAACATTTAATGATTTATGATGTTGGGGGTGATGGAAACTTACCCAATAAGACATGGAGTTTTAGCTGAGTCAAGATCATTGGGTCATGTGTTTGACTTCACCTGAGTCGGGGCAGAGAAATTTCGAGTTCAAGGAGTGGACTCGATAGGCATCCGAGCCGAGCCGAGCCGTTCAAAGTAAACGTCATTTTCAATTATGCGAATTCCGAATCTTACTCTTAATTAGAGTTGGTCCCATAGCAAGACGAACCATTTGATTAAAACTGTGACTACTGACTAACACAGCCGTATGTAAAAATTCATTAATAATGTATTTTCTGAAGCGATCAATCTTAAGGTGGGATCGGTTTTTTCTTTTTGGGTAAGATTTGAGGATATGCGATAGATACACCGAGAGGGTTGTATTTATTTTGAGCTATTTGAGTTTTCAATAGGTGGGCCTCAGAGGATCCAGATTTTGCCTGGTATGGTTTGGAAAATTCTGTCCGAGTCAACTCGGATCAGCTATGGGACAGCATTCGGTGAAGAACTCGGTCCTCAGTGAGTTTTGGCCAGACTCAGTGATGATGACTTGGTCAAAATTAAGACTCATTCACAACTATATAGATTTAAGATTGATCTTCCCATTATATTACTTTCCTAGAAAACTTGTGTTGGTAACTTGTCTTGACTTTTGACTTTGACATCTGGGCAAAGTTAGGTGTCTTGAGTTGACTCAGCCGAGTATATTTATGAGGATTTGATCTTCTGAGGTGAGCACTGCCTCTGCCATCAAATCAATGGATTACACGCTAAAAATGTATTTTCTTGTAATGCAAGTATTAATGGGCCATAGCCCAAACATATCGCTGGCCGCCAGATTATCCTGTTGCATGACCCACTATGATTTTCTTCCTCATCAACGGCAGGATATTAATCAGAGAAATCTGTGATGGGTCCCACCCACTAGATGGTCCACAGTGTTAAGTTGGCCCATTGAACATCACTATCAATATATATCTTGCCATAAGTAAAAAAATGAAAAGAATATAAATTCAAGTCAGTCAAAATAAGAGGTCAATTGGGTCATACCAGACTTCAATCATATTTAACATCCATTAATCAACAGAATGAAATTCTAAGAAACCACTGTTAATTAAAAGCTTATTTACATTGACAAAAATAACATAGGCAAGTAAATGACCGTTTCCATATTAAGAACTGCCCAAGGAAAACTTCATGTGAAAATAAGAGCTGTCTCTGTTGTAGCAGGAATAGGAGTTCTTTCTTTTCTTTCTTTCTGCTCTTGTTCCCTTTCAAGTGTCCAATTCCAACGCAAGACCTTACTCTCCCCTCCTTCACATTGAAAGGACCCAAAACCAATTCCCCATTCATTTATCATCAATGAAATCCTTCCCTCATTAAGAGCTTCTAATCCCAACGCTTATCTCCCCCACCCCACCTTACCACTCTTTATATAACACCAAAGACCCCTCACAAAAGCCCATACACCACAAAACAAAACCCATCTCCAAACATCTTTTTATTCTTGTTTTCTTTGGAGAGAGAGAGAGAGAGAGAGAGAGAGAGAGAGAGAGAGAGAGCGAGGGAGGGGGGGAGGGAGGATATGGAAGAAGAGGAGATATGCAATACAGGTCTTGTTCTTGGGATTGGGCCTATTGGTTGTGGGGTTTCAAAGAAGAAGTGCCATCTACAACAAAAGCCTCCTGTTCAGTTTCATCTCTTGTTCCCTTCTGTGGATGAAGAACAAGAAGTGGATGGATCGAGTTCGAAGGTGACTGATGAAGGAGAAGATTATGGTAGCAGGTTTGGTAATGATCATGAGAGGAACCATACAAGGAAGAAACTAAGGCTTTCCAAAGATCAATCAAGCTTGCTTGAAGACAGCTTTAAAGAGCATAACACCCTGACTCCGGTATATGATCTTTCCCTCTCTCTCTCTCTCTCTCTCTCTCTCTCTCTCTCTCCTTCTATGTACGTAGGGATATGTATGTACTCTCTGTCTCTCTCCTTCTATGTACGTAGGGATATGTCTCTCTCTCTCTCTCTCTCTCTCTCTCTCTCTCTCTCTCCTTCTATGTACGTAGGGATATGTATGTACGTAGAGGCACATGGCAATAATGGTCCATCGAGATTGATCACAACTGTTGTTTTTTGTGGGTCCCACATATAGTAATTCCAATCTCCTCATACTCACCTACCCCATGTATATTATCTGCATATATGTATTAATATACATGAATTTACTTGTGATTATCTGAGGTTATATACAAAAACACATGCATAAATTGTTATGCATATATTTGGTTAATTTGGGTTGAATTAACATACTAAAGGAAGGATACATATATGCAGATGGAGAAGCAGGAATTGGCTGAGAAGTTGAATCTGAAGCCCCGACAAGTAGAAGTCTGGTTCCAGAATAGAAGAGCCAGGTATGGGAGAAAATAGTACTTGTTTGTGTAATGAGACGGTTCCGATTTCTAAGATTTTACTTTTACTTAAAAAAGAGGAATTCTGCATTTCTATCTCTCTTATGAAAAATTGAAATCCTATCCATCAAAGAAAATTAATTTACTTTTTTCCTTTGAAGTGAGAAAAACGCTCACACCAAACAATAAAACCGAAATCCTCTCTATCACAAAATCCTTTGATCCCTCAAAAGCACACCCTTGTAATTGTAATCTCAAGAAAGCTTTAATTTTTTGGGTTCTATAATAAATTTCAAGAAAAAATTTTTGTTGGACTTCTCTCATTTCAGTAGTGATGCTAAACATGGTGCACTGCAGGACTAAGTTGAAGCAAATGGAGGTCGACTGCGAGTTCTTGAAGAGATGCTGCGAGAGTTTGAGCGAAGAGAACAGGAGATTGAAGAAGGAATTGCAGGAATTGAAGTCGATTAAGCTCACTTCACCATTTTACATTCAGCTCCATAAGGCTGCGGCGACCAAGATCAGTGTGTGTCCATCCTGCGAGAGGGTGGCAATGAACGATGGGAAGATTGCAAAGAAGGAAATCTTTGGTGCCATGGAGGATTCTTCCATGACTAATTAGAAGGCTACTACATAATTATTGTAAATTACTCCTTAACTCCTGGTCTTAAAAGAATTATAAGAATCATCTCTCTCTCTCTCTCTCTCTCTCTCTCTCTCTCTCTCTATGCAGTTGAAAAGCTCTACTGATTCAACCATCCCTTTCAGGGTTATTCTATCAGCAACTTTATGTAGAAAACCAAGTTGGAAAAATGTTATGACCAAGTACCTAGGGAGATGAATGTTTTTGGATAGTCAAATGAAAAGCTTTGTGGGTTCATTTTGGCAAATTTTGTTAATGCCTTGGGAGGAATAGATACAATTTTAACTGCCTGGAAAGGAGAATCATTAAAACCTTGTGCCCTCTTTTGTGAAATGGACTGATGATGGCCATGTTTAAAAAATGTTTATTTTATTCAAAATTGCAACCATTCATCAAGGTTGGGTTCATTTTTCCAATAATTGGGAGTGGGCCCCACTTGTTGTACTGTATTATTTACCCTTTTCCTTTTCCTTTATTTCAAATACGGAATAGATGAATGATAATTGTTATCGGAATTAATTTGTCATGTAGTTGACAAGGGTTGCATTGTGAAGCTCACAATTCTTCAATGTAAATAGACTGTGTGGGTTTTGGCTACCTGTATTTTCATTAAATTGTACTGTTTGACATGAAAATAGAGAAAAAAAAAAATTACATGAGGATTAATAAAATACATTTCTCTTTCTAGAGTAAAGTTGTATCACATACAAAAAAAAAAAAAAAAGGAGGAGGAAGACAAGGAGATAGAAAGTGTATAAACATTGATATAAAGGCATCTAAACATTTTTACCTTTTATACTATTTGAAGATAAAATATGTTTCTTTAGAAATATGAATAATTAGAGACTGCTGGTGCCTATTATGTTGATCACTCCTAATATAAGGTAACATATGAAATTATTATGGGAGTGGGAAATCATTTTATATCAGTTCCCTGTACCTAGGGTGTACATAACATTTTATTATTGGGGCTAATATCATCATCAAAGCCTTGTGCGAACTATGTTATGGTCAGCAACATTAATTCCGTTTCTATAAAAAATGAATTCTCAAAATTCATTTTGGGGTTTTGGCACAGATTTACGCCAGCTGTCAACTCATTTTAAACAACTCCTTTATCAAGACTTGGACTAGTAGCTACATCAACTGGTTGTAATTGGGCCTAATATCCATGCATAGTTCAGCCCATGGGCCTGAAAGTAGGGTCAAGGCCAGCCCATTTGCAAAATTCATGCACTCCTTCGTGTAAGGTATGTTGTGCTACGATGGGACTTTTAGTATAGATAGGTCCTGACATGTGGGCCAGAAAAAAAGCCCACGTAAAGCCCATGGGACAAAACCATTGCCCAACTCTAGCCCAATGCAGGTCAGACTCAGCTAGGCTCGGGCTGGCCCAGCCCATGAGTAGCCCTACCTGTATTTCACAAGTGGTAATGCAGTGAGCTGTATATAATCATTCACACTATGAATCAATGTTGCAGACATCCGTGATATTTTGAATTTATTGTGATACTATTGTGGACATTTATTTTTTGAAAACTTCTTAACATGATATTACTCCAATAAATTCAATTTAAATGCCAGATCTTTTTTTATCACAAAATTATTGCTGTACTTTCTTGAAAATATTTTATTGCGAGATTATCGCAATAAATTCAATTTAATGATTTATGATCAGAATCAGATTCATTTGTATCAAGATCTTTGTGGCTGAAAAATATCAAACAATAAGGATGGGTTTTGGAACCCAAGATGCTAAGGAAGAAGTCGACCAATCTTACTATTAAGCCAGCAGTTGCCAGTTTAGTTTTATGTATAACAATAAACAATCTATTTTTCCTAAATGTTATATAACCCTAAAGCTTGGACTTACAATGTTGAGTACATTACTTAATAAAGTGGAGGCCTGGTAGGAAATGTGCAGGCTCCACCTTAACAAGGTGTCTTTTCTTTTTGTGGGCCCCATTTGGGACAACACCCATCAAGTTCCTCCTTTAATCACAACCATTGGTTCAGTGCAAGCTTAGCTTGTTTCTTATTAGAGAATGCTGTGTCTGAAGGAATTCGTGAAAGATTTGAACTTTGGCTAGTTAAGGTACTGTTTTCACATGCTACCCTTAGGAAATACAACATCATATACACACACACAAATAAAAAAAAAACAAGAAGAGAGGTTTTGACATATTGCATTGGTTAACCTCAGATTTTGTTTTCCCAATCTCATGACTCAAATTTACACAATATCACGAGAGTCGTTTGATGTATCATATACATCATATCCCGCATCATATATATTATGGGATTTAACAATTTTTGTATTATATATTTTTTGCAACTAGTGAACAAATTCGTTATTTATAAAATAAAAAATCTGACATTTTGTGAAAAGTAAATACACATTTGATCACCACTTCTCAGGCTTTATCATTTGGAAAAAAAAAATCTCTCTAAAATGCTACATAAAAGCCATGATATCTTGGGATCCGGAGCAAAAAAGTTAAAAAAAGAAAGTTAACCAGAGCCAAACGACTATGGTGACATTTCCTGAAGTTTGATCATGAAATTGAAGCATCTCAAATTAAGGGGGACTAATATGTCAAAACCCCAAACATTAAACATACTACAAAACTTTGAACCATCCCAACAAGAAAAGGCTCAAGTGAACTGAAAACTTTAAATTCAAGGAACTATAGTTCTCTCACCAATTCAGGACACCAATTATGGAATGCCCAAAAATGCCTAGAGTGGTAGGTTACAACAGTAAGATCAGTGGCCAATAATATACATCTAACATAGGAATGGACAAAAGAACAGATGGCTACTTTCTTCCAACCCAATCCTAACTACTTCTGGAGCGACCCCGGTTAGCGTCCACAAGCCAAAAAGTAGTTCAGCAAACTACATACTTGCTGAGGCTCAGGACTATGAAAAAAATAAAAACCCCTCTTCCAAATCAGTGGTGCATGTCCATAACCAGGCTTGTATATATCAGTTCATTCCAAGCATCTGGCACTCCAGGCAGACACCAGTGGCTGCAATCCTGTTTTCTTGATTTTCCTCCTTTTGGGACACTGCCATAAATTGAAGGGTGCGCATCCTTGCGGAAGTTGGTCAGCCTTGTCACATTCAAGAGGATTACGGGGAATTGCATCTCTCTGATAACATCTTCCACAATCCTCATTTTATTAGGATAACTATCAAGGAAAGATCCACTTGTGATTGGTTCAGTCTCTCCATTACACGTCCCGCCAGAGTCCCAATCTCCACCACTGATCAAAGAAAATGCCATAGATGCATAATATTTCACTAGCTGCTTAAAGAAATCTCAACAAAAAATAACTTGCAGTTACATTATCATTGTGTTATTGGGACTATAAAAATTCACCTGAAATGAGCGGTAGCGTATCCGCGGTAGAAGACCAACTTCTCATGATTCATGTTTTCATCTATCCACCTTCCCCAAGTTCTCATTGCTCTCTTAAATGCCTCAACAGCATCGAACTGTGGATAGATAACACCACCTTCCTGAAAATAATCCTTCCTGCTTGACCAATGGCATCATTTGCTCAGTCCTGGCTTGTTCAAAAATGGCATCAGAGAGAAACACATCCTATTTGACGACTACCACCAAAATGGAAGAACTGAAACTAACAACTATCACATGAGAAGATCTCATACCCCCTAGCAGTCTTCCCATGAGTCCACCAATGGCCGGTATTGAAGACTAGTATGTCTGCATGCATCCACCGGGAAGCAGATTTATCTATCTCATCTATCAGAAGCGTTGGCCTTGTTTTCCCCTCTCGGTTGAGACGGGTCCCTTCCTTTACAAGAAAATGCGATCGACGGAACTCAACAGTGCAGTTATAATCCTGCACAGTTTAGTTGTGGTTAGATTCAGAAGAGCATTTTGGCAATTGGCAAACATATCTGCTAACAATGTTTAGAGGAATTACAGTGTCTTGACTCTTGATGCATCAAGGCATGAAGTATCCTCATGCCCTAGTGTAGACGACTGGTGTCTTCCATCTATGGTTTAATGGTCCAGGTAATTGATACAATGGACCTCACTAGTTGTGATGGGTTTTTTCCCTAAACTTGAAAAGCACCAGAATCAAAACATTTAAGATACTACTAGAAGGCAAGTCACTGTTAGTTTATGATTCTGGGAGAGCAATGTTTTCTTTCTTCTATTTTTGGCTGGCAAAACATGAAAAACTCAAGGAGTAAAATCTTATTTTTTTAATGGAATAAGAAGAATACTATCCGAGGGATCAAATTAGATTCCATGAAGTAACATTTGTGCTCTCCTCATTTAGTTATGTTCCTAGTTTTGGGTATTAGAAACATTAAGAAAAATAACTCATGGTTACCATGAATTTGAAGATGAAGTAGCCTCGTCCTTTGGTTATTTTATATCCATGAATCTCGAACATTCTGCTTTTATCAGGCAAGGCTTCATGTAGAAGGCAGAGCATTGATTCAAACTGGTTTCGGTTCATGGAGTCTCCAACTAGCATTAACCTTTTACCTCTCAGTCTCTCCAAAAAGTCTGTTGCATTAAACCTACAAATTAAGTATGAAGGAGGGAAACAAAAGTACACACTTCAGATAAATCAGATCACAAATGAATTGGATTAGCAGGAAAGAAGCTAATGAGACAGAAACAAAACTAAAAAGCAAATTCAGCACTAGTTTGTACTCCAGAAGTAGTTTTTTTTTCAAAGGTCATAGTAGTGTTTATTTTTTTTTTAAAGAGACGTGCTCTCATTCTGACTTTAGTCGATTGTGTGGACTCAGGATGGAAGTTTAGTCTTTTATTAGTAGAAATCTTCCAGCTGATGCCATATTGATGGGTTACTTAAGGCTCAAATGCTAATGTTAATGAATAATGATGATTATTTATCTATAATACACAGGATACTTCGCAGCAATGCTTAAAATTCAGTTGCTTTGCAGCAACATAACAATATGTTATACTTTTAACTAAGCACTTGTCAAATTTTACAAGGTATTTGAATTTTGAACCCACTTCTAGAGATCAAATCACTCTCTTATGGTCCACCATCCTCTTTTATCTGATTTGATCACTTTCCATTTTCCTTTTTTTTTTTTTTTTTTTGCTACATTGAGCGAGTGAAGGGCTGTAAGACTACTTCCTAACAACCCAAGGATCAATCTCTGCCTGTGGGTGTCCATGTAAAATGGGAGGTGCCAACACCACTGATCTATTAGTGTGTTGGCAATTTTCAATTTTCCTATTACAGACTTGATTTTCTCCATTTCTTTTGCTTCCACATTCATACAGACTCAGATATGTCATCAAACAAAAATTGACTTTGCAAGTGCCCTCCCATCTAACAGAATGATGCAAAAAGGCTTATCGTGATTCTTTTGTGACTATTGAGGAATTCTCCTGAGTGTAATCTTCAGTCAATTTTTTTTGACAAATTTCTGGAAAAGCATCTGTCAGGTAATATCTTGTTCAGACTGAAGAAAAGGACTCTACCTCATGCATTGATACAGGGGTTTCTGTATGCTTCAGACTAAAGAAAAGAACCTACCAAATGTACATATACATGGTTTCTGTGGACATGTTGGCCTATGTGAGCCCATCACATGTGACCAAAGAGAGCCCAATGGTTCTGGTGGAATTTATCATTAAAAATAATGCATGAAGACTGAGATTTCCCCTAATTATTAGCAACATTGAAGAGCCATTTCACCGGAGAAGTTATGACTATCCAATGGTTACATGTTGCTAAAAACACCTCATATGTAGCCTCAAATCATGAGATTTAGATTTTAGACACTAAAAAATAAAAAAGGAACAGTCTCTACAAATCAAACTAGTCAGAGATCACCAGTCTCTGGGCTCTGGTGTTCCAAACCGGTTAAAGTGCTTTCAGTTTCACCTTTTAACAATGTGGAATAAGAAACATCAATAGAGAAGTATTGTAGTGGTGCATTGATTTTGATGTATATACTAAAAAGGTATTTTTATTGATTCCCATGTTTTCTCTAGTTTCCGAAAGAGCAGAGGAACCCTATGTATCTGAAATCATAATGAAGCTAAAAGGTGCACTGGACCCTGATGGGTTATGAGGCAGTTGAAAATACAATAGTTTTGCATGGCAAGTATTTTATTTCTCTGCAGAGTCTAATAACTTCAAACCACATGATGATTGCCTAGAAATTGGAGAACTGTGCAAGTCAAGATGCATGTTTATCTATTCACATTTAGGATTAAGGTTCAAAACCACACATTATCCACCACCATCAGTTCTAGCATGTATTAGATCATGACATATGTTCACACTGCACATAGAGAAAATCTTATCCAACATCCGCAATGGCAGCAGCTGAAAGCAAATATTTAGTGACTTGATGCATTCCTGAATTGAACTGTAACAGTTAGTTCAATTAAGTGTACATGACCAAAACATAAACTAACCCAAAATCTGTATTTTAAAAACTTGACTAGACCCACTGGTTGAACCAGGTTCGATCAGAAATGGTATCTTCACAGGTCTGGTTAGACCAAATCCAGGGCACTGGTAAAAAGATAGTAAAATCTGGCAGTTGAATCGGTTGGACCCACCCTTAGTTAGTTTAAACTAATTTCATAAAATCATCATTATTTTTTACATCATAGTTGAGCCGGTAAAATCTGATGCTCAAACCAGACTAAAAAGAACCGTCTGTCCACCAATTCACCCTCTGGTCTGGTTTTTAAAAGCATTGCTCAATCAATGTTCTTTGATAGTTCAGTAGAACAGATTGGTACTACAAGAGTTGTGCATTTGGGGAGCGCAGAAAGCAAAATTCTGCACTAGGTGGGCTAGCACATTTCTCCCTTTGCTACGCTAAATCTACATTGATCATGACAGATTTACACTTAAACAGAGAAGCATTCAAAACATTCCCTCATTTACTATCCATACCTAATAAATTTATAATCATTTGAATGTTGGGCAGAGGAGAAACAACAGGAATCCTATATATATATATAGGTTAGATACCGAATTAAGATGGAGTGTGTGGAGTTCTCGAGAAACTATAGAGTTAGAAAAAGAAAACAATCATTTATAATTCATGAACTAACTATTTCAAATCAACCCAGATAAGTGGAACCAGGAATAGGTGATAAAATTAATGACAAGTGCAAAAAACCAGTCATTTCTAGTTCATGAACTAACTATTTCAAATCAACCCAAATAATTAGAACCTGGATTAGATGATAATATTGAAGACGATTACAATAAAATCAATCATTCCCAATTCATGAACTAACCATTTCAAATTAACCCAATTCAATACTAACACAACCAAACGCCTACCTGGGAAGCTCACAATCCCAAGGCTTCCAACGCCACTTCATATATTCCGTGTCCTTCCTTCCATTCTCCCTACAGCTGTAGGCTTCGTCGATAAACGGACAAGACCCAGTTCCGTACAACGGATACTCATTGTCTTTCACCCATTTCCCAGAATAAAGATTGCAACTTTTCTCCAAATTCTCCTTTTCTGAAGCTAAAATTTTTTGGGTCACAAGGTTTACATCTGAACTAGTGTTTTTAACGGTCGGATCGAGATCTGGGGTGATTTCATTTGGGGTGGGAGATATCTGATCCTGCAGAGGAGGCGCGAAGGAGATGGAGGGATGTGATGGTTTGTTGTGGGAGAGGAGATCTGTGTAGAGGAAGATAGAGGGTTGGAGGAGTTTTTTGCTGAAGAAGAAGAGAAAGCAGAGGAAGGAGAGGGAGAAGAAGGTGATGAAGGAGAAGCGGGTTTTGGAAGATGGAGAAAATGCCATGAGATGGCGAGAGTTTTCTGGTTTGAGCAGACATTCTCTGTTGGATGGAAATTCAAGAAGATGCTGTCCTCCTCTTGCACGTGCTGATGTTAAGCACGTGTGAGAGATCAGCACATTGGGCTTGGGCCTTGATATGCTTAGGGATGTAAATGGGTCCCGATTATTTGGGTACGTGGAGATTCCGACTCATAACACCGACCCTTTTAAGTAAACAGATCCGATCCAATTCTACCTTGATTCTCACTCGTGGACTTGGGACGCAACATATTACCTCAATTTTAGAGAATGCATCATAAAAGTTAGACAATTTTTTCCTTATCCTTATCTACCTAGGTTTGAAACCGAACCCGTCTTATATATATAATCGGTTCCGGTATAGGTTCCATCTTCTCATTAACAGTTTCGATTCTAAAACTAGAAACCAGTTCTAGTTTCTGGATCCACCATGGATCTAGATTGGAACCAATCGTTTGCATCCCTAGATATGTTCAAACCACTCAAGGCTATGGCCCCAATATTGTGGGTTTGTTAGCTCAATAAGCGCCCATTTGGTAAAGAGGTTGAACTTGGGCTTATAAATTTAGGTCCATTAAGCACTAGAGAAGGCGCTCAATGCATCATGTGGTCCCTTTCTTTCCCTCTTTTATTCAATACTATTTTATTTGAGCAAAGTATTATCTGTATATATTTCTATTTTGCATATATCCAAAATGCCCTAATATTAGGACTAAAAGACAGTGCTAGGTGGAAAAAATATTCACCTACCAACAGGTACTGGATACTGTGCTTATGTGGTAGAGCTATATTTCATTGGGGGTAAAAAGATAGAAATGAATTTTTTTTTATGGATACGGATGATTTGAAAAACTAGCACAATTAAATAATCCTAGCCTTCGATTTTATAGCATTTAAATTTAACCATAGATTTTTTGTGGGATTCAATCAAGCTAGCGAGTAAAGGTTCAATGAATATAAAATTGGGCATAGTGTTAAATCAGAGAGGATGTGGGGATAAGAGTTTGAAAGGAGCTGTATTAATCAAAGGTTAGCCAAAGTGGGCCTCACATATATAGTTGGACTATATATGCTCTGCTTGCAAGAGAGATGCTCATAAAGTGTGAATTAGCTACTTGTATAAAATTATGTTCACTAGACATTGCAAGGTGGTGTTAAGGTGAATTCAGTAGGCAATGGAGTGGATGTCAAATATAGAAATAGTAGACAGTTCACTAGATTTATTTCCCATCACATGGCTACATATTGTTAATCTATTGAACTCAAGTTGTGCACCGACCCACCCTTTCTGCCGTTTATATGCCAATGATCCTATCAAACTTGCCGTTTGCCCCCTGCTTATTTTGAGGTGAAACTGGGCTGGACCAGACCTTTGCATGGTTCTAATCCATGCATGAGTTTGAGCTTGCAAGCATGGAACTTAAAATTAGGCCCGTAGATGCAATATTTGCGCCTGCTTATGAAATTCAAAGTGACCAAGATCATTGTCTCACCTTGTTTTAAAGGTTAATTTCTTCTTCCCACAAGAGTTAATTCACACTATTATAAAATGATGTGTTATTGTGAAACATCTGATTTGTCATGTGTTTTAGGCACTAACTAAATTAATGGCCAATATGACCCTGATTGGAGCAAAATTTTCCTAGATGATAAATGTAAGTTGAGATTGTAGTTTTGATCAGGCCTCTACTGAAGATTTACAGAGGTGGGCTGAGCAAACTAGGGGATGGGGACTCAGTCTCTCTTTTGTGTGTGTGTGTGAGCTGGACTTTGCTGGTGACATGGTTCTTACCATTTCTTCTCCAGTTGCCAGTAAAGAGAGGAGAGCAAGTCCCAAGAGGCCGTCCCAGACAATCCAAAGATTAACTGTCACTAACTAAAATAATATTAACAGCACTTGGATCAATTCACCGCCTGCAATCCATTCTATCTGTCTCTTTTCTCTCCTTTGGGACGGACATTCTCATCTCCTCAAATCATCTCTCTGCCGTACCATCTCCCCCACACCCTCGATAATAGAGACTCCACAAATCAGAAAGAGGAGGAGATATTAAAAAAGAGAGAGCATAACTTGGTCTCCTTTCTCTTCTGTTATCTTCTCTTCTCTGGATACTTGCTGATCCATTTCAGTGTCTGGCACCTTTGCAACTTTTTCTGTCTCTCTAAATCATCTTCTATTTGATCCTTGACTATAAACACAACCGTCGGATGAGATTTGGGTGTCAAAGGGAAGGAGAAAAAGGGAGGGAGGGATGAGGCGTTTGGCATCCCCAGGTATGTTTCCTAGCGAAATTCCCATCTCAATTCTTCTTAAATCTATGGCTCTTTTGGAGGAGTTAGTGTGGCTGTTTTTCAATCGAAGAAGCGTGGAAAGTGAAAATGATTTTCTGCCAAGCTCATAGTTCTAGAGGCCTGCCGAAAAAATAACCAAAATTTTGCTGATTTTGCAGAAAACTTTTTTTTATGGGTCCACTTGGTTTCATGTGAAAAGCGGAAAATGTTTTGCATGGAACTGATTTTCCATTGTGCCGCACAAATGTGATGTTTGTATTTTTTTGATCGATTTTGGTGCGCTCCAATCAGTCTCTTTATACTCTTAATTTCAACCATATTCGATTTGGGCCACGGTGGATCGATTTGAAAACACAAACTTGCAATCAGCCAAGTCATGGTGGATAGAGTGGATTTGGTTTCGCTCTAAATCTATGATGTACAGATACGGCAAAGACACGCCATAGATACAGCAGAGCCACGGATTTTACACATAAAAAGTAAAGTATCAGATACGATATGATACCATACGCTGTCCGTTTTGAAGTATCCGTGCATCATAGCGCTAATATGCCCGAGAAAGTGCTTATGAGGGATTGGATCTCAAAAGTGGGGTCCACTCATGGATTTAGAGGGCTGAAACAAGAGAATTGTGAGTGATAATCATGGCCCAAATAAACCATATCCCAAGAATCTGCATCCTCTCATGCCTCCCTTCATAAATCGATCGGCAGGGTTTCCACAAAAGTAGCCGATGGGAATAGCCACGGGTGTGATTTTAGTGGTTAGATTGATTCCATGCCATTCTTGGCTTGATCCAACAGTGAATATTACTCTGATGAGTGAGATAGTCGACCACGTTCCCAATCGCAGATGTAGAGTTTAATTGAAAGCTTGGATTGAACCAAGTGGGCCCCCTTATGGAGGTTTCTTGTAGAGACACCATAAGTACACTTGATCTCCTCCTCTTGATGTTAGGATATGGACACAAACAAGGATATAGTAATTGAGGATGCACTTTTGAAAATAAGGAGAGATATTTATATGGTTTTCCCAATTCATTCTTTAAAATATTTTTGAATTAACCATTTATTAAGTTAAAAAGTAAGACGTGAAGAAGTGCAACCTATCAAAAATTTGACTTGTGATACGTTACACTTACACTGGAGAGACAAAATTCATGTAGTCGAACCCAGCATAGTTGAGCCAAACTTTGATGGTGATGATGACGATGAAATTAGGAAGTAAGATGCCTGGAAGAGCTACATAAAATAATGAACTTGTTAAGTATAGTATACTAAACTTGTGCTCCATAAGTATCCTAATACTGAAAAAAATGTCATATCACATTCATATGTCCAGGCATGTACAATTACCGGGGTACCATGTATCTTCTCTTTAAATTGGGTTGCAGATTGGCATTACCCAAAAGAGAGTATTGTCACAAACATATTCGTTTTCTTTTTGTTTTTTATTCACACAGAGGACTAGAACTTGCACTCTTTCACAGAGAAAATGTGTAGTTTCTTGAATGGGGTTTTAAATATTTAGTCCTCATATAGGTTTCTGTGGTCACTACAGTTTTGGTTAACAGTTTGAATTTTGGACAGTTACGAGAGTACAGGACATAGTTTAGTTCGGATGTCATCTTAACATTTTTGTTTTAATGAGATAATGAAACAAACAGTTACAAACCTGCAGCAAAAACAGAATGTCAACATACTTGTCCTTGTTTTCCGTTGGAGTAACAGTTTTTTCACTTGAACTGTGCAGTTTCCTCACCATCATCTGTACTTCCATTACAAAGCTTATCGACGCCAAAGAACAGTACCACTGCCTTATATTTTTTAATTGGTGGAGTTGCATTGCTTGTGGTCTCCTTAATCTTACTCATTACTTTCTGGAAATATATCAAACCCACAAGGCTGAAGAAAATTTTGGTTCCAAGCAAAGAGTTAAAAGGTAACACAACTTATATGCTACACAAGTTAATGAATGAATATTCTAAAATTTAAGAGTTTGATAGGTCTTAATGCTTGATACTTTTATTAGCAGCACCAGATTTCTTTAGCAGGAACCTTCGAACAGTAAGCCACTTTGATTATCGGACTCTGAAAAAAGCAACCAGGAATTTTGATCCTGGGAACCAGCTTGGAAGAGGAGGATTCGGCCCGGTTTATAAGGTTCTAAGATAGTGAAAACACTCTGTTTTCTCTCTTCACTTTCTCTATCTTTAATATTATCTTTTACCTTATGGAAATGTAATATGAAATTGTTTCATTTCAGGGTGTATTAGAAGATGGGAGGATGATTGCAGTAAAGAAGTTGGCCATAGAGAAATCCCAGCAAGGTGAATCTGAATTCCTTGCAGAGGTGAGGTTGATAACTAGCATACAGCACAAGAACTTGGTTTGCCTTCTTGGGTGTTGCTCAGACGGGTCGCAGAGACTTCTCGTCTATGAATACATGAAGAATGGAAGTTTGGATGTTATAGTATATGGTTAGTATCAATTATAGTATATGGTTAATATGTGTAGTCTACTTAGAAAATGTGAAGGATCATTAACACAGGGTTGAAGGAGGCATATGCTACATGTTTGTGATCTTAAACTTGGCCATCATCTACTTGGTCATCATAGACGATAGAAACAGTCTGCTTAAGGTTCATTTTGTTATATACATGTGGACTACTGGTCAGTGTAATGGACCAGAGCCTGAGTTTCTTCATGGGCATGTTCATTATGGCCCCCCACCTAATGAATAAATAGAATCTTGCAACGGCATGGACGCTACAAATCCTTATCAAATCTTCAAGCGAATATCCCAGAAAATGCTCATCACTCTAGCTAGAGGGATAAAAAATCGGCCTGTGTGAAGTCTTTGCTTTTTGTGTCCGTGTTTTTTTTTATTCCCTGGTTGTGGTTGAGAATTAGCTCTTTTTGTTTCTTCACATTACTGTAACATATTTTGTTCTCATATGTAGTTCAGCTGGTTAGAAATATATGTGTCTAAATATGCATAAACATGCATTTGCTTCGTGTATTAATTTGATAATCTTCGTTAATAATTTGAATGGACAGGAAAAAGTAATCAGTTCCTGAATTGGAAGACCCGGTTCAAAATTATTCTTGGCATTGCTCGCGGATTACAGTATCTTCATGAGGATTCACCCCTAAGGATCATTCATAGAGATATCAAGGCCAGCAACATACTGCTGGATGACAAATTCCAACCAAAGATTGGTGATTTTGGGTTGGCCAGGTTCTTCCCTGAAGATCAAGCTTATCTTAGCACCACATTTGCAGGAACTCTGTAAGTTGTCACTGAATTCTTGCAACTTTCATAAACCAAATATGTTAATTTCATAAACCAAATATGTTAATCATTCTTAATTTGGTCCATCAACCGCTTTTATACTATGTGTTTAAAATTGTTTATCAATAATTAAAAAAAAAAAAAACCCCATGGTTGAGTTCATGCAAATATGATCTTGTGTGGCTCTAGGCTCATTGATATAGACCATTGAATGGCTCCTGTTGGACAAAGAATAGGAAAATATTGGATATAAAATTATCTTTCAATCTTGATTATCTTTGGGGCAAGGATTATTATGCTGTGGCCTAACATGTATCAACTTTAAGGCTCAAGGACAATTATATGTTCTTGGATCAATGAATACATTATTCCTCTGTTTCTCTGTTCCATTCACTAGTGACTCTTTTCAATTAGTTGAAAAATTGTCATCACAGCTTGTATTGATACCTTATTTTGCAATGTTCCTTTCAGAGGTTACACAGCTCCTGAATATGCCATTAGAGGAGAGCTATCAGAGAAGGCCGACATTTACAGCTTTGGAGTTCTGGTGCTTGAGATCATCAGTTGCAGGAAAAATACAGATCTTTCTTTACCATCCGAAATGCAATATCTTCCAGAATATGTATTATCTTAGTCCTTTCTCTACTTCATTTCTTTTCACTTATCCTTTCACCCCAAGAATGAAAATGTAGGAATGAAAGAAGCTAATGCTATGTATCATTTGTTCCTTACTGTTTGCAGGCATGGAAGCTTTATGAAAGATCAAGGGTCACTGATCTAGTGGATCCTAAATTGCGAGAAGATGGTTTTTTGGAAAGAGATGTCCTGCAAGCAATTCATGTGGCCTTGTTGTGCATGCAGCAATGTCCAAGCTTAAGACCCCCAATGTCAGAAATTGTAGCCATGTTGACATGCAAGGGAGAAATGACAGTGATCCCTATGAAACCAACGTATCTAGAGCGAAGGCGCCGACTGGTGAAAAATCGATCTTGGGAGCTTAGATCTAAAAGTTTTTCTTCTCTGTCAAGCAATTCGTCTTCCTTCGGACGACCTGATCTGTCTTTGACACCACCACCATCACCATCATAGCAATAAACTTCAGTCATGTGGATCCTGGCTTCTGAATTCAAGACTATAGATCTATGAAAGATCAAATATTGCACAACACTCAGTGTTGTAAGGTGAGACTACATTTTTTGTTTCCAGAGAGTGACTTTGCCATAAATATGGGGAAACTCTTTGCTAAACACACTGCATTGAGGAGGGGTCATTAGCCCAGAATTTCATTCCAAGGCCCTGTTTGTTTGCATTACAATAGATAGGAAATCTTACGATGTATATCATAACTGGTTAAAAATGAAGATCAAAGATAAAAAAATTAGCATCAAATTACCTTTTCTTTTTATGCAAATAGAATGGGAAATGAATAACTAAGGGTGTTGATTGGTTATTTATTTCCCATTTATCTTTGATTCTATTTCTATGAAGGGAAATAGTATTTGATGCTCATTTTTTAAAAATGGCCTATGGTCTTCATTTTTAACTACTTATGGTGCAAATCCAATGCATTCAATTTCCATGTATTATAATGCATACAAACAGGCCTAACAGATAAATGATTCTTTTTCTCTAGTTTCTAGAGAGTATATGTATATATGGTTTTGTGCTTATAATTTTATGCATGGATATTGCTGTAACAGATTTTTAGAAGTCACTTTTGTTGAGAGAGAATATATTGTTGACATGTTCTTTTATCTTAAATAAATAACAGGGACGGAGACATCATTTGTACCTTTGAGTGGCACTTTAAGTTTCTGAAGTTGGCCTAGGACCACGGTTTGAATCCGAACGTTGTGGATTTGAAAATGCACTATCACACTGGGGCCATAGGGGATTTTTACCCGGCTTTCTCTCCTACTGGGCCCGTAGGGATTATTCTGGCCCAAAGGACTAGGAATCTGCATTATTAAAAAAACAAAAAAGATTAGTCATTTGTTTATCACTACATCAATTAATACTTATACTTCCATTATGAAAATAAATGGAATCGGCCTGGGAAGTTCCATTGTTAAGGAATAGACATTTTGTATATATCCCCCCATCTTTTTGCCCAGTTTTGTGAAAAAAAATTATGTGCCCTTTGAGCAATCACTGTCAATCCCCTACCTTTTTCAACATATATATGTTCAAGAACATCTGTAATGAAACTTTATACGACTGTTAAATTATATTGGCAGTCACATTTGTACCACAGTACTTTTTACTGCTGATGGGTGATATTGGTGTGAACATATTATTTCTGCACATAAAGGTAATGATAAGTGAATATGAAATTATTGGATTTACATACAAACAGACCCAAGGAGGGTCTAGATCAGTTGTACTTAACCATTTGTATTAAGAGTCAGTAGTTTCTCGAAAGAGCTCTTCAAAGATTATGACTACAAACACAGTAAGAAATATATGCTCCCTTCCCTTAATTTGATGCCTACTTAATTACCTGACTGTAGGGGAGCGAACCGCCGAGCACCGCCCGTGATCTGGCATCAGCGGGGGAGTGGGGCCCGACCCCTACGGTTTTAGAGAAGTGCCCCTACCCCGCCCGATCCGGTATCGGTGGGGCCTACTAGGGCCAATTGTTTATTTGTTCCCCCCATCCGCATGGGGAGAGGCCTCCCCAGGAGTCGAACCCGAGACCTCTCACTTTAAGAGATAATCTGGGAGACTCCTGGTACCACGGGGCTGGGCCCCACCGATACCGGATCGGGCGGGGTAGGGGCACTTCTCGGGTTCGACTCTTGGGGAGGACCCTCCCCTTGCGGAAGGGGGGGACAAATGCATGATTAAGGAGCCCGACTCCCGAAGTGTATACAATAGGCCCGGGGCCCTGGGCCCTGCCTATCCCCTGTGGGGGGCGGTCCCACGGATCTCCCCTACACTGACAATTAAGGAAAGTAAGATAGTGAATAAATTTAAACATGGGTTATGGGTGGTCCAAATATCAATTCAATTAAATGATTCTAAAAGTTATTTTAAGGTCTCAAAAGTTTAAGGGCATTTTTGGCAAGCTTTATCTTATTGATAAAACCAGTTTAAATATTATCATCATTATCAAAGTCTTTCCTCATCTATGTTGGGGTCGGCTAAATGAACTCTGTTTCTCCATTTCGATCTATCATGGGCCAAGTCTTTTAGATAAGTTGTATTTCTTAAAATATATATTTTTACTACCTCCATCCATATACTCCTTCCCCTTGGTGGGCCATCAACCTGCAGCGAAATTACTAATTCAAATAGATCTTTTATAAATAAAGTTATTTTAATAAGATCTTTTTACAAATAGACTATTTAGTATGTGTCATTCAATTAGGAAAAAGTAAACTTGCTATTAGGTAAAAGTTATGTAGGCAAAGTTGCCCCAAAATAAAAGTAGAATAAATAGATTTTGTGATAAACTAAAAATAGCAAAGGCAAACTTATATGATAAAAGTTATCCAGTCCAACTTGCCCAAAGGAAATGCTCCTAGCTATTTGAAAAAAAGGCAAAACTTCTTAAAACTAATTTAATCAGTTAGTTATTTGAATAAACTTTAAATCAAAATAGTTATAAAAATAGGCTCGCCAAATGTCACCTTAATGATTTTGAAAAAAGTTTCAAATTTATAGTATGAAAACCCAAAGGCAGGTAAAGATCCAATTAATGTCAAACTAAAGCCATTGTCAATTCACACTAGAAAAAACAGGCAAAATAATCATAATATTAAAATTTATAAAAAAAATCTTTATTATAAGTTTCTTTAAAATTAAATGCAAAAGGTTTTAGTCTGAGAGACAGGAAAGAAAAAGAAGTTCATAAGAATTCAATACCTAATACCATATAATTTATAAAAAAAAATAGAAGCCAATGAAAATTGAAGATTAATGATCAAGAAAACTAAAAAACAAAATGAAAACAAACAAATAATATAAACTATGAACAAAATCCAATGAAATTTGAAAGACCCATAGAAATGAAAATTCATAATCAACTCAATAACAGAAGTAATTTAAAAGAATCAAATACTCATGAGAAGAAAAAAAAAAAAAAAAAAACCCTAAAAAATGGAGCATAAAAGGGCAAAGACAAAAGAACCCACAAATTCATGAAAAACCATTATAAAAAAAACTAAAAACCTATCACAAGTGAGAAATTATAATAAAAGAAATACAAAATAAAATGAAATAAATTTTATTAAAAAGGCTATAAAAATATATATAAATAAAGATTCATAGACAATACAATGATAAAAGAAATTTAGAAGAACAAAACCAACATATGATAATCTAATACTCAAAAATGGAAATCTGAAGCCACGAAAGAAATAAGAAAAATCCATAAAATGATTTCACAAAGAGAACTTGAAGAACCCAATGGAAGTAAAATAAATAATTAACTCATAATGATAAGCATTAAAAAATAAAAAAAATACAATAGAAAAATGAGAATTCACAGAAAATCCCATGATAAAAAGTGTTTTAAAATAAAAAAAAACCAAGGAGAACCCGATATCTAAAAGTTGAAACAAAAAAGGAGAAAAAAAGAAATTCACAATCTATGAAAACCATACAAATACAAACCATAAAAATATTGCAAATCTATAGAAATTTTAAAATGATGATTCTTTTGAATAAATCATATTAAAATGACATAATTAAAATTGCTCAAATAAAATATGATGAACTCAAAAGTAAATGAATTAAAAAAGGTTTACCTCTCAAATATAAACTTTTAATAATTGTACCAATTGTCTCAAGATGCTCATATTTTAAAATGAGTTCAACACTGATCTAAACTAAGTATGCAAATGAGACCTGAAACGATACTAAAAAGAGACATAAGGAATCAAAAGAATTATTGAAGTTTCTCTAATAAAATACAATAAACTTAAAAGTAAATGAATGAAAAAAAATAAAAGTTCTCTTGACATAGAGAAATATAATTATATTGGAGAAAGTAGAAAATGATGACATAAAGAAACAAAAGAATTACGAAAGTCGCTCTAATAAAATACAATGAACTTAAAAGTAAATTAATGGAAAAAATGAAAGTTCTCTTGACATAGAGAAATATAATTATATTGGATAAAGTAGAAAATGATGATAATAAGAATGACCTTAATTCTTTATTTAGATGTACCGATATTATTGAAGATTCTTTTTACCATTAATTACACATTCTTAACAAAAATTGTACAATCAAAATCAATAGATAAAAAAGAAACCGGACAACCTAGAACCGAGAGTGGATTAAATAAAAAAAGACTAAGGATTAAATAAACCAGACAACTCAGAAATCAACATTTCACATTCTAAAAAAAAAAAGAAAAAAATCATATAATCTGAACAAACAAAAATATTTGAAATTCTTTAGATTAGTGGCACTTAGATAGTGAGACCCATTAACACTCAAATGCCCTTGATAGAAATAAGATGATATTGAGAGTTTCTTAATATACAAAAGGCATGATGGAGAGTTCAAATCACAGAAAAAATTTTATTTGGAAAACTCTAGTATTTTGTATTTTTTTTGTCAGAGAATCAATTTGACCGTAAAAATAATCCAGAATGAGGTGAAAATTTGAGGTATCCCATAAATAGTAAGGATGTTTGTCTTAATGATTGTGATTTTTAATAGATGGGGTCTATCATAGTGTCTTAATGATTGTGATTTTTTTATCAGAGAGTCAATTTGACCTTGAAAATAACCCATAATGGAGTGAAAATTTCAGGTATCCTATAAATAACAAGGATGTTTGTCTTAATGATTGTGATTTTTAATAGATGGGGTTTATCGTAGTGTTACACTCCATTTACATCACAATTTATAAAAGTTAAAGCCACACATACAAAAAGAAGAAAAAAACCAAACTCCGCCCTTTCTCTCTCGGTAAGCGTGCATGATAGCACATCAGTTACATGAAAACTTTCCTGCCTCCTCTTTAGCTCCACGTTGTTATCGCGAGTTTTTTTTTTTCAATAATATTGTTATTTTCTTATTAATTATGAAACTTATTATTTTTGTTGATCAATTCCATATATTATATATTTATTTGAGTTTAGTTTTATTGTAAAATGGTCGTTATAGAAAATTAAAATGACATAATTAAAATTTCTCAAATAAAAAATGATGAACTCAAAAGTAAATGAATTAAAATAGGTTTACCTCTCAAATTGAAATGTTTAATAATTGCACAAATTGTCTCAAGATGCTTATATTTTAAAATAGGTTGAACACTGATCTAACCTAAGCATGCAAATGAGACTTGAGATGGTACTAAAAAGCGACACAAAGAAATAAAAAAAATAATATTGAGCTTGCTATAATTAAATACAATGAGCTCAAAAGTAAATAAATGGAAAAAATGAAAGTTCTCTTGTTGACAAAGAGAAATGGAATTATATTGGAGAAAGTAGAAAATGATGATAATAAGAATGACCTTAATTCTTTATTTAGATGGACCAATATTATTGGAGATTGTTTTTACCATTAGTTCTGCTTTCTTAAAAAAAGTGTACAATCAAAATCAATGAATAAAAAAGAAACTCGACAACCCAGAATTAAGCCTAGATTAAATAAAAATGACTAAGTATTAAATAACCCAGACAACCTAGAACTCAACATTTCACCTTCTAAAAATAAAATAAAATTCATATAGTCAGAACAAACAAAAATACTTGAAATTCCTTAGAGTAAAGGCACTTGGACACTGGGACCCATTAACACTCAAATGCTATTGCCTTCATAGAAATGAGATGATATTGGGAGTTTCTTAATAGACAAAAGGCATGATGGAGAGTCCAAATCACAGAAAAAACTTTATTGAGAAAACTCTAGTATTTTATATTTTTTTATCAGAGAATCAATTTGACTGTGGAAATAACCCAGATTGAGGTTGAAATTGGGGATATGCCATAAATTGAAAGGATGCATGTCTTAATGATTGTGATTTTTAATAGATGGGGTCTATTGTAGTGTTTCATTCATTTTACATCACGATTTATAGAAGTGACAATGCATAAGTATGAAAATAATAACAACAGTATTTATAGGGGTCAATATTCTAAAAATATAGTTATTTTTTGTAAATATTTCGTAGATAAATTCCAACTGCCAGTCAATATTCCAAAGTGGGGCTGAGTCCCTTCCTCATTAACTAATTTTACATTTTTGTTGATAACTATTAACAAAAAAATGTTATGTGGTGTAGTGGTAGGGTTGCCCATTTGAAATCCATGTTTTGAGTTCGAACCTTGGTACATAACATGATTAATTTTTACCACATCATTAAAAATACACGGGTCAGGTATGGTCCAAAAACTGTGCTTTATATTTGACCCGACATGACCCGTTTGCTAGGATTAAACTAAATCAAATTGGATGAGTCAAAATCAATTGAAGCAAACTGCTTGATTTCTCAATTAGATTCACTTCGCTTCACACACACACACACACACATATATATATATATATATATATATATATATATATATAGCACAAGGAGTTTAAGACAGCATGGCCCGATAGTTGGCAGGCCCAACCGTGCCTGGGCTGGGCCACGCCAGCCTTCAAAAATTTACGGGTTGTGCCTTGCTAAACCCAGACCTGCAAGGGGTCGGCCCGACATGGCCCATTGCATGACATATGTCATCTCATGCTGGACTGTGCCCAATTCAGGCTTGGCCGTGCCAGCCCACGGGCCGGCCAACACGCCCCCTCCTACCTTTTTTTTATAAAAATTGAAAGGGACTTTTTGAAGTTTTAGGGTTTTGCAATGGGCCGTGCCTTGTCGTGTCAGGGTGAAAAGTTTGACTGTGTTGCATCGTGGTCCGGCCGTGCCGTGTCATGCCACAGCCCAGGACACCCGGCCAACCACGGCCAGTCCATTGGCCGTGTGGTGCCAAATCACGACATGTTGACCAGCATCTGGGCCTCGGCGGCACGGCCCAATTTACACCCGTACCAAATGGCACCCTGAGTCCTCCTTGCCCGCCCTTTGAAGGGAAGAGAAAGAAAGAAAGACAAGTCAAGGAATTTGTCGAAAAGTTTGTGTGGAAGGTGGCAAAAACGTCCCTGAATTCTGAAGCGAAATGGTAAAGTCAGTACGAACAGCAACAGTGTCACAGATGTAGCATCAAACATTACAATAGCACGGGCAAATGGAGCTGGGCGCTCCATTCAATGCCATTTAAATCTTCTTCTGTCCCTGTTTCAATGCAGCCTTCTCTTCCCATCCCAACACTAGGCAGGGAAAATGATTTTACTTCTTACTGTCTGTAGACTGATCCAGATCCTCGTTTCGCTCAACTTCCAAATATAACTGTGAGTCAAAATCGACGATCAAAAGGCAATCCCCAAACAGTTGAGTACCATCTGCACCACATCTTTCTTGGTTTTGTTGCTAAGCCCTGGTCCCCAACCAACCAGAGAATGAAAAAAAATTGAGGGTGGGTGGGTGGGTGGGACTTGGGAGATCAAGTGTTCTAGTCAGCAGCCATGGTTCACCTTGTAAATCTATTTAAGGGCGTGTTTGGTAATTTTACTAATAGAGTAAAGTGAAGTGAAGTCAAATTAAACATTCCATCAAAAGCACTTTTCCAAAAAATTCCCTCCATCTTTTTCAAAAAAAGTCAAAAAGCAACTACATTTACTCACTAAAAGACAAAAAAATTCCATCTCCCCATACAAAAAGTCAAAAATATTCTATCCCAAACAACTAAAAACAAAATACCATCATAACTCATTTATATTTTATTCATTCTTTTTATTTCACTTCACTCCACTTTATTTTAAAAATAAATTACCAAACGGGCCCTAAAGGAACTCTTGTTTGTGTAAACCGCCTTTGGCGAAGACATCTTTCTTTGAAAGAGTTCTTTTCACAATTTAGTGTGGAAAAAAGAAAAAAGAAAAAGAAGTGTTCTTTTGTTGGGAAGAGAGGCCTGGGAAAAAAAATGTTTCGCAGAAAAGCGGAAGTCTTGAAGATTTTTGTATGCAAAAGCAACACAAACATCTCCATAGTCTCACCTTGTTCCATCATGATTTAAAATATCACCTGAGCATAATTTATATTCAGTGTCAAATTGATCACAGTGAAAGATACGCTTAATTTATGCAGAAGCCTAAAACTTGTTCCATACACTTAATTGTCAAATTGCTCATCCACTTGATTTATATTCGTTGTCAATTTGAATGGAAATGTAAAACCCGTTCAATTTTAGATGTGGCATATGAATATATGATTTTCTCTTTAGTAAGTGCTAAAAAAGTTCAATACGATTACTAACATGGTTCTTTGCTAACCTAATGGACCAATCTAATTAATATGAAATACAAGACATCAATGCAACAAAATATGAGACTAAAATCTTCGAGCAAGAGTCTTCTATCTTCATGTTCTTTCACATTAAACGTCCTATGGTGAGTCTAGAACTCGTCCACACCATCAAGGCGCCATTTCATGATTGTCATCAGATAATCATAGAGCTCTTCCTTTTTTTTTTTTTTTTTTTTTTTTTTTTTTAATGTTCTAAAGCTGTCTATTATGGTTTTATAATTTTTCTTAGAGGAAAACTTACATTTATATTATCTGAATTATCTGACAATTTCAAACATTCACTTCTCTTTTTTATATTTACAAATAACTACTTTTATTACTCTAAGAAGTCTTGATCAATATAACATTGACTTAAGTCAAATGGCTAATTTTCAACTAGTAAATTAATTAATGAAGACCAACGTATCAAGGGATGAAAATTAGAGCAGTCAATTGACCCATATTTGGCCCATTGGGCCTGTCGAACAGTCTAAATTCTCATAGCCTTGGCTAGACTTGGGCCCTTGAGTTCTTATCGGACTTGGGCTTGACCCAGATAGATTCATCCAAAACCCAGCTAGTTGATAAATAAACTCAATGAATTCAAATCCTCAGACTTTTATAGGTCGAACCTTACAAGGACATCACTGGGGCCACCCGCAAAATCCATTTAGCTCAAAATTACTGTCCCTCCCATTAGGCTTTTACCAAAACTCAATCCAATTGGAGTTATGCCAATATCATATTGGTTGCATCTAAAACTGGTGATTGGTCAAATGATATGGTTGAATTGTGGTGAAACCAAATTGCACTGAAATTTAGTTCAAATACAAATCAAGGTGGGAAAATAATTTTGATTACTTTGGATTCTTCTACTTAGCTTCTTCAATCTAATCTCTATTTATGTCTCTCTTTTACAGCATCTTCCAATTTTCAAAATACAAATCCTAAACAAAAACACAATATCTTGCAATAATCCCACTTCAGTTCCAATCAAGACTAAACAATAAAATGCCAAAATATATACATATAAGAAAGGATGACTCAAAACTTTCTCAATCAATTTACAATGCAACACTCTCCAATAATTTTATATCTATACACATCCATATCTGTTATATCCATTTCTTTTTACTTGTGGTATTGGAATGGTCTTGAAAAAAAAAAATGTAATCCCTCACACCAGTCCCATACCAAAATTAAAAAGAATGGGTTCTATTCATAAAAAACAGAAACAATGGGTGTGATTCCAAGCTAACCTTCTTTTCTAAATACCTGTAACAAAGCCTTGTAACAAGACAACTTCATATATATAGGCTATCTTCTTCTTCTTCTTGTGGTATGGCTTCTTCAAAGTACAAGCTCTACCTGTTATGCAATGGATTTGGGCCTGTGGGAACTACTCTTTTATCCCCCAAAGTAGAATTCTTTTCCATTGGAGAGAGATCTTGACAGAAACCAGCCTTCTTGGACTTGCACTTACTGATAGCTATTGAAACAGTCGACCCTTTTGATTTGATCTTCTCTACTTCTTTACTCTCAGCAAAAGTACTAAAAACTGCTTCTCTTCCAGCAACAAGAGATCCAATACTCGCAAATACCAACATACCTATCAGCAGGAAAACAAGCCCCGCCAACCTCATCCCGTTCTCTCCAGCCTATTGAGTCCAAAGAGAAGAAAAAGAAGAAGATGAGAAGAGAAGGAAAAGGAGAGACACCTGCATAAAAAAAAAAGAGAGTGGAAAACTAGTCAGTGGGAGAGAAAGGTACTAGAGAGAGATTTACAGTGTAATATGATACATCTACGTCTAAGGTCAGGCCTCCACCAAACAGCATTGAAGGCTTTTGAATGCCTTTCATATTAAAAGCATGTAAACCAACACATTCCATATTCCACACATAATCATATGTAAACTATGGTCTCAAGGTTATTTCCTTCCTTTGGAGAGAGAGAGAGAGAGAGAGAGAGAGAGAGAGAGAGAGAGACCTTTGGGTCTTTAACACGAGTTAGGCCGGGCCACCAACATCTAAGGGCGAGCCTTGAAATAAGTAAAAAGAGGAGAGGTGAATGCAGGAAGGGGAAATAGTTGGGGGTATTGGTTGATTGGGAGTGTGATGTTTGGGTGCTTTTGGTGTATGATAATTGATGGGAGAGACAAGAACCTGAGGAGGGCATCTTGCCGGCATGATACAGACAGGTAGGGGCCCTTCCAGTTCCTCCGTATAAGTAGAAATTTGTACATGTAGGTGGGATTTGGAATGTACAATGTATACATAGACGTTTTCGTTTTTATTAGCATCTTGGAAGCATATGGTTTGTATCATGGATGATATGAACACAATGCAAATGAACCCACCAGGAGCATTTCCTTTTTAATGTGTGTACTAAGGCGCGGAAGATAAAATTAGATGGTATTGAGTCTATTATTAATTCTTTTAGTTTATGCATGCATAAAACAAAAAAGAGATGAAAGCGTGATAAAACTAAGAATTTATAGAAATAGCACATTGAGAGAGAGAGAGAGAGGGGAATAACCTCATATTCATACCTTTCACATAGAAAATTAATATCTTCTCTATTAAGAATTATTAACTTACTTTTCTCATTTTATGTGAAGAAAATGTGTTTAAACGACTGAAAAAGGTGTTCAATGAAAAATTAGAATGGAGTAAAGGAGTCGTAATTCTTGAATTCTCAAAAAGTCATTTGAGACATTTCAAGTGGCTGAATTAATTTGAAAATACTTGTAAAAAAACATAGCATTTACAAATGTTAGGAGAAAAATATCACATCATGTCCAACAAACTCCAACATAATAAATTCCTGTTAGAAGTTTTAGTAAATAAACAAGCATTATAAATCTCTCGAATTTAATGTAGATCCTTGGTGGGGTCAATTTAGTAAAATCTCAATCCCTCCAAATAAATGCTCTCATCTGGTATTGGGCCTCGCCAAATTCTTATCCAAGGTATGATAATACATTATCACTATCATGAAGTAATATTCCATCTGTTGTTCGTATTGTGTCCTTACAGGATTGATCACTATCATTAAGTAATATTCCATCTGTGGTTCGTATTGTTTCCTCACAGGATAAAGGTTCCTTCGTCGTAACTCGTAAAGATAGAGAGTGGATCCGGTCAATTAGTCCATTCCAGTGAGACACTTCTGGTCAGGTCTTGGTACTGGATCAGGTTCAGTCCAAGTACTCATTGCTCCAGGTGATCACGTCTTAGCATAATCTTTCAACATGACTCGGCTTGGTCATCAAACTAGAGTTTTTTGGCTAGCTACAATGGGGACTCAACTGAAATACTAGATCTCACTCATACACCCATGTTTCTAACCAGTTGAGTTACAGATTTGAATACCATACCAACTTGACCTCGAGCTCTATCCCAGTCAAGTTCACTTGGCTTGTTTACATGATCTCTACTGTCTAGCTAGAGTACATTTTAAACATGGCCCACCAAAATCAGAGCCGGCCAAGCAAATCTAAACGTCCATTGAAGGGTTGAAGGGGTCAAGGTTAAGGTGTAGTTGGTGCTGCTGGAATTTTATTAAGGATGTGACGACTGAAGATAGAGAATTCAAGGAAGGCATGATATGAGGGTAGGGTCCGGCAGGAAAACAAGGACGGACAAAGCAAAAGGTATCAGCTCCAACTTCTTCTCATTCCATTTCATTCACAATCATTTCGACCATGCATGCGTACTCTTCAAAGAAACTAAAGCATTCAAACCCACAATTATATCATAACATATAGTTATACCCCAATAAAATATTTATACATGATTCAATACATAGTTGGGACTTGGGCATAGTTGGATTTCAGCCAAAAAGCTTCACACAGTTAGATATATTCTCCAACAGTAAAGTTTCATTTAAAATAAGTTCAAAAACAAAATTAATGTATAGCTCTCCTAAGCTAAAGTTTAGGATAAGGTAGGTCCAAGAGTGTGGTGGGGCCCACTTGGAGACCCTCATGGGGATGGGGATGGGGATGGGGGGAATTTCAAGCACTCCTTGGGACCATCCTCTTTGCAAAAAATTAGCTAACCGTAATTTATATCATCTTTATATGAGCCTAAAAAATTTAATGGTCAATAGTTCATTCGGATCGATATATAGTCAATCCAACAGTCCAGTAAACTCGGATCTGACTGAAAGTTGATGGACATGTGCAATTTAAGGGAGTCATGTATTCGATCCATTTGGATATTAAACGTGAGCTCCACAAGCATGAACTTACGTAATTTTATCCTAGACTTGAGCTAATTAGGAGAGCCTTGCTCTCTCTCTCTATATATATATATACACACACACACATACATGCACACATCTACTTTGAGATTTATAAAGTTCAGAACCTTTAACTCATGAAGGTGTGATGTAGCATGAAGCCTACTTGGGGCAATACAAATGGTAGAAGGAGAGGAAAATAGAAGGATCTGAATTTGACATTCAGTTGTACCAAAAATATCAACTCCAACGAAGCATCCTAATCTTTTGATCTATGTCCTTTAATCTAATGATTTTTTAATGTAATTTCTTTCTTTTTGGAGTTTTAATACTGTTGGGTTTATGTCTTCTATTCTAATTTGACCGGATTGGTCCATCAGGTTAGCCAATGTCCATATTCAGGGTCATAGGTATTTTGGTAATTGTATTATATACTGATGTAATTTACAACCCTAGACTGTGTGAGAGAGATAGAGATGTGGGAGCGCTCTCTCTCTCTCTGTCTCTGTCTCTCGTGGGTATCAGAGTCTTCTGAACCACGTGGGGTTGCAGGAAAGTAGAGTGGAATACTAGAGAGACTGGGTTCTCTTTGGCCGCGGGCGTAGATACTTTGTTGAATCACGTAAATTTCTCGTGTGCTTTTCTCTCTTGTTGTGTGTTGCTTGTTTGTTGATCGCAAGTATTAGCTCTTTCGCACACACGCGGACAACAAATATTGTTGAAGATTATTAGTTTGTTAGGATCTTAGGGATATTAATAGCTTATCCTTACCCTTTGGATATAGTTGGTTAGTACCTTTTTATAAATATAATCTTTTATGTTAATGAATCTTATGGTGAAATTATTGGAAAGAAGTGATTCTTTGAAAATATATAAATACAATGGTAAGTCCCAACTGGATGACAGTCAAATTTCTTGACAGTAGGTAATTCAAATGCGAAGCGTGTATATATGGGAGTTGAATTGATAAAAAAAATTGTACCAAGTAGCTTCACAGACCGCGTGGTTCTTTTATGCCATTAACTCTCACTTACTAAAAATGGGAAGATTAATAGGTGGAAAACCATTTTCTAAGAAAATATACCAATCATTTCTAATATTTAGCAATGTCCTACTAATTCTGTTGCTCACCTCCACCCAGAGAAAAGAAAAACATCACTTTTCAGAGAAATATCTCCCTTATCCATTGAACATATGAGATGTCCTATATGTGGATTAGGCACAATCTGTAAATCAAACTTCCAGACAAAGGTGAAACACAAGATGTGGATGATTGACAGTTGTGTTTTTACATCTTCCCCTGATTAAGATTTTTATTTGAATGATTGCTTCTCATGTCGCTTAATTATTCATCGATTGAAAGACTAAAGTCCGTTTTCAGTCAACTTAAATCATGTTTAGCAAGAACCCTTTTGATCTGTGTTCCTGATTTTGTTGTTGATGTCCTTGTTATTGTCTCTTATAAAACAAGTCTTAAGATAATGGGTATCTTGAAATTTGGATATAGAGTTCCATGGACCAACCAAAACTTGTGTTTGCAGGCAATGGTGGAACATATGGAGAACCTAGGTGGGCCCCAATTTCCATTTGTTTTTGGGATATGGGGTGCCAAAATCCATGAATTTCTCAACCATGGCATGATTGTCTCATTGACGAAGAGAAAAGTCTACTCTGAATAATAAGGCTTTTAACTTTTTGTAGCAAAAAGAAAGAGAAAAAACTTTTCTGACTTTTTAAAGGCCTCATCACTTGGACACTAGTGTTTATGGTTGTCTAGAGGAGATTGTTTCATTGCAAGAGTTCATGTTTGAGCACTACATTTTGTTTTTTAAGTCCCCTTTAATCCTAATCTACCATTCTATTATATTCTATGGTGAGATTTTCACCTGCAGGGCCGTCAAAGAGGAGTGACTCACCAATCAAAGGACTCTGGCTCTCCTGAATTAAAGGCATTGATTATGATGACCAACAGGTGAAAATTCTCCTTTCTCCTTTCTCCTTTCCAATATTTTCAAATTGATGAGACTGGGGATTTTAATTTCCATAGCCAAGTGAGCTAGCATCCAGGATGCTGTTCAAACTATTTACATTTAATTTGAGTCCCCCAAGTTCATTATGTGGGTCCTACTGTGCAGATTTTTTAACTTGAAAACTGGTCAATCTTTTCAAGGTTTACACTCTAATAACAAGCCCACAATCTCACATGGGAATTCCCACATCAGGGCATTAACCAGCGGGTTTTTTTTTTTTTTTTTTTTTTGGACTTTTGGTGGTAGGTTCCTCATCATTTGTTTTTATAGTCTAAGGTTCACAATATTTTATCGTACCGGCGGCAATCCCTCTCATAAAAATGACGCAGTGAAAAAGACAAAAAGGTCTTTGTACACATTAGCAAAAAGGCTCCGCTTAAAACCGCTTGAAACCATTTCAGAGAAGCAAAAAACAGATTTATCTGAATTGCAGAAGCAAAAGGCGAAGACGAAGGAAACTGCAAAACCTAAAAGCAAACTCTACTAATCGAATACCTCCATCATCTTAATCGTCTTCACTTTAAGGTTAAAAAAAGTACTTTTTCCATTTCTAAAAAGATGTACAATACAATTTCTTTTGAAAAAAACTAAAAACCTAATATGATTTCGTTCTTCTCTGATTTTATCTGTTTTTTATGCTCAATTCTATGTAGATAATGGCTGAAACAAAGTCCTCGATTACCTCAAGTCAAGAGAAAAATCAAGCGAAAGTGCAACCAAAGCAAGAGCAAAGTCAATAAAAAAACAGAGAGGGTTTTCTCAGTTTTAAAATCATTTTATCTGACTTCAAAATGTATTTAACTGAGTTGTCTTAGGCTGATATCAAATAAAAAGGACTTTAAATGAGTTAATTTTTTTCAAACTCGGATAAATTTGTTTTGGTTCAAACTCAGATAAATTTGTTCGAAACTCAGAAAAGTTGTTCAAAATTCAAATAAATTTGTTTGAGTTTTGCCAGAAGTTCAAATAAGTTTGCCAAAAACTCAGATAAATTTATATGAGTTTTGACATATTTATCTGAGTTTTTGTATAGTATATCGGAGTTTCTGGAAAATTTATCTGAGTTCGGCAACACCGAATGTCAGAATACGGAAAATCAGATTCTAATAAAAACCAAAATCCAAAACAAGAACATATGATGACCATGATCCAATCGAGAACAGAGAGAGGGAAAACAAGCAAAAGAGCAAACTGATCTCTTTTAAACTAGTTGTACAGAGAGAGATTTGGAAGAGATCTCAGATGAAAGAGTAAGAGAAAGTAAAACCGTTTCTATCTTTGAAGAAATGAAAGAGAGAGAATTGAAAGTCATGGTGACGACGGAAGGTGCTCTACAACAGTACTCCATAACCATGGAAAGGAACGGAAAATGGAAAATAAGAGAGAAGAAGACGAAAGGAGTTCTCCTGGACAACAGAGAATAAGAGAGAACTTAGCTTAGGAATGAGGGTTCAAAGGGGCAAATTAGTCATGAAAATATATGACGTGGCGTATTAAGGACCTCTCACTAAAATATCTCCAGTTGTCTGGACTATAGACATTAGAGAAAAAGTTGTTGGACTCGATGTCTTAGAAGACTGTGCTTAGGGACTGTTGGCTAATTTACCCACTTTTTTTTTGTAACCCAGTCAAGGAGGCCGGGACTCAAGTGAGAGCCCGCATGCACACGGAAAAACAACCCACTCAAGTGGGAAATGAACCCACACATACTAGAAGAAAGTCCAAACAAATGGTAAAGAAAGACGCAAACGTGGGAAGAGTGGCATGCCCAGAATTCGAAATCTAGGCAGCTAGGTGAAAACTATCACTCCTTACCACTCAGGTAACGAGCCGTTCTCAACAGGGGATTTTCTAATCTCGGTATTCAAGATAAAAACTCTTAATAAGGTGTCAGAGTCTCCTACAAGAGTTTTACAAAAGGGTGGTGCGTGATTTTTAATCCCTCGTATACATAACAAAGGAGTGTTGAATGGAAGTGGCCAATGATCAAGATTAGATGCAAACACGTGGCCTACTTATGGGTCTATCAAGCAAAAGTTTTGAGCCGGTAGATAAAACTAGAGAGAGGCCCATCTTTCCAGAGACTCAGAGAGTACTTACTGCCAAAATGGGCCAAGTACAGCATATTAGGCCCGGGCTCGTCCAAGTGCAGGATTATTTCCCTCTTCGTAGAGTTGTAGCAAGTACAGACTTCCCTCACGTTGATGAAGGGGTGTCAATAGCCCACAAAACTGATGGGCCCAACTCTAGCTCCTTTGCATGAACTTGGCCATTTTTGCTATAATTATGTAGGTGATGCCTATGGTCATTGGTCAACTCTTTAAAATCCATTAGCAGTAAATCTTATGAGAAGAAGGAATGATTCATGCATAAACTAAATGCTGTGAAAATGATCTAGGGTCTTATGCAAATGAAGAAAAGCATAAAAGCAAAACAACCAAGGGACATATATAAGATCCAATTGTTTTCTTTATGTGCCTACATCCACAGATGAGATCAAGCTTTCACTATTTTTAAAAGAATAGGGTTATAAAGTTTTCTTGGGATTTTGCTCTCACCTCCAACAGTATCTCTGATTTCGACAATAACAACCCTAACGGATAAACGGTGAGTTAAAATAAAGTGATGTGAAGCATCAAATCAATAGACAACAAAATATAAAGGATTATGATAGTCATTTATTTTTAGTGGTTTGATGGGGAGTATTTTTGACTTTTTGTGTAAAAAGATGATACTTTTTTGTCATTTAATAGAGAAAAGAATTTGCTTTTTTACCTTTTTTTTTTTTTTTTTTTTTTGAAAAAGGAGAAGGGAATTTTGAATTTATATACTTTTAATATGATAGGTGGTCTTTTCTTGTCTGAATAATGGAAGCTCTACCTCATTTTACTTCACTTCACCATCCATCCAAATAGGTCCGATAAGAATTTCGATAATATATAAAGATTAATCAAATATCCATAATGCTCCCAAAACATGATAAAATATATAAACATACTCTACTGTTGCCTCCATCAAATCAAAAGAGTACAAGGCACCTAGCATAATACGAAAAAGCAACAAATACCATATAACAAGCCCCATCAATGACCTATTGATTCCATTGACACTAATCGTTGTTCGATATTCATCTGAGAATCATCTACTATTGGATTGAGTTAAAAAAGGAGTTATGTTTATAAAACTATTACATTTTGAGGCCTAAATACAGAGTTAGGATGATCCGATCAAAGTAATAATATATAGAGAATTCTCGATACACACCATAACCATTTTATTTCTTTTATCTCTATGATTGACATTCATCATTTCTTGTAGTGTGTACAGAAAGGGGCGGATCTACATGTAATCACACTGGTGCAATTGTACCTGTGAGGTTCGAGAATTTTTTTAAATAACACTATAAAATTTTTTAAATTTTATTATTTAACGTTTTAACTTGAACATTGCCTGCACCACATCTAAATGAAAATCTTGGGTCCGCCCATTCACAGGATTACATATAAAAAATAACAAACCATAGGAAATAAGAATAAATTCAAAACACTCCATTCAGGAGTGCGAGGTTAAAGTAAAAATATCTGGTGAATTAGATAAAACACAAAACATGTTGGTCCCATCACATGGGTTATACTTTTAAACAAGGGATTGAACCCTCATAATTCCATATAACTATCAGCTATAACATAGGCCCGGCTCCATTCCACAAGTCTAAACCACAGCCAAAATAGAGCCCAATGTGTGCTCTGCATAGGTTGGGCCAGCTGGCCTAGCCCATGAATACTCCTACAGGTGGCAATGGGTTGGGTTGTTCAGGTATATGTATATATATGCTTCACCAACCCGATCCTTTTTTCCATTTTTTGCTAGTTGGGAGTGGTCCAAGAGTACTGATACTTCAACTTGAGTACCCAGGGTTTAATCCTTGGCATGTGTGTGAAACTTAGATGCCAATACTATTCAACCATATGAATATGTTGGCCAACCCGATTCATTTATTGATCTAATTGAATATGTGAACTTGGTCCAAAGGGAGATTAAAGGGTCAATAGAGACCCTGATAAAAAAATGGTTTGGTCTAGGTGCAGGTTTTGAACGCATGTATATTTCAGCAACATGACCCACATCTTTTTTTGGTGCCCAGCCAAGGGGCCCAAAGCTCATGAGCCCCGACTATGGGGAAAGAGGCCTACTCTTGCAGGAAGAGAAAGAAGTTTCCTCTCGCAGGAAGAGGGACCAAGGGATCGAATCCTAAATGGTTAGGTAAGAAGTAGAACGCTCAACCAACCGGGCAACCACTAGTTCTCAACCCGATCCATTTATCCTTTTATTGATGTGAATGAGATTGTCAACTGAGATTGATGCTGGGAAATAAAAAGGGTCAACAAGGTTCCTTTATAGAAAGGTGAGAAACGAGAACCTTAGGTTCTGAGGCCCAAGTTCAACCCACATGTAGACCTTAACCCAGACGTAGTCAATTGGGCCTGAAATAAGGCACTTTTATGTATTGGGCACTACTTAAGGTGTTTGTTTGTACTAATTAATAAGGTAAAGGATACCCATCTGCATCATGTAACTACAAGATAATGAAAATAATTTAGACAATAAATGTGGAACCGACATATTAAAAGGAATGATACGATATGTGGCCCAGCCAAATAAAGTATTAAAGCCCAAATTCAACTTGCTATCCCAAATTTTTCTCGAGGCCAGGCCCATTTCCTATATATGGCCAGTTTTTTGTTAAATATTTATTGCCGGGTTGGATCATCTCGAGGAGCCCTAGGAGATGTTGGCTCAGGTCCCATGGTTTAGGTACCAGGAAGGAAGATGGAACTAAACCATTGCATGGGCCAAAATCTGACCTGAAAATCCAACCAAGTATGTGAGCCTGCCTTCACCGAAAGAGAGAAAAAAAACGTATGAGAGTAATCATGGTGAGTGTAAATAGTAGCAGTGTGCAGAGATCTATTTTCAGTGTGTTTTTAGCAAATCTTTTTTTTTTTTTTTTTTAGATAGAGAAATCCTAAAACTATGCCATATATACCATTATCAAAGGAAGTCAAACTATAACTGCAAGCATCTAGTTATCCTGTATCCCGAAGTCTCTAGTTCCAAATAAGACGGGTATGAAATCTATTTTCAGTTCAAGGGGAAATTTAGAACGAGATTTAGATCCTACTATATTCCGACCTTAGGTTGTCAATACATAATCACATTCGCGCACACATACAGATTTTAAAGGCCTACATATAACTTGAGTTTTATTCATATTTGAGAGTTTACTCAACTATAATCATATATCATTTAGTAGTACTACTTCTATCTCTAAAACTTTTATTTTTAAGCTCTATCATCCAATTAAACTAATATAGTTAATATATATTTTATTCCGAATCCTGAATTGCATTTTTTTTTTTTTTAAGTTGAAGGCAGAATCACCCTTTCTTTGTGCCTCATGAACTTTAATTCAAGATCCAAGTTGGGGATAAGGACCCCATAACTCGACCACTCGCATCAGGACGCGGTTCTTCTGGTAAGAAATCTGTCATCAGCTATTAGATTTAGACTACCCTCCCAGACTTCTTTTTTACAAAACACACCCACTCATGTACATGTGACATACTTCTATTCAATAAAAATAACATCCGTAGCTTCTAACTCCCTTCCTTTTTTTTAACTTTACAACCAAAAGCTCCATAATATCCAGCCAGTTGTTCTCCCCCACCGCCCACCAGCAACGCGTCATGCTTTCCCCTGTAATCTAATCCTCCAACTCTCCAGCTTGCACTCTGCTGTCCTCTACTCACACCCTCCTTCCTCACAAACCTATATAAATACCCACATGCCCATCTCACTCTCTCACACATCTCCAAACACCAATCTCACATCTCAATCTCAGTTACAATTCCTTTCACTTCACTAAAATCTTCTGGCATTTGGTTGCTATGTCTTCTTCTACTATGGTTAGGATCATATTGGTTGTGTTGGCAGCCTCTGTAATGGGTGCTTTTGCTGGTAATTTCAACCAAGAGGTTGATATTACATGGGGTGATGGTCGAGGTAAAATACTCAACAATGGTGGATTGCTTACCCTATCTCTTGACAAGACCTCTGGGTCTGGCCTTCAGTCCAAGAATGAGTATCTGTTTGGAAAGTTTGACATGCAACTCAAACTCATCCCTGGAAACTCTGCAGGGACTGTGACTACATATTATGTGAGTTCTTTTTCCCCTCTAGTCAGGTCTTTTGGGTTGATTACTTTGTTATTGGCCATTGATTGTTGTGGTTGATTTCTGACCTGGTTTTTATTGCGTGGTTGCAGCTTAAAGCTCCTGGAACGACGTGGGATGAGATTGATTTTGAGTTTCTTGGCAACCTTAGTGGCGACCCTTACACAGTTCACACCAATGTGTTCACACAAGGGAAAGGGAATCGAGAGCAGCAGTTCCATCTCTGGTTCGACCCCACCAGTGATTTCCACACCTACTCCATCCTTTGGAATCCCCAACACATCCTGTAAGCCATCCTCTCCTTCTCCTTTTCCTTTTCTAATCAATCAAAAGAAGCCATTTTTGGGGACTATTTCTATAGTCCATTGGTGATTACTGGACCCTACATGGTTGGTTTTTTTTTTTAGAGCACTTCACATGTCAAGTCGGCCATTTTTTCATCGAACAGGGGAGCTTTTTGCATGGGTATTGATTTTTTTTTTTCCCTTCGTGTGTCCTTTTGCTTCAGATTCTCAATCGATGGCATTCCCATAAGAGAATTCAGGAACCAGGAATCCAAGGGTGTGCTATTTCCGAGGAAGCAGCCCATGAGGATGTACTCGACCCTGTGGAATGCGGATGACTGGGCTACCAGGGGTGGGCTCATAAAAACCGACTGGTCCAAAGCCCCTTTTTCTGCATCCTACAAAAGCTACAATGCTGATGCCTGCGTTTGGTCGTCTGGAGCCTCTTCCTGCTCCTCTTCTCAGTCATCAAATGGTGCATGGCTAACACAGGAGATGGACTCGGCTAGCCAGGAGAGGATGAAATGGGTGCAGAAGAACTACATGATCTACAACTATTGCACTGATTTTAAGCGGTTCCCACAAGGTGTTCCTGCCGAATGCTCCACCACTGTCTGATTACACAAAAGCTTTGATAAAGGAAACAAATTCTTTCATTATTTTGTTCTAGACATTGAGTGATAGATAATAAAAAGTTAGTACTTTTTTTTTTTTTTTTTGTATATTCTTGAATTTGATTGTAATGACGTGAAGTGGATTTAAATTTGTTAATTCTTTTGATATTATGTGTAAGTATCAATGTTAGTCTTCCTTTCTGGATTCATGAGTGATGCTACTACGTACCTATATGTTATTACCTTGCACTTGTTCCTACTGTCCCATACAATTTTTTGGATGTGATTCCTTCCTCCAACGTCGAATAAAAACACGGCTAATAAAAAAAAAAAAAAAAAAAATTAGAGGGAGGCCCAATTCCTTCAATTCCTTTTATAGTTAGGCCCTGTTTGGCTCTACTCTTTTTTGGATTGACCCATTAAAATAGAGCTATTAGAAAAAGAACTATAAAAAAAAGAGGCTATATTCAAATAAAAAAAAGTGTTTGGTAATGTGTGTTAAATAGACTTTTATATATTATTGATTGAAAGTTTTTCATAAATTTCTCGAGATCCACAATGTATCATGCCTTGAAAATGACTATATGGCCGTATTTAGCCTTGCAAAGAGACCTAATGGTTTAGATCTTGTGTTTGAGGCCCACATAATCTAGAAAATTACATTCATTGGCTCACATTTTTTGCACATATCATGAGACTTGTGATGATCCAACGAATGAAATTTGGTGTCAAGACCGTGTTATATCTTTTTAATGTTTTGAACGGTTCGGACCTTGATTTACACTTTCATAAATAATAATAAAAATAAAAAAAAAACATTACTGCTCATGAACAAATCCAATATTAAGCATAATATATTAACGCCTGATATTGTTTTGCAAATATCTTGAGATCTACAAGGTATTACGCCTTAAAAATTAATCACATAGTCGTTTCCAGCATTTCAAATAGATCTAATGGTGTGGATTTTGCGTATGAGGCCCAGAGATTGCAAAAAATCACAACCACTGGCTCACCTTTTGCACATCTTGAGATTGGTGATTATCCAATGGTTGAAATTTGGTTTTATGGCCATGTTTGATCTTCTGAACATTTACAACGGTTTGTATCTTGAATTATAGTCTTAGATTTTGAGAAAGAATAGAAAAAAAAAAAAAAAGGACCAGGGCGTGAATGGGCAAAAACGTTGTTCACCCATCTCTGTTTTTTTTTTCCTCTACTTTTTGCATGCTATCAATGGAGGGTTGTGGGAAATAGAGGCATTATCTCTACTTCTTTGCCCAAAAAAAAAAAGAAAAAGAAAGAGACTGTCAAATGCATCCAAACACCTGTATTATTAAAATCTCTACCCGGTTTAGAGAATTTGATAAATAGAAGCAAGAATTAGTGATGCCAAACAGGGGCTTAGAGGTCTTCACTTATAGAGTGAGGTGAGGTGAATGGTAAAAAAAATAAAAATAAAAATAAAAAAATAATTCAAATAAAAAAGTGATGACTTTTTATCATTTAGTGGCATGAAAAAGTAACTTTTTGACTCTTTTTTTAATTAAATGTATATGTATTTTGGAAATATAGTACTTTTTGTTTGACCCCTATTCTTTTATTATGTTTTGAAAAGACTCTTTACCTCACCTCACTAATAAAGTGTATAAAATAACAATTTCACCATTACAACCTTTCTTTTTATGATATATTCCCCTATATGCAACTTTTACATATAAGTTTTTCAAAGGATGATGAGGTGTATAGGGCGATTGGTGTATATCTGAGTGTGGGGTCCATTGAGGCCCATTGTCAGCCCATCCAAATGGACCAAAAATAGAAACCCTCTAATTTGCACTGGATCAATGGGTTTTTATACCCATTCGAATGGACTTGACCCCATCTTTGATTGTACTTTTTTTAATAAGCTGATCAAACTTGTGGGCCATTGATTAGGGTTCAGTATGATCTGGTGGGGCCCAAGCTTGTTAGGGAAGGAGGCCCACTTAAATCTTCCAATCCCCCAACTCATCCCCAAGTGGGGCCCCATGTGGACCCCACAATGAGGTGCTCACCGTGATCTAGTGACAACTCGCTGGATCACTCCTCCAACTTTTGAAATATGACAAGTTTTTTTTGTTTTTTTTTTCTCTATTTGAACTGGACATATCAAAGAATGAAGAATCTATATGTAAAAAAAAACTAATTAAAATAATTTTATTCCAGTCAATTTTATTTCAAATAGATAAATCTTGCTAACCATGCTCTAAATCATTAATGGCGTGTTTGACACTTCACTAGTTAAAGTGAAGTAAAGTGAATTCGGACAATAAATGATAAAGGGTCATATCAAAAGTAGACAATTTCAAATTTCCTTCGAATTTTTGAAAAAAAAAAAAAAAAAACAACCTCATTTCTCCACTTTTCTACACAAAACGTTAAAACGATTCAATATCAAACAACTAAAAACAAAACACCATTATAACACCTTATAATTTATTCTTTCTTGATTTAATGCTTCACCTCACCATATTTTAATTCAACGTACATCCAAACAGGCCTAAGGAGAAAAAGAAAAGGAAAACGATTTACATGATTTGCGTCAATGTGACTGCAGTGCAATAAAAGCAACTTAAAATGCAACAGGGTTAACACAAAATCAAGTAGGTTTCCTTGTATTTATGTTTTTACAATAAAACTCCAATGATCTGTGTTGTTCAGTTTTTCTTTTCTTTTTTAATGTTGGTGCGCCTCCTTTTCTTCTTTAATGTCCATGTGGCTTAATAAATTGTATCGTGCGTTATATTTTATTTGAAAATTTGGTAGTTACCTTCGCCAGAGAATTAGTACAGAGGAAATATAGATTGAGGTAAGACTTGTTCCATTTATTTTTTTTCTATTAATTATGATCTTAATAAAGTTGAGCAAATTTAATCTCTATAGCTCCTGATCGTAGCTCAGCTGGTTATAGATTTAAAAAACTCAATTGAGTCTAAGTTGGACTCAGCCAACTTGACTTGGAATCGGCCGTAACTGAATCGGATTGAGTTTGACTTGACTAAGTACCGTTTTAGTTGTATTGTTTTCTTCTTCTTCCAAATCGCTGTCTTTCTCTCTCTCTTCATGAAATCTCCATTGTTTTTACATCTGACCCATCAAAATACATGACAACCCCGAACTTAAATCTTTTTTCTTTCTTCCATGTCTTCTGAAAGAGCCTCTATCCACAGCTCTAGGCCACACCCATCAAAACTCTGAACTCTAAACCCATTTCTCTAGCCATGTTTTCATATCTATCAATCTCTTTCTTCTTCTTCATCTTCTTGAGTAACCCCAATCTCTCTTCTCGAGTCATCCAAACCTCACATTTACCCCAAAGCACATCTTCAATCTCTCTTTATATATGTCCCTTTGTCGCAGTCAATGCCTTAAAACTCAAAGATTTCCGCTTTTTTCATATTATATATGGGCCTACATCATTTAAGTTATATAAGTATTTGAAAGTTTACTAAACTTTAATCATATATGACTCAACAGTCCTACTTTTATATCTAAGAAATCTATTTTTAAGCTCTATTATCCAATCATACTAATGTAATTAATACACATTTGTTTTTGAATCCAGAATTGGATCCGTTATTTTAGATTGAAGCCAGAATTAGATATATAGAGAAATAGGTTTCATGTTGAAACTGGAATAAAATCCGAATTAAGAAAAATGGGCGCGGGTCTGCATTAACCATGTTTCTGTCCTGATTCTGCCCATTTGCATCGCTAAGTAGGACTCTTGGGTTTGGGGATACCTCTAGTCTTATTAAAATTTGCTATGTAGATAATAATTTTTCCATTTTTTCCAAGGAAACCCAAGCCAGGGTGGTTGGGACCGATGAAATCACATGCATATGCTCAAGTGAGCCGAAGACCTAGGGATCAATCATGTCCCATCCGGATGAGAGGTGGGGTTCAAAAGCCAACTTGACAGCCTGTCGTTCTCTACCTGAAAAATGAGTTGAATTCCTTACATCTTCTATTTTGAAACAGAACACGTGATTGAGCTTGTGGGGCTCATGGTAGGCTTTCATATATTACCCTGTTTTAGCCCAGTATACCATATATTTGATTTGAAACCATGACATTAATGGTCCACCTAGTTTTGTGTCTTTCTTGTTTTTTTTTTTTGGTAAACTGAAATCGATGCGCGAAGTTGGGGATGAGGCCCCCATAACTCGACCACGAGCATCAGGATGCGCGCTTCATCTGGAAAGTAACCTGTCATCAGCTAATTAGACTACTCTCCCGACTTCTTTTACAAAACGTACCCAGTCATGTACATGCAGGCGACATCTTCTACTATTCAATAAAAATAACATTCGTAGCTTCTAACACCCTTCCTTTAGGGCCCGTTTGGTAATTTACTTTTAAAATAAAGTGGAGTGAAGTGAAATGAAAAGAATGAATAAAATATAAGTGAGTTATGATGATATTTTGTTTTTAGTTGTTTGGGATAGAATATTTTTGACTTTTTGTATGGAAAAATGGAGTTTTTTTGTTTTTTAGTGAGTAAATGTAGTTGCTTTTTGACTTTTTTTGAAAAAGATGGAGAGAATTTTTTGGAAAAGTGCTTTTGATGGGATGTTTAACTTGACTTTACTTCACTTGACTATACTAGTAAAATTACCAAACGGGCCCTTAATTATTTAACAACCAAAAGCTCCATAATATCCAGCCAGCTGTTCTCCCCCAACGCCGACCAGCAACGCGTCATGCTTTCCCCAGTAATCTAATCCTCCAACTCTCCAGCTTGCACTCGCTGTCCTCTACTCACACTCTCCTTCCTCCCACCGCTCTCACAAGTCACAAACCTATATAAATACCCACATGCCCATCTCACTCTCTCACACATCACCAAACACCAATCTCACATCTCAATCTCAGTTACAATTCCTTTTCACTTCACTAAAATCTTCTGGCATTTGGTTGCCATGTCTTCTTCTACTATGGTTAGGATCATATTGTTTGTGTTGGCAGCCTCTGCAATGGGTGCTTTTGCTGGTAATTTCAACCAAGAGGTTGATATTACATGGGGTGATGGTCGAGGTAAAATACTCAACAATGGTGGATTGCTTACCCTATCTCTTGACAAGACCTCTGGGTCTGGCCTTCAGTCCAAGAATGAGTATCTGTTTGGAAAGTTTGACATGCAACTCAAACTCATCCCTGGAAACTCTGCAGGGACTGTGACTACATATTATGTGAGTTCTTTTTATCAGATCTTTGGATTGGTTTCTTGTTTATTGGGTATTGATTGTTGGGGTTCATTTCTGACCTGTTTTTGGTTGTGGGTTGCAGCTTAAAGCTCCTGGAACGACGTGGGATGAGATTGATTTTGAGTTTCTTGGCAACCTTAGCGGCGACCCTTACACAGTTCACACCAATGTGTTCACACAAGGGAAAGGGAATAGAGAGCAGCAGTTCCATCTCTGGTTCGACCCCACCAGTGATTTCCACACCTACTCCATCCTTTGGAATCCCCAACACATCCTGTAAGCCCTCCTCTCCTTCTGTTTGTCCAATCAATCAAAAGAATTCATTTCTGGGGACTACTCCTTTATTCCGTTGGTGATTACTGGACCCCACATGATTTTTTTGAGTGCATTTCACGTGTAAAGTTGGCCATTTTATCGTCGGACTGGGGAGCTTTTAGCATGGGTATTGATTTTTTTTCCCTTCTTATGTCCTTTTGCTTCAGATTCTCAATCGATGCCATTCCCATAAGAGAATTCAGGAACCAGGAATCCAAGGGTGTGCTATTTCCGAAGAAGCAGCCCATGAGGATGTACTCGACCCTGTGGAATGCGGACGACTGGGCTACCAGAGGTGGGCTTGTGAAAACCGACTGGTCCAAAGCCCCTTTCTCTGCCTCCTACAGAAGCTATAGTGCTGAGGCCTGCGTCTGGTCCTCTGGAACCTCTTCCTGCTCATCTTCTCAGTCATCAAATGGTGCATGGCTAACCCAAGAGATGGACTCAGCTAGCCAAGAGAGGATGAAATGGGTGCAGAAGAACTACATGATCTACAACTATTGCACTGATTTTAAGCGGTTCCCACAAGGTGTTCCTGCCGAATGCTCCACCACTGTCTGATTACACAAAAGCTTTGAGAAATTATTTTTGGAAACAAATTCTTTCATTATTTTTTTTTCTTGTTTTTGTATATTCTTGAATTTGATTGTAATGACGTGAAGTGGATTTAAATTTGTTTATTCGTTTGATATTATGTGTAAGTATCAATGTTAGTCTTCCTTTCTGGATTCATGAGTGATGCTACTACGTACCTATATGTTACTGCCTTGCAGTTGTTCCTACTGTCCTCTACATTTTTTTGGGTGTGATTGCTTCCTCCAACGGTAACGTCGAATAAAAACATGACTAACAAAAATAAAAATAAAAATTCGAGGGAGGTCCATTGCCTTCAATTCTTTTTGTAGTTAGGCCCTGTATGGTTTTTCTACTTTTTTTTGGATTGTTCCATTAAAATAGAGCCATTAAAAAAAAGCTACAAAAAAGAGGTTAGAATCAAAAGAAGTGTTTGGTAATGTAAAGATCTATGTTAAATAGACTTTTATATGTCAATGATTGACAGCCTTTTATAAATTCCTCGAGATCCATGGGGGTATCAAGCCTTGAAAATTGGCCATATGGCTGTATTCAGCTTTCCAAAGAGATCTAACGGTTTAAGTCTTTTCTTTGATGCGTGTTTTATCTTTGTAACGTTTCCAATGGTTCAGATCTTTATTTACACTCTCATAAATAATTTAAAAAAATTGAAAAAACATTACTGGTAAGCGACAAATCCAATATTAAGCATAATAGATTAATGCCTGATATTTTTTTCTCCAAGTATCTCGAGATCCACAAGGTATCAATTGACCACATAGCCGCTTTAAACCTTCCAAATAGACCTATCTGTGTGGATTTTGCATTTGGAGCCCACAGATTTTAGAAAATCACAATCATCGGCTCACATTTTTTTACCTATATCTCAAGATTGGTGATGATCCAACAACTAAAATTTGGTGTCATGGCCATGTTTGATATTGTAAGCATTTTCAACGGTTTGGGTCCTGATTTATACTCTTAGATTTTTAGGGAAAAAAAAAAAACGAACTGGGGCTTGAATGGGCAAAAACGTTGTTCACTTGTCTCGGTTTTTTATTCCTCAACTTTCTGCATGCTATCAATGGAGGGCTGTGGGAAATAGAAGCATTTCCTCTACTTCACTGTTAAAAAAAAAAAAAAAAAGAGGCTGTCAAATGCAGCCAAACTCCTATATTCTTAAAATCTCTACCCAGTTTAGAGATTTTGAAAAATAAAGGCAAGAATTAGTGATGTCAAACAAGGGCTTAGAGGTCCTTACTTGTAGAGTGAGGTGAGGTGAACGGTCAAAAAACTGATTCAAATAAAGAAGTGATGGCTTTTCTCATTTAGTGGCATGAAAAAGTAACTTTTGACTTTTTGTAATTAAATGTATAGGTGTTTTTTGAAATATAGTACTTTTTGTTTGACCCTGTTCTTTTATTATGTTTTGAATTGACTCTTCACCTCACCTCACTAATAAAGTATATAAAATAATAATTTCACCATTACAACCTTTCTTTTTTATGACAGATTTCCCTATATGCAACTTTTACGTATAAGTTTTTCAAAGGATGATGAGATGCATCGGGCGATTGGTGTGTATCTGAGTGTCGGGTCCATTGAGGCCCATTGTTAGTCCATCCAAATGGACCAAAAATAGAAACCCCCTAAATTGCATTGGATCAATGGGTTTTGTACCCATTCAAATGGACTTGACCCCCAAGTTTGCTTGTACTTTTTTTAATAAGCTGATGAAACTTGTGGGCCATTGATCCGGGGTAAGAATGATCCGGTGGGCCCAAACTTGGTAGGGAAGGAGGCCCACTCAAATCTTTCAATCCCCCCAATTCTCATTCCCAAGTGGGGCCCCTGTGGACCCCACAATGAGGTGCTCACAGTGATACGACTCAGTCACTGGATCACTCCAACTTTTCAAATAAATTGACTTTTTTTTTTTTTTTTTTTTGTCTATTTGAACTGGACATATCAAAGAATCTATTGGTAAAAAAATCTAATAAAAATAATTTTATTCCAGCCAATTTTATCTCAAATAGAAAAACCTTGCCAACCATGTCCTAAATAAATATGGAAAAAAAAGGAAAGGAAAAAGATTTGCATGATTTGTGTCCATGCGACGAAAGTGGAATAATAGCAACTTAAAATGCAACAGAGTTAACTAAAAATAAAGTCGGTCTCCTTGTATTTATGCTTTTACAATTAAATACGCAAATATGTGTTGTTGTGTTTTTCTTTTCTTTTCTTTTCTTTTTTTTTTTTTTTATGTTGGTGCGCCACCTTTGCATCTTTAATATCCAAGTATCTTAATAAATTGTATCATGTGTTATATAAAATTTGATAATTTGGTAATTACAATCCCAAGGGAATTAGAATGGAGGAAATATAGAAATGAGGTAAGACTTGTCCCATTTATTCTTTCTATACTCTTTCAATTATGATCTTAATAAAGTTGAACAAATTTAATGTAGCTCCCGATTGTAGCTTAGTGGGTTGTAGGGTTAAAAAACTCAATCAAGTCCAAGTCCACTCGGTCGACTTGCCTCGGAATCAGCTGTAACTGAGTCAGATCATGATCAAGTTTTACTTAACCAAGTCCCATTTTAGTTGTATTGTTGTCATCTTCTTAATCTCTCTCTCTCTCTCTCTCTTCTTGAGATCTCCATCGTTTTCACACCTCACCCATCAAAATACATGAAAACCCCCAAACTTAAATCTTTTTATTTTCTTCCATGTCTTTTGAAAGAGCCTCTATATATCCACAGTTCTCCACACCACACCCATCAAAACCCTGAACTCTAAACCCATTTCTCTTGCCATGTTTTTCATATCCACTTATCTCTTTCTTCTTCTTATTCTTGAGTAACCCCAATCTCTCTTTTTGAGTTGTCCCTCACATCTACCCCAAAGTACATCTTCAATCACGGTCAATGTCTTAAAATTCAAGGAATTTCCGCTTTTTTTAAATTATATGAGGGCCTACTTAATTTAAGTTATATAAGTACTTGAAAGTTTACTAAACTTTAATCATATATGATTCAATAGTCCTAATTTTATATCTAAGATATTTATTTTAAGCTCTATCATTCAATTATACTAACGTAATTAATATTCATTTGTTTTCGAATCCAGAATCATATCCATTATTTTAGGTTGAAGCCGGAATCGGTAATAGAAAAATAGGTATCATGTTGGAACCGGATTCAAATTCGAATTAATAAAATGGGTGCGGTTCCGCGTTCACCTTATCTCTTTCCTGGATTCGGCCCATTTCCATCGCTAAGTCCAACTCTTTCTTCTCTCCTAAAATTAGGACTCTTGGGTTAGGGGATACCTCCAGTCTTATTAAAATTTGCTATCTGGACAACAACTTGCCTCTTTTCATTAGGTAACCTAGGCCAGGGTGGTTGGAACGATGAGATCACTTGCACATGTTCGGGTGCGCCAAAGACCTAGGGATCAGTCCCTTCTCATCCAGATGAGAGGTGGGGTTCCAAAACAAACTAAGCAGCCTGTCATTCTCTACCTGGAAAATGAGTTGAATTCCTTGTATCTTGTCTTTTAAAACAGAGCACATGATTCAGCATGTGGAGCTCATTGTAGGCTATCATATATTCCCCTTTTTGCCCAGTATACCATTTTTTTTTTTTTTTTTTTTTTTTTTGGTATATACGTATGTCCCATGAACTTGAGATCACTAAAAGGACTGAATTCGATGCGCCAAGTTCGGGATGAGGCCCCCATAACTCGACCACGCGCATCAGGATGCGTTTCTTCTGGAAAGAAATCTGCCAATCTGCCCTTCCGACTTCTTTTACAAAACGTACCCACTCATGTACATGCAGGTCTCATCTTCTACTATTCAAATAAAAATAACATTGGTAGCTTCTAACACCCTTCCTTTAATTATTTAACAACCAAAAGCTCCATAATATCCAGCCAGCTGTTCTCCCCCAACGCCGACCAGCAGCGCGTCATGCTTTCCCCTGTAAACTAATCCTCCAACTCTCCAGCTTGCACTCTGCTGTCCTCTTCTCACTCTCTCCTCCCTCCCTCCTCTCTCACAAGTCACAAACATATATAAATACCCACATGCCTATCTCACTCTCTCACACATCTCCAAACACCGATCTCACATCTCAATCTCAGTTACAATTCCTCTCACTTCACTAAAATCTTCTGGCAGTTGGTTGCTATGTCTTCTTCTACTATGGTTAGGATCATATTGTTTGTGTTGGCAGCCTCTGCAATGGGTTCTTTTGCTGGTAATTTCAACCAAGAGGTTGATATTACATGGGGTGATGGTCGAGGTAAAATACTCAACAATGGTGAATTGCTTACCCTATCTCTTGACAAGACCTCTGGGTCTGGCCTCCAGTCCAAGAATGATTATCTGTTTGGAAAGTTTGACATGCAACTCAAACTCATCCCTGGAAACTCTGCAGGGACTGTGACTACATATTATGTGAGTTTTTTTTCCCCTCTAGTCAGGTCTTTTGGGTTGATGACTTTGTTATTGGCCATTGATTGTTGTGGTTGATTTCTGACCCGGTTTTTATTGCGGGGTTGCAGCTTAAAGCTCCTGGAACGACGTGGGATGAGATTGATTTTGAGTTTCTTGGCAATCTTAGCGGCGACCCTTACACAGTTCACACCAATGTGTTCACAGAAGGGAAAGGGAATAGAGAGCAGCAGTTCCATCTCTGGTTCGACCCCACCAGTGATTTCCACACCTACTCCATCCTTTGGAATCCCCAACACATCCTGTAAGCCCTCCTCTCCTTCTCCTTTTCCAATCAATCAAAAGAAGCCATTTTTGGGGACTATTTCTATAGTCGATTGGTGTTTACTGGACCCTACATGATTTTTTTTAGTGCATTTCACATGTCAAGTGGGCCATTTTTTCATCGGACAGGGGAGCTTTTAGCATGGGTATTGATTTTTCTTCCCTTCTCGTGTCGTTTTGCTTCAGATTCTCAATCGATGGCATTCCCATAAGAGAATTCAGGAACCAGGAATCCAAGGGCGTGCTATTTCCGAAGAACCAGCCCATGAGGATGTACTCGACCCTGTGGAATGCGGACGACTGGGCTACTAGGGGTGGGCTTGTGAAAACCGACTGGTCCAAAGCCCCATTCTCTGCCTCCTACAAAAGCTATAGTGCTGAGGCCTGCGTCTGGTCCTCTGGAGCCTCTTCCTGCTCCTCTTCTCAGTCATCAAATGGTGCATGGCTAACCCAAGAAATGGACTCCGCTAGCCAAGAGAGGATGAAATGGGTGCAGAAGAACTACATGATCTACAACTATTGCACTGATTTTAAGCGGTTCCCACAAGGTGTTCCTGCCGAATGCTCCACCACTGTCTGATTACACAAAAGCTTTGAGAAATTATTGCATGAAACAAATTCTTTCATTATTTCGTTCTAGACATTGAGTGATGTATAAAAAAAAAAAAGTTGGTACCTTTTTTTTCTTGTTTTTGTATATTTTTGAATTTGATTGTAATGACGTGAATTGGATTTTTAATTTGTTAATTCTTTTGTAATAATATTATGTGTAAGCATCAATGTTTGTCTTCCTTTCTGATTTCATGAGTGATGCTACTACCTCATTTTACTGGCTTTTGTCCTTCTCTCTAAAACTTACTGTGGGGTGGGTGGGAAAAAAAGTAGAGGCAGGCCCATGTTCTTTTACTATGTTTTGAAATGACTTTTCACCTCATTTCATTAATAAAGTGTATAAAATAACAATTTCACCATCGCAGCCATTCTTTTATGATATTTCCCCTATATGCAACGTTTTCATATAACTTTATCATGATTAGGTGCATCCTCGGTGTGTATCTATGGTGTCCATTGAGCCCCATTGTTAGTTCATCTAAATGGATTGAAAATAGAAACCCCCTAAATTCCACTGGATCCATGGGTTTTGTATCCATTCAAATGTACTAGACCCCACGTTTGATTGTACTTTTTTAATAAGATGATGAAACTTGCATGTGGGCCATTGATTAAGGAGTAAGTATGATCTGGTGCACCTCAAGTTTGGTAGGAAAGGTAGCTCACTCAAATGTTTCAATCCCCCCCAATTCTCATCCCCAATTGGGGCCCTATGGGGACCCCACAATGAGGTGCTCACAGTGATCTAGTGCACGACTCTCACACACGCTAGATCACTCTTACAACTTTTGAAATGTGACAAGTTTTTTTCTCTATTTGAACTGGACATATCAAACAATTTATTTATAAAAGAATCTAATTAAAATAATATTTTTCAGTCAATTTCATTTCAATTACATAAATCTAGCCAACCAGGTCCTAAATAAAATTTAAAAAAGAAAAAAAAAAAGGAAATTTTTTGCATGATTTGTAACAATGTCACTGAAGTGCAATAGAAGCAGCTTAGAATGCAACAGAGTCAACTAAAAGTGAAGTATTAATTTCACAATTAAATTCATAAGTCTCCATTGTTTTTTATTTTCTTTTTTTCATTTTTTAAAGATTTGGTGCGCCACCTTGGCATCTTTAATTTCCATGTGGATTAATAAATTGTATCATGTGCTGTATTTTAATTGATAATTTGGTAGTTACCTTCCCAAGAGAAGTAGTATGGAGGAAATATAGAAATGAGGTAAGACTTGTCCCATTTATTTTTTCTGTACTTTATTAATTATTATCTTAATAAAGTTGAGCAAATTTAATCTTTATAGCTTCAGATTGTAGCTCAGCTGGTTGTAGAAAACTCAATTGTGTCTAAGTTGATTCGCCGACTTGGCGTAACTGAATTGGATCGAGTTCGTCTCTCTCTCTCTTTGAAATTTCCACCATTTTCACCTCTCACGCATCAAAACATATGAAAACCCCAAACTTAATTTTTTTTTTGTTTCTTCCATGCATTTTGAAGTAGCCTCTATCTAGAATTCCACACCACACCGATCAAAACCCTGAAATCTAAACCCATTTCTCTTTCTCTAGCCATGTTTTTCATATCCACTAATCTCTTTTTTCTTCTTCTTCTTGAGCAACCCCAATCTCTCCTCTTGAGCTGTCCAAACCTCACATTTACCCCAAAGCGCATCTTCAATCTCTCTTTATATATGTCCCTTTATCACGGTCAATGCCTCAAAATTCTGGGAATTCTCCTATTTTATATTATATGAAGGCCTACATAATTTAAGTTTTATAAGTAAGTATTTGAGAGTTTACTAAACTTTAATCATATATGATTCAATACCTTTGCTTTTATATCTAAGAAATCTATTTTTAAGCTCTATTATCCAATTATACTAATGTAATTAATACACATTTGTTTTCGAATCAAGAATTGGATCCGTTATTTTAGGTTAAAGCCGGAATTATTCATAGAAAAACAGGTTTCATGTTTGAACTAGAATCAAATTCAAATTAGAAAAATGGGCGCGGGCCTGCATTCACCGTGTTTCTGTCTTGGATTCGGCTCATTTGCATCGCTAAGTCCGACTCTTTCTTCTCTTATGAAATTAGGACTTTTGGGTTTGGGGATACCTCTAGTGTTTGAAGTAGGCAGGCCTTTTAGATGAGTTTTTATAACTCACTTGAAGCAAGGATCAAACACTCAAAAGGCTAAGAGCCCAATTCAAAGATATAAAACTCTAATATCATGCATTAAGATCGAAGATCTATTAAAAGATGGCAGATCAAAAAAGGAATATACAAACAAGAAGATTAACTAGAATGACTGATTGTAGATATGTACCCGAGGAGCTTAGTTGTGCCCAAATCAAGAACTTAATTTCTTGATTTTACGAAAAGCTTTTGCAGATTAGATATCCTTAGCCTCGCATTCCTCCACGTTATACCCTCTTGCAAAGAACTTCCCAAAAGAAAATGGTGGGATCTCAATGAAAAAGAAAACCCTACGATCTCAAGAAGGAACTGAAAGAGAAGGAGAAATAGAGAGAGAGACTGGGCGTCCACTTTGGGTGTGTGGAATTGTCTTTGCATCTTGAGCGCTCTCTTTCTATTTATAGTTTATGGCACACCTCCTCTTTGACTAAAATTAGAAGTCTCGCTCCTATTTCTATTTTGTGTCATACTTCTCCTTTCTTTATTAAGAGTCCCAATTCTGATATAACTTTCTCTTCCTAGGGCTAGCATGAGACCATTAGGGGTTCCTTAGAATTTGGCTCTAACTGAAACATTGGGACCCCACAACTCATGTGAACTCCAGACTCATAGTTAATTACAAATAACTTCACTTTGTAAATGCAATTACACTTTAATCTTAAGAATATTTACAAGAAGACCCTAAACTTTCCAGTTAGTGGAATTAGGCCTTTTATCAATTATATCCATAGATCCATTAGAATTAAACTATCTAACCAAATCAGATCCATCTCCTAATATCCTTGTGACCCAATTAATCATATCAATAATTAGTACCATCCGATTAACTCTTAATTGAGACGAGTGCGTACTTACCAATAATAAATTCCATTAATTGTTACAACGGGATGTTTCTCACTTAGACGATAGATTCCACCTTGAGAATATATGTTCCCACAGTCTCACTATTATGTATACAAGATGCCGAGGTGTTGACTCACAGTTGGTCTCACTCATCAATACTTCAAAATAAATGAATAACAGAAACTTGAATTCAGTAATCTCTCACGATCAAGAGCTTATTGCTTAGAAATTATGAGAGCCTTCCTTAATCATAAAGAAACAGCTTTTGCATAAGGTGCTATTCATTAGCTTTCAATACATTAAATTTACCAGCACAGCAATGCAGAGTCTTACACTTTGATGGTTGAGACAAACCACATTATCTAATACTAATTGTGGTTCCACAACCTTTGAAGATGAGATTTTCAGTTTCATTATAGGTTATGAAAATACTTCAAGTATAAGACCTAGGGATCAATCCCTTTCATCCAGATGACAGGTGAGTTCCAAAACCAACAGGGCAGCCTGTTGTTCTTTATTTGGAAAATGAGTTGAATTCCTTGTATCTTCTCTTTTGAAACAAAACACATGATTGAGCTTGTGGAGCACATTGTAGGCTTTCATATATTCCCCTTTTTTGCCCAGTATATATATATATATATATATATATATATATATATATATTTATATATATGATTTTAAACCATGAAATGGTCCAGCTGCTTTTGTGTCCCAGGAACCTTTTTTTTTTTTTTAATGGTGAGTATGTCCCATGAACTTGGAATCAAGGGACCGAATTCGATACGCCGAGTTTGGGATAAGGCCCCCGTTAGTCGACCACGCGCATCAGGACGCGGTTCATCAGGAAAGTAACCTGTCATCAGCTAAATAGACAACCCTCCCGACTTCTTTACAAGACGTACGCACTCATGTACATGCAGGTGTCATCTTCTACTATTCAATAAAAATAACATTCGTAGCTTCTAACACCTTTCCTTTTATTACTTAACAACAAAAAGCTCCATAATATCAAGCCAGCTGTTCTCCCCCACCGCCCACCAGCAACGCGTCATGCTTTCCCCTGTAATCTAATCCTCCAACTCTCCAGCTTGCACTCTGCTGTCCTCTACTCACACCCTCCTCCCTCACAAACCTATATAAATACCCACATGCCCATCTCACTCTCTCACACATCTCCAAACACCAATCTCACATCTCAAATCTCAGTTACAATTCCTTTCACTTCACTAAAATCTTCTGCCATTTGCTTGTTGCAATGTCTTCTTCTACTATGGTTAGGATCATATTATTTGTGTTGGCAGCCTCTGCAATGGGTGCTTTTGCTGGTAATTTCAACCAAGAGGTTGATATTACATGGGGTGATGGTCGAGGTAAAATACTCAACAATGGTGAATTGCTTACCCTATCTCTTGACAAGACCTCTGGGTCTGGCCTTCAGTCCAAGAATGAGTATCTGTTTGGAAAGTTTGACATTCAACTCAAACTCATCCCTGGAAACTCTGCAGGGACTGTGACTACATATTATGTGAGTTTTTTTCCCCTCTAGTCAGGTCTTTTGGGTTGATTACTTTGTTATTGGCCATTGATTGTTGTGGTTGATTTCTGACCCGGTTTTTATTGCGGGGTTGCAGCTTAAAGCTCCTGGAACGACGTGGGATGAGATTGATTTTGAGTTTCTTGGCAACCTTAGCGGCGACCCTTACACAGTTCACACCAATGTGTTCACACAAGGGAAAGGGAATAGAGAGCAGCAGTTCCATCTCTGGTTCGACCCCACCAATGATTTCCACACCTACTCCATCCTTTGGAATCCCCAACACATCCTGTAAGCCCTCCTCTCCTTCTCCTTTTCCTTTAACAATCAATCAACAGAACTCATTTCTGAGGACTATTTCTGTAGTCCCATTGGTGATCACTGGACCCTACATGGTTGGTTTTTTTTTTTTTTTTTTTTTTTTTTTTTTTTTTTTTTTTTTGCATTTCACATGTAAAGTGGGCCATTTTATCATCGAACAGGGGAGCTTTTAGCATGGGTATTGATTTTTTTCCCCTTCTTGTGTCTTTTTGCTTCAGATTCTCAATCGATGGCATTCCCATAAGAGAATTCAGGAACCAGGAATCCAAGGGCGTGCTATTTCCGAAGAACCAGCCCATGAGGATGTACTCGACCCTGTGGAATGCGGACGACTGGGCTACTAGGGGTGGGCTTGTGAAAACCGACTGGTCCAAAGCCCCTTTCTCTGCCTCCTACAAAAGCTATAGTGCTGAGGCCTGCGTCTGGTCCTCTGGAGCCTCTTCCTGCTCCTCTTCTCAGTCATCAAATGGTGCATGGCTAACCCAAGAGATGGACTCAGCTAGCCAAGAGAGGATGAAATGGGTGCAGAAGAACTACATGATCTACAACTATTGCACTGATTTTAAGCGGTTCCCACAAGGTGTTCCCGCTGAATGCTCCACCACTGTCTGATTACACAAAAGCTTTGAGAAATTATTAAAGGCAACAAATTCTTTCATTATTTTGTTCTAGACATTGAGTGATAGATAAAAAATAGTTGGTACCTTTTTTTTTCTTGTTTTTGTATACTCTTGAATGTTGATTGTAATGACGTGAAGTGGATTTAAATTTGTTAATTCTTTTGATATTATGTGTAATTAGTATCAATGTTAGTCTTCCTTTCTGAATTCACGAGTGAGGCTACTACCTCATTTTATTGGCTTTTGTCGTTTTATTCTAAAACTTTCTACCGTCCTATCCATCTTTTGCGTGAGATTGCTTTAGAAGTTGTAAACGGATTGGTTCAGGTCCGGGCCCATGGTGGACTAGGAACCTGTTAAGGAAAAGGTGTAATCGGATCAGGACTTCGGAACCGAAACCCGAACCATAAATGGGTCAGGTCTGGATCCGTGTCCGGGTTTAGGTAGAGATTGATATTAAAAATATATAATTTTTATGAGAAATTTTAGAAAATTGAGGTAATATGTTAAGTTTCGGGTTCATAGGTCTGAACGAAGGTGGAACCGGACCCGGACCAGGACTAGGATCTATTTACTTATCGGGGCTTAAATAAGGACCTGTACCCAGTTGTTAACGGTCGGAACATTCAGATAATCGGAGAATCGGGGACCCATTTACATCTCTAAATTACTTCCTCCTAAGTTGAAATGACTCATCAACCCCACTTCACTAATAAAGTGTATAAAATAACAATTTCACCATTACAATTCACTACCTTTCTTTTATGATATATTTCCTTATATGCAACTTCTACATATAACTTTTTCAAAGGTTGATCAGGTGCATCGTGCAATTGGTGTGCATCTGGCTGTGGGGTCCATTGAGGCCCATTGTTAGTGTATCCAAATGGACCACAAATAGAAATCCCCTAAATTGCACTGGATCCAAGGCTTTTGTACCCATTCAAATGGATTGTCTCTACGTTTGATTGTACTTATGATCCGGTGGTCCCCAAACTTGGTAGGGGAGGAGACCCACTCAAACACCCCCCCCCCCCCCCCCCCCCAAAAAAAAAAAAATTCTGGTCCCCAAGTGGGGTCCCATGTGGACCCATGTTAGTCCTACCCAAAAAAAGTGGGGCTCCATATGGACCCCACAATGAGGTGCTCACAGTGCTACAGTGCATGACTTGCACACTGGATCACTCCTCCAATTTCTGAAATATGACAAGTTTTTTTTTTTTTTTTCTCTCTATTTGAACTAGACATATAAATAATCTATGTATAAAAGAATCTTATTAAAATTGTATTATTTCAGTCAATTTTATTTCAAATAGATAAATCTTGCCACCCAAGTCCTAAATAAATAAGAAAAAAAAGAGGAAAAGGATTTGCAAGATTGTATCGATGTGAATGCAGTGCAATAAAAGCAACTTAAAATGCAACAGAGTTAACTAAAAATGAAGCCGGTCTCCTTGTATTTATGCTTTTACAATTAAATTAGCAAATATGTCTTATTATTATTTTTTTTTATGTTGGTGGGCCGCCTTTGCTCCTTTAATGTCCATGTGGGCTTAAAAAATTCCATCGCGCATTATATTTTAATTGATAATTTGGTAGTTACCTTCGCAAGAGAATTAGTAAGGAGGAAATATAGAAATGAGGGAAGACTTTTCCTTTTTTTTTTTTTCTCATACTCTTTTAATTATGATCTTAATAAAGTTGAGCAAATTTAATCTTTATAGCTCTCGATCGTAGCTGGGCTTGTTGTAGAGTTTTAAAACTCAGCCGACTTGATTCGGACTCAGCCCTAACTGAGTTAGACATAGTTTGACTTGACAAGTACCATTTTAGTTGTATTAATTTTTTAATTCTTTTTCCAATTCACCGTCCTCTCTCTCTCTCTCTCTCTCTCCACCCTTGCAATCTCCATCATTTTCACATCTCACCCATCAAAATACATCAAAACCCCGAACCTAAATCTTTTTCTTTCTTCCATGTCTTTTCGAAGAGCCTCTATCCACAGTTCCACACCACACCCATCAAAATCCTAGACTCTAAACCCATTTCTCTTGCCATGTTTTTCATATCCACTAGTTTCACTCTTCTTCTTCTTCTTAAGTAACCCCAATCTCTATTCTTGAGTTGTCCAAATCTCATATTTACCCCAAAGCCCATCTTCAATATCTCTTCATACGTGTCCCTTTATCACGGACAATGCCTTAGAATTTAGGGAATTCCCCTTTTTTACACACCTACTTAACCACACATTTTTATAGGTAAATATTTCGCTTGCATGTATAGTTTAAATTCTTACATCATGTTCAAGTCTGTAGTTTTTTTATTTATTTTTATAATGGAGGGTGTCCCAACCCTTTGGGGCGGACTAATCCCTATGGGTCCAGAGGGAGCCGGGTAAATCCCCTCTGGCCCTTTGTAGTAGCGCAATTTCGAAAGTCTGCAGGTTTGATAGACTTCAATAATAATATATTAAATTCAAGGGTTTTTGCTTTAATTTTGACTAGTGGTTTTAATTTTAAAAGTAAGCTATTATTTTTTTCAAATGTTTTCATTTCTGTCCCCACTTATATGATGCAAACCACCTATTTTATCTCTTTATCAAAGCCCTTCTCCAATTTTCAAAGTTCCACTTTTCCTTCTCTACAAGACCTCTCTTTCTACCCAAACTCTACCATTCCTTTTTTACTCAAATTATCATCTTTCCTTTTTATGTCATGAGCTCTTACATTACATAAATAGGTACTCTCATAACCATGCCACGGGCCGTGCCGGCCAAAGAGCTCGACCCGGCATGGCCTGCTGGCACTACACGATTTGTGATGTGCCTAAGTCATGCTGGGCTGTGCCGTGCCTTTCGTTTCACTGATTTCGTGTTGTTCGTACCTATTGGACTTGAAAAAAATAAAGGTTAAAGATATACACAAATAAAAGTATGATACATAGATTTAAGTAGTTTGATCAAACTTGACCTACTACTCCACACCGAGAAGAGAACTATTTGAATATTTTTAGTTTGAAGGTTTTTAATAGGATTACCTCTGAAGTCTTTATAATTTTTTATAAATAATAAAAAAGTAAAAGTCTATATATATTAAATTTATGCTAAAAGTATTAAATATCCTTTGTCGTGCAGTCCAAGAGGCCGTGCAGCAGTCGTGCCTACTGTTCCTAGACCACAGCCCGCACGGCCCGTTGGCAGTCATGCTGACACGGCACAATGCCCTGACCCATTTACCTTCTCAAAAAGTCTATTTGGACAAAATTTTTGGACAAATTCTATGGTAGGATATTCAAGCCATATCATAGAGTTTGTCCAAAAAATTCATCCAAGTAGCATTACTCTTAACTTCTCCAACAGCCGCCTCTATTTTTTCCGCGTTTGTATCATAAATGTGAGGAACTCTGTTTTTTCCGCGTTTGTATCATAAAAGCGAGGAAGGAAAACAAGTCAGGGCCACAAGATGGGGACGGTGGAGTGTGAATTGTTCTTTCATGGTATCTGGTCAACCAAGACAATCATACAAGACACTTGTATGGTAGTCAAAAGCTCTCAATCATTTTAATAAATGAAGAGACGAAAACCATGTCCAGACCGACGTCCCAAACATCTCTCAAATAAAGAAAGGGTGTTTGGGAAAAGGTAGGTAGCTTGTTCAATCACATTTTATTCAAGATCTGGAGCCTCCTCTAACTTTTGTTCTTAGCTAGATTGAGAAAAGGAAGAAATAATGAATGAGAAAAAAAAAAGAAAAAGTGAGGCTCAAATTTAAGACGGCCAAATCCTAAAATGTCATGTGTCCTTTTTTTTTTTTTGAAGGTTCTGGATTCCCAAAGTGTCTCCCTCATAGATCAATTCATGAAAATCTGAGTTGCTCAAAGTAACATACTTTCTTAGTATATGAGTCGACATCTCCATTTTTTTCTTAATCAGAGTTAGTCCCACTGTGAGATTGAACATTTAATTAAAACATGATCAACACACAATCACATGTATATGCATTAATTGCATTCTTTTAGCTAAATTGTTAATCATGCGTGGGACGAACTCTTATTGGCGTAATATTTGGGGACACCCCATGCACTTGAGGAGGTTTTATTGAGCGGCTTGAATTTTCAAAAGGTGATAATACACTTGAATTGCACTCTTTCAACTCAAAACTCCTTAAGCCTGTTTGCTTACATAAAATACATAGGAATTGGTGATGAAATGAGCTTACATAAATCCAAGAATTATTAAAAAGGTGAAGGATGAATGATATAAGGTGCATATATAGATGAGATAATCTTTTTAGGTTTATTGAATCACTATGATGATGGCTCGATATTCATTTCTCATCGTAGTTTGATCCAGTTAAGATTAAAGAGGAAGTTTTTTTATGAGATTTTTTAATATTCATCCTTTATTTTTCATTTTTAACTAATTGTAGAAATATAAGGACCAAGTCAAAAGGCTCCAAGGATTGTGAACCCATACTCAGATGGATAAATCCTAAAACTATGACGCATATACCAATTTCAAAAGTAATGAACTCTATTTATTATCTTATAAAATAAGACTCTCTTGTTTTAAAGTTTACTAAAGATCATTGGTCTTTCTAGATTCAGCTATCAGGAAAATAGTTTGAATTCATTGTATTTCATCTTTCAAAACCATACACAAGACTAAGTTTGTGGAACTCACTGCACACTTTCATATATTTTGATTTCCAATTCCAATGCACTTAGTTGGGGGACAAGGCCCCATGAAACGACCACGCGCATCAGGACGCTGATCTTCTGGAAACGTTACCCACTGTACAGCTGACATCTTCATTTCAACAAAAATAACATTCTTAGCATCTAACCTCAATATTCCATTTGTTACTTACGACCAAAAGCTCCATAATATCAAGCTGTTTCTCTCCCACCGTCACTTTCCCAGTACCCCTCTGAAATCCCCTTTAATCTACTCCTACAACTCACCAGCTTGCACTTTGCTGTCCTCCACTCACACACCCCTCCCTCATTTATCTCTCACAAACATTTTTAAATACCCACATACTCCCATCTTTCCCAATCCCTTTCAAGTCACTAAAATCTTCTTGCATTTGCTTGTATGGCTTCTTCCACTATGATTAGGGTACTCATTTTACTTGTATTGGCAGCCTCAGCAATGGAGGATCCTTATCCAGATCGTCGAATAAGAAAATTAAATAAAGAAAAGAAGTAAAACCACAAAGAGGATTTTATGGAAAAATTCCATGTAAATGGCTGTTGCACCAAAAGGTTCATCGTAGTTGGGGCCTTACGAAATGGTTCCTTCATACTATATTCCTTCTTTTATTTTTATTTTGAGAGGAGTGACGCTAGCGTCGTTTGTCTCTGACATAGCGTTGCTCCTCATTTCTTACTGAGATGTTTTTTCAGGCAAGTCCCAAGAAAGAAAGGAAGCAAATTGATGACCTGATGAATTTCCAGGCAAATCACAAGAAAAAAAGGGAATCAAATTGATGGCCTGTCCCTCAAAAGACCTCTTTAATTCGGAAATGGGCTCCTGTTGTTGTTGTTCTTAGAGTCGTTTTTCTTCTCTTCTGGGTCAGAAAGAAGATCTTGTGATTTCATTTCCTTGATAGCACCCTTTCGGGCTCCAGTTGCTGTTATGCTTAGAGTCGTTTTTCTTCTCTTCTGGGTCAAAAACAAAATCTTGTGATTTCATTTCCTTATTAACACCCTTTCTTCAGGCTATCTGCTAACTGCTTTTTGTAAAAGACTGATGTTGCTCGCGTTATATGCTGCCCAACCACTGTGAAATGGGTTGCATGCATATCACCACTTCAATGATATAAGTAAGGAAGGGGAGATGAAGGAATAAAAATGGAAAGGGTTTGGGGTATAAATAAAAAGCCAAAGAACGACGCTAGCATCACTAAAAAAAATTACTAAGTGACGCTAGTGTCGCTCATTTCAAACTGGAAAAAAAAATTCCGGGGCACTAACAAGTGCAACGGACAAATACTGGGTATTTTTTAGTAAAATCCTTAACCACATTAATTTTAGATGGAAAAAATCCTAAATACGTGGCATATTCTGTTTTTTAAAGGGTCTGAATCCCCAGGGTGCCTCCCTCACACTTGCTAGGACTCACACCCACCTATGAAAATCCAAGTCATTGGAAGTAAGATGCTTTTTTTAGTTTATGTGCATCTCTAGATTTTACTCCAACAGGAGTTAGTCTCATTGTAAGATTGACCATCTTAATAAAAATCTAATTCAATCTTATACTTTTTTCAATATAACAGTTTTATCAAACAATCAATCATATGGTAGAACCAACTCACATTTGGGTAAATTTTGGGAATATCTCCATACAGACTGGGAGAATATCGTCCTTGAGTTGCTTGGATTTTTAAAAGCTGGGCTTGGGTATGAAATTCCATTCCCTCAACTTATAGGTTTCTCTAAATCAAAGCTTAAGAGTTTCCATCCTCCATTTTTAGATGACTAAATCTAAAAACCATGCCATACAGACTACTTTCAAATGAACGTACTCCAACTCTTCTTTATCTTATAAAATAGGACTCTTGAGCTTAGGGAGATCACTATTATTAATAGATTTAGCTAGCAGAAAAAAAATGCGAACTCTTTGTAACTTATCTTTTGAAACTCAACACATGAGTAAGTTTGTGGAGCACATTTTATGCTTTCATATATTTTGAAATAAAACGATGAGATGGTTGACCTAATTTTAATTTATGTTCCATGAATTGTGAGTTTCTAAGGGAAGAGCTACTAATGCCACATACCATGCTTCTCCTTCTACATCCCTTCTCCTTCCACATTCCTTCTCATTCCAAGATTTCTCTCTGCACACCCCATTATCTCCAAAATACCCTTCTCCCTCTCCCTCTCTCTCCCTCTCGAGAGAGGCTAGGGGTCGGATGTGGACGAAGGTGTGCAGCGAGCAGGGAGAAGGAGAGAGAAGGGTACGTAGTTTGGAGATTTCCTATATAGGTATTTTGGTCATGGAAAATAAGAATATGGAAGGAGAAGCTTTGGCTATGGCATTAGTAGCTCTCTTCCATTAATTGACCAAATTCAATGCCCCATAAGTCGACCATGTGCATCAGAACGCTACATCAGAATGCTACTCTTATAGAAAAACGTCTGCCGTGATTATGCCTATCAGTTTGGTCCTTTGACAAGGGGGCCCAGCCCGGCCCTCAAAAAGTCCTTAAAATGAGAGTTTTTGTTTATTTTCTAAAGCCTTAGAGTCGAGAATGTTTTAGCCCCTCTAGTTTTGAGGGTTTGGCTTGGACAATACCAAGCCCGGCCCGGCCCTCGTATTTTTCTTCATATATAAATATGATATTTATATATATAAATAGCCGGTTTGGTAAAACTATTGTTACTTAAATATGTCAACATAAATACATGGGTCCATTCCAAAGCCCATGTACACTTCCACTATACGGTTAATATATATTAAGACAAATATGACAAACTCTAAAATCTGTAGATAATTATGAGGAATCATGTGATTCTTTTGGGTTTATTGAAGAAACACAGAGAAATAAGCCAAACAAAACTTAGAAGACTTATTAGTAGATTCAAAATTTAAACTATGTAAATCTTATCTTATTTTGTTGTAACTGTGCATCTCAATCCCTGTGATCAAGGGAATATAGTTTGTATACATTACTTAAATGGGCTGTCCCAATCAATGAAATGTAGTTCAGTTTATTAAATTTTAAAATGGTATCAGAGCACCATTAACCCCTCTCTCCTTATCTTCACTCTCGTGCATCTCATCACCCCACAGTACATCCCATCTTTTGTTTCATACATCACCTCAGCACATTCCCATTATCATGGATGACACTACCAAGAAGACGGCCAAGACATAAGACATATAGCAATGATGTTGGAGATCCCATGGATAACCCATTTTATATTCACCATCCAGATAGCCCCACGGCTATTCTTGTGTCTCCACCATTGACCGGAGACAACTATAGCACATGGGTACGTGGTATGCATATGGCTCTGCGCACAAAGAACAAACTCGGTTTTGTTACAGGAGATATCACAGCCTCTTCTCCTTCCCAAATCGCTCAATGGGAACGATGCAATGATCTAGTTACGTCTTGGATTCTGCGCTCTCTCCACCCTGATCTTGCTTCTAGTATCCTTTATGGTAAGACTGCTAAAGATGTTTGGGAGGACTTATCTGATCGTTTTCATCAACCAAATGCACCACGGTTGTTTCAAATCAAACAACAGATTTCTTCCCTGCGCCAAGACAAACTCTCGGTCTCTACCTATTTTACTCGCCTCAAAGCATTATGGGATGAGCAATCATCCATTACCTCTCTCCCACCTTGTTCCTGTGGGACTGTCAAATCTGCCTCTGAGCTCATCCAACAAGATAGAGTGATGCAATTTCTCCAAGGGTTGCACGAATCTTTCTCTACTCTTCGAAGCAACATTTTGCTTATTGAGCCTTTCCCTTTTGTGAACAAGGTTTATTCCCTTGTTTTACAGGAAGAAAAACAAAGGGAACTTAATATCTCTCACATTTCTTCCATCGAGGCCTCCGCTTTGGTTACAAAGAGAACTACTTCGTCTGATTTCCAACGCCGGCCAGGTAATAATTCTAGAGAAAATGCTGCTTCTCGTTCAAATAAGAACTGTCGTTATTGTCGTCGTGATGGCCATACTATTGAGGAATGTTATAAGCTTCATGGGTATCCTTCGCGAAAACCCAACAATGGCAAACCTCTGCAAAACCGTGCAAATCATGCTGCTGCCTCCAATTCCCACCATGCTGCTGCCACTCCTCTTCATGTTGATGGATCACTTCTTTCTGAATCTCAGCCATCTAATCAAGTTAACCAAGAGCACTTCCAGAATGTTCTTGCCATGACTTCTACAGGTACTTCACAGTCTGTTCACCTCGCAGGTACTGCCCTTTTTTCATTCTCTTCTAATTTATGGATAATAGATACCGGTGCATCCAATCATATTTGTTCATCTCTTTCATTATTTTCTGAATCCTACCCTTGCACCTCTCTTTCATTCGTACAATTACCGGATGGCAGTAAAGCTACTGTTACACACACTGGCACTGTCTCTTTCTCAGATAGTCTTTGTCTCCATAATGTTTTTTATATTCCATCTTTTAAATTCAACTTGTTATCTGTCACTCAACTCACAGTCCTTGAATTGTGTTGTTCTCTTTTCTAATAACCATTGTGTATTTTAGGACCTTGCCACGAAGAGGACGATTGGACTGGGTAAGGTGCATGATGGTCTCTATTTTCTCCAACCTTCTCATGCCTTGCTTGCAACTTCATCTCCTTCATTTGATCTCTGGCATTGGAGGTTAGGGCACCTAGCACAGTCAAGCCTAGTGGAGTTGTCAAAAACAAATTCCTTTATTTCTTCTTTTAATAAATGCAAATGTACTATTTGCCCACTTGCCAAGCAATCACGTTTACCTTTTCCTTCTAGTGTTAATAACAGCACTGTCGCTTTTGAGTTAATTCATTGTGACTTATGGGGTAGTTTTTCTATTCCCTCTTTATCTGGAGCACATTATTTTTTAACCATTGTTGATGATTATACTCGTTGTACTTGGGTTTTTCTCATGAAATACAAATCTGAAACTAAGTCTCATCTTAAAAATTTTATTTCTCTTGTCCAAACCCAATATAATTGCCAAGTTCGGCAGGTTCGTTCTGATAATGGAACTGAATTTTGCTCAAAAGAAATGCAATTATTTTTTCAAAAACATGGCATTGTTCATCAGCGTAGTTGTGTTTATACTCCTCAACAGAATGGGGTTGTTGAACGCAAGCATCGACACCTGCTTGAGGTGGCTCGAGCTCTTCGATTTCAGGCTAATCTGCCTCTATTATTTTGGGGAGAATGTATTCTTACTGCTGCCTTCCTTATTAACAAATTGCCTACCCCGATTCTTTCTAATTGTTCACCTCATGAAATGCTCCTTCACTCCAAGCCAAATTATTTATCCCTTCGAGTTTTTGGCTGCCTTTGTTTTGCTCGCAACACTGACCCTCATAGGCACAAATTTGATCCCCGGGCCAAACCCGGCATCTTTGTTGGATATCCCTATGCACAAAAAGGTCACCGAATCTATGACATTACTTCTGGGATCATTTACACATCAAGAGATGTGGTTTTTCATGAAACAACTTTTCCATTTAGAGGTTCCTCCTTTTCCTCTCCGTTCTCTACTTCCCAACCTGTGCTACCTTTACCTCTTCCTGATTTACCACATTCAGATTTCACTCACCCATCCCAAACTCCATATCATGTCCATTCTGACACACCAGAACATTCACCTATACATATATCCACTGATATCACCCCACCTACACAATGCGAACAAGACCCATCCTCCCAAGCCCAAGCCCAAGCTCAAGTCCAAACCCAAATGAGCTGTCCCAATCAATGAAATGTAGTTCAGTTTATCCAATTTTAAAACTTATCCTGGATAAAAATAGAAAAATAAGCTCCTGCACTCCACAAAATATAGAATCTTGATGACTTTTTTCTAAAGTCTTACAGTATACGATACTTTTACTAGATTATATAAGATTAAGCAATCATCCTATTGTAATTTACGTGATTTACTCATATACTTTTGTTGGTTATAAATTAGAGTTTTAAGCATCTTGTAGGCCTATTAGGACAAACAACTAATGAAAACTTTTTTCCAGCATCTCTCTTTCTTGTTCTCCCACAGAGAGCTTGTTTAAATATACGGTATAGGCCTTAGTCTGTGTATAAGATTAGTTACGTAATGAGAAATATAGTGCCTGTGAATACGATGATAATGATGTAGAAGATGGTCTTTTAGATATATTAAAAGAAGAGTAAAGCTTGAATATATTATTATTATTATTTATAAGTATAGTATCATTAGAAGTTAACATTTAAAGTATTTTAACATAATATAATAAACATTTTCTAATATTCCATTGGGCAATTGAATAATTTTGTTTAATGCGACCATATTTTTTATTGCAAGCATTATTGATCTCAAATTCAAATAGAATTACAATTTGGTTTTCTTATGATCAAGCCACCGGCTTAGTCCTAGGTTAGCTTTGGCCCTCTAGGGTAAGATAAGGGCCTACGTAGAGCAGGTTGAGGGCGTTGGAAAGGTACGGAAAGAACAGCCCTAAACAAGTAATGAGCTAGTTGGCCTCCCCTTCCGGCTGCCTTTCCAAACGGACCCACTACATACAGCTGACAAGCCTGACATCTTCCATCCACTTACAATGAAAAATGACATTTGGAACCCACTTCAACCCAAAGCTCCATGTAAAAGTCCAGCTGTTTCTCTCGCACCATCCCTTTCCGACCACCCTCTCAAACGCGTCACGCTATTCCCTTTAATCCAGTCCTTAGATTTCCAGCTTGCATCCTCTACTCATACTCTCCTTCCTCACTCCTCCCTCACAACCATAAATAAATACCCACATAGCCACCTCACTCTCTCACACATTCAAACGCCCATCTCACATCTCGAACCCTTTAAAAAAAAAAAAAAAAAAAATTACATCTCTCTATATCCCCTTCACTCTACTAAAATCTTCTAGCATTTGTTTGGGAATGGCCTCTTCTATTAGGATCAGTTTGCTTGTATTGGCAGCCTCTGCAATGGTTGCCTTTGCTGGTAATTTCTACCAAGAGGTTGATATTACATGGGGTGATGGTCGTGGCAAAATGCTCAACAATGGTGAATTACTCAGTCTCTCCCTGGACAAGTCCTCCGGGTCTGGTCTTCAATCCAAGAAAGAGTATTTATTTGGAAAGTTTGACATGCAGCTCAAGCTCATCCCTGGAAACTCTGCAGGCACTGTGACTACATATTATGTGAGTGTTTTTAATCAGATCTTTGGATTGGTTTCTTGCTTATTGGGTATTGATCGTTGGGGGTTCATTTCTAACCTGTTGTTGATTGTGGGTTGCAGCTTAAATCTCCAGGAACTACATGGGATGAGATTGATTTTGAGTTTCTTGGCAATCTTAGCGGCGACCCTTACACTATTCACACCAATGTCTTCACACAAGGGAAAGGGAATAGAGAGCAGCAATTCCATCTCTGGTTTGACCCCACCAAGGATTTCCACACCTACTCCATCCTTTGGAATCCCCAACACATCCTGTAAGCCCTCCTCTCCTTCGATTCCCTTTTCCAATCAATCAAAAGAACCCATTTTTAGGGGACTATTTCTATGACTTTGAGTGCATTTCACATTGCATTATTAACCTTTTTTCCCCCTTCGTGTGTTTTTTTCTTCAGATTCTCAATTGATGGCATTCCCATAAGAGAATTCAGGAACCAGGAGTCCAAGGGTGTGCTCTTTCCCAAGAACCAGCCCATGAGGATGTACTCAACCTTGTGGAACGCTGACGACTGGGCCACAAGAGGTGGGTTAGTCAAAACCGACTGGTCTCAATCCCCTTTCACTGCCTCTTACAAAAGCTACTACGCTGAAGCCTGCGTGTGGGCTTCCGGAGCCTCGTCCTGCTCTTCTTCTCGGTCATCAAAAGGTGCATGGCTAACACAACAGATGGACTCGGCGAGCCAGGGGAGGCTGAGACAGGTGCAGAAGAATTACATGATCTACAACTATTGCACTGATTTTAAGCGGTTCCCTCAAGGAATCCCTACCGAATGCTCCTCCGCTGCTTGATCAAACAGACCCCGTTGAGAAAAATTACTATAAGGAAGGAATTTTTTCATTATTTTAGTATACATATAAGAAATTCAGTTTTTCTTTATACTCTAGTCTTGAATAGTGATTGTAAAGAGTTGAAATAGGTTTCAATTTGTTGTTCTTTTGATAATATGTGTAAATATCAGTGTTTAATCTTCCCTTTTTGTATTCATGAGTGAGTTTTCTCTTCTTATCCCATTTTTTGGGCATGAACGTTTTTGAGATCCTTGTGGCTATTCAGCTCAAATCCTGTGACAGGTAACTAATAAATTGATCACTTGCCCTAGCGGCTAGCCTTGTCCAAGGGCTGATGGTAGACACTTTCCCAAGCCCCTGCCTTGAGCAGGGCTAAGGCTGGATTGAGGAACAGAGCCTGAAGAGGAGAAAATTAGTTTTTTTTTTTTTTTTTTTTTTTACACTGTACTGAGCACAAAAGTATAAATCCTATGTTAAGCCTCATTTATTTGATGTAACAACAGTCTATTCAATGCAACACGTGACAAGGTGGTGGATGAAAATTCACTTTCTACTATCTAATTTAGTGTGGTTTTTTTTATTTTTCCTAAATAAATCCATCTATACGGTAACTATGTGTCAATATTGTAAGAAAAAAAAAACCTCTAAAAATTATGCATTGGTTATTTCCATAAAAAGCAAACAAGAATCTGATAAAAAAAAAAAAAAGAATCATATAAAACCTACAAATGAATCACATAACAGTCATGCTCTAATAAACCCATATATGTTATAATAAATCTACAAAAATATAAATAACAAAAATAAGAGAATGTCCCACATATATGTACAATAACTCTAAAAAATATAAAGAATAAAAACAAGAGGGCCGGCGACGAAATTATTTAAGTCGGTAAAAATATATCTTTACCGACGAATATATAAAAACGTCGCTAAAAAACGTCACTATAAGTGCACTTTGTTGTAATGATAGGTCCCTACTTAATTGGGCTGGCTAGGGATTCATACTGGCTGAGAACTCATCCTTGGTCATCCCTAGGGACCAAGACATGCCTATCTTTTCATCAGTAGATTGGCAAAAAACCCATTCATGAAAGTAACTAATCAATAAATAATAGGCAAACAAAATAAGAAGAATAAGATAAGTTGCGTGTTTGAATGTGTGAGTTCTTGGTGTAGCGGAAGCACCAGAAAAAAAAAAAAAAAAAGGTCCAAGTAAGAAGATCACGATATCAACACCTTGAATATACAAGAAAGAGAGAGGAAACTGTAATTTACATTATTTCTTAAAAAATATGCATTACATCACTTTTATAACATCTCTAAGTCCTAAATTACCCGAAATAGCAAAATTACTAAAATTAAAAAAAAATAAAACAAAAATTACATCAAAGCCCGTAGACCATCCCTAAATAACTTTCTAAGACCTTCCACAAATACCCAAACTCAAACGGAATAAAAGGCTCCCTAAAATATGGAAAATGATAACTTACAATAAATAATAAGTTTTGCACAAAAAATTGTATTTTGACCTTTGAAACGAACTAAGTTGGCATCTAAAGAATCTAACCATCTTTGGCTATCATCCAAGGCATAGAGCTCGTTGATAGCTTCGAAATGCATTACTATGGGCCTCATGATGATACCTAGATCACAAGTAGTGGCCGTTTGAAGCCGACATTGTCGATTTAACCTTTGGACTTGACTTTTTGCAATCTTCTTGTTCTAGAAATTCATTTGCGACTTGTTTTACATTAATTCCACGCTCTTGTCTCTTTTGAAAAAAAATAATTTACATAGATTTGGTCTACATGAATGTGCAATCAAAGCAATTTAAGATGCATTAGGCAATAAAAGTAGTTTTTTGTTTTTTGTTTTTTTTTTAATAGTTTTGTTGTACGTTTTGTTGTGTTCTTTTCCAACATGAGTGAGGCTTTTCCAACATGAGTGAGGCTTTCTTTCCTTCTATTGTCATCGCACGCCCAGGTATAAGCACACCCCGCCACTTCTCATGCTTGCTTGTTTGTTTTTTATTTATTTTTTCCTTGTCCTATCAGGCCCTGACTCAAGGTAGCCCATATGAGTGGAAAGTAGCCCATGCAAGTGGAAAGAGTGACGAACCAAAAAAACAAATCCATGGGTACCCATCCTGAGTTGCCGACCAACTGGGCAAGGGCATGTTGTCATGGGTTTCAAGGCTTGTTTTATACAAAGTGAGCAGGTCCATCGTTGGGAAAGGGCTGTGGGGGTCAGGGGTGGGCACTGCCCTCACCAGCCAACCACGACAATGATGCCATCTTGCTGCGTGTTGGATTAGTTAACCACTCCATTAACGTTAAAAATAAATAAATAAATAAATGATGCCATCTTCTGGCTTAGGTAAAGATGATTATTATTATTATTATTTTGGACCTGATAAATATACTCATTTTAAAATTGAATCTGATATGAGTTTATCTTCATAAATAAAAAGAAAAGCTAACATGAGTTTATCACCCCAACCAATTTTGACCAGATGAGTCTTTGGGCCCTTAATTATTACAAGGGGAAAAAGCATTATACCTATCTGTACTTTGGTCTTTTTGCAGATTGCCCCATGTACTTTGGTATTTTGGACTAAATCTCCTTGCAGTTTTAGTTGACATGCAAATACAAACAGCCGTGACAGAATATAGTAAATGACAAATTTACCCCTCCATATATTCGTTTTACTCTTCGCGATTTTTTTTCATTTTCCCCTTTGGATTGCGGTTAGAGTTCATCTTTGTTGGCCATTTTGGGCGAAACCACCCCTCCTTCCCTGCGATCGACAAGTTCGTTAAGAAAAACAATAGATCCAGGCACGAAATACCATCAGCAATTTTGGATGTATGATCTCATACCCTAGATCATGTATATTTTGATGCATGTGGTGGTGGTTCTAAGTGATAAGTCCAAAATATCACATAATTAATTAATTAATTCATATAAATTTGTGGACTTAATTAAAATAAAATGTATTGAATTCATAGATTTGCACAAAATCATGCAATTAGACTCTTTTGGTTGAATTTAAGTAAAAATCTCATAAAAATGCATGTCTTGGTGAAATTATCAAATTCTGCATTTTTGAGCCCCATGCATGACATTAATCCTTTTAATAAAAATTATTGTTCCTAAATTAGTTTTAATTGTTTTGTAGAAATTCAAAAATCAGGGCCCGCAAGAAGAGAAAAATCTTCAAAAGACCCGCCATGGGACCTACCCACATTGGGTGAAAATCCTAAGGTAGGGGCAGCCATGGTGGCACCCAATTGAGAAGAAAAAAAAAAGTTCAGAATTTCATTCCAAGTGATGAGAAGATTCCTTGCAAAATTCAAATTCAAATTCAAAGAAAAAGGAGGAAAGAAATAAAGAATGAAATAAAGAGAAAAAACCTATGCCAACATGGGACATCCAAGTCAAGCCAATCCAAGGTGTTGTACACCCCTAGGGGGGCCCCACATCCATCCAAGTTTGCAACTGAATAAAGTTTCAGAATTCTAAAGATATTTTCAAAGCCAAGATGTGGGCCAAAGTGTGGATATTTGCAAGGTATGAAGAGTCCTAAAGATGGAAGATGGTTGCACTAAAGAGTCTCAAGTTTCAAAAAGACCCCACTCGCAGTCCAAGATCCTATTATCAAGGTTACCAAATGCCACAGGTTGCATCTCAATCGAACAAGTTTTTTTAAAAGATTTGAAAATTTTCAAATCTTTAAAGGATGGCAAGGATTGAATCCCTCTTCCTCCCCTATTTTTTCTCTCTTTCTTCTATCCCATTAAATCTTTTCTAATAATTCTCTCCCATCTCCACTCTCTCTCTCTCTCTCTCTCTCTCTCTCTCTCTCTCTCTCTCTCTCTCACTTGGAACTCTCCTCTCCCCTCCTAATTTTTCTCCCTTTATTCTCTCCCTCTCAATCTCTAACTCCCTCTCTCTTTTCCCTATTACTCATACACACAACGTCCCTCTCTCTCTTCACGTTTTTGATTTTTTTCCTTTCTCTCTCTTTCTATCTCCACTATCACACGGCCATCATTCTCTCTCCCATTAATCTCTTTCCATTTTTTCCCTCCATCTCCTACATCTCTCACTCACCTATTATACGAGGCCAAAGGAAAAAATTGATGTGTGAAGGAAGAAGAAGAATGATAGAGGGGTAGATTTGCTGCTTGTAATCTAAGGAGAAAGGGTGTAAGTTGACTTATTTTTATTAATTGATTATGGGTAAGCAATTTTAATTCGAAATTTGATTTTCAATTTATTAATTTATTTTCTTTATTTATGTCTTTTTGATACTTTATTTTTGAATGATATATTGCATGCTTAAAGGCCGCTAAATACTGAAAATATTAGGAGACTAAAGTCTTTATGAAATTTCTCAATATTAATAAATCTGATTTTTCAGATTTTGGGTCCTTAATGAAATACCCATATTTTCAGTATTTAGAAAACAATTGAACTCTGACCCTTAGATTGCAAGGCTCTCTTTCAATCTTGAATTTCAATTTAATTATTTCTGAATTTTTAATCTCTCAAATTGGTTTTCTGATTATTTTTATGGCGAATGCAATTTTTAGTATAGATCTATTAGATTAGGTCTCTAGTTTAGGATTTTTCTTTAATTCGGACTGTAATTAATTTTATTCAGATTTATAATTAATTTTTAATTAGAGTATGATTTTTTTTATATATTTTTGATAGGCTAGCGCTAGTTTTCGATTAGGACAGGTACATTGTGATCATTGGCTCCCTGTGGATCGACCCGGTTTTATCGGTTATTACTACAATCGTGACGACCCTTCACTTAGGACACAATCACTAAGCCTTACTGATGATTTAAGGTTTAGGATTTTGAACAACAATCCTAATTTCATAGCTCTACATGCATGTATTTTATAGTTGTTTGATGTTTTGTCTAACGTCCATGATTAATGTGAAGTTTGAATTAGAAAAGTTACATTTTCTTTGTCTCATATAATGAATAGGGATGAGGTTTTTGTAAATTTCAGAAGCAGGAGGTTTTTGTAAATTTCAGAAGCAGGACCTTTCGTTGTCAGTAAAAAGAAGTTTATTGAAAATGGTCCCCCCCCCCCCCTCAAAAATCTATTTCTTTTATTTATTGTTTTTGTTTGAATGTTGGTGGAATAGAAACCCCACATGTCTGCTACTTTTGTGGGATATCCATGGTGGCAGTCACACATGGAAGGGACTATAGTCAGACCTTGTGGGATATCTATTGTCTGCACTGTTATTATATCTGCTCACTAGGCTCAAACAAAGATTATTGAATGGGTGACATAGGGAACCATGCGAAGGTGCCATGTAGATGCAATATTGCTTAGGATTTGAATGAGTAGGGTGAAAACTAGGTATTCATTTCTCACTGTACTTTCCCTTCAATGTAAGGAGAAATCCAAGTTGCCCAAATTGCTTGTGTTAGAAATTTCTTGGGTCTGTATATAGGCAAAAAGTTGGAGCTCAACTTATTTGGGAATTCTAAAATTTCGTCTGATGTTGAATTCTTCAATTTCTATGTTTGACATTGAGAGCTACCAAAAGAAAAGAAAAAGAAGCAACTACAATAAAAATAGCTGAAGAATGCTCCAACTACTATTATCAAACAGACCCCAAATGTCATAGTTGTGTCAAAGGCTAAATTAGCTACCTTCTTGAAATACTTTTCATCAAAACACACAAGTTAGTGGATGGGTGAGGTCTACATCAACACCAAGAAAAGGCAGCTCAATAGCTTGATGTTATGTTGATTCTATTTTAATAAACTTTTGTCTGGATGATGTTGTAAGATGTTATGTTGGTTCTGTTTTAAAAAACTTTTGTCTTGACGATATTGTAAATTTGATTAAAGAGTAGCATAGATGACAGGCAGTGGTGATGATGGTGTTTTAAGAAAACTTGATGTAGTTTGTTATTGACTGTTTCAAAAAACTGTTTGGATGATAATGACTGTTCGGAGCAGCATAGATGACCATTTTTTATTGTTTGCATTGACATATTGGATGATGATGACTGTTTGGAGCATTATAGATGACCATTTTTTATTGTTTGGATTGACTGTTTGGATGATGATGATGGATTGGAGCAGCATAGATGACCCTTTTTTATTGCTTGGATTGAGTGTTTGGATGATGATGATTTTCTTATTGCAAGTTAATTAAAATTCAGAGCAAAATAACGAGTGAATAAAGCATGCATTGACAAGCAAACTTCACCAACCCATTTTCATTAAAATATTCTAACTCATACATATGATCATGGTAATTCTAATCCATTTACAGGAACCAAGCCACAAGTAGGTAACACATGAAAAAAAAAAAAAAAAAAAACCCACAATTCCAACAAAAGTCCACAGCAATACACGTAGGTAATATTTTTTTCTTCGACAAGCTGTCTTCAGTTCCTTCTCCAACACATCAATCTTTTTCAGTAGCTTCTGTACTTGATCAATTTCTCCATCAACTCATTCAAAAAAACCACACACTGGCTGAATCTGAAAAAAAAATAGGAAAAAAAAAAAACATTAATACTAGCATGGTTGACCAGACATCAAGAAGAACAATCAGATGGTTGACAACATAACCCCATATAGTGCACAACAAAGAAACCTCCTCCCCATGTTGCAATGTGTTCGGGAAGTTCTCAAAGTAGCCCTGTGCCTGCAGTGACAGTAACGGATTTTACCATCAAGTTGAGAGTATTGGCCATGAGAACAATGAGTATAGGAGTTTTGCGAGTTTTGAGATGAAGCCATTTGATATGGCTGGAAAAAAATGACAAAAAGCGTGTCCGGGCATTTCAATTTTTATAGGCTGGTTCAAAGGCAAATAGGTCTTTTTGGACGAGTAATTTGACGCAAGTATGCACTAAACATATTTTATACGACTTATACCATTATTACTAACATAATCCATTTAATTTGTATGTCAACTAAACTCCAGTTAAGTTTAGCCTAAAATACCAAAGCCCAGAGCACTCTCCAAAATGGCCAAAGAACGCGTAGGTATATAGCTTTTTTCCCTTCCAGCTATATCTCTCTCATTTTCCATCTTGAATTCCCCACACGCGTCAGTCAACTATCCCCCTTGGCTTCCGTTCCAACCATCCCAGCTTGCACTCTGCTGTCCTTCAGTCGCGCTCCTCTCTCACGTTTCCCAGCCAAATGCCCCTGTTCACTCCTCATTCACAAATGTATATAAATATCAATACACCCATCTCCCTCTCTCACACATCCAAACTCCCATCTCCCATCTCCTTCTCAATCCCTCTCGTTTCCCAAAAATCTTCTAGCATTTGCTTGCTATGGCTTCTTCTCCAATTAGGATCACTTTGCTTGTATTGGCAGTGTGTGGGGAGATTCCTAATCATCCCAAGATTATGCTTAGCTCGTGTGTTTTGGTCTTCAGTCCGGCTGAGCGCACCCCGACTATGGCGCCAGAGCACCAGCCGGGGTGGGGATGACGACCTCAGTCCGGCTAAGGCCGACCTCGGCCGTGAGCCCGGCCCTAACATGCATCCCGGCTGCGACTATGGAGACTGCCAGCCGAGACACATGCTGAAGACACCTCCTACCTCCAGGCGCATGTTGACAAGACAGATGTCATCCTAGCCGTCCAAACCTCTGACAGAGCAACATCCAGCGGCTGCAGCCCTATCAGGGGGAGGCCCAAGAAGGGATCCGATGAGATCTTCGCTGCCAGTAAGTCCAGACAGGATCAAGCCCAATGTGACTGGCATTTAATGCGACATGGGCTGATCGGACCAGCATTAAATGCTATGTGGGCTGTGATGGACCTTCATTTATTGCTCCATGGGCTGATGATCTCAGCAGCCAGATCGTCATGCCCAAGGTATAATACCCAAGAGCCCCTATATATAAAGGGGAGGATAACAAAAACAGGTAGATATAAGAAAAAATATAAGGATATTCTTGCTCCCTTCTTCTCCTTCCCTACTCCTTCCTTAACTCAGTATCCATTCTAACTGAGGCATCGGAGAGCCCGGGGCTGCCCGCAGCCAGGGTCCTTTGACCTCTTTTCCCTTCCCTTTCAGGTTTCACGAGCCAGCGCCAGCCAGCTCTCAGCAGTCATTTTGGTTAAGTTCTCTAAGGCACCCTCTAATTTTGTGAGTTACATTTTTTGCACTTACAATTGGCGCCGTCTGTGGGAAGCGTTGTTGTCAATCTTCCTTCACACTATGGCTGAGAGAGCTGTAAAAGGTGGGAAAACGACTGAAGTAGGCCCTGCAGGGACCATGGTGAATCCCTTCCGTGAGTCCTTGAGGTCCACTCTTGTCTATCTGCGGGGGTATCAGCCCCGCCCGGAGTCATATCCATAGGTGGTGATGACCCCTCTTCAGCCTCCTAGAGGAAGGGATTTTGCTCTTCGCCACACTCAACGTAAGTCTCCGGTTTTGTTTGATCACCGGAGGGATAGTGAGGTTCACAGCTCTGATGAAGATTTCGATCCTACCTACGAAGAAATTCAGGCGCAGAACGCTACCATCCGAGAGAAGGACTCCCTCATCAGGCGCCTCCAGCGGCAGCTCAAGGAGACAACCGAAGCAGCTGACGCCGCCAGGCAGCACCTGCAGCGAGCCAGCGGAGGAGGTTCTTCTCGTCACCAGCAGACCACCCCTCTCCAGAGGGACCTCAGAATTCATTTGGACGAGAGGAGACGCAGTCGGGCTAATGACGAGGGCTCCAGCAGCAACCGTAGCCTTTCGAGGAAACGGTCAGAAGACATTCCCGAGGTCCGTCATGACGCTCAGGGATGGCTTGAGGAGCAGATTCAGCAAGCAGTTCGGCGGAACCTGGAAGTGGCTGGTCTCACCCGAAGTCATCAAGACGCCGGCGTGTTCGCCGACCTCGGTGCGTCGCCTTTCACTAGCGACATCAGGGATCATCCTCTTCCAAAGAAGTTTACCGTCCCGAGATTCGCCACTTATGAAGGGGCCTCGGATCCGGCCGCACATCTGCGACACTTCTCTCAGAGGATGTCTGTCTGGGGGGACGAAGGCCATTTGAATTGTAAAGTTTTCTCGTCTAGCCTGGGTGAGCTTCCCTTGAAGTGGTTCTGCGGTCTCCCAGCAAACTCCATCTCGACCAGGCAGCAGCTCCAGCATTCCTTCATAAAGAAGTTTCAAGCCTACAGAATTGTTCCTAAGACAGACGCCGATATAATGGCTCTGAAGATGAAGCAAGGCGAAAACATTACTCAATTCGCCAAGCGGTTCTGGACAGTCTACAGCCAGATCGATGGCTCTAAAGATGAAGTAGCGATCTTCGCGTTCCAGAACGCCTTGCTGCCAGACAACGATCTCCGAAAGGACCTGGCCGGCAATCCTGTGACCTCGATCTCGGCGTTGATGGCCAGGGTTAACCGCTTCATAGCTCAAGAAGACGATCAGCTCCGGGCCCGGGAAAGCTTTCATGTCAGCCGAAAGGATCGGGACGGCAAACCCTCGAAGGAAGGTCGGTCCTCCAGAAAAGAAGAATCAAGCCGACGAAGGGCCCCGACCGGCTTGGCGAAGGCTTCAGCGTCTGCTTATAGAGATAACAAGAAACTCAGGCTGTCCTCCGATCCTTACAGAGCTGTTGATACCATATTCAAGGAGCCCATTCACAAGATCATGAGTAAGGTCAAGTCGAAGCCGTATTTCAGCTGGCCGCAGCCCATGAGGGGCGATTCGGCCAACCGCGGCTAGAGCAGATTCTGCGCGTATCACAGGCAGAACGGTCACAATACTGAGGAATGCAGGATCCTCAGGTTTCATTTGGAGAAACTGGTTCAGGACGGGCATCTCAAAGAATACGTCAAGGCGGGCACCGGGGGCGAGTCCCGAGCTCAGCGCCGAAGTGAAAGGGGTCAGGACAGCGACGAGTCCGAAAAACTCATTAGCGTCATACACCTCGCTCCCCCTCCCAGGGGGAGTAATCAGGCGCGCGCCGAGACACGGCGGGCATCCCATGGGAAACAGGTGATGGCAGCCGAGCTCGAACCAGTTGCGAAGAGGGTCCGCAGAGAGCAGCCCAAGATTTGGTTTTCAGATGGTGACCTGGACGGTGTGCAATTCCCACATAATGATCCGCTTGTCCTCACGTTGAAGCTGAAAAACTGCAGGGTCCAGAGGATCCTCGTCGACCTCGGTAGTTCATCCGAGGTCCTCTACTTCGACTGCTTCAGAAATATGGGCCTCTCGGAAGCAGACCTGTAGGAGGCCCGAACTCCGCTAATAGGATTCAGTGCCCAACCTGTGTATCCAAAGGGGAGAGTGACCCTTAAAGTTCAGATTGAGGGAGCCTCCGTGATGGTGGATTTCCTGGTGGTTGACACGCCATCCCCCTACAATGCCATCATGGGTAGGACTTGGCTCCATAGCATGGAAGCAGTACCCTCTACTCTCCACCAGAAGTTGAAATTCCCGTTGGAAGATAACGGCAGGGTGAGAGTAGTGACGGTTCGGGGGGATCAGCACATGGCTCAACAGTGCTTAATGGCCGTGGTGCCCGGGAACCGCGAGCCCAAATAGGTCAACGTGGTCGAGCTGGAGAAGGAGCTGAATGGAGTTGGCCAAGATCCCGAGGAAAAGAGTGTGGAGGAGCTGACTGAGGTCAGAATAAGCCCCCACGACCCAGAAAAGTACTTCATGCTTGGCAGTCAGCTCACCGAGCCAGAACGGTCCGAAATGACCGAGTTCCTATTCCAGAACATAGAAGCCTTTGCTTGGGCCCCAGAAGAGATGCCTGGTATTCATCCCGAGATCATGTGCCATAGGCTGAACGTTGATCCCAAGCATAAGCCAGTGATGCAGAAAGCCCGCAGGACCGGACTGCCACAGACAGAAGCTGTGGTCGAGGAGGTCGGCAAATTACTTGAAGCTGGGGTGATCAGCTTCAAAAATAAAACGGGCAAGTGGAGGGTGTGCGTCGACTTCACTGATCTCAACAAGGCCTGCCCCAAGGACAGCTTCCCACTCCCAAAGATTGATCAGATGGTCGACGCCACCGCTGGCCACGACCGGATGAGCTTCCTCGACGCGTATCGAGGCTACCATCAGATACCTCTGTACACTCCGGATGAAGAGAAGACTGCGTTCATAACGCCTAGAGGCATCTACTGTTATAAGGTAATGCCTTTCGGATTAAAGAACGCAGGCGCCACCTACCAGCGCCTTGTTACCCGAATGTTTGAGGCGTAGCTCGACAATACTGTTGAAGTGTACATCGACGATATGGTCATCAAGTCGAAGCAAGCCGTGAACCATTTGGCTGATTTGGCTGAAGTGTTTGCCATTCTGAAAGAGTATAAACTGAAACTGAACACCTCCAAGTGTGCCTTTGGCGTCGGTTCGGGCAAATTCCTGGGGAGTTTGGTCACGAGGAGAGGAATTGAGGCAGATCCGAATCAGATCTCCGCCATCCTCAGAGTGCAAAACCCGGCTACTGCAAAAGAAGTACAGAAGCTCACTGGTATGGCTGCCGCACTAATTCGATTCATCAGCAGATCCTCAGATAAGTGCCAGCCTTTCTTTAAACTGTTAAGAAAAAACTCTAAATTTCAGTGGACTCCAGAATGTGACCAGGCTTTACAAGCACTTAAGGCCTACCTTTCATCACCCCCTTTACTTTCAACCCCAAAGCCAGGGGAAATGTTATATTTGTATCTCGCGGTCTCGGATCGAGCCGTGAGCTCGGTCCTCATTAGAGAGGAAGAAAATCAACAAAAACCAGTTTATTATACGAGCAAATCGCTCCTCGATGCCGAGACCAGATATACTCAGTTGGAAAAGCTTGCGTTAGCGTTAGTCAGTGCCTCTCGCAAGCTCTCCCATTATTTTCAAACTCATACTGTAGTGGTGGTTACAAAACACCCGCTCAAATCTGTTTTTCGAAAGGCTGATTTTTCAGGAAGGCTTTCGCGGTGGGCGATTGAGCTCGGGCAATATGACATTCGATACCAGCCCAGAACGGCAATCAAGGCTCAAATTCTGGCAGACTTCATCGTGGAATTCATACCTCCGACCTCGGCGCCAACTCAGCTCGGCCCCGAGCCCGGGGTTGACGAACTCGAGGTACCACTCCTAGAAGATGAACTACCTCAAGGCCAACCTCCGGCCTCGGTCTGGAAGGTCTTCGTTGATGGTTCGTCGACCGCCAAGCGAGCTGGAGCCGGTGCCGTCCTCCAGACCCCTGACGGGTTAGTCATTGAACAGGCCCTCACTCTGGATTTCAAGGCGTCGAACAATGAAGCAGAGTATGAAGCCTTGTCAGCCGGACTGAGCAGTGCCAAAATCCTCGGAGCTCGGCAGCTAATTGTCTTCAGTGATTCTCAGCTGGTGACTAACCAGTTGACAGGAGAGTATCAAGCTCGAGACGACAGGATGTCTGCCTACCTCGCCCTAGCAAAGAAGTCTCTCTCAGAATTTCAGACAGCTGAAGTTAAACAGATCGGCAGAGGATCGAACTCCCAAGCTGATGCCCTAGCTAGCTTAGCCTCCGCTGTTGAGGCGGGGAAGAAGAGAACTATCAAAGTGGGATCGCTGGCAAGACCCAGTATAGAGCTTCAGTCACCTCGGGAAGTCCTTTGTCTCGACTTCGGCTCAAGCTGGATGGATCCAATTATATCCTACATTAAGGACGACAAGCTCCCGGAGGACAAGATTGAGGCTCATCGGCTTAGATCGAAAGCAACACGGTTCTGGTTATCCCCCGAAGGTAAGCTCTATAGAAAGTCATTCACTGGCCCGTACCTTCAGTGCGTCCATCCAAGTAAAGTTGAAGACTTTCTCTATGAAATACATGAGGGGATCTATGGAAGCCATATAGGAGGGAGATCATTAGCTTACCGTGCGATCAGTCAAGGGTACAGGTGGCCATATATGCAAAAGGATGCGCGGTTATATGCCAAGAAATGTGAAAAGTGCCAGAAGTTCTCCCACTCCCTCCATCAACCAGCACAAGATCTAAGCCCACTCTCCAGTCCGTGGCCCTTCGCCCAGTGGGGGCTGGACATCGTGGGACCACTCCACCGAGCTCCAGGAAATAAGAGATGGTTGATAGTGGCGACCGATTATTTCACCAAGTGGATAGAAGCAGAGTCGCTGTCTTCCATCACTGAGCGTGATACGAAGAACTTTGTTTGAAAGAACATCATCACCAGGTTCGGCATCCCACGAGTCCTGGTCTCGGATAACGGCACCCAATTTGATTCCGCCGCCTTCAAGAACTTCTCCAAGGAGCTCGGCATCAAGAACCATTATTCCACCCCAGCATATCCGCAGAGCAACGGCCAAGCGGAGATCTCCAATAAAGTGGTGCTTGACGGGCTGAAGAAGCGATTAGATCAGGCAAAAGGAAGATGGGTAGAAGAACTTCCAAGCGTCTTATGGGCCTACAGAACGACTCCAAGGCGTTCTACCTCAGCAACCCGTTTTCCCTTGCTTATGGGATGGAGGCAGTCATCCCTCTTGAGGTCGGCCTCCCGACCCTGAGATCGGAACTCTTTGACCGAGGCCAGAACGAAACGAACATTGCTCGGGAACTGGATCTCGCCTACGAGCGCAGAGAGTCGGCGATCATCAGATTGGCTGATTATCAGCGGCAACTGGCCAGAGGTTACAACCGAAGGGTCAGGGAAAGAAGGTTCTCAGTTGGGGATTTGGTCCTAAAGAAGACACTCTCGGGGGATCGAGACCCAGGCCAGGGCAAGTTGGCACCAAACTGGCACGGACCATTCAAGGTAGTCGCCATCGCAGGGCAATCAGCTTACAAACTCGAAGATATGGATGGTCGACAGTTGCCTCGGCCGTGGAATGTATCGCATCTCAAAAAGTTTTACTTTTGATTCTGTATTTGAGTAGTTCCAAGCCTTTAATGAAGGCAATTTCAATTCTTGTCCTTGCCTCTGGTGTCAATCCGTGAGAAGTCCACCTCGGCATGAAGCCTCCGGGCCTTAATGCGATTGCCGCAAGGCTGGTCCGCGCACCACCTCGGCATGAAGCCTCCGGGCCATAATCCGATTGCCGCAAGGCTGGTCCGCGCACCACCTCGGCATGAAGCCTCCGGGCCATAATGCGATTGCCGCAGGGCTGGTCCGCGCACCACCTCGGCATGAAGCCTCCGGGCCACAATGCGATTGCCGCAGGGTTGGTTCGCGCGCCACCTCGGCATGAAGCCTCCGGGCCATAATCCGATTGCCGCACGGCTGGTCCGCGCACCACCTCGGCATGAAGCCTTCGGGCCATAATCCGATTGCTGCAAGGCTGGTCCGCGTACCACCTCGGCATGAAGCCTCCGGGCCACAATGCGATTGCCGCAGGGCTGGTCCGCGTGCCACCTCGGCATGAAGCCTCCAGGCCATAATCCGATTGCGCAAGGCTGGTCCGCGCACCACCTCGGCATGAAGCCTCCTGGCCATAATCCGATTGCCGCAGGGCTGGTCCGCGCACCACCTCGGCATGAAGCCTCCGGGCCACAATCCGATTGCCGCAAGGCTGGTCCGCGCGCATTACCGTAGGGCTGGTCCGCGCACCACCTCGGCATGAAGCCTCCGGGCCACAATGCGATTGCCGTAGGGCTGGTCCGCGCACCACCTCGGCATGAAGCCTTCGGGCCACAATCCGATTGCCGCAAGGCTGGTCCGCGCACCACCTCGGCATGAAGCCTCCTGGCCATAATGCGATTGCCGCAGGGCTGGTCCGCGCACCACCTCGGCATGAAGCCTCAGGGCCATAATGCAATTGCCGCTGGGCTGGTCCGCGCACCACCTCGGCATGAAGCCTCCAGGCCATAATGCGATTGCCGCAGGGCTGGTCCGCGCACCACCTCGGCATAAGCCTCCGGGCCGCAATCCGATAGCCGTAAGGCTGGTCCGCGCACCACCTCGGCATGGAGCCACAAGGCTAGTCCGCGCACCGCCTCGGCATGGAGCCGCAAGGCCGGTCCACGCACCACCTCGGCATGAAGCCTACGGACTGCAATGCATGCACCACCTCGGCATAGGGCCATTGCGGCCACGTCAATACTGCCTGAAGACCTCGGCATCATGTCATGCCACACCACCCTAAATTATCCGTCCCTTATGATTTTGTTGAAGACAAATAAAGATGCTATGGAGTAGTTAAGCATGTAAATAGAACAAATGAAGGAGAGAATGATGGAGGAAATCTGATTTATTTATTGCTGACAAAGTTTACATTCTGAAGTGCAAAGCATACAGGAACTTCCAAAAAAAAAACAAAAAAAAAAAAAAAAACGGCTAAGACTTCAAGGTTCTCGTGGAGCCGAGCTGCTGGGGATATCGGCTGGGGCTTCCCGGGGGGCTGAGCGGCTGGGGACGTCGGCCGTGGGTGCAATGATGACTGTGTTATCTGGGGCCGACGGACCGGGACAGCTCGGCGGATTCACGAAGGATGGATGGTCCTCCGAGACTCTTGCCTCCCTCAAGGCGGCGCGCCATGCCTTAAGCCACGTCTTGTCCCGGACGCGGAACACCTTTGCGCCATAGTAAACGGTCGCTTGGGTGGCCGCATCCTGAAAAGCAGCTTCGCTCTCGGACTTGACTCTGGCTTCCGCCTCGTCCGCCCGCCTTGCTTCAGCGCGGAGGTCGCTCCTCAGACTCTCCACTTGGGCCTCAAGGTCGGCGTTCTTCATCTTTTCACCCTCGATCTCCATCGCCACCTCCCCAAGTTTGGCCTGGAGGTCACCCTGGAACGCCTCCAACTGGTTGACCTTTGAAATGCTGGCCCCCAGCGCTTCTTCGAGCTCCTTTTTCTCCTCGGCGAGGCTAGCCACCGAGGGACCCTGCTTACTGAATCTATCGATGACTACCATCGACTTCTGTAACGTCTGTCAAAAGAGGTCAGAGCAAATTAGTAGCCGAAGTGGGACGCTCAAAACAGATAAAATTACAAGCCAAGAAAGCTCCCTGAAAGCAGGAGTGCAGTAGTGACGTCATGAGCTTCGGGTTGCTCATCTTCTCCAACCGAGCCATGTCGCGCGGTAGCGCGCAAGCATGGCCGAGCGCCTCAAGTACCAGGGAGTCCCGCCTCTTGTGGATGCAGTCTTCCACAGTCATAGGCCTCCTTGGCTCGAGTAGGAAACTCGGCGCCCAGGGCGCCGGCTCGGCCCACCTCGACGCTCCCGAGCTGCCTCCATCTCGCCTCGGCCTTTTCCTCGAAGGATCCTCATTGCATACGACCTCGGGGGGACGCCGGACCTCCGGGCTCGGCTCTTGGATCGGCGCCTCTTCTACAACCCGAGGAGGCTCGCCGGGACTGGGGGCTGAACGTCCAGCAGAGTCCCGAACTGCTGGCGGAGGAGACTCATCCTCGTCCCCGAGTGCCAGTGCCTCCAGATCCACGAATGTTGGGACTCGTGACATTTCTCCCGAGTCAGGCAGAGGACGCCGCGCCCTCCTTACTAAGGGAGTGCCGCTTGATTGCGGCTCGGGGGTGGATTGCAGTTCGGGCAATGCCTCAACGCCAGTCGCAACCCGAGAGGGGCCCCCTTCTTCAAATACCGCCTCTAGACGGCTGCCAGCGCGGGAGTCAGTTGTCCCCGGGTTCTCTTCTTGAGGCAACCGATCAAGCAGTGTAGATCTTTTGTTGTACCCCCGGTATCTCGGCTCGTAGCCCAACAGGGCCCAGGCCGATCTGTTGGAAAACAAGGTGCACCTTCTAACTGCCTGATGCCACTCCTCGTTCCTTTTCCAGCCGTCCCGCTTGGCTCGCTGCTTCCTTTCGCGGGCAGCTGCAAAACAAAACCATAGGGATATCAGTCTGACAGGTTAAGGAAAAGGGGGAAAAGAGATAAAGTGACAGGCGAAGGGGATGATTACTTGGAATGACCCCGGGGTGATGCGGTACTCTATGCGTCCTGTCCGCCTCGGCGCCGAACTCCTAATTCCCCGAGACGCACAGAAGATCGTCTCCGGCATACTTGCTGGAGTCCTTGAGCGCCGAAACAAAACCCGTGCGACGAGGCCTGACTCGGAGGTAATAACAATCCTCCTTGGACTTGCATATGTCATAGACGTCCTCGATATCGTGGACGCCGAGGTTGATACCTAGGCTTCTATTCAGTACGGCTGTGCCCATAATGACTTTGTAGCCATTGGGCGACAGCTAGCACGGGCTAAGACCCCAAGTGCTGAGGCAAGCCCTGAGGAGGGGGTCTAGGGGAAATCTGACCCCACCCTCCACGACGGCGATCAGCGGAAAAGGCATCCAGCCCTCCGAATACGAGCGGAGTGCATGATCTGCAGGGTCCGCTCGCCTGACCAGCACGTCTTCTGGGATTTTGTATGCCATCCTAAGTCCATCTATGGCCATGTCGTTCTCCACCCAGTGGCTGTAGATCCCCATGTGTGCAAAGGAAAGGAAGAAGAAAATGCCCAGAAAGGAGAACCCTAAAGGGGGAGAGAAGACTTACACTCGGCGAATGCAAACGACGCAACCGCTCAAGCACTCGTGATTGCAATCTGCTCTGTAACAGACGGCCTCTGGGCAAGTTCTCCGAATGCAAAAGATAAAAAGGAGAGGAAGAAGACAACGAGTCCTTATGTATTAGAAGAAGCGTCGCTCTGCCCCAAGCGCCATCTTTGGAGTTCGAAACGTCGCATCGGGCGGCTGCACGCGTCCCATGTCCGATGGCGCAGTCGATCGGATGGGGACGCGTGGCGTTACCTATCCCACTTCTTCATGATTGATGCAACTCAAGCTCATCCCTGGAAACTCTGCAGGCACTGTGACTACATATTATCTGAGTGTTTTTAATCAGATCTTTGGATTGATTTATTGCTTATTGGATATCGATTGTTGGGGTTCATTTCTGACCTGTTTTTGGTTGTGGGGTTGCAGCTTAAAGGTCCAGGAACGACGTGGGATGAGATTGATTTTGAGTTTCTTGGCAATCTTAGTGGCGACCCTTACACGGTTCACACCAATGTGTTCACACAAGGGAAAGGGAATAGAGAGAAGCAGTTCCATCTCTGGTTCGACCCCACCAATGATTTCCACACCTACTCCATCCTTTGGAATCCCCAACACATCTTGTAAGCACTCTCTTCTCCTCCTCTTTTTCCTCATTCAACAAAGACACCCATTTTCTGGGGATTATTACCATCAAAGATGGAAGCTTTTAGTATTGGTATTAACTTTCCTTCTTGGGCCTTTTTCCTTCAGATTCTCCATTGATGGTATTCCCATAAGAGAATTCAAGAACCAGGAGTCGAAGGGTGTCACGTCCCCAAAAATAAGAATTGGGAAAAACGTGGAAAATTAAAATTTAAATTCAACTTCATGTGTTTAATACAACACAAGCTTCCAAAAAGTGGACCCACAAAAAATTTTAACCTGTGGTGAGTCAAAACAAATTTCATTAAATGCAACGGAAGCTTTATTCAATTGGTATCAAACGTTCATAAATGAAACCCAACAGAAAAATCAGATAAACATTAATAATTCAAGTTGCAGAATAAATTAAATAATTACTAGGAAAAGTTTATCATTAAAAGAAAGTTCATCTAAAGAATTGCTAAGATGACGATCTCTCTAACGCAGGCTCAGACGGCTCCGAAGCCATCTCCGGCATCCCATTCGGGTTCATCAGTTGACTCAAACGTTTGAAACGTTTGACCCTCCTCCGTTTCCTCGGTAAAGTAGGGCTCGGTACCTATGCACCAAATATTACAAAGTAAATAGCAAGTACATGATCATAACTCGAAATTTAATACAACAACGAGAATAATATAGACAAGTATGATCATAAAGAAGTAATGACAATGACACGAAAGAACGTATAACATAAACCAAATAAAACAAATGGAGCAGTATAATTCACACGAAGACAAGTGTCCCCGTTGTGGGTGGTCAACCCTAAATAAATCGGGAAAGCCCGTCCACATAGTCGGTGGTCATAAACCGATCAAATAAAATAAAATCAGGATAACCTGTTCACATTCAAAGCGGATTATAAGTGATCCGGACACATCGGTGATCAACCGTTCACATATCGATCTGCAGTCGTCCACAAATGACCCACATAAACATAAACATAATAGACCTGAAAAATAAAGCTCCGACACAAGAGTCCTAAGTCAAAGTAAAGTGCTGACTATTACGCATACCATATCACAATCGAATTGTCATACAAAATTTGCCAAGCCACTTTATAGTCCATAACACAATAGGGTATGCATCTAAAGAAATACACAATCTAAACTAAGATATGCATGCGAAGGTTAAGACATAGATACAAATCGATCATAAGGTCAAACATAAGGTCTCGTACCCAACAACCACAGGAATCTCTAATAGATAAAAGGTCAATGCATCCCTTCTCCATCAATGGTGCATAGACCCAATTAAGGGTTTTTCAATAGAGATTGGTTGAACTCGAATCCATTAGGATTTGCTCGAGGTCATATGAAGTACTAAACCCTATATTAGTAAGATACCGTGTGCCCAGACGGTATTTACTTAGGTCCAATGATACAATTAATAAAGTACATATAATTTTGACACATTAAAAATCCAAGATACCATTACAAATTAATTTGCAAATAATAAATAAAAGTAACAATTCTTAATTTATAATTTTAGAAAACCTAAGGACCCAACCCAAGATATTTTCCAATTTCAATTCTTTATAAAATGGGCCCAAAGTCTATTTGGTTTCATAAATATTACATTGGGCCCTCTTTCTTTTTTTTTCTTATTTCTAAAACTAATGGTACCATATGTACAAATATATATATATATATAAAAAGTTATGTGCTGGTACAACCTCAGTCATCTCACTCCCACATCACCATCATTCTCTCTCTCTTATCTATCCACATGTCAGCAATCTCTTTATCTCTTCCTTTACATATGCTACAGGTTACCTTCATTCCTTCCTTACACAGAACCACAGAACCGAGTTCTGTCATAAGCAACGCAGTAACTGTGCACTCCGGGTAATGGCCCGCTGATCAAGAGTCCATGATCGACCCCTATCAAAATGGTCGCCCAAGCCCTCTCTTCAAGATGTAGGGACCCGATCAAAATTAGTGGCCCACATGGGTCCCACAGTCCTAAAAACGGAAACAACCCAAATAATTTTCAATACCATCAGTCACCTTTGGGTTGTTGGATGGTGGACCAAACGGGGTCCATCTCACAAGAGTCCACATCCCTAACGTCGCCCCGCCATGTCCGGCCCGATGAACGGACCAGATCTATGATCAGATCATCCAGTGGGTCCCACAACCACCTGATGCCCAAACTGAATCTTTCCCTTCAAACTTGCCCACTGCTGATCAGGCTACAGGATAGTGGCCCAAACGGGGCCCGCTGCCTATGGGTCCATCATCTTTGAGGTCGCCCGTGGGTCCTCCTTCGGATCCACGGATCGGATCTAACATCCGGGCCCACCCGGGGTCCATGGTCCAATCACAGGTTCAATTCTGGGAATTTGCTACAGGTCCGGTTCTCACCGGTTTGGTTTTCAAAGGATTTTCCATCCAACGTATCCACTTGGATGAGGGATTCCTACGCCCAGTTGGGGTGGGTAATGGTTGACAACAATTTGAGAAAAACACTGCAATAGTGATAATCGATCATAATATAACATAATAAAATTATGAAAAGGACATTAATGGGGTTTTTACATGCATCATCACACGAATCATGGAACAACACAAATATTAAATTTATAAATTATGGTTAAGTACTTGCCTTTTACCGGGGTTGAAGAAACGCACAGATGCTAACCAATACCCAAACCGAGATTCCCACAGCGCTCGAGGATAATCCTATCACCAATCTGACAAAGAAGATGGAATATAAATGCTCAGATGAGCAGATCTATGGTATTCCTATCCCAAATCTACCATTGGAAAGAAAAAGGAGATAACCCAAGAATATAGATCTACTCCTACTGGTTTGAGGAGAGGGTTACCTGAGATAAGAAAGTTGAGTCAAGAATGATTGTGTCTTCAGATCTGGATCCTGATGGCTGGATCCTATAGTTGCAGAGGCTTGGGAACTTGAAAGAGGAAGAAGACGAAGAAACTTACGGGAGGAGTTGCAGAGATAAGTGGGGAGGGATAAAGACGCGTCGTTATTAAAACTAGGGATTAGGGGAATATTCTTTGGGCTTAAGTTATTGGGTCAAAACTACGGGTCAGGTCATCTACCCATTAGCCCAACTCACCGATTCACACACTTAATCTAACGTGTGCCCCACTTAATCCTACCCGTTTAAATAACTAAAATACATTAAATTATTATAATAATAATATCTAATAAAAAAATTAATAAATATTTAAAAGTGGGACCGGGATCTTACAAAGGGTGTTCTCTTCCCCAAGAGCCAGTCCATGAGGATGTACTCCACACTATGGAACGCGGATGACTGGGCCACCAGAGGTGGGCTTTTGAAAACCGACTGGTCCCAAGCCCCTTTCACTGCTTCCTACAAAAGCTACAATGCAGAGGCCTGCGTTTGGTCGTGTGGAGCATCTTCTTGCTCTTCTTCTCAGTCGTCAAATGGTGGATGGCTAACCCAAGAGATGGACTGGGCGAGCCAAGGGAGGCTGAGATGGGTGCAGGAGAATTACATGATCTACAACTATTGCACTGATTTTAAGAGGTTTCCCCAAGGCCTCCCTGCTGAATGCTCCACTGCTTGATTAAAGACTTTTTTGAGAAAATTAGTCTAGGAAACAATTTTTTCATTATTTTATTTTAGATGATATTGAGTGAGGAACGAAAGAAATTTCATTATTTTATACTCTTGAATCATGAATATTGTATTGAGGTAAAGGGGGTTTAATTCAAATTTATTATTCCTTTTATATCTCGTGTACATTCAGTGAATTATTTTACCTTATCCCTGGGCATGATTTGCATGGGTGCATTAGTTTCAATCTACTGTGAAGAAGAAAAAAAAGTTTGATAGTGCAATAAAAGAAATCAATAGTTTGCGCTTCAACAATATGTGAGTAAATATATCTAAATTAATTTTAGATTCTTCCAACTTAAAGTGCTTGCATATTTTAGTTAAATATAAATCCTCAAATGAGAACCATCTCGTGAGTAATTACCTTTTTCATAAGCCCAAATTTGACATTCATCCAGAAACAACTTATGATGAAAATTCAAAAATATGATGCCTTAAAAAACTATTAAACGTGAGAGCCATAGATTAAAGAATTAGAATAATCTAAGTGGGTTTAGATTTTGGATATCTATAGGTCTCATTTAATTCTTGAAAAGATTTTATTTTTTGGAGCAGTACTAGGCCCAGCCAAGCCGGCCTAGACCTTCTGTTTTTCTTTATTTATATTATATATGTTTATATATTTAAATATATACCAAAATGCCCCTATCGAGTTATTTTGTTGGGTTTCCATTTTGCAAAGCTTTGTAATTCTTTTATTAGTTAGAACATGAAATATAGGATCTATATGAAATGTGTTGCTCTTATACCTTTGTAATGAATCTAATTTTGTTGATTGACCTTTAACCTTTTAGATATCCATATGTTTTAAGATCTCTTATATTTAAAAATAAAAAAGAAAATGTTGCATCAACTGCTTATATCCTGTTGTTGTAATTTCTGTAGCTACGCCTTATATTGCTTATTTGTATGCATGCTCATTATATACAAGAGTGGTTTTTTTTCTTTTACTCTCCTTCCTTTGTCCCCTAGTCCATCAGTTACAAGCAAAGAATGGGTTTTGGAGTAAATGTTTTGCCCATATTTCTTGGGAAAATGTTCTCCTATGAGGAACTGCAAGTGCAATTTAGCAGTATGAGGCCCATTTGGGCCCGCCTTTCATTAGTGCAACCCATTTGATAGCCCTTTCATCCCTTAATCTGACATTAGGCCCAGATTTACACAAATTGAACCTTGAGTCACCATGGGATTGACTCTCAAAAAATCTACGGTTAAAAAGCCATTAAAATCCAAGGCCGTTAAATCAATGACTAGAATAATCTAATAGGGCTTATGGCATTCCCATAAGAGAATACTGGAACTAGGAGTCGAAGGGTGTTCTGTTTCCGAAGAACCAGCCCATGAGGATGAACTCCACCTTGTGGAACGCTGACGACTGGTCCCAATCCCCTTTCATCGCCTCTTACAAAAGCTACAACGCTGAAGCCTGCGTGTGGTCTTCTGTAGCCTCGTCCTGCTCTTCTTCTCGGTCATCAATTGGTTCATGGCTAACACAAGAGATGGACTCGGCGAGCCAGGGGAGGCTGAGATGGGTGCAGAAGAATTACATGATCTACAGCTATTGCACTGATTTTAAACGGTTCCCACAAGGACTCCCTACCGAATGCTCCACTGCTTGATCAAACAGACCCTGTTGAGAAAATTACTACAAGGAAGCAATTTTTTCATTATTTTAGTATACATAAAAGAAACTCAGTTTTTCTTTATGCTCTAGTCTTGAATAGTGATTGTAAAGAGTTGAAATAGGTTTCAATTTGCTGTTCTTTTGATAATATGTGTAAATATCAGTGTTTAATCTTCCTGTTTTTGTATTCATGAGCGAGTTTTCTCTTCTTATCCCATTTTTTGGGCATGAACGTTTTTGAGATCCTGGTGGCTATTCAGCTTAAATCCTTGTCCAAGGGCTGATGGCAGACCCTTTGCCATGCCCCTGCCTAGAGCAGGGCTAAGGCTGGATTGAGGAACAGGGCCTAAAGAGGAGAAAATTAGTTTTTAGTTTTTTTTACACTGTACTGAGCACAAAAGTGATTTATGTTAAGCCTCCTTTATTTGATGTAACAACAGTCTATTCAATGCAACACGTGACAAGGTGGTGGATGAAAATTCACTTTGAGTCCTGCTATCGGTCCCGGGTTCGGGACCGATAGACTTTTCGATTCACTTTCTACTATCTAATTTAGTATAGTTTTTTTTTCTTTTTCTTTTTTTTTTTTCTAAATAAATCCATCTATACGGTAACTATGTGTCAATAAGTCATTGTAAAAATAAAAACTATGCATTGGTTATCTCCATAAAAAACCACATAAGAATCTGATAAAAAAAAAATATAAGAATCATATAAAATCTAAAATGAATCACATAACAATCATACTCTAATAAACCCACATACATGTTATAATAAATCTACAAAAATATAAATAACAAAAATAGGAGAATGTCCCACATATATGTTCCAATAAATCTAAAAAATATAAAGAATAAAAACAAGAGAGCCGGCGACCTTTGAACTGTTAAAGAAAAATAAAAGCTCTCATTTTGTTGGTCTTTTGAAGGCACTGCTACCCTGTAGGAGGTTCCCATTGACAACTTTCACTTGAGCACATTAAATTATATATATATATATATATATATATTAAAGCAAAGGGGGAGGTGCGCTGTCAGGGGTGTCACCTCAGCACCCAATTATTCTCCTTTCAGAAAAATCACTTAGAAAATAGTGAGGGAGCTTTTGCATTGCAAGTGGGGCTTTACCTAGTGCCTTTCTCAATCTCTCTCTCTCTCTCCCCCCATTAAAAGATAAGAGATTCATTCCACACCATTTGTATATATCTCCCCTTCATCAAAGCCTAAAAATATATATATATAAATATATATCTTCATTAAGAGATAAGAGATCCATTCCACACGATTTGCATCCCCTAAATCTCTCTCTCTATTCTAATACTTCCTAAAATCTCTCATTCTAATGTGGTAAGGTTCCTGTAACTGATCTTCTTATTAATGCTACTTTCCCAGGTAACGCAAGGTGGGTCTTCCTGGCGCTGAAATTGGTTTTCCTAAAAACTACTCACCATCTTCTTCATCATTCATCACCAAGGTTGTCTATGAGCCTCGGGAGCACCTTCACGCTTTGATCTTGGAGTATAGTTTTTTCCTTCTTGGTGTTAAGGTGTCCTTTATTTATTTATTTATTCTTTCGATATTTAATTAGAGATCCATTTTGAAATCTTGGATATTGTGACTAGGGTGATTGATTCGTTAAATATATTTGTTGTATTTATACCAAATAGGTTGAGATGGCAGACGACTGCATTGGTGAGAGAGTTGAGAAACTAGTGGCTGCGTTCCCCGAAGGTGGTGTTATGCTGCTTGAAAATGTGAGGTTTTACAAGGAAGAGGAGAAGAATGATCTAGACTTTGCAAAGAAGATGGTTTCTCTTGCATATTTGTATTTGAATGACGCATTTGGGACCGCTCACCGAGCACATGCTTCTACAAAAGGAGTTGCAAAATTTATAATTTCTCCTTTCAGAAAATACTTATAAAATCACATAGAGCTTTGGGTTTAATGTGAGCCACTATACTCCTCCCAAAAAAGTCTCTATTCTTAAAATCTCAACCCAAACTAATCTCCTCAAATCCCCTCCCTTAATCCTAGGAATAGTTACGTCTCGGATTCCTAAATTACCCGAAATAGCAAACTTACTAAAAATAGTAAAAAACCAAAAATTGCATCAAAATTCCTAGACCATCCCTAAATAACTTTCTAAGACCTTCCACAAATACCCAAACTCAAATGGAATAAAAAAGCCCTAAAATATGCAAAATGGTAACTTACTATAAATAATAAGTTTTGCACAAAAAAATGGTGATTTGACCTTCGAAACGGACTAATTTCGCATATGAAGACTCCAACCATCCTTGGCTATTATCAGCCAAGGCATAGAGCTCGTCGATAGCGCTTCATGGGCCCCATGATGATATCCGGATCGTTATGGTCGTTTTAAGTTGACACTATTAATTTAACCTCTGGGCTTGACATGCAATCTTCTTGCTCTAGAAATTCGTCTGGGACTTGTTTTACATTAATTCCATGCTCTTGTTTAAATCTTAAAAAAAATAAAATAATTTACATGATTTGGTCTACATGAATGTGCAATCAAAGCAATTTAAGATGCAATAGGCAATAAAAGTAGTTTTTTTTTTTTTTTTTTTTTTTTTTTTTTTTTTAACATTGTACTTTGTTGTGTTTTTTTCCAACGTGGTTGAGGCTTTCTTTGCTACTATTATCGTCAAACGCCTGGCCACTTCTCATGCTTGCTTGCTTGTTTTTTATTTATTTTTTTCTTACCATTTTAGAGCAGGGACTCAACGTAGGCCACACAAGTGGAAAGTAGCCCATGCATGTGGAAAGAGTCGCATGCAGAAAAAATAAAAAAATAAAAAACCATGGATACCCAGGTGACATCCGGGGTTGCCGACCAACTGGGCAAGGGCATCTTGTCCTAGGTTTAATTCAAAGGCTTGTTTCATACAAAGTGAGCAAGTCCATCATTGATCCTCTGTGAGGAAAGGGCTGTGGATGGTCGGGGGTGTGCATTGTGCTCACCAGCCAACCCCAACAATGATGCCATCTTCCTGTGTGTTGGATTAGTCAACCACGATAAGGATTTTATATATATATATATATATATATATATATATATATTGTGAATTTCTAATAGCAAAATTAATTGTTGTTCCTAATATTTAGAATTTCCTATTTGATTTGTGAGATTCCAAGAATTTTTAGATTGTCAATTATTAGCTCTCCAAATTCTTACCTATTAAATGTTGGTGAGCACCGGAACATTTGGGAGTCCATCTAAAGTACATTCTGGAGAATTCAATGTGTGAACAAAAATCCTTTTAAATATTAGGGACAACAATTGATTTTGGGTTAGTTTGGCAACTCTACTAGAGTCAAGTGTTGTAAAGTTGATTTTGGGGAAATAATAAAATATAAGTGGGTTATGATGGTATTTTATTTTTAGTTGTTTGCTATTGAATCTTTTTGACTTTTTATATAAGAAAGTGGTAGATAAAGGTGGTTGCTTTTTAACTTTTTTTGAAAAATACAGAGCAAGTTTTGAATTAAAGTGTTTTTGATGTGACATCCTGTCTGAAAAATGGATACTTTACTTGACTTTTACTATGCTAATAAAATGCCAAACTTGCACAGTTGGTCATGGAAAAAGAAAACCTGACCCCACAACTCGCACAACCCAACCCCACAGCATATATGAGTTGGTCATGGGAAAAGAAAACCTAACCCATATTAAAATAGGTCGGTTAGGGTCAACCCGAACAACCTACCTAACCCATTTCAATAGGTGGTTCAAGATTGATCCGTGTCTCCAAACTCAACAATTAGATTTCTTAGTATCTATGTTATTTTGAATACTTTATTTTATCTCAAATATGTCCAGCTTTAGTTGGGTTTCTCTCTCCCCCCTTACTTAACAAAAACATAGCCATAAAAGTAAAAATGAATTAGTTTGGGTTAAGGGTCTACATATTAGATCGTGTTCAATAGGTTTTTTTTTTTATTATTATTTTTTTAATTTTTTTTGGGAGTCGGAGGGTTACCAGCCATTTTTGCTAGACTAATCCTTCTAGGCCCAGAGGGAAGTCGGGTAAACTCCCATGTAGCCCCAGTGTGGTAGTGCAGTTTCGAACCTACAATCTCCAGGTGCAAACCGCGGTTCTAGGTCAACTGAACTACCCCTTAGAGCTGTGTTCAACGGGTTCACCTACACTTATTGTGGGTTACACAGGCTCAGGCAGTTTGACCCATATTCTGGCTCAATTAAAAAATATTATTATTATTATTATTTTGGACATGATAAATATACTCATTTTAAAATTGAATCTAATATGAGTTTATCAACCCAACCAATTTTGACCAAATAAGTCTTTGGGCCCTTAATTATTACAACCAAAAATCTCTGGAGCATCCAATTCCCTTCCAGCTATATCTCTCTCACTTTCCTTCTTAAAATCCCCAAACGCGTCAGTCAACTTTCCCCTCAGCTTCCATTCCAACCACCCCAGCTTGTACTCTGCTGTCCTTCACTCACGCGCTCCTCTCGCACTTTTCCCAGCCAAATGCCCTGTTCACTCCTGATTCACAAAATGTATATAAATATCAATACACCCATCTCCCCCTCACACATCCAAACACCCATCTCACATCTCCATCTCAATCCCTCTCGTTTCCCAAAAATCTTCTAGCATTTGCTTGCTATGGCGTCTTCTGCAATTAGGATCATTTTGCTTGTATTGGCAGCCTCTGCAATGGCTGCCTTTGCTGGTAATTTCTACCAAGAGGTTGATATTACATGGGGTGATGGTCGAGGAAAAATACTCAACAATGGTGACTTGCTCACTCTCTCTCTAGACAAGTCCTCTGGGTCTGGTCTACAATCCAAGAAAGAGTATCTGTTTGGGAAGTTCGAGATGCAACTCAAGCTCATCCCTGGAAACTCTGCAGGCACTGTGACTACATATTATGTGAGTGTTTTTAATCAGATCTTTGGATTGGTTTCTTGCTTATTGGATATTGATTGTTGGAGTTCATTTCTGACCTGTTTTTGGTTGTGGGATTGCAGCTTAAAGGTCCAGGAACGACGTGGGATGAGATTGATTTTGAGTTTCTTGGCAATCTTAGCGGCGACCCTTACACAGTTCACACCAATGTGTTCACACAAGGGAAAGGGAATAGAGAGCAGCAGTTCCATCTCTGGTTCGACCCCACCAATGATTTCCACACCTACTCCATCCTTTGGAATCCCCAACACATCCTGTAAGCCCTCTCTTCTCCTCCATTTTTTTTTTCTCATTCATCAAATTAAGACACCCATTTTCTGGGGATTATTCTCTTCAAAGAGGGAAGCTTTTAGTATGGTATTAAGTATTAACTTTCCTTGTTGGGTCCTTTTCCTTCAGATTCTCCATTGATGGTATTCCCATAAGAGAATTCAAGAACCAGGAGTCGAAGGGTGTTCTGTTCCCCAAGAGCCAGTCCATGAGGATGTACTCCACACTATGGAACGCGGATGACTGGGCCACCAGAGGTGGGCTTGTGAAAACCGACTGGTCCCAAGCCCCTTTCACTGCTTCCTACAAAAGCTACAATGCAGAGGCCTGCGTTTGGTCGTCTGGAGCATCTTCTTGCTCTTCTTCTGAGTCATCAAATGGTGGATGGCTAACCCAAGAGATGGACTGGGCGAGCCAAGGGAGGCTGAGATGGGTGCAGGAGAATTACATGATCTACAACTATTGCACTGATTTTAAGAGGTTTCCCCAAGGCCTCCCTGCTGAATGCTCCACTGCTTGATTAAAGACTTTTTTGAGAAAATTAGTCTAGGAAACAATTTTTTCATTATTTTATTTTAGATGATATTGAGTGAGGAATGTAAGAAATTTCATTATTTTATACTCTTGAATCTTGAATATTGTATTGAGGTAAAGGGATTTTAATTCAAATTTATTATTCTTTTTATATCTCGTGTACATTCAGTGAATTATTTTACCTTACCCCTGGGCATGATTTGCATGGGTGCATTAGTTTCAATCTACTTTGAAGAAGAAAAAAAAGTTTGATAGTGCAATAAAAGAAAATTGGATTTATCACAGGCCAAATCCTATGATATATTTGCACTCCAAAGATCAAAAGATCCCCCACGACTTATCTGTGTATGGTGATGGTGGCTCGATTCATCATTCTACTTAATTAATGTCCAATAAGTTTCACCATTCAAAACAAGTGCAAATCGATTTTATGGTCTAGTGAGTTTTGATGGGTGTCAAACCTAGAATCGGTGACTATCAAAGTGGTCCATTTGGATAAATAATAAGGCAGGCCGCATTAGGTGTTTAATATTGAGTGCCAATGATTGGTGGATGCTTCTCCTTGATTGAATGTTCACTTACATACTACACCCAGTAATGCTCTTATGAGAAAATGATTCATGAATTACCAAAATATCCTTTCATTCACAATCGAATCAAATCTTAAGGTGGGTCCTCCCAAATACCATAATCATTGTGGGATCACATAACTAGTGTAATGATAGTAGCTCCTTTTAAAGAATAGCGGACCCATATGGTATCCAAATTCATTTTATGAAATAATTAATTAAAAATAAATCTATAGTTTGCGCTTCAACAATATGTGAGGAAATATATCTAAATTAATTTTAGATTCTTCCAACTTAAAGAACTTGCATATTTTAGTTAAATATAAATCCTCAAATGAGAACCATCTCGTGAGTAATTACCTTTTTCATAAGCCCAAATTTTACATTCATCCAGAAACTACTTATGATGAAAATTCAAAAATATGATGCCATAAAAAACTATTAAACTTGAGAGCCATAGATTAAAGAATTAGAATAATCTAAGTGGGTTTAGATTTTGGATATCTATAGGTCTCAATTAATTGTTGGAAAGATTTTATTTTTTGGAGCAGTATTAGGCCTAGCCCGGCCGGCCTAGACCTTCTGTTTTTCTTTATTTATATTATATATGTTTATATATTTAAATATATACCAAAATGTCCCAATTGAGTTATTTTGCTGGGTTTCCATTTTGCAAAGCTTTGTAATTCTTTTATTATATTTAGAACATGAAATATAGGATCTATATGAAATGTGTTGCTCTTATACCTTTGTAATGAATCTAATTTTGTTGATTGACCTTTGACCTTTTAGATATCCATTTGTTCTAAATCTCTTATATTTAAAAATAAAAAAGAAAATGTTGCATCTACTGCTTATATCCTGTTGTTGTAATTTCTGTAGCTACACCTTATATTGCTTATTTGTATGCATATTCATTATATACAAGAGTGGTTTTTTTTCTTTTACTGTCCTTCCTTTGTCCCCTAGTCCATTGGTTACAAGCAAAGCATGGGTTTTGAACTAAATGTTTTGCCAATATTTCAAGGAAAAATGTTTTCCTATGAGCAATTGCAAGTGCAATTTAGCAGTATGAGGCCCATTTGGGCTCGCCTTTCATTTGTGCAACCCATTTAATAGCCCTTTCATCCCTTAATCTGACATTAGGCCCAGATTTGCACAAATTGAACCTTGAGTCACCATCGGATTGAGTCTCAAAAAATCTACAGTAAAAAAGCCATTAAAATTCAAGGCCGTTAAATCAATGGCTAGGATAATCTCATAGGGTTGATGGCATTCCCATAAGAGAATACAAGAACCAAGAGTCGAAGGGTGTTCTGTTTCTGAAGAACCAGCCCATGAGGATGACAAGGTGGTGGATGGAAATTCACTTTCTACTATCTAATCTGGGATAGTTTTTTTTTTTTTTTTTTTTTTTTTCTAAATAAATCCATCTATAGTATACAGCAACTATTTGTCCATAAGTCATTGAAAAAAAAAAAAAAAAAAAAAAAAAAAAAAAAAAAAAAAAAAACTCTAAAAATTATGCATTGGTTATTTCCATAAAAACCACATAAAAATCTTATAAGGATCTGATAAATAAAATAAAATAAAAGAATCATATAAAACCTAGCTACAAATGAATCACATAACAGTCATACTCTAATAAACCCACATATATGTTATAATAAATCTACAAAAATATAAATAACAAAAATAAGAGAATGTCCCACATATATGTTCCAATAAATCTAAAAAATATAAAGAATAAAAGCAAGAGGGCCGGCAACCTTTGAACTGTTAAAGAAAAATAAAAGCTCTCATTTTGTTGGTCTTTTGAAGGCAGTGCTACCCTGTAGGAGGTTCCCATTGACAACTTTGCCTTGGAGCACGTACCTATACTTACATAAACAAATCAGGTCCCTACTTAATTGGGCTGGCTGGGAATTCATCCTTGGTCATCCCTGGGACCTAGACATACCTATCTTTTCATCAGTACCAGATTGGCAAAAAGACCCATAAGAAGGAATATCATGAAAGTAACTAATCAATAAATAATAGGCAAACAAAATAAGAATAAGAAATGTTGTGTGTTTGAAAGTGTGAGTTCCTGGCGTAGTATAAGCACGAAAAAGAATAGACCAAGTAAGAAGATCACCACTGTCTTCAATCAGATATCAACACCTTGAATATACAAGAAAGAGAGAGGAAAATCCAAAACGAAACTACAATTCACATTATTTCTTAAAAAATAAGCATTACATCACTTTTATAACGTCCCCGATTCCTAAATTGCCTGAAATAGCAAACTTATACTCAAAATAGTAAACAACCAAAAATTGCATCAAAACTCCCAGACCATTCCTAAATAACTTTCTAGGACCTTCCACAAATACCCAAACTCAAACAGAATAAAAGGCACCCTGAAATACGCAAAATGATAACTTACTATAAGTAATAAGCTTTGCACAAAAAATTATGTTTTGACCTTCGAAATGGACTAATTTTGCATCTGAAGACTCCAACCATCTCTGGCTATTATCAGCCAAGGCATAGAGCTTGTCAATAGCGCTTCAAAATGCATGGTTATGGGCCCCATGATGATACCCACAGGATCACAAGTTATGGTAATTTTAAGTTGACATTATTGATTTAACCTTTGGGCTTGACATGCAATATTCTTGTTCTAGAAATTCTTCTGTGACTTGTTTTACATTAATTCCATTCTCTTGTTAAAATCTTAAAAAAAAAAATTAATTTACATGATTTGGTCTACATGAATGTGCAATCAAAGCAATATAAGATGCAATAGGCAATAAAAGTAGGTTTTTTTTTTCTTTTTTACATTTAGTTTCGTTATATGTTTTGTTGTGTTTTTTTTTTCCAACGCGGGTGGGGCTTTCTTTGCTTCTATTATCGTTACACTTAACCCATGCATGTGGAAAGAGTGGCATACAAAAAAAAAACCTAGAGTACCTAGGTGACATCCGAGGTTGCCGACCAACTGGGCAAGGGCATGTTGTAATGGGTTTCAAAGGCTTGTTTTATACAAAGTGAGCAGGCCCATCATTGATCCTTTATGAGGAAAGGGCCGTGGGGGGTTAGGGGTGGGCATTGTGCTCACCAGCCAACCACGACAATGATGCCATCATACTGCGTGTTGGATTAGTCAACCACGATAAGGATTATATATATGTTGTGAATTTCTAACAACAAAATCAATTGTTGTCCATAATATTTAGAATTTTCTATTTGATTTGTGAGATTCCAAGAATTTTATAGGTTTTGTCAATTATTGAGCTCTCCAAATTCTTATCTATTAAATGTTGTTGAGCACCAGAACTTTAGGGAGTCCATCTAGTGTACATCGTCAGAGAATTCAGATGTCTGAATACAAAACCTTTTTAGGTATCTTGCAAAAAATTGGGTGGGGTTGGCAAAATGTGACCCAACTCACTATACCGTTCAGTAACCAACCTACATTCAACTCGCATAACCCAACCCGGCCACAACATATTTGGTCATGGGAAAAGAAAACATGACCCATATTAAAATAAGGTCGGTTAGGGTCGACCCGAATAGCCTACCTACCCCTTTTCGATAGGTTGTTTAAGATTGAGATCCGTATCTCCAAACTCAATTAAACAATTAGATTTCTTAATATCTATGTTACTTTGAATAATTTATTTTATCTCAAATATGTCCAGCTTTTTAATTGGGTCTCTCTCTTCCTCCTAACTTAACAAAAATCTAGCCATGAAATTAAAAATGAATTAGTTTGGGCCAAGGGTCTACAGGTTAGATCTTGTTCGACAGGTTGACCTGCACTTAATGTGGCTCAGGTAAAAATTATCATTATTATTATTATTATTATTATTATTATTATTATTTTGGAGGTGATAAATATACTCATTTTAAAATTGAATCTGATATGAGTTTATCTTCATAAATAAAATGAATATCTGACATGAGTTTATCAACCCAACCAATTTTGACCAGATGAGTCTTTGGGCCCTTAATTATTATTGTTAATATATATGGTTCAATAAAAGTTAATTAATCTTGGTTAATCGGGCCCCTAGATTGTCCAACTTGTACTGTGATTAGAAGTAAGTCTCTTATAGGTCTACTGTGATTAAGAAGTAGTGTTTGGGTGTAACAGGATTTTGATGCTGATATTATAAATAGAGACTAAGAGTCTCTAGGATGTACACATCTTATGATTACACAGTGAATCCTCCCGTCTTCCCATGAACGTAGGCTAAAAATCGAACCACATAAATCTCTTTTTTCTCTTTGTGCGTAATTGATCTCTTCTCATAGGCACTAGAACACAACAAACTAGTATCAGAGCATTGCGCGTGATCGGAGGAGATTCGACGGATCGGATCTCGGAGGGCTGTAGTTGTGGCTGCGTGATCGACAGATTAGTTCTCAAGATTAAGATAGCGTTTTCTGGATCTTGCAGTGCAGTGGCCACACAAATCGTAGAGAAGGAGGAGGGCGGTGCCCGTTCCTGTTACAGAGATAACATATACGATCTCTGTTGTTTTCTCTAGTTCCGGGTTTGATTGCTTGGAGTGATTGTGGCCGGTGGAGGAAACATGGTGATCAGAAATAGGAGGAAATTGATTTTTTGGTTCGCCCACCGTTGTCGGAGAAGAGAATGCGAGGAAGGAAGAAGAACGAAAGTCTGACAGTTCTGGTTAAACCAGAATGAAGAAGAAGAAGTAGGTACTTGCAATGAAACTGAGGTTCTAGGCTCTATTGCGCTTGCTGGTGCCCCATCTTATCGTTAGAGAAGAGCAATGATCGTCGGAGGACGTGCCATTGCCGCTGTTGGAGTTGCCGCTGCTGTCCCGTGGCTGAGGAAGAAGAAGACCGGATTTTTGGTCTTTTGTGTCTGGTTGTAGAACGAGAAGAGAGGAGACCGCTGCAATTTTCTTGCCGGAGAAGAGAACTGCAGTCGCCGGAGGAGGCTCTCGGACGCCACTGCTGCCGTCGTCCCGTGACCGAGGAAGTGGAAGAACAGGAGAGGTTACATAAGTTTTGCTGAAACAGAACGAAGAAAAAGTAGAAGGTGGGCCTGCAGCGGTTCTGGGTTGAGTCTAGGTCAAGTCAAGGCTAACCCGGTACAAAAGCCCATTAGCTTGGCCAGTCCGGGCTAGGTCCAATCCAGGTTGACCTGACCCGTGTAGCAGAAGCCCAGAAGCAAAGCCCTCAAAAAAGACGCTGGTACAGCGCTGACGTCAACGGATCCGTATGGTCAAAGACAGGTTTGACCAGATCGAAGGCTGAAAATTATTTTCGAGATATCTTGATGATCCGGAGTCTGATCGGAGATCCGTTTGAACCTATGGAGTCGTTGTGAGCAGATCTACGCGGTTGTGGAAGAAGATTGGGTATTCAACAGTCAACGAAGGAGATTGATTGATTGGAGCATAGAAACTTATTTCTGCGATATCTTAGCCATCCAAAGTCGGATTTCATATCTGTTTCTTCCAGCATGCTCGTGGTGATCAAATCTACACAGGTACTATGAAATATTCGCATAATTGATACGAAGTTTGAGATTGAGGAATTCAATGGAAACAACGATTTCTGTCTGTGGCGTTTGAAGATGCATGCTTTACTAGTTCAGAATGGGTTGCATACAGTTTTCAAAGGAAAAAAATGCTTTATCTAACAAATTGTTAAATAATAAGAATGATGAGTTGCTGGAGAAAGCGTATGGTCAGATTCTGCTATTTCTGAGCGATGGTGCACTCCGAAAGGTTGCTCAGGAAAAACTGCTGCTGGTATATGACAGAAGTTAGAGAACTTGTATATCACGAAGTCTCTCACGAATCGCTTGTATTTGAAGAAGCGGTTGTTCACGTTACCAATGCAGGAATGTACGTCTATTTCAACTCACCTTGGTTCTTTCGCAAAAACTATTATGGATCTGGAAAATATCAATGTTAAAGTTGATGATGATGACTAAGCTATCATGTTGTTGTTCTCGTTACCAACCTCATATGTGTATTTTGTTGATACCATGGTGTCCAAAGAGGATGTAGAGGCAGCCTTGAACTCTATATAAAGAATTGAAGAAAAATGTTGCGGTTGACAATGATGGCTCGAGTGAGAGTTTAATAGTACGAGGAAGAACAAAAGATTCCAGTAGTAAGGGCAAACATATAATCCAACAGGAAAAATATTGAATGTTATTAGTTAATGCTATAAGAAATGGCACATAAAAAAAAACTGTCCCGAAAGGTATAGAAAAGGGAAAGAAATAATTGAAGATTCGTCATCTGATGATTCAGTCAGTGTTGCAGATGGAAGATCAGATTATGTTTCCGACAATGCACTTTTTGTGATTGAAAATGGAATTCGTCGTCAGGATGAATGGATTCTTAATTCGGGTTGTTCCTACCATATGTGTCCCAATAGGGACTAATTTACCACTTGTAGAGAAATCGATAATGGTAGTGTCTTGATGGGCAACAATGTTACATGTAAGATGGTTGGAATTGGAACAGTAAAAATCAATATGCATGATGGAATCGTCAAAATGTTGGCAGAGGTTCGGCGTGTTCCTGATCTGAAAAAGGATCTTGTTTCTCTTGGTGCCTTGGACTCCGACGGTTGTAAGCTCTCAACTGAAGGTGGAGTCATGAAGGTTGTGAAGGGTGCTCTGGTTCTTATGAGAGGCAATAAAGTTGGAACCTTGTATGTTTTATCCGGAAATACTATTACAGGTGGAGCTGGAGTGTCTTCTTCATATGACCATGAATCTGTCTCAACACGCTTATGGCACTTGCGCCTGGGTCACATGAGTGAGAAGGGATCAACAATACTAAGTAATCGGAATTTGCTATGTGGCACGAAGACAGGAAAGTTGGATTTCTGTGAGAGATGCATCTTCGGAAAGCATCGAAAGGTCAGTTTCAAGACAGGTGTTCATCATACGAAAGATATTCTTGATTATATTCATTCAAATGCATGGGGGCCTTCTAAGGTTTATTCGAAGGGCAGGTCCCGGTTTATGCTGACTTTTATTGATGATTATTCAAGGAAAGTCTGGGTTTAGACTATGAAGACGAAGGATCAGATCTTTGTTACATTCAAGCGATAGAAGGAAATGATTGAGAAACAGACTAGAAGGAAGGTGGAGAAGTTGAGGACAGGTAATGGCAAAGAGTACAAAACGACAGAGTTTGAGAACTATTGTGAAGATCATGGCATAATTCGACAATACACCACTACAGAAACTCTACAGTAGAGTGGAGTTTCAAAGAGGATGAAAAAAACGATCTTAGAAAGAGCTCGTTGCATGTTGTTTACTACAGGATCTCGGGCTAAGGCAGTAAATGTTGTAGGCCACTTGATAAATAAGTCTCCACATATAAATATTGGTTGCAAAACACCAAAAGAAATGTGGTCAGGTAATCCAGCTGATTATTCTAACTTGAGGATCTTCGATTGTCCGGCTTATGCTAGCGTGAAAATCGATAAGTTAAAACCAAGGGTTGTGAAGTACATCTTGGTGGGATATGCTTATGGAGTGAAAGGATACAGGTTGTGGTGTACCGATCATGATTCACCTAGATTTATCATCAGCGGGGATGTTACATTTCATGAGGATACTTTAATCAAAGCGAGAAAGCAGGTGAAGGAGACAAAAGTAGGTAGCAGTAGTGGCACCGTTCAGGTGGAGTCCGACATCCTAGTGAGGAAGGAGAGTGCATCCGGCTCCTCTCGGAATACAGGGAGTTCAGTCGTCAAAGCGTGTGCAACTATATCGTCACGGCCAATGTTTGATGTCGACACGTACGTCGTCATTTCCTTGAAACTGTGTCTAACCGGTGGTTTCCTTTCTCTCTGCGGTCTACCCGTCTGCGGCATTTGTGGCTCTGTCCGCTGCATCTGTTGCACAGTCTAACTATCCCCTATATTCCGAGAGGAGACTGATGCACTCTCCTTCCTCACTAGGATATCGGACTCCACCTGAACGATGTCACTACTGCTACCTACTTTTGTCTCATCCACCTGCTTTCTCGCTTCAAGTAAAGCATCCTCGTGAAATGTAACATCCCTGCTGATGATAAATTTGGGTGAATCATGATCGGTACACCACAACCTGTATCCTTTCACCTCATAAACATATCCCACCAAGATGCACTTCACAGCCCTTAGTTCTAACTTATCGGTTTTCACGCTAGCATAAGCAGGACAACCGAAGATCCTCAAGTTAGAATAATCAGTTGAATTATCTGACCACATTTCTAATGAAAGGGCTGGAAAGTAGTAAACAGGTAGCGACTATGACTGAAGAGATGGAGTCTCTTGATGAGGAAGATCAGGCCATCGGATGCAAGCGGTTCTATGAGGAAGATGAAGGAGCTTTCAATGCAGGTAGAGTGCAGTTTAAGGTTCCTGATCATATATGCAATTTGAAGAAATCATTGTACTGGTCAAAGCAAGCTTTTGGATAATAGTACAAGTGATTTGGTGCATTCATGAAGAAATGTGTTAAGTTCAAGTTCAAACATTACTTGAACTTGATCGATGTGCTCAGTACCTGAGTGCCCTAAGGAGCAGGTGGAGACGGTGGTACGTGTTTTGTGCATGAGGATCAGTTTTAATATTCACCAAGGTGGAGATTTATTAATTTGTATAGCCCAATAGAAGTTAATTAATCTTAGTTAATCGGGTCCCTAGATTGCCCAACTAGTACTGAGATTAGAAGTAGGTCAGTTATAGGTCTACTGTAAGAAGTAGTGTTTGGATATAATATGGTTTTGGGACTGATATTATAAATAGAGATTGTACAGTGACAAAAAATCTCTATAATGTACACCTCTTATGTTTGTACACTAAATTTTTTCAACTTTTTTTGGACGTAGGCAAAAAGCCAAATAACATAAATCTCTTTTTTTTCTGCGTGATTGATGTCTTCATGTGGTTGACAACAATTATAACAAAAAAAAGCTGTGGAGCATCCAATTCCCTTCCAGCTAAATCTCTCATTTTCCTTCTCGAATTCCCCAAACGCGTCAGTCAACTTCCCCCCTAGCTTCCATTCCAACCACCCCAGCTTGCACTCTGCTGTCCTTCCCTGACGCGCTCCTCTCGCACTTTTCCCAGCCAAAAGCCCCGGTTCACTCCTCATTCACAAATGTATATAAATATCAATACACCCATCTCCCTCTCTCACACATCCAAACACCCATCTCACATCTCCTTCTCAATCCCTCTCGTTTCCCAAAAATCTTCTAGCATTTGCTTGATATGGCTTCTTCTCCAATTAGGATCATTTTGCTTGTATTGGCAGCCTCTGCAATGGCTGCCTTTGCCGGTAATTTCTACCAAGAGGTTGATATTACATGGGGTGATGGTCGAGGAAAAATACTCAACAATGGTGACTTGCTCACCCTCTCTCTAGACAAGTCCTCTGGGTCTGGCCTACAATCCAAGAATGAGTATCTGTTTGGGAAGTTCGAGATGCAACTCAAGCTCATCCCTGGAAACTCTGCAGGCACTGTGACTACATATTATGTGAGTGTTTTTAATCAGATCTTTGGATTGGTTTCTTGCTTATAGGATATTGATTGTTGGGGTTCGTTTCTGACCTGTTTTTGGTTGTGGGATTGCAGCTTAAAGGTCCAGGAACGACGTGGGATGAGATTGATTTTGAGTTTCTTGGCAATCTTAGCGGCGACCCTTACACAGTTCACACCAATGTGTTCACACAAGGGAAAGGTAATAGAGAGCAGCAGTTCCATCTCTGGTTCGACCCCACCAATGATTTCCACACCTACTCCATCCTTTGGAATCCCCAACACATCCTGTAAGCCCTCTCTTCTCCTCCATTTTTTTTTCTCATTCATCAAATTAAGACACCCATTTTCTGGGGATTATTCTCTTCAAAGAGGGAAGCTTTTAGTATGGTATTAAGTATTAACTTTCCTTCTTGGGTCCTTTTCCTTCAGATTCTCCATTGATGGTATTCCCATAAGAGAATTCAAGAACCAGGAGTCGAAGGGTGTTCTGTTCCCCAAGAGCCAGTCCATGAGGATGTACTCCACACTATGGAACGCGGATGACTGGGCCACCAGAGGTGGGCTTGTGAAAACCGACTGGTCCCAAGCCCCTTTCACTGCTTCCTACAAAAGCTACAATGCAGAGGCCTGCGTTTGGTCGTCTGGAGCATCTTCTTGCTCTTCTTCTCAGTCGTCAAATGGTGGATGGCTAACCCAAGAGATGGACTGGGCGAGCCAAGGGAGGCTGAGATGGGTGCAGGAGAATTACATGATCTACAACTATTGCACTGATTTTAAGAGGTTTCCCCAAGGCCTCCCTGCTGAATGCTCCACTGCTTGATTAAAGACTTTTTTGAGAAAATTAGTCTAGGAAACAATTTTTTCATTATTTTATTTTAGATGATATTGAGTGAGGAATGTAAGAAATTTCATTATTTTATACTCTTGAATCGTGAATATTGTATTCAGGTAAACGGGGTTTAATTCAAATTTATTATTCTTTTTACATCTCGTGTACATTCAGTGAATTCTTTTACCTTATCCCTGGGCATGATTTGCATGGGTGGGTGCATTTGTTTCAATCTACTTTGAAGAAGGAAAAAAAGTTTGATAGTGCAACAAAAGAAAATCGGATTTATCTAGGGTCAAATCCTATGATATATTTGCACTCCAAAGATCAAAAGATCTCCCTCGACTTATCTGTGTATGGTGATGGAGGCTCAAGTTGTTATTCTACTTAATTAATAGGTAATAAGTTTCACCATTCAAAACGAGTGCAAATCGATTTTATGGTCTAGTGAGTTTTGATGGGTGTAAAACCTTGAAACTTTGACTATCAAAGTGGTCCATTTGGATAAATAATAAGGCAGGCCGCATTAAGTGTTTAATATTGAGTGCCAATGATTGGCGGAGGCTTCTCCTTGATTGAATGTTCACTTACAAACTACACCCAGTAATGCTCTTATGAGAAAATGATTCATGAATTACCAAAATATCCTTTCCTTCACAATCGAATCAAATCTTAAGGTGGGTCCTCCCAAATACCATAATAATTGTGGGATCACATAACTAGTGTAATGATAGTAGCTCCTTTTAAAGAATAGCGGGCCCATATGGTATCCAAATTCATTTTATGAAATAATTAATTAAAAATAAATCTATAGTTTGCGCTTCAACAATATGTGAGTAAATATATCTAAATTAATTTTAGATTCTTCCAACTTAAAGTTCTTGCATATTTTAGTTAAATATAAATCCTCAAATGAGAACCGTCTCATGAGTAATTACCATTTTCACAAACCTAAATTTGACATTTATCCATAACCTACTTATGATGAAAATCCAAAAATATGATGCCTTAAAAAACTATTAAACTTGAGAGCCATAGATCAAGTACTAGAATGATCTAAGTGGGTTTAGATTTTGGATATCTATAGGTCTCATCCAATTCTTTGTGTCTCCCACCTCTCCTGTAGTTGGCATGGCCCCATGTGAACCCTACAAGGAGTCGCTTAATGATGATGCTAAAGAGATGTGCTCAAAAGGGGATAGCCCTTAGTTAATTATTTATATAAGTTTGAACTTAAATAAACAAGGGAAAGGGCCCATTTTATAAACAAGCACGTTCAAATATATAGGTTCCAACTCCATTAAGTAAAAAAAGGGCCCATTTGAATGCATAAATGAAAAGGAAGGACAAAAAGCTCGGCCTTCATCCCCTGACTTTGGGGGTAAGATAAGTGGGCCGCTTGGTTTGGCTCTCATACGAGGAGGCGCGGCCCTAAAAAGCCTTTAAATTAAGGGCTTATGTTAAAAAAAAAAAAAAAAAAAAAAAACTGTGAGGGCCGGACTTGGAAATATTTTATTTTTTGGAGCAGTACTAGGCCCAGCCCGGCCGGCCTAGACCTTATGTTTTTCTTTATTTATATTATATATGTTTATATATTTAAATATATACCAAAATGCCCCTATTGAGTTATTTTGCTGGGTTTCCATTTTGCAAAGCTTTGTAATTCTTTTATTATTTAGAACATGAGATATAGGATCGATATGAAATGTGTTGCTCTTATACCTTTGTAATGAATCTAATTTTGTTGATTGACCTTTGACCTTTTAGATATCCATTTGTTCTAAGATCTCTTATATTTAAAAATAAAAAAGAAAATGTTGCATCAACTGCTTATATCCTGTTGTTGTAATTTCTGTAGCTACACCTTATATTGCTTATTTGTATGCATGCTCATTATATACAAGAGTGTTTTTTTTCTTTTTTCTTTTTATGTCCTTCCTTTGTCCCGTACTCCATCAGTTACAAGCAAAGCATGGGTTTTGAAGTAAATGTTTTGCCAATATTTCTTGGGAAAATGTTCTCCTATGAGCAACTGCAAGTGCAATTTAGCAGTATGAGGCTCATTTCGGCCCTCCTTTCATTAGTGCAACCCATTTGATAGCCCTTTCATCCCTTAATCTGACATTAGGCCCAGATTTGCACAAATTGAACCTTGAGTCACCATCGGATTGAGTCTCAAAAAATCTACAGTAAAAAAGCCATTAAAATTCAAGGCCGTTAAATCAATGGCTAGGATAATCTCATAGGGTTGATGGCATTCCCATAAGAGAATACAAGAACCAAGAGTCGAAGGGTGTTCTGTTTCTGAAGAACCAGCCCATGAGGATGACAAGGTGGTGGATGAAAATTCACTTTCTACTATCTAATCTGGGATAGTTTTTTTTTTTTTTCCTAAATAAATCCATCTATACGGCAACTATTTGTCCATAAGTCATTGAAAAAAAAAAAAAAAAAAAAAAAACCTCTAAAAATTATGGATTGGTTATTTCCATGAAAACCACATAAGAATCTTATAAGGATCTGATAAAAATAAAATAAAAGAATCATATAAAACCTAGCTACAAATGAATCACATAACAGTCATACTCTAATAAACCCACATATATGTTATAATAAATCTACAAAAATAAGAGAATGTCCCACATATATGTTCCAATAAATCTAAAAAATATAAAGAATAAAAACAAGAGGGCCGGCAACCTTTGAACTGTTAAAGAAAAATAAAAGCTCTCATTCAGTGCTACCCTGTAGGAGGTTCCCATTGACAACTTTGCCTTGAGCACGTACCTGTACTTATATAAACGACACAGGTCCCTACTTAATTGGGCTGGCTGGGAATTCATCCTTGGTCATCCCTGGGACCTAGACATGCCTATCTTTTCATCAGTACCAGATTGGCAAAAAGACCCATACGAAGGAATATCATGAAAGTTAACTAATCAATAAATAATAAGCAAACAAAATAAGAATAAGATATGTTGTGTGTTTGAAAGTGTGAGTTCCTCGCGTAGCATAAGCACGAAAAAGAATAGACCAAGTAAGAAGATCACCACTGTCTTCAATCTGATATCAACACCTTTATACAAGAAAGAGTGGAAAATCCAAAACAAAACTACAATTCACATTATTTCTTAAAAAATAAGCGTTACATCACTTTTATAACGTCCTGGATTCCTAAATTGCCTGAAATAGCAAACTTACTTAAAATAGGAAACAACCAAAAATTGCATCAAAACTCCTAGACCATCCCTAAATAACTTTCTAAGACCTTCCACAAATACCCAAACTCAAACGGAATAAAAAGCACCCTGAAATACGCAAATTGATAACTTACTATAACTAATAAGTTTTGCACAAACAATTATGTTTTGACCTTCGAAATGGACTAATTTCGCATCTGAAGACTCCAACCATCTCTGGCTATTATCAGCCAAGGCATAGAGCTTGTCGATAGCGCTTCAAAACGCATGGTTATGGGCGCCATGATGATACCCGCAGGATCACAAGTTATGGTCATTTTAAGTTGACATTATTGATTTAACCTTTGGGCTTGACATGCAATATTCTTGTTCTAGAAATTCTTCTATGACTTGTTTTACATTAATTCCATTCTCTTGTTAAAATCTTAAAAAAAAAATTAATTTACATGTGGTCTACATGAATGTGCAATCAAAGCAATTTAAGATGCAATAGGCAATAAAAGTAGGTTTTTTTTTTCTTTTTTACATTTACTTTGGTTGTACGTTTTGTTGTGTTTTTTTTTACAACGCAGGTGGGGCTTTCTTTGCTTCTATTATCGTCACACGTAGCCCATGCATGTGGAAAGAGTGGCATATAAAAAAAAAACCATAAGTACCTAGGTGACATCCGGGGTTGCCGACCAATTGGGCAAGGGCATGTTGTAATGGGTTTCAAAGGCTTGTTTTATACAAAGTGAGCAAGTCCATCATTGATCCTTTATGAGGAAAGGGCTGTGGGGGGTCAAGGGTGGGCATTGTGCTCACTAGCCAACCACGACAATGATGCCATCATACTGCGTGGTGGATTAGTCAACCACGATAAAGATTATATATATGTTGTGAATTTCTAACAACAAAATCAATTGTTGTTCTTAATATTTAGAATTTCCTATTTGATTTGTGAGATTCCAAGGATTTTATAGATTGTCAATTATTGAGCTCTCCTAATTCTTAACTATTAAATGTTGTTGAGTGATCGACACTTATATGTGCACGCTTAACCGGAGGACTATGGTGTCGCCAAGTAGTAGAGGACTAAAGAGTCCGGATTATTGATCCCATAAAGAGAGGATGGAACAAGCGATGAATCCAATTAAAATGAGAGTTGAACTAAGATATCGCTAATATAGAAAATTGAAGTGAAAAACTAAAACTAGTAAACTATGCAACGTAAACAACTAATTAGCAAACTAAAATATCTACACTAAACTAGTGGATGAGTGATAGTAGAAATGGAATATTTGAGGTGAAGATGTGGTGTGAAATATGTATGATTTTAAAACAAGAAGTGTAAAATGTGTATCTAACAATCTAAAAGTGAAATGAATAAAGAAAATTAACAACAATCAAAATAAGAGATTAGGCAATCCAAAATCCACTAAGTATGTAATTAATCCAATCAATGCATGTTCTAATTCAACTCCCAAATCTACAATCCAATTAGCAATCTCTTGCCTAAAATCAAAAGCCAAAATCCTAGATCATAACCTAACTACCCTAACAATTAATCATCAAAATCCAGTTACAAAAGATCAAAGATAAGGGCTCTAGAGCATGCTAGGTGAGAGAATTTAATCCAACTACAAAGCATCAATTGAGATTATCCAAGCATCAAGTGTAGAGAAAGAGCATGAGAAATGAGAGGGTTTAGCATAATTAGATCTAAAATCTACTAATCAATCAAGACACAAATAGGGAACTTAAATTAAAGCATGCATGTAATTGAACTAATTACATTACTTAGCTTCAAAATGAGAACCTAAACCAAGAGCTTTAGCCATTAAACATCAAGAAAGAGCTCCAAATCTTCATTAATGATCTTCAATTACACACACTCTCTCTCTAGATTAGTTAAAAAAAAGCTCGTACTTATAATCTAAAAGTACAAATTGCAAGAAGACTCGCTTGCGAAAAGATCTCCCCTTGCCCTACAAACCCATTCCAATTTATAGGAACATTGAATTCACTTCACAAGGATTGCTCTCATTTGCTTGGTTGCAACTTAAAGGCTTCTGATTGGCTCATTTGCCATCATGTTGGAGGCTTTTGAATGGCTGATATCCTTTCACATGGATTGCTTGAATTTGACTTGGATATGTGCAACGATATGTGCCTTTTGCTTTATGTGGTCCATGGATTTGTGTCATGGCAAGAAAAAAATATTATGCAATTGTTGAGATTTGAACTCATAACCTATTCCATACCAACCCAAGCTCTAACCAATACATCGACCAATCCTTTGTGTTAGAAAATGACTTCTTTAATCCATAAAGTCTTCTCCTCCTATTTTAAAATTATTCAACATTTCACCAAAATTTCTTCATATAACTTCTTTATTGAAATCTCTTCTTGATACCTTGGATCACTAACTGGAAGGTTGGGGTAGTCGCGGGGTCCACCTACACAATAGAAATTACATAAAAATGTGCTATAAATAATCGGATTTATGCATGATAATCCGATAATTCGTTAATGTGATAGAATGATAAAATCTCTGTATAAAGCAAATAACATGTATATGAGATGCTAATAAAGTACTGACTAATGAGGGGTAAAATATGCAATATTTAACACTCATCATTGAGCACCAGAGCATTTGGGAGTCCAATAGCTAGTGTACATCGTCAGAGAATTCAGATGTCTGAACACAAATCCTTTTAGGTATCTTGCAAAAAATTGGTTAGGGTTGGCAAAATGTGACCCAACTCACTATTAACAAACCTACATTCAACTCGCATAACCCAACCGGGCCACAACATATTTGCGTTGGTCATGGGAAAAGAAAACATGACCCATATTAAACTAGGTCGGTTAGGGTCGACCCGAATAGCCTACCTAACCCATTTCGATAGGTGGTTTAAGATTGAGATCCGTATCTCCAAACTCATTTAAACAATTAGATTTCTTAATATCTATGTTACTTAGAATAATTTATTTTATCTCAAATATGTCCAGCTTTTTAGTTGGGTCTCTCTCTTCCTCCTAACTTAACAAAAATATAGCCATGAAATTAAAAATGAATTAGTTTGGGCCAAGGGTCTACAGGTTAGATCTTGTTCAACAGGTTGACCTGCACTTAATATGGCTTAGGTAAAAATTATTATTATTATTATTATTTTAAAATTGAATATGATATGAGTTTATCTTCATAAATAAAATGAATATCTGACATGAGTTTATCAACCCAACCAATTTTGACCAGATGAGTCTTTGGGCCCTTAATTATTATTGTTAATTTATATGACTCAATAGAAGTTAATTAATCTTGGTTAATCGGGCCCCTGGATTGCCCCGCTTGTACTGTGATTAGAAGTAAGCCTCTTATAGGTCTACTGTGATTAAGAAGTAGTGTTTGGGTGTAACAGGGTTTTGAGGCTGATATTATAAATAGAGACTAAGAGTCTCTAGGATGTACACATCTTATGATTACACAGTGAAATCTCTCGTCTTCCCATGGACGTAGGCTAAAAGCCGAACCATATAAATCTCTTTTTTCTCTTTGTGCATGATTGATCTCTTCTCATAGGCCCTAGATCACAACAAACTGGTATCTAAGCATTGCGCGTGATCGGAGGAGATTCAACGGATCGGATCTCGGAGGGCTGTAGTTGTGGCTGTGTGATCGACAGATTACACTACAAGAATTTGCACTTTTACCGACGTTTTTCTCCGGCGCAATAAGTAAACGCCGGGAAAAGTATAACTTTTGCTAGCGCAAAAGCTTATTTCGCTGGGAAAAGATAGAGTTTTCCCGACGACATTTTTTCGCTGGCAAAGGTTATACTTTTTCAGCGTTTTTTATTTTTGCCGGCAAATGTTAGGTTTTCTCCAGTGATTTTTTCTTCTCACTGGCAAAAGTCTATATTTTATCGGCAATCTAAATAGTTCGCCGGCAAATTTCACCCCACCAGCTCCACCAAATATTAGCACGTCTATATTTTCAAGATTACTTTCGCCGGCGCAATATTCTCGCTGGGATTGTTATTACTAATGCCCCAGCCCGAAACAAGCTTCTCAATCGACCCATCTCCAACACGCACGTAGTAAACCCTCACATCGCCCTTGCCCTCTGCATCTCCCTCTCTCTCGGTCCCTTGCACATCTCTCTCTCAACACACACAGCGCCAGCTCTGTCTCGTCCAGTGCCAGCCCATCTCGCCTCCATCCCTCAGCTCTCTCGATCCCTCTATCTCCCCTGCGTAGTTGATAATGGACAAGGCTCTCTCGATCCCTCCGTCTCTCTCACCTTTGCATCTCGCCCGTCTCCCAAGTCGGTTCTGGTTTCATAACCAGAACGAAGGATAGAGGACAAGAGAGTCTGATTTTCTCTCTGAAGGACTGTAGTCGCCGATCGTTGTTGCCCGCCGTCCACACCTCGTCGTTCATCCCACCAGAGAAGAATGAGGGCCTGGACTGCTGTCGACCTGCTATCGCCTTGATCCTCGCCCCCTTCTCGAATCCACAGAGTAAGTCTCTATTCCAAGCTCTTTCTGATCTCATTTCCCCCTTTCCCCTCCTTCGATTTCATCGGATTTTGCTATTGAGGCATCATGACAGATTGGATCATCATGACAGATTGGACCATTCTATATTCTTAGGCATCATAATATAATCTGGTTTTTGTATTATTTTTCGATTTGGTTGTCATTAAAAAACATGGTTGCATATGCAACAATTCCCTTTACCCCCATTCCTCGTAAATTACTTGCATCAGTACTATATCTACAATCAAAAGTATAGATATAAATAATGGATGTGATAATTAGAAAGAAAAGAAGAAAGATGGGTCCATTTATCAATTCCCATAGAAAATGGAAGAGATTCTTGCATGATTAAGAATAGGTGTAAGAGATTCTCTTCCAATTTTTTCTTTTTTAAAATCTGTTTTGTGCTTTTAAATCTAGGTAATTTTGTTTTACCTTCCAGACAAGTATACTGATATGGTACTGGGAACCCCTGTAGCTAGAGACAGGTGAAATGCTGCCCCCCATTGCTATTATAATGCTTACTTGAATGAAACCAGAGAAAAGAAGATTGTAGCAGCTTGTGGCTTGGTAGGCATCGCTCTGTTGTCATCCATGGAAAAAGGGGAAAAAATCAAGAAGAAAAACCAATGTCATGAGAATAGTACCCTATTCTTTTTAAAGAATGCAACAACCATATATGACAAGGTAACACAAAAAGTATAAAACCCCCAAACCAACCCCTTGTTATTTATCCATATCTTGCATTCAATAAAGAGTAAGAGGCTTACTGTCCAACAAGTTAACAGCCTGGTATTGTTATCCCTATATAGATCTGGGCTAACCTGTTATCCCCGTAAAGATTATGATTTATGTGTCAGCATTGGAGCTTGTTAGAGCTTATGGAGGTCACTTTGCTACGAAGGTATGGTGTTTCAAAGATCTTTGTTTCAATATTTGTTTCCTGGAGCATAGAATTGTTTCTCATTGAATCTGTCTTCCAAGCTTTTTGATTGTTACAATGGAGATCTTTTAGATAAATAGTTGTTGTCTTCTTATTTGTTTCGATGTTCTCAATATTTTGTACCAAAAAATACAATAGGATTAGTATGTTTAATCTTTGAATCTTTTTCTCTCAGTTGTTTATTATCATTTTAATGGCTGCTGAAAGAAATGAAAAAAAAAGTAAAGAAAAAAGAACTTGAAAGGATCAAAGTAATTTCCTCTGGGAGGGGCATGAAATTAAGATATAGAGGATCTGAGAGAGAATACGGTTCTTCCCAGCCAAGGGATTGCAGAGGTTTGGAAAAGAAAGAAGAATGCCATGGAGAAACATCCCCAAATTAATTAATGCAAAACTTAATCATAGCATATCCTGAGTATCCTTTTCAGATCACACTACTCAAACCATTTCATCACTTATCCTAGCCTAGTAATGATAGATCATGTATGGTTGGTTAGGAGATGTGTAGTTTTACTTCTTATCTTAAGTAACTTTGATTGTGTCATATTTGCCTGGAGCATGGATATATGAGGTGCCAGTGGGAGGAGCTGTGGAAAACAGAACAAGCTGCCATGTCCATAAAAATCAGTAATTTATGGGAAGTTATAAGTATATTTTGTTATACAGCTTTTAGTTTCTAAAGTTACTTTCATGAATTAATAAAATACAATGAAAGAATTCTCTAAATGACATAGGCACATAGCTATACATGTGAAGGCAGTAAATTGTTGATACAGGAGGGCCAATAAAGTGATGGGCACAAAACTAGTATAAAACTAACTTCAAAGTGTTTCCAAAATTAAATTGCCTTGCAATACTTGGCTTCGAAAAGAAAGTCTAGACCGCGTTACAATTGGAATGGCATTTGGAAAGAAAGTCTAGCTGTAGTGTACAGTGTTCAGGACACTGGCTATATGGAGCTGGCAGGGTGTTTCCTGGAAAGGAAGGTGGATGACCCACTACATAGATGCTGAAGAGGTAGATAGCTTGAAGGTTGGGCAGCATGTTTGCTATGGGTATGCAAGGCATGGGAAATGGAGAAGGTGAGAGCATTCAAGGTGGGAGACAAGGTGAGGATCAGAGGGGGATTGGTGACACCTAGGTGGGGATGGGGTATGGACTATGGAGACACCTGCAAGGAGGGGTGGATGGTAGGTGTGGATGTGAATCGGAAGCTAAGGATCAGATTCTAATGAAATCTGGTCGGATCTTGCTTTCAATGGAGTGGGATTTTGGTGGGGGTATTTCCTATGGGCTCTTCTCCTTCTATAAACACTGATTCTCTTTTCTTCTATCTCTTGCTATTGCAAATTCTCCTCCTTGTTTTTTCTTCTAAACTTCTTCTAGCAATCAGCAATGGCTATACCTGCTGAAACCAATTTCCATGTTCTAGCTGTTGATGACAGCTTTATAGACAGGAAACTGATTGAATATATATGTCTCTGTTTGTGTGGTGAATGTGTTCGTGTATATTTGAACAGTTCTTTTTTCTCTTCTTTTCTTTTTGTTTGCTGAATATGTATGTCTCTGTGTGATAAGGTTTAAAGCTCATTTAAATCAACAATGAATGTAGACATTTCAAAACAACATCCATGTCTTTTGTAGGGACATAATTTATACCAATGGATGTGATGGTTAACCAAAAATATGCTTTGGTCTATAGTTTCACTAAATGTGGGTATGATTTCTAGTAAAAGTTGGCTCTACTTTAAAGTTGTGCATATGACATTCTTAATCATATGTTAATCTTGCTCTCTTTTTTTTGTGCAGATCGAATGAAAATTGAAGATTTTTTTTTTGGTTGAAAGAGTCCATGCAGCTAAGATGCAGCCAATAGGAAGGCCTATGCAGAGAAACAAATTGCTATATGTTAAAATGGGATGCATGAAGCTTTTTTCAACAATGTTACAGGTTTTGGAATGGTGCAACAATGAAATGATCAATTTAAATGTTGGCCTAGAGTAGAATGTTAGCATGGGTTTCAATTTTGTAATGGTAATTGCCGAAAGGATGTTTGAATATTAATATGAAGTGCAATAAATTTTCTTGTTTCATTTCTTGATGGTTTTGGAATGGAAATTGATGTTGAGTGTGTAGTAGATTTGGTCTTGGATAATGGAATTAGCAGTTTTAATTTATTCATACGACACGGGTTGGAAGTAGTAATGAATTGATGTATATATACGGAAAGAACATTAAAAATCAAATAAATAAAAAAATTATATTTAAAAAAAAATTATTCTCGACGAGACAAAAAGTGCCGGCAAAAAAATTGGAAAAAATAATTTCGTAAAAAAATGTAAATCCTTTTCCTGACGTAAAATAACGCTGGTAAAAGTTTTTCTAATGTTTATTTTTGAAAGAATAATCCTCTTTTCCCGGCACAAAAAAACATCGGCAAAAGTTTTTCTAACATTTATTTTTGAAAAAAATAAACCTCTTTGCCTGGCGAAAAAAAACGCCGGCAATGTATAGCTTTTTTCCGGCGTTACCTTTTTTCGCCGGTAAATGGTTTTATTGGCATAGTTTTCCCGGCGCGTTACCAGCGTAAGAGAAATCGCCGATAAAGGTTTTCACCGGCGTTTTATAGACCTTTACCGACGCTTATTTAGTGCCGGCAAAAGTGCAAATTGTTGTATTTTTTGGTTCGCCCACCGCTGCCGGAGAAGAGAACGCGAGGAAGGAAAAAGAACGGAAGTTTGACAGTTCTGGTTAAACTAGAATGAAGAATAAGAAGTAGGTACTTGCAACGAAACTGAGGTTCTAGGCTCTATTGCGCTTGCCGGTGCCCCATCTTATCTTTAGAGAAGAGCGATGATCGTCGAAGGACGTGCCATTGCCGCTGTTGGAGTTGCCGCTGCCATCCCGTGGCGGTGGAAGAAGACCGGATTTTTGGTCTTTTGTGTCTAGTTGTAGAACGAGAAGAGAGGAGACCGCTGCAATTTTCTTGCCCGAGAAGAGAACTATAGTCGCTGGAGGAGGCTCTCGGATGCCACCGCTGCTGTCATCCCGTGGATGAGGAAGTGGAAGATCGAGAGAGGTTGCATAAGCTCTGTTGAAATAGAACGAAGCAGAAGTAGAAGGTGGGCCTGCAACGGTTCTGGGTTGAGTCCAGGTCAGGTCAAGCCTAACCCGTTACAAAAGCCCATCAGCCAGGCCATTCCGGGCTAGGTCCAATCCAGGTTGACCTAACCCGTGTAGCAGAAACCCAGAAGCAAAGCCCGCAGAAAAGACGCTGGTACAGCTCTGACGTCAGCAGATCCGTACGGTCAAAGACAGGTTTGACCAGATCGAAGGTTGAAAATTATTTTCGAGATATCTTGACGATCTGGAGTCTGATCGGAGATCCGTTTGACCCTATGGACTCGTTGTGAGCAAATCTACGCAGTTGTGGAAGAAGATTGGGTATTTAACAGTCAACGAAGGAGATTGATTGATTGGAGCGTAGAAACTTATTTCTGCGATATCTTAGTCATCCAGAGTCGGATTTCAGATCTGTTTCGTCCAACATGCTCGTGGTGATCAGATCTACACAGGTACTATGAAATATTCGCGAAATTGATACGAAGTTTGAAATTGAGAAATTCAATGGAAACAACGATTTCTGTCTGTGGCGTTTGAAGATGCATGCTTTGCTAGTTAAGAATGGGTTGCATAAAGTTTTCAAACGAAAGAATGCTTTATCTGACAAACTGTCAGATAATGAGAATGATGAGTTGCTAGAAAAAGCGTACGGTCAGATTCTGCTATTTCTGAGCGATGGTACACTCCCAAAGGTTGCTTAGGAAAAACTGCTGCTGGTATATGACAGAAGTTAGAGAACTTGTACATTACGAAGTCTCTCACGAATCGCTTGTATTTAAAGAAGCGATTGTTCACGTTACAAATGCAGGAATGTACATCTATTTCAACTCACCTTGATTCTTTCGCAAAAGCTATTATGGATTTGGAAAATATCAATGTTAAAGTTGATGATGAGGACTAAGCTATCATGTTGTTGTGCTCGTTACTACCCTCATATATGCATTTTGTTGATACTATGATGTATGGTAGAGATACTATGTCCAAAGAGGATGTAGAGGCAGCCTTAAACTCTAAGGAGTTGAAGAAAAATGTTGCGGTTGACAATGATGGTTCGGGTGAGGGTTTAGTAGTACAAGGAAGAATAAAAAACTCCAGTAGTAAGGGCAAACATAGATCCAATAGGAAAAACATTGAATGTTATTAGTTAGTGCCATAAGAAATGGCACATCAGAAAAAACTGTCCCGAAAGGTATAGAAAAGGGAAAGAAATAATAGAAGATTCGTCATCTGATGATTCAGTCAGTGTTGCAGATGGAAGATCAGATTATGTTTCCGACAATGCACTTTTTGTGATTGAAAATGGAATTCGTCGTTATGATAAATGGATTCTTGATTCGGGTTGTTCCTACCATATGTGTCCCAATAGGGACTAATTTACCACTTATAGAGAAATCGATAATGGTAATGTCTTGATGGGCAACAATGTTGCATGTAAGACGATTGGAATTGGAACAGTGAAAATCAATATGCATGATGGAATCGTTAGAATGTTGGCAGAGGTTCGGCATGTTCCTGATTTGAAAAAGGATCTTGTTTCTCTTGGTGCCTTGGACTCCGACGGTTGTAAGCTCTCAACTGAAGGTGCAGTTATAAAGGTTGTAAAGGGTGCTTTGGTTCTTATGAGAGGCAATAGAGTTGGAAACTTGTATGTTTTGTTCGGAAATACTGTTACAGGTGGAGCTGGGGTGTCTTCCTCATATGACCATGAATCTGTCTCAACACGCTATTTATTCGAAGGGCGGGTCCCGGTTTATACTGACTTTTATTGATGATTATTTAAGGAAAGTCTGGGTTTAGTCTTTGAAGACGAAGGATCAAACCTTTGTTACATTCAAGCAATAGCAGGAAACGGTTGAGAAACAGACTAGAAGGAAGGTGGAGAAGTTGAGGACAGGTAATGGTAAAGAGTACAAAATGACAGAGTTTGAGAACTATTGCAAAGATCATGGCATAATTCGGCATTACACCACTTCAGAAACTCTACAGTAGAGTGGAGTTTCAAAGAGGATGAACAGAACGATCTTAGAAAGAGCTCGTTGCATGTTTTTTACTACAGGATTGTCCAAGGATTTTCGGGCTGAGGCAGTAAATGTTGTAGGCCACTTGATAAATAAGTCTCCACATATAAAAATTGGTTGCAAAACACCGAAAGAAATGTGGTCAGGTAATCCAGCTGATTATTCTAACTTGAGGATCTTCGGTTGTCCGGCTTATGCTAGCGTGAAAACCGATAAGTTAAAACCAAGGGCTGTGAAGTGCATCTTGGTGGAATATGCTTATGGAGTGAAATGATACAGGTTGTGGCGTACCGATCATGATTCACATAGATTTATCATCAGCGGGGATGTTACATTTCATGAGGATACTTTACTCAAAGCGAGAAAGCAGGTGGAGGAGACAAAAGTAGGTAGCAGCAGTGGCATCGTTCAGGTGGAGTCCGACATTCTAGTAAGGAAGGAGAGTGCATCTGGCTCCTCCCGGGATACAGGGAGTTCAGTCGTCAAAGCGTGTGCAACTATATCATCACGACCAATGTCTGATGTCGACGTGTACGTCGTCATTTCCTCGAAACCGTATCTAACCGGTGGTTTCCTTTCTCTCTACGGTCTACCCGTCTGCGGCATTTGTGGCTCTGTCCGCTGCATCTGCTGCACAGTCTGACTATCCCCTGTATTCCGAGAGGAGACTGATGCACTCTCCTTCCTCACTAGGATGTCGGACTCCACCTGAACGGTGTTACTGCTGCTACCTACTTGTCTCATCCACCTGCTTTCTCGCTTCAAGTAAAGCATCCTTATGAAATGTAACATCCCTGCTGATGATAAATTTGGGTGAATCATGATCGGTACTCCACAACCTGAAACATTTCACCCCATAAGCATATCCCACCAAGATGCACTTCACAACCCTTGTTTCTAAGTTATCAGTTTTCATGCTAGCATAAGCAGGACAACCGAAGATCCTTAAGTTAGAATAATCAGCTGGATTATCTGACCACATTTCTAATGGAAGGGCTGGAAAGTAGTCAACAGGTAGCGACTATGACTGAAGAGATGGAGTCTCTTGATGAGGAAAATCAGGTCATCGGATGCAAGCGGTTCTATGAGAAAGACAAAGGAGCTTTCAATGTAGGTAGAGTGCAGTTTAAGGTTTCTGATCATATATGCAATTTGAAGAAATCATTGTACGGGTCAAAATAAGCTTCTGGACAATGGTACAAGTGATTTAGTGCATTCATGAAGGAATGTGTTAAGTTCAAGTTCAAGCATTGCCTGGACTTGATCGATGTGCTCAGTACCTGAGTGCCCCAAGGAGTAGGTGGAGACGGTGATACGTGTTTTATGCATGAGGATCAGCTTCAATATTCGCCAAGGTGGAGATTTGTTAATTTGTATAGCTCAATAGAAGTTAATTAATCTTAGTTAATCGGGCCCCTGGATTGCCCACCTTGTACTGTAATTAGAAGTAGGTCAGTTATATGTCTACTGTGATTAATAAGTAGTGTTTGGGTATAACAGGATTTTGGGGTTAATATTATAAATAGAGACTAATAGTCTCTATAATGTACACCTCTTATGATTGTACAGTGACTAAGAGTCTCTATAATATACACCTCTTATGTTTGTACAGTGAATTTTTCCGTCTATTCATGGACGTAGGCAAAAAGCCAAAGAAAGTAAACCTCTTTTTTCTCTTTGTGCGTGATTGATGCCTTCCTGTGGTTGACAACAATTATAACAAAAAAAGCTGTGGAGCATCCAATTCCCTTCCAGCTATATCTGGCACTTTCCTTCATGAAATCCCCAAACGCGTCAGTCAACTTTCCCCTCGGCTTCCATTCCAACCACCCCTGCTTACACTCTGCTCTGCTGTCCTTCCCTTACGCGCTCCTCTCGCACTTTTCCCCAGCCAAAAGCCCCTGTTCACTCCTCATTCACAAATGTATATAAATATCAATACACCCATCTCCCTCTCTCACACATCCAAACACCCATCTCACATCTCCTTCTCAATCCCTCTCGTTTCCCAAAAATCTTCTAGCATTTGCTTGCTATGGCGTCTTCTGCAATTAGGATCATTTTGCTTGTATTGGCAGCCTCTGCAATGGCTGCCTTTGCTGGTAATTTCTACCAAGAGGTTGATATTACATGGGGTGATGGTCGAGGAAAAATACTCAACAATGGTGACTTGCTCACTCTCTCTCTAGACAAGTCCTCTGGGTCTGGTCTACAATCCAAGAATGAGTATCTGTTTGGGAAGTTCGAGATGCAACTCAAGCTCATCCCTGGAAACTCTGCAGGCACTGTGACTACATATTATGTGAGTGTTTTTAATCAGATCTTTGGATTGTTTCTTGCTTATTGGATATTGATTGTTGGAGTTCATTTCTGACCGGTTTTTGGTTGTGGGGTTGCAGCTTAAAGCTCCAGGAACGACGTGGGATGAGATTGATTTTGAGTTTCTTGGCAATCTTAGCGGCGACCCTTACACGGTTCACACCAATGTGTTCACACAAGGGATAGGGAATAGAGAGCAGCAGTTCCATCTCTGGTTCGACCCCACCAATGATTTCCACACCTACTCCATCCTTTGGAATCCTCAACACATCCTGTAAGCCCTCTCTTCTCCTCCTTTTTTTTTTTCTCATTCATCAAATTAAGACACCCATTTTCTGGGGATTATTCTCATCAAAGAGGGAAGCTTTTAGTATGGTATTAACTTTCCTTCTTGGGTCCTTGTCCTTCAGATTCTCCATTGATGGTATTCCCATAAGAGAATTCAAGAACCAGGAGTCGAAGGGTGTTCTCTTCCCCAAGAGCCAGTCCATGAGGATGTACTCCACACTATGGAACGCGGATGACTGGGCCACCAGGGGTGGGCTTGTGAAAACCGACTGGTCCCAAGCCCCTTTCACTGCTTCCTACAAAAGCTACAATGCAGAGGCCTGCGTTTGGTCGTCTGGAGCATCTTCTTGCTCTTCTTCTCAGTCATCAAATGGTGGATGGGTAACCCAAGACATGGACTGGGCGAGCCAAGGGAGGCTGAGATGGGTGCAGGAGAATTACATGATCTACAACTATTGCACCGATTTTAAGAGGTTTCCCCAAGGCCTCCCTGCTGAATGCTCCACTGCTTGATTAAAGACTTTTTTGAGAAAATTTCTCTAGGAAACAATTTTTTCATTATTTTATTTTAGATGATATTGAGTGAGGAATGTAAGAAATTTCATTATTTTATACTCTTGAATCATGAATATTGTATTGAGGTAAAGGGGGTTTAATTCAAATTTATTATTCTTTTTATATCTCGTGTACATTCAGTGAATTCTTTTACCTTATCCCTGGGCATGATTTGCATGGGTGCATTGGTTTCAATCTACTGTGAAGAAGAAAAAAAAGTTTGATAGTGCAATAAAAGAAAATCGGATATATCTCGGGCCAAATCCTATGATATATTTGCACTTCAAAGATCAAAAGATCTCCCCCGACCTATTTATGCATGGTGATGGAGGCTCGAATCATCATTCTACTTAATTAATGGGTAATAAGTTTCACCATTCAAAACAAGTGCAAATCGATTTTATGGTCTAGTGAGTTTTGATGGGTGTCAAACCTTGAATCGGTGGCTATCAAAGTGGTCCATTTGGATAAATAATGAGGCGGGCCGCATTAGGTGTTTAATATTGAGTGCCAATGATTGGCGGAGTCTTCTCCTTGATTGAATGTTCACTTACATACTACACCCAGTAATGCTCTGATTCATGAATTACCAAAATGTCCTTTCATTCACAATCGATTCAAATCTTAAGGTGGGTCCTCCCAAATACCATAATCATTGTGGGATCACGAAACTAGTGTAATGATAGTAGCTCCTTTTAAACAATAGCGGACCCATATAGTATCCAAATTCATTTTATGAAATAATTAATTAAAAATAAATCTATAGTTTGCGCTTTAACAATATGTGAGTAAATATATCTAAATTAATTTTAGATTCTTCCAACTTAAAGTACTTGCATATTTTAGTTAAATATAAATCCTCAAATGAGAACCATCTCGTGAGTAATTACCTTTTTCATAAGCCCAAATTTGACATTCATCCGGAAACTACTTATGATGAAAATCAAAAAATATGATGCCTTAAAAAACTATTAAACTAGAGAGCCATAGATCAAAGTATTAGAATGATCTAAGTGGGTTTAGATTTTGGATATCTATAGGTCTCATTCAATTCTTTGAGTCTCCCACCTCTCTTGTGGTTGGCATGGCCCCAAGTGAACCCTCCAAGAAGTTGCTTAACGATGATACTAAAGAGATGTGCTCAAAAGGGGATAGCCCTGAGTTAGTTATTTATATAAGTTTGAACTTAAATAAACAAGGGAAAGGGCCCATTTAATAAACAAGCACGTTCAAATATATAGGTTCCAACTCCATTAAGTTAAAAAAGGGCCCATTTGAATGCATAAATAAGAAGGAAAGACAAAAAAACTCGGCCTTGAGCCCCTGACTTTGAGGGTAGGATAAGTAGGCCGCTTGGTTTGGCTCTCATATGAGGAGGCGCGGCCCTAAATAGCCTTTAAAATATGAACTTTTTTTTTTTAAGAAAAAACGTGAGGGCCGGACTTGGAAAGATTTTATTTTTTAGAGCAGTACTAGGCCCAGCCCGGCCGGCTTGGACCTTCTGTTTTTCTTTATTTATATTATATATGTTTATATATTTAAATGTATACCAAAAATGCCCCTATTGAGTTATTTTGGTGGGGCTCCATTTTGCAAAGCTTTGTAATTCTTTTATTATTTAGAACATGAAATATAGGATCTATATGAAATGTGTTGCTCTTATACCTTTGTAATGAATCTAATTTTGTTGATTGACCTTTGACCTTTTAGATATCCATTTGTTCTAAGATCTCTTATATTTAAAAATTAAAAAGAAAATGTTGCATCAACATCTTATATCCTGTTGTTGTAATTTCTGTAGCTACGCTGTATATTGCATATTTGCATGCATGCTCATTATAAACTGGGGTGGTTTCTTTTACTTTCTATCCTTTGTCGTGTAGTCCCTCAGTTATAGGGTAATGCATGGGTTTTGAAGTATATGTTTTGCCAATATTTCTAGGAAGATATTCTTCTTTGAGCAACGGCAAGTGCAATTCAGCACTATGGGGCCCGCTTGGTCCCACTTTTCATTATAGCAACCCATTTGATAGCCTTTTCATCCTTTAATCCGATTTTAGGCCCAATTTTACACTAATTGAATGTTCTGACTCACCATCAAATTGAATCTAAAAAATGTCTACAATTAAGATGTCATTAAAATTTAAAGCTGTTAAATCAATGGCTAGAATAATTTGGTGGGGCTGATTATTTAGATCCCCATTGTCTATGTGGAGACCTTTTATCTCTGGTGGGGCTGGTTCTTTGGATCCCCATTGTCAATGCGGAGACCTTTCAATCTGTGCTCCAATTCGTTAACTTACATTTAAGTGGCCCGCAAAAGCTAAGAGATTTGGTCTTTAAAATTCACAAAGCAGCCTTATTTTACCTTTTTAAATGTCTGAAAAATCATGCTGGAGCTAGAGGCATTGGAATCTCCAGAGACAGTCGGACTTACATGAAAAGTAATTAGGCTATGTCCCCTATGGGAAAAGTATCTGTGGGTGACTTAGAGGATCTGATTCTGGACTCACAGGAGGCCGGAACTCTGAAGTGTCCAAAATAATTGCCACATTTTTAATAGGACAAGATCCCAATTACTTGGCCATTCGCCCTCAACTCTTTGCCAGACGTACCCACTGTGCAAATGACATCTTCTCAAGAAATTTTCATCTGCTTTTCAAAGTTAATATATCCTGTGAACTTCTAATTGTAAAATAAATTGCTGTCCCTGATGTTAGAAATTCTCTATTTGATTAGTGAGCTTTCTAGAGTCCTATAGCTTGTCTCCTAATGAACACCCCAAATTCTTACTTGTAAGATGATGGTGAGCAGTTGAACATTTAGAAATCCAGTTGGCAATATTATTGGAGAATTGCGATATCTCCCAAGGATTTGAGCTGAATGGGAGCACAAGGAGCCCAAAAGGTTCATTCCCAAGACATGGAATAGAGGATAAGAAAACTCTCTCATGAATCTAGAAAGGAAGACTAATACTAATATTTACACATAATTCATTACAATAACGATAAAGAGTATTAAAAAAATACGAATTCTTTTATGTAAAAGAAAGTAATGAAAACATTATTTCCTATAGTAATTTTTTCAAAGGTTTTTTTTTTTTTTTAATCAAGCAGTGGAGCATTCAGCTGGGAAGCCTTGTGGGAAGCGCTTAAAATCAGTGCAATAGTTGTAGATCATGTAGTTCTTCTGCACCCATCTAAGCCTCTCTTGGCTTGCTGAGTCCATCTCTTGGGTTAGCCATGCACCCTTAGATGACTGAGAAGAGGAGCAAGAAGAGGCTCCAGACGACCAAATGCAGGCCTCGGTGTTGTAGCTTTTGTAGGAGGCAGTGAAGGGGGGCTTGGGACCAGTCGGTTTTGACTAGCCCACCTCTCGTGGCCCAGTCATCAGCGTTCCACAAGGTCGAGTACATCCTCATAGGCTGGTTCTTCGGAAAGAGCACACCCTTCGACTCCTGGTTCCTGAATTCTCTTATGGGAATACGATCGATAGAGAATTTGAAGATATAAAAACACAAGAAGCTAAGTTAATGCTATACTAAAAGTTCCGAAAAGTGTTCTTGCTCATCTATTAGTTTTTGGAGGTTTAAGTAGGAATAGTTGGCTAAAGAAGATTAAGTATAGTATTAAAGCCAACAAGTCCTGAGTTGGAATGTCTTAAGGCATATTGTTGAAAAATTAATTGTGCATGTAGCCAAATCTACACTAATGGGGTTCTCTGTAGAAGAGCATTGAGACCCGATGTTTTAGGAGGAATGGTTAGCTGAAGGAAACTTAATAGGTTGGCAGGAGAAAGGCCTCCTTATCTTGTTACATAGTCCAAAAATCAAGTGGGGTCCAGTTATCACTCATGGACCATAGTAATAATAATAATAATAATCCCCAAAATTGGGTGTTTTTTTATGATTGGAGAAAGTGGGGGAAATGAGGGCTTACAAGATGTGTCGGGGATTCCAAAGGATGGAGTAGGTGTGGAAATCCTTAGTAGGGTCGAACCAGAGATGAAACTGCTGCTCTCTCTTCCCTTCCCCATGAGTGAACACATTGGTGTGCACTGTGTAAGGGTCACCACTAAGGTTGCCAAGAAACTCAAAATCAATCTCATCCCACGTCTTTCCTGGAGATTTTACCTGCAGCACCATAAACACTTACAAGTTAGAAATCAACCACAACTAAAATCAATACCCAATAACTAAGTAGCCAATCCAAAAGACCATTAAAATACTCACATAATATGTAGTCACAGTCCCAGCAGAGTTTCCTGGGACGAGCTTGAGTTGCATGTCAAACTTTCCAAACAGATACTCCTTCTTGGATTGGAGGCCAGACCCAGAGGTCTTGTCGAGAGAAAGAGTAAGCGACTCACCATTGTTGAGTATTTTTCCACGACCATCACCCCATGTGATATCAACTTCTTGGTAGAAATTACCAGCAAAAGCAACCAGTACAGAGGCTGCCAATACAAGCAAACTGATGATCTTAATCTTAGTAGAAGAAGCCATAGCAAGCAAATGCTATAAGATTTTAGTGAAATGAAAGGTATCTGGGTTGAATTGTGAAATGGGTGTTTAGATGTGTGTGAGAGAGATGGGTATGTGGGTATTTATATACGTTTGTGATCAAGTGATGAGGACTGAGGAGTGAAGTGTGGGGCGCGTTTGGGTGAGTGAAGAGTGCGTGGAGCGCGTGAGATGACAACAGACAGTGCAAGCTGGATGGTTGGAGGGGTTAGTGGGGAAAGTATGAGGCATTTGGGGATTAGAAGCAAGGATGGTGAGAAAGATACAGCTGGAGTGTCCCAAGCTATTGGTTGTAATAATTAAGGGCCTGGTTGTAAAGCTGGCAAAGTGGTCCAATGGCTCAAAATAGGTTGATTTGGTATGGGTGTCAACTGGTTGAAGTCCAACCTTATCTGACCTATTATTTTTTAAATTTTTTATTAACTTTAACTCGAACTAAAATGCGGGTCAATCTCACCTGACCCAACCTATTGAAGCCACATTAGCACAACCTAAGCTGTAGGCTGAGAAAGGTGTCTTACCCCAATGGTAGGATGCGACTGTTTTCAGTATTAAACCTATTAAATTTCTTTAGCTAATAATTACTATCAAAACCTTTTAAAGATGTTAACTGGGATTCAAAAACTTTTTATGCAAGTGTTGGAGGGCAGACAAGCCTACCACTTGCATAGTTTCAAGCTTCCAGCTGTAAGGTAGAGGATCTTGACCATTTTCTTTACTATATAAAGGCATTGAGTGGTCCCTACATGTTTTTTGTTTGAAATCATAGATGGAGTGTTTTGAGCATGGTTTAAAATCTCGGTCTCGGTCGCGGTATCGGCCGGGCCGAAAAACCGATATGATATCGGTATCGGTCGCGGATATCGGTCCGTCGCGGTCATCGCGGTGCGAATTTGTTTTTTAATCCAAAAAAATTAGCAAAAATATCCAAAAAATCCAGAATATTAGAAAATGCTGGAAAACAATATTTTTTTCCATTAGTAATAGCAATAAATCAAAATCTCGGTCACCTTAAGTTATAAGTCCTGTCTGTGTCGCAGTTCGCTGTCTTTTCCAGTATTTCATATAATGCAGCCATTATTAATGATCATGATCAATTTATTAGTGTAAAATATAAGAAAATAAATATAACATATCAATCATCATTTAATACTAACTCAATAATAAAAAAAGTTGTGAAATTCAAGACCATGAAGATGACATTAAAATCAGAAACATGATAGTAAGATCGATAAATCATAAAGCAGTTAGGCATCAAAGATTCATGGTTTACCTGAACTTAGAGGAGACTAGTAGAGAGTAGAGACTATAGAGAGATTGGTGAGTATGACTGTATGAGACTATGAGTGTATTACATTTACAGATTGACAACTTAATTCCAAGTGGAGTGTCGGCCTGGCTCGATATCATCGTCATCATTTCTTCGGTATTGGCTAAAATGATATGCTCCATACTGTTGTGCAGCACTACCATACCCATAACCATATTCAGATTGTTCTTGATAAGATGATGAACTATCTTGATCCCCCGTGGATTGAGATGACTGGTTGTAGGTTTATGGCATGAAATAGTGATGAGGGGCATGAAGAGGTCGTTGGGAAATTGGTGGGGCAAGCCTCCCTTGCTCAATTAACATCTCTTCAATAGAAATAATCGGTGTTGGTGAAGGGGGTACCCAATTAGGGTCATATGAATAACCCCCATGCTGTCCATACATGGCACCTTGTTGGCCAACATAACCCCCATGCTGTCCATACATGGCACCTTGTTGGCCAACATAACCCCCATGCTGTCCATACATGGCACATTGGCCAACATAACTCCCATGATGACCATGAGTAGCAGCGCCGCTACTACTACCCCCTGCCCCAGTCTGTCCAACATGTCTGACATAGCCACGACGAGGATCTAACTCAGTAGCATCAGGAAAATGTTCAACTGTTTCATAAGTGATATGCTCATCATCTCTATAATGACCCTCATCCCCGGGAGAGTCAGGTGGAATTCCTGCTGATGATGAAGAAGTAGAAATACTTGACTCACTCTCCTCGTCCACCTCCTTTCCCCTTGGCTCACTCGTATCAGGTGCGCGCCCCTGCTGCATTGTCAAATTTATTTCTTGTATCCTTTCTGCAGCCCTCACTGGCTCAGGCCTATCCCCAGTCAATTCCTCCATCAACTCCTCAAACTCTGGGTCTTGATCTAACACTGGTTCTTCTTGTTCCTCCAGCCATTGACCTAACACAGTATCCTCTTCTGAAAAAATATAGTCCAAATTAATTGGACAGAAATATTCCCGATGATCCTCAAACTGTCTTCTCCTTCTATTTCTGCTCCGGAGCTTGAGGTTGTAGTGGATGTAGACCAATTTATTTAGCTTCTGCATTGTCAATCTATTTCTTGGTCTAGTGTGGATAAATGAGAATGTGCTCCAGTTTCTTTCACAATTGGAAGACGATGTAGTTTGACTAAGGACTTTAATAGCAATTGTCCTTAGTGCAGGAGCACTCTCTCCATAATTCAACCACCATTCAGCTGAAAAAAAATAGAAATGATATTAGAGTCAATAAAATTATAATAAGTCTCTGAATAATATAGAGACGACATCACAATCAATACCAGGATAGGTCTGTGCGATAGCTCTCCGCGCAGTCGTCGTTCCAAAGCTTCCAGCGCGTACATTGTATATGTCAATCTGAAGACATTAACGTAGAAAAATAAATTAGAGAAATTATAAATTACAATGTTATATACTTTTTTCCTTAATTATCCTACCTGATTAGTAGCCCAAATTGCATCATCTGTACTCGCTGCCAATCTTTCAATTACATTTTTTAGTCCCAAACGGATTTCATCAGATATGTGTCCATCCGTAAATTGGGGATTAAAGAAGTATCCTATAAAACCAATGAATTTTAGTCATTGATAAATTAATATAGTGAGGACTGAGGAGAGATTGGAGAGTTGAATACAACAATTCAAGTATTAAAGGAAATAGCATTCACTTACCGGCAGTGTGTAAATCATGTTTCAATTGTCGTCCCCATCGATCGTCGATGATCTTCCAAAACTTTTTGTAATATTTACAATCTGCTTGAATAGCCAGCTTTGATCTCTCCATGGCCTCATGTAAGAAGCCCATTGTTGGCTTATCATCGCCATCAACCAATCGAAGAACCTTTATTAGGGGATCAAAAACATTCAAAACACCCTTCACATGAGGCCAAAACTTGTTGGACTCAATTATTTTACATACTTCAAGAGTAATGGGACTTGGCCTCTTTCCCCATTTTGAGTTTATGAACTCATGTGATTTTATCAATCGAAGAAGTCCTTCTCTATACTTGTAAACACTTTCGATAGCAATGAAGTGGGTGGCAAATCTAGTGATGCCAGGCCGTAGTAATTCATGGTTGTCTGTATACGTTTTCATCATGGAAATGAGTCTATATGATTGATAAAAAAATTGGTGATCTTCTTTATCTTACCAATCACTTGCTGCATGACTTTTCCTTTTGTAATATCTTCAAGCATTAAATCCAGGCAATGTGCTGCACATGGAGACCAGAAAATCCTTGGCCTTTGTTTCATAAGCATCATTCCTGCAGCCTTCATGTTTGCAGCATTGTCGGTAACAACCTGAACTACACAATCTGCCCCAATTTCTTCAATCACTTCATTCAATAACTTATTAATATATTTTGCATCTTGAATGTAATCAGTTGCATCAACTGATTTCATAAACACAGTGCCCATAGACGAGTAGACAAGAAAATTCAAGAGATGACGATGTGTAATGGTCGTCCACCCATCGCACATTACTGTGCAACCTCTTTCCTTCCATGCCCATTTGAAAGTTTGCACCCAAGCCTGCAACTCCTCATACTCTTTTTCAACACAAACATGCCCAATTTCATAAGGGGTGGGTGCCTTTATACCTGGACCATGTTCTGCAGCTGCATCTAACATGGTGGTGAAATAAGGAGAAGATGCCTTGTTGGGAGGAATGCCTCCATCTAAAAAAAACTTCCCAGTGGCCCTCACTAGATGTTCTCTTGCTTTACCAAACTTGCCCTTTAATGCTTTCATAATGCTGGGCTGTTTTGATGTTGGTTTTCTATAAGCAAATGGGTCAGTTGGCCCCACATGTTGAGGTGCATGTGTAGGAGGTCTTGATATCTCCTCAATGTCTGGATCCTGACGGGGTTGTTTTTGACTAAATGCCCGACGCAAGCTCGCTCCCTCAGGTCCGGATGACCCACCACCATGCTCATATTGGCTACCTCTAGAGGCTGCTTCATATTGCATTCTTCGCCTCTCTTCCTCCTCCTGAAGTGACCTCACACTTTCTCTCCTAGCCCTCCTCATTTCCGGATCTTCATCGTCATCATCAGAGGAACCAAATACTTCTTCTCTACAAGCATCAAGTTCTTCAGTTCTTCTTTTTTGTTGTACAACTTTCTTTTTTGCAGATGCATTGAGGAGCTCCTTCATTTCAGCAGTTACATTCGGTGGCACTTTATGACATTTTATTACCTGTCCTGATACATGTGCCAAATGTTGTTTCAATCGAGTAATCCCGCCATTGAGCACTTTTCCACAATAATTACATTGTACTTTACTTCTGCTTCCAACTGCTTCACCGTGGCTCCATGCTGGATCTATATCACGCACCATCTTGTTCCTATAAAATAAGAAATTCATGTAATACACTAATACTCTAACAACAATTATTTTTAGGAAAAAAAAAGATTTAATAAAATCATTTTCAAAATCCCAAATATATAGATCTAGCATAAAAGTATGTAAATCAATCATTTACACACCATACAATGATCATGAATCATTAAAAGAATATATTTATGATGAAAGCTCCAAAAAATGATATATTATAATTCAAATATTAAAAAATCCGAAAATAAAATAATTAAAATAAAAATTTAAATCATGTTTATGACTATGAGTAGATGTAGATCTATTATCTACACACTATTAATAAGTCATTAAGCCTTTGGTTAGTATAACAAATATGCTAACAAGTAACAACAATTGTTTTTAGGAAAAAAAATTAATAAAATCATTTTCAAAATCCTAAATGTATAGATCTAACATACAAGTATGTAAATCAATCATTTATACACCATACAATGATCATGAATAATTAAAAGAACATATTTATGATGAAATGCCAAAAAAATGATATATTATAATTCAAAAATTAAAAAATCCGAAAATAAAATAATTAAAATAAAAATTTAAATCATGTTTATGACTATGAGTAGATGTAGATCTATCATCTACACACTATTAATAAATCATTAAGCCTTTGGTTAGTATCACAAATATGCTAACAAGTAACAACAATTATTTTTAGGAAAAAAAAATTAATAAAATCATTTTCAAAATCCTAAATATATAGATCTAACATACAAGTATGTAGATCAATCATTTATACACCATACAATGATCATGAATAATTAAAAGAACATATTTATGATGAAATGCCAAAAAAATGATATATTATAATTCAAATATTAAAAAATCTGAAAATAAAATAATTAAAATAAAAATTTAAATCATGTTTATGACTATGAGTAGATGTAGATCTATCATCTACACACTATTAATAAGCCATTAAGCCTTTGGAATCACATATATGCTAACAAAGTAACAACTAACAACTAACAACAATTATTTTTAGAAATTTTTGTTTTTAATAAAATCATTTTCAAAATCCTAAATCTATAGATCTAACATGAAAGTATGTAGATCAATCATTTACACATCATATAATGACCATGAATCATTAAAAGAACATATTTATGATGAAATCCCCAAAAAATTATGTATTATAATTCAAATATTAAAAAATCCGAAAATAAACAAAAAAAATGAAAAAAAAAGTTCAAAATCATGTGTATGAGTAGATCTAGCATGAAAGCATGTAGATCTAACTTCTAAATGAAGAAACAACATAACTACAAAAGTAACATACCCAAATGATCTAAAATTTCATCTAAAAAAAAAAATAACATAAAAAAAAATACTTTAACTTGATTTTCTCTTACCTTAGATAATTTTTTCTTCAAAAATAGAAGTGGAATTTCAAAAATGCAAGGGGGATGTGTGAAGGAGAGGGGCTGCTGGTATAGGTAGTAAGAAGATGAGAAGAGAGGAGAAGAAGATGAAGATGGGGGAAAAAAAAGAAAAAAAAAGGGTTTTAAAGCATCTCGGCCGATATTTTGAAAATATCGGCCGAGATATCGCTAATTCCGAGATTTTGAAAATCTCGGCCGATATCGGCTGAGATTTTGCCGATATTTTGCCAGTCCGATATCTCGATGAGATATCGGACCGGTATCGGCCGATTTTTTTATCCATGGTTTTGAGTACTAGTCTAACATATGACTCGAATCATTGTCGCGGTTGGCTGCTTACCATTGTTTTTGGTAAGAAGGAAGTTGGCTGCTTATCATAATGCACACTCCATAGCTCTTTCCTCACTTGTATAAAACATGCCGCTGAAATTCAAAATAGTTGGTGGGCTGTCATGTGGACATTCAAGGATTAAAGAAAGCTTCACCAATGTACAAAAAACACAACAAAATGTCAACAAAAAAAAAAAAAAAAAAAAGTGAAAACACAAATAAAAGAAGATCTGCTTCTTTTATTGCTAATTCTATTGCATCTTAAATTGCATTGATTGCACTGTTAATTTTGTTAACCTTCATGACAAGTTCCTTTAAATGTCTCTGTTTTTTGTTTTTGTTATCAAATCTACCGGTGATTCAATCAGGATGACCAGGGGTCAATTCCGGGACAACTCAACTAGTCAAGGATTTGTGTAGTGTATGTAAATCTGTTTGCAAGTTAAAGTTATTAATCAAGCCGTCCTATGAGGGCAACCTATATACCAGACTCAATCCTCAAAAGAGCAAAAAATTGAGGACTTTTGTTTTTCTTAAAAATACTGAGGGCAGGGATGGACAAAATTCATATAGGGGGCTTGAACAATATTAGGCATGGCCCTGGATTTATTTGAGCATGTGTGTGTTTATCTGAGTTTGTTTCTTACGTGGGTCTTTATGCGATTCTTATATGATTTTTTATGTGAACTTATATTAATTTTCTAAAAAGATTCTTATGTAAATAAGTCATAGATGATTCTTACATGTTTTTTTTTTTTTTTTTTTTTTTTTTTTGCAATGCAATTATTAACATCTTATTGATGTATATTTTACTATTCACAAAAAAAAAAAAAAATGTTTATATTGACTATATTTGAAGGTTTATAAATTTGAACATGATTCTTGTGTCATGAGTTTGTATCAAGGGATTTTTTTTTTTTTTTTAAAGTGATTGGTTTTGGATGAGACATAGTTTGAAAAACAGAGTGCTATGAAATCCCAATGGCATATTATAGAAAAAAGTTACAAGAAAATCGTTATCCTTTTTCATATAATTCTTTTATTTATTTAGTATTTAACTTATAAGAATTCAGTACAGTGCATTCTAGCTACCAAAGCCTTAAAATTGATAAGTTTAAAAAGATCATGAGATTTATCAATACCATGACCATCACATAGCCATCTCTTGGATAGTAAATGATTGCCTACCTTTCCAAAACTAAATGCATACCCATCACCCAGAATCAATGAGCTTTTCAGCCACTGCCATGTTGCTTGTTGAAAGGGTTAATGAATGTAATTAGATTTATACACGATACCTCATGACAGTATAAAAAAATAAAACATTTTCCCAATAGGCCCTGGTTCCGGCCTTGTCCCTACACAAGTATATACAAGAGACCAGAAGAAAATCAAAAGAATAAAAACAAGCACAAGCATGGTGTTCCTCATTTCTGTAGCTGTGAAAGAAAAGGATTTGAGCTGAATTAATGGGCTCAGGGACCACCAAAATGTTCAGGCACAAATAATGGGAGAGAGGATCAGATAAGAAAACTCATTATCACCCATGAATGCAAGAAGGAAGACTCATTAACACTCATATTTGTACATATTATCAAAAGAATTAACAAATTTAAAACCATTTCTCCTAATTACAGACTTACAGTAACGATCCAAGAGTATAAAAAGCCCGTACCAATTTCTCATATCTATCTATCACTCTATATAAAAGAAAAAAAAAATGTATCCTACAGTGATTTCTCAAGAGGGGTCTGTGTAGTCAAGCAGTGGTGGAGCATTCGGCAGGGACGCCTTGTGGGAACCTCTTAAAATCAGTGCAATAGTTGTAGATCATGTAGTTCTTCTGCACCCATCTCAGCCTCTCTTGGCTCGCCGAGTCCATCTCTTGGGTTAGCCATCCACCATTTGATGACTGAGAAGAAGAGCAAGAAGATGCTCCAGACGACCAAACACAGGCCTCTGCATTGTAGCTTTTGTAGGAGGCAGAGAAAGGAGCTTGGGACCAGTCAGTTTTCACAAGCCCACCTCTGGTGGCCCAATCATCAGCATTCCACAAGGTCGAGTACATTCTCATGGGCTGGTTCTTGGGAAATAGCACACCCTTCGACTCCTGGTTCCTGAATTCTCTTATGGGACTGCCATCGATAGAGAATCTGAAGAAAAGACACGAAGCAAATTAAGTTAATAACACACTAAAAGCTCCCCCGTTTCATGGGAGAAGGGACCACCTATAGTTACTTGGTCCGAAAAAATCAAGTGGGTTACACTCACCACCCATGTAGTATATACAGTAATAATGATCACCAGAAATGGGTGTTTTTGTTGAATGAAAAAGGGAGGAGAAGAGGACTTACAGGATGTGTTGGGGATTCCAAAGGATGGAGTATGTGTGGAAATCACTGGTGGGGTCGAACCAGAGATGGAACTGCTGCTCTCTATTCCCTTTCCCTTGTGTGAACACATTGGTGTGAACTGTGTAAGGGTCACCGCTAAGGTTGCCAAGAAACTCAAAATCAATCTCATCCCACGTCGTTCCTGCAGATTTAAGCTGAAAGCCGACAAATACAAACAGGTTAGAAATCCACCACAACAATCAATACCTAATAACCAACTAAACAAATCCATAGACTGGATAAGAAAGCACTCACATAATATGTAGTCACTGTGCCTGCAGAGTTTCCAGGAATGAGCTTGAGTTGCATGTCAAGTTTTCCAAACAGATACTCCTCCTTGGATTGGAGGCCAGACCCAGATGTCTTATCAAGAGAAAGTGTAAGCGATTCACCATTGTTGAGTATTTTACCACGACCGTCACCCCAGGTGATATCAACATCTTGGTAGAAATTACCAGCAAAGGCAACCATTGTTGATGCTTCCAATACAAGTAAAATGATCCTAATCTTAGTAGAAGAAGCCATAGCAACCAAATGCTAGAGAAGATTTGAAAGGGATTGAGATGAGAGATGGGTGTTTGTTTGTGTGTGTTTGAGAAAGTGAGATGGGGATATATGTGGGTATTTATAAATGTTAGTGTATGAGAGAAATGAGAAAGGAGAGTGTGAGTAGAGGACAGCAAAGTGCAAGCTGGAGAGTTTGAGGATTAGATTACAAGGAGAGCATGACGCGTTTCAGAGGGTGCTAGGAAAGTGATGGTGGGAGAGAAACAGCTGGATATTATGGAGCTTTTGGTTGTAAGTAATGAAAGGAATGGAGTTAGATGCTCTACAAATGTCATTTTTATATAATTGAAGATGTCAGCTGTACTTTACAGTGGGTGGGTAACGTTTGATAAAAAGAAGTCTGGAGGGGAGTCTAAATAGCTGATGACACAAGTTTTTAGAGCAGCGTCCTGATGCGCGTGGTCTGGTTATGGGTCCTTGTCCCCAGCAACAAGATGCATTGAATTAATTTGGTCCATTAGATATTCAAAGATGGGACATAAATGTACGTAGGTAAACTATGTCATGGTTTTAATTCAAAATATTATGAAAGCATGCAATGAGCTCCACAAACACAGCTGTGTGCTAAGTGCTGGGACGTTTCAAAAGTATAGATACAAAGAGTTCGACTAGCTAAATCTATTTAAGGGACGGTTTGGTTGCAATCATTTGGGAATATCTTATTTAGAGAATTTGGAGAACTCCGAATCTTGCCTCCTAGGTAGTAGAATTCCAAAATAACAATAGCAAATAGCATCTTGAATTCTAGAATTTAAAGAAATTAGCAGGACTGTTTGGTTGTAATTTCTCACCTTAAAAACCCAGTCAAAGAGGGAATTTAGGATTCTCAGTGATACTGTCTTTAACGTTGTCAAGATTCCCAACAAAAGAGGAATTCATGTAAAAAAATGCTCTCCTTTATACTTGGCCGTAAGACTATTGATTTCCCTAAACTCAGGAGTCTTATTTTAGGATATAAATGAGAGTTGAATTACTTTTGAAAGTAATATATGTGTGGTATAGTTTTAAGATTTAGACATCTAAAAATGGAGTCTAAAACCTTTTGAGCTTTGACAGAAAAACCTTAAGTTGATGCAATGGGATTTCATAGTGAAGCACACCTTCTAAAAATTCAATCAACTCAAAGATGATATCCTCCCAGTGTATGTTTGGAGATATCCTTAAATTTTACCCAAATACGAGTTCGTTCTACCAGATGTTCCATTGTTTGATAAAAATGTGATTATTGAAAAAAGAAAAAGATTGTGTTAGGTTTTTAATAAGATGGAGAATCTTACAATGAGGACTTAACTCAAGTTGGAGTCAAATTTGGAGTTACACATATACTAAAAAAGCATTTTACCTTCACTGACTTGGATTGTTATGGGTTGGTTCTAGAGAATGAAAGGGAGACACCTAGGGGATCAGACCCTTCAAGAAATAGAATATGTGGCATATTTAGGAGTTTGCTATATAAAATTTGAGGTTCTTAATTTTATTTTATTTCTTTATTTGATGACAAGGAATTTGTATCCTACTAGGCTCCAACCTAGAGAAATCCTGAATTAAAGGAGAGCAACTTCACAATGGGGCTCCAAACCATTTAGAGAAAAAAAAAAAAAAAAAAAAAAAAAAACCGCTATGCATATCTTGTATCCTCCGATTTTATATCAATCCAACAGTGGAACAAACTGCAATTGATATGAAATTTGAAAATACCCCATCTACCTAGATGGCATTTATTTTTAATGGTTCAGATTTTAATACATTGGCTCCACTATAGAGTTGCATATTCAGATGGGAAGCCGAAATCATGACTTAAAAGAAGTGATCAAACTCTACACTACTGGGCCAATCTTCTTAAGTTCAATTGGTTTATCAAATTTCAAATCAATCGGAGTTTTGTTCATCTTTGAACTCATCATTTGATTAAAAATAACATGATTAACGCAATCTTATGCTTATTCATCATCACTTTTCTCATCACAAGGTCAATCCAATGGCGAAAGGACTCCGATTGACATAACAATTGAGGACGCCACATGTACCTGGAATGATTTTATCATCAACGGTTTAGATTTCAATAAGCGAGCCCCACAGTAGAGCTTCCAGACTCTCTTCATGCAATTCTGAGACTCTGACGTACACAAGCCTATTCCACGTAGAGAGTATCATGTCCCAAGCAATGGAAACTCCAGACCTTTTAACAGGATGCTGTTGAACAAGCCAACAACTTTTTCCCAAAGGCTATTTCTTTATTGAGATGTTTGGGACGTCTAGACATGGTTTTCGTCTTTTCATTTATTTTAATTATTGAGTGCTTTTGAGTTCTGGTCCTACAAGTGTCTCGATCGTATGATTGTCTCGGTTGACCAGATACCATGTTAGAACAATTCACACTTCACAACCCACTCCTTTGTCGTGGCCTCTAACTTGTATTCCTTCCTCACTTCTATGATGCAATGTGGAAAAAACCAACTGCTGAGAAGTTCACAGTGTCAACCATTAGGTGGGCAATGGATAACTATTGAATGTTGTGTACATAATAATTACATGGTATCAAATAGTGGAAGATAACTCACGCAAGTATTTGATACAGACATGACAGGTGCAGGCAGTAAGGCAATAAAGTGAGGTAGCAGCATGAGTATGATGTGCCCCGTTTCTTGAGTTGTAAAGTGATATCAGGTAAATGGGAACAAGGAATTCAAAAATAGTTCATGCCCAAAACGTGGGAGAGAAGGTAAGATAACTCATTCATGAATCCAGAAAGGAAGACTAATATTGAAGTTTACACATAATATTATAAGATGACTCATTCATTACAATCACGATTCAAGAGTATAAAGAAAGTACAAATTTCTTATATCCATCACTCAAAATCTACAAGAAAATAATGAAAAAAATTGATTCGTAAAGTAATGTCTCAAGAGGGTTCTGCGTAATCAAGCAGTGGTGGAGCATTCGGCAGGGACGCCTTGTGGGAACCGCTTGAAATCAGTGCAGTAGTTATATATCATGTAGTTCTTTTGCACCCATTTCATCCTCTCTTGGCTTGCCGAGTCCATCTCTTGGGTTAGCCATCCATCATTGGATGTCTGAGAAGAGGAGCAGGAGGATGCTCCAGACGACCAAATGCAGGCCTCAGCGTTGTAGCTTTTGTAGGAGGCCGTGAAAGGGGCTTGGGACCAGTCGGTTTTCACGAGCCCACCTCTAGTGGCCCAGTCGTCAGCATTCCACAAGGTTGAGTACATCCTCATGGGTTGGTTCTTAGGAAAGAGCACACCCTTCGACTCTTGGTTCCTGAATTCTCTAATGGGAGTACCATCAATTGAGAATCTGAAAGACACAAGAAGCAAAGTTAATAACATACTAAAAGCTCCCCTCTTTAATGGGAGAGGAGTCCACTTTCTTGTCACCTATGAACCATAGTAATAGTCCCAAAAAAATGGGTGTGTTTTTTTTCTTTTCTGATTAGAAAAAGGTAGGAGGAGGGCTTACAGGATGTGTTGGGGATTCCAAAGAATGGAGTAGGTGTGGAAATCCTTCGTGGGGTCGAACCAGAGATGGAACTGCTGCTCTCTATTCCCTTTCCCTTGTGTGAACACATTGGTGTGAACTGTGTAAGGGTCACCACTAAGGTTCCCAAGAAACTCAAAATCAATCTCATCCCACGTAGTTCCGGGAGATTTAAGCTGCAGCGCCACAAACACAAACAGGTTAGAAATCCACCACAACAATCAATACACAATAACCAAGTAACAAATCCAAAGATTGGATAAGAAGGCAGCACTCACATAATATGTAGTCACTGTGCCTGCAGAGTTTCCAGGGATGAGCTTAAGTTGCATGTCAAGCTTCCCAAACAGATACTCTTTCTTGGATTGGAGGCCAGACCCAGATGTCTTATCAAGAGAAAGTGTAAGCGATTCACCATTGTTGAGTATCTTACCACGACCATCACCCCAGGTGATATCAACATCTTGGTAGAAATTACCAGCAAAGGCAACCATTGCTGAGGCTGCCAATACAATCAAACTGATCATAATCTTACTAGAAGGAGCCATACTACCAAACAAATGCTACAAGTTTTAAGTGAAGTGAAATGGGACTGAGATTTAGAGGGGTGTTTGGATGTGTGAGAGAGTGAGATGGGTAGGATGGTATTTATATACGTTTGTGAGGAAGGATTGAGGAAAGTGTGAGGAGCGCGTGAGTGGAGGACAGCAGATTGCAAGCTGGATATAGAGTTGGAGGATTAGATTAAAGGAAAGGGAGTGGCGCGTTCCTGAGGGTGGTAGGAGAGGGACGGTGAGAGAAACGTACAGCTGGATTCTCTAGAGATTGATCCAGACCCTTTTGAGAGTAATAATTTAGAGCTCCATTGTAAGGGTGGCCAACAGGTTTGGACGGTCAAAATTGGTTGGGTGACCCTTTTGAGAGTAATAATTAAGAGCTCCATTCTAAGGGTGGCCAACAAGTTTGAAAAGTCAAAATTGGTTGGGCTAACAAGAGGTATTTACAAGTTAAAGCTTAATCCATACTTGATCCAATATTTAAAACGGTTCAATTAGTTTTTAACCCATAACAAACTATGGGTAAACCTACCCTTCAAATGAGTTATGTAGGTTATGCAGGTTGAGCCAGTTGAACCTACGGATCAGGTTTTCCTAATTCAAGATGGACCTGTATGTATTGCATGTCAAATATGGGTTTGATTTAGGTCAGATTAGTGGGCCTTGTGGAATTTTGCCTCCCCTACAAGATTATTCGCAAGATATCTTAGAAGTTATGCTGGGAGAAACCTGAATTCCTCCGTAATATCCCATCTAGATTTTTATATGTTCAAGTCCTCAGCTGCATTTTATAACAAGAATGTCAAGGGTTCAATAAGTGACAAATATCTATAAGACATTTAAAATCTCACTAATCAAATAGGGAATTTCAAATATTGAGGGCAGCAGCTAATTTTATTTGTTAGAATTCCCAACATATACAATTCCTCCAAATGAAAGAAGTTACGGAACACTTACAATATATTTGAGAAGATATCAGCTTTACAGTTGATAGATAGGCTAAGAGTTTATTGCTCCTGGTTAATGTTATAGTCTTTTTATAAGAGTAACATTTTGATGTGAGTGAGTAGTCTTTTTACTAGACTTAGAGGACCTATTTTTTATTATATAGGAATTCATGTTCAAATAAATTTTACCGAAGAATTATTAATTAAAGACGTAAAGTGGGAATGATGTAATATAAGAGACAAATTAAGGATAGAAGTTAGCAATGCAGAAATAACCATGATTTTCCTTAAAATTTGAATTACAAAGGTATTGATTCAAATATTTATTTTTCATCTTTCTTTTATTTACTTTTCATTATACAAGTTGGCGGCCTACTACCTATCACTATTTTCAATTTAGAGAGGTTGAAAGGTCTGCAGTGGGTACATGGTTTTGGTCTATTTATTTATATAAATAGGTGTAAGTGTTTGACTGGTGAAACATGTGGCTTCTATATTTATTCTCAGAGTTCGTCCTAAGATTGGCTGTTTAATTAAAATAGGTGATTAATGTAATCTTATGATGGAAGTAATTTCTATTAGAGTAAAATTCGTGGATTCATACATTGGGAAGGTGTTAATTTTTAGCTTTTTGGTTTTCAATAGGTAGGTGCATGCCACCATAGGGTCGTACCTCTTCAACTTTTAATTTCTTCTTTCTAAAAAATAAAAAACTCTTAATTTCATTATAAAACCAAAACCTAAAAGGATCTCAGGATGGGACATATATATATATACAAAGGAATTTATATGAAATTAAAATCAATCAATAAAATAAGAGCTAGATGATTGGGCAGTATAGCGACATCGTATTCAAAACAAAGCAAAAGCCCAAGTGCCCTCTAAAAAAGAAAGATTAGGCCCGATTTGCCCAGTGACCCCTAAAAGTGATTAGGCCCGACTTGCACAGCGCCCAATTGAAGATCTTGATGGCCAACCAAAACTTGTTATGGATTTTGACCGTATAGGAGTCCAGGTGTTGACTCAAAAATTTCAACCAACTTGGAAATTGGGATCCTTTGACTGGGTCTAGGCACGGTGACCATGAGTGGATCACTCAGGATCCGCCACGTCACCGTGGGCAGCCCTTCTTGTGTAATATGGTACTATGAGCTATCACATTAAGTTTGTGCAATATCACATAAAAGGGTTGTTTTATCCTCAAAGAATCTGCCTACTGGTACCATCATCAAGCTGATAAAAGTATTCTAGTAAGCACTCTGCCGTTTAATCAGAGTTTAGGGCTGGCTCATGAATGGTAAAAAAATCCCCCCTTTTTTGTCTTTTTTATGTTTGGTTCCATCCGTTACGATTTAAGAATATTCTTTGTAGCTTCCGTTGACAATAACTTGCTTTCCCAAGGTCTGTTTGGCTTTTAACCTTACGGGTTGGCTGAGTGGTCCTGACCACTGTTCCTCTTTTTTTTGGAGTTAAAGGTCCTTGTCCCCCTCCCCCTTCAGGAACTAAAGGTTGAATCCGCTGGTGCTATCACCTGGGGCCCACAAGGGTTTTGCCTGACTTCTCTCTGGACCTGAAAGGATTAGTCCAACCCAAAGGGGTGGAAACCTTTCGTTAGCAGGAAAAAAAAAAAAAAAACTCTGTTTGGCAAGGAATCCATAAATGAAGAGCTTTTCATGTTCAGAAATTTCAGTTGTGATCAGTGTAATCAAAATATTTCATAACTTACTCATTGTCTTATGATCATTTACATAGCTTATTCGTACACATCCCTTAGAATGGGTAGGTTTCTAAATTCTAGTACTCAAGAACTCTTTAAGTAGAGGGATTCTATATACCAATCTTTTTTATGTTTACCTTTCAATTCATTTTCAACAGTTTGAACTAATTAAGGTGTACATAATTGGAACTTGGAACATCATTTTTGCCTAAATTTTCATAGGCCTCTCTTCTTTTCTAAACAGGTCAAATTGTTTTCGTATGTATAGTTTAATTGATGCCTTATTTAATTGCTGTGGTTGAGCTTTCAATGGCAACTAGTTTTTCTGTTTGATGAAAATTGTATCATTTCTTTCGAGGCTTGAAGTGTTAATTGAGGAATTCAAGATACTTTTCTAAGCAAACCATGTTTTGATTGACTGTTTCAAAGTTTTGACAAGCTGAAATAAACGTAGTCCCAACAGCTATCGTCTCTCTTTGCGATTGAGGTGGCCTGCAAATTATAACCTTTTGTGGCCGCACTTGGCAGAATGGTAATGCATAGCCTTTTTCATGGAGGGGGAAAATGATATGCAGCAGAGAAGGAAGAAAACAACATCCTAACTACTATATTTGACAGTTTTTGCACAATTGACTATCAATTGGCCCAAAATATTTATACTGCCTGTGTTGAATTTTTTTAATACAATCCTTTGTTACTGATAACGTTGGTGGTTTGGGGGGGGCGGCATTGGGTTGCACATGAATTAATTATGAATTCAATGGTTTTCTTTGAGGCTGTTTCCAGTGTATCCTGACTTCTTCTTCTTTTTTTTTTTTTTTCATGGGACAAACTTGTTTCTTGTTTTCAGGGTCCTGTTGAAAAGGTTTGAAGAAAGTGATTCTGTCGAATTTAATTAAGTACATTGCATCATAGCTTCTGTCAGTGTTCTGAAAGTGGGGTGATCATGGGAGGAAAGCATACCAAACGGATGCAAAGAAGGGTGTCATCTCCATCGTTTGATACTAGTGAGAAGGTATCATTTACTAATGGCCGCTTTAAATAGTTCTCAACGATTTGTTAATGAATGTATTGAGTAGTTAAATTACATATTCTCTTTTATGGTGCACGGAGGATCATGAAATTTCAGTTGGAGTAACTTGTAAAAGAAACAGGGTCCTGCAAAGCAGTGTTGCTGAACTGAGGATGAATGTCAGTAGACTAGAGTTCATGTTGGTGAAAGCTGGTAAGATAAGTAATTTTTAGGTAGAGGTAAGTTGAGGAATCTATTTATAGGGGGGTTTCCATTCTCTCTTTAATTTGTAGCATATGAAAGGCAAACAAATGGCGGTTGAGAAAGTAAAAGAAATAAATTCTATCTTGGATAAGGAAGTTTCCAAACTATGTACTATAGAAGAAAGACTGAAACAGAGCCCCTGAACGACTTGGTGAGTTGAAGACTACTTCATTAATAATTCATCATTATGGGTGAATTTGGATACATAATAAAATATCATAGCCATTTTTTTTTATAGAATGGGACATTTGGATATACACTCAAATATCACAATCAATGTTAACATTCTGATTTAGTAAATGGTAAACCATAATCATCAACAGTCATTATTAATGGTGATTGAGACAAACATGAACCCAAACCTCCTATATATGTACTGTAAATGATGCTTTTAGAGAAAAAAAATATAAAGAAACACAGTCGTATATGATCATGATGGTCTAAAGCATACATCACATGCACCCACATGTAAAGCGAATTAATTTGGTTTATCAATTTATGGAAATTTTGTGATGACTGTCAAACTGGAAAATCCTTTAGTTTCATCAACAACATCAGAACAAATGTATCCTACACAACAGAAGTTTCAGGGTAATAATTATTGTACTCTAAATATCAAATGGCAAGCGCTACACAATTTCAAAATGGCGATTGCATTATGATATGGTAAACATCTAATTACATTCTATACCTGAACTCTTCTACTTAATTGGCAACTAAGCCTTTCCAAAAGTTCATGCCTATATGAGTCCAATTACAATTAAATTCGGCTGTTGAATACATACTTTTGGACTAATTATAATGAAACCTTACAAGAACATGGTTAATTGGTTTTGAAACATTGATCTTCCTATATATATAGGGGTACTTGTCCATTTTATCGACCAAAGGGGCATCATAATCCTCCCCTATAACCAGGAAACTACAATGCAAGACTGGATCATATAATCCCATGATGTTATTTCGAATGTCTATGTTTAGTCACCTCATCTGTATAAATGGTATCTCTGCAGTGTTTTTCATGACTGATTTGTAAGTCTTCATTCTTTTCTCCATTCAATTTAGGCCAAGGCCAGAGAAAAAATTGTCCCCAACGCTTACAGAAATAAAGACTGGAAAGGAAAATCAATGCTTCAGGAGGAGGAGGCTGTCCAAAAAGAATCCACACTCCAAATGGTGCATTCAAAAGCAATGATGTAAATCTTCATTCTATCCTTGCCATCGAGAAAGAACTTCTCTCAATAAGTGAGTTTGGGATACCATCCAACATATCAAAGCAAAAATTCAAGACAGAGAAGGAATTCCACAAGATCAACAAAGGCTGTTCTATGCAGGAAGACTGCTTGCAAATAGCCACACGTTATCAGCTTAATCCTCCCACAGAATCCCATCCTTCACATGGTATGTGGTCCAGCACCAGAAATTAAATTCTGGTGAAAACACCGACTAGTGAGAGCATTTCTCTCAGAGTAGAAATATGGAATACTATGCAGGGCATCAAAACCATGATCGCGAACATGGTGGGTGCACAACCTGATCGGATCATTCTCTTAAATGCTGGAAAACAGCTTGAGGGTTACGAGATCTTGGCTGCCTACAGTGTTGAAATGGAATGCACCTTTGAAGTGGAATATTCTCCAATGCAGATATTTGTTGAGACATGGGGTGGGAAAACCATAACAATTGAAGTGGATAGGTCTGATAATGTAAGTGCAGTCATGGCCAGGATTCAACAAGAGGGCATTCCAACTAAGTATCACGGCCTCGTTTTTTCGCTGGAAAACGACTTGCAGATGACCAGACACTAGCAGACTACAACATTCAGAAGGAATCTACTCTCCACCTTGTTATGGCCTTACCTTTTGGAAAGAGGGTGGTGTTCAGTATTGGAAACAGGGTGTTGGTGGAGTGGAGGGGCGGCGAAACATTTAGAGTTGAGGTAAGGAGAAATGCGACCATTAGCCATGTGAAGGATATGATATGGAAAATGAAGGGCATACCTTATGAAGCACAAAAGCTCTGGCACTACTTCAAAGAGCTTCATAATGACCATACTTCAGAAGATTTTGGCCTCCATTTTAATTAGACTATACACCTTCAAATTGTTGGTTAGGAATGATTGGAGTTGCAGTTGATACTCTATACTGAAAACATGGATGGTCCAGTTACAGATTTGGTGATTTGATTGCCCATGTGCCCAAATTCAGATTTGTATCATAATCTAGTTACCAAGAAAGACCATTACCTCTTTATTAGCTATGATAATAAGAAGTTATTTTTGTTACTGCAATATATAATTTGGTTACCCAAAAAAAATTGTAGTTACCATTAGCTATTTATAATCCATAGGTATTTGCATAAACTATTTTTGCCTTAAAGACTTTGTATCTTTGTTAATTAAAATCAACCTCGAGGTCCTCAAGACAGTTGTGATCGGATTGTAGTTTATAGTGAAGATATGATCATTTAAAAATTGCGTTTTTTTCGTGAACTTTAAGCATAGTTTGCAAGACTTGCACAGTTGATTTATAGTTCATTAGTTCTGAGCATCATTTTGCTTAAGATATAAATGATGAGGACATGCACCAGGAGAATACTGTTTTACGAGATAGCATGATGAATGGAAAATGTCAAATGTCCAAAATAAATAGAGAAGCAATAATATGGCATCAAAATTACAGTGTAGTTAATTAATGAAGAAACAAGTTCCATTTTAACAAGTTGATTTCTTTTTGGACAGCTTATTGATCAATCTGGACCACTCTATTCTACTCAAAGTGGAAGAATTTAAACTCTTCTAGCACAGATTACAAATAGAAGCTGAGAATAAATTCAGTTGGTGTTAAAAAAAGAGGCTACAAAATTGGGTGCATAGGATCTTCCTAACTGGGAGATTTTCAAACCCCACCACACCAATGTTTAGCATGAATGAGCATTGGGCCTTAAATGTATGGAATAGTAAGATGCAGCAAATCTCACTATCATTGAAACACAGGACTCTCCAATTCTTAACTAGCTAGGGAATAAAGATCACAACTGGGCCGGGCCCAAGGTTATCTAGTGAATAATTAAATTACAGGTCCAAATATGTAGGCTTTGACCCAGACCTCGACGATTAAAGCTAGGCGTGGACCCACCCCCTCAAGAAGTTTGTTAAGACTACGTTTGTGTTACACTGTTTCTTCGAGGAAAAGTCAAAAAGCAAATATTATTCTACGCTGGGCCAATTGGGTCATCAAAGCATGCTCCAGTTTGGATTGAAACGCGTTAAACATCTTATCATCACCACTAGCGTAATGATTGTAATGCAAAACCCAATTGGAAGAATCTTCACACTTTTCATTATTTGTTTAAAACATGTACAAAGCTCTCCTTTATTCCTCAATACGTACACACACTATAATATCTCAACCTCACACTATAAAAAATAATGGCTAGACAAGAAGCTATGCAGAAAACCTACACCATTATATGCATGCATGTGGGTCTTAAGAGTTGATGGAACATTCAAGTGGAATACCCTGAGGAAAACGCTTTACATCAGTGCAGTAATTGTACACCATGTAATTCTTCTGCACCCATTTAAGCCTCTGTTGGCTTGTAGAATCCAGTTCTTGTTCAAACCAAGTGTGGTTGGATGAAGATGGCGATTTCGAGGCGCAGGAGGAGACGCCGGATGACCAAATACAGGCATCACCCTTGAAGTTCCTGTAGGAAGCGGTAAACGGTGCTTGGGTCCAGTCAGTTTTTACGAGCCCACCTCTTGTGGCCCAGTCATCTGCGTTCCAAAGGCTCGAGTAGATTCTCATGGGCTGACTCTTTGGGAATGGAATGCCACTTGACTCGGCATTCTTGAACTGTCTGATGGGAGTTCCATCTACATAAAAGCTGAAAGGAGGACATCAAAAGGCAAGAGATTAAAAGTGTGTTTAGTTGAGCTTCTTACGAGTCAAAAGTGCTTCGTTTGAAATAATTTTAAAAGCGACTTTTTTTAAGAAACTTTTTAGAATAAAGAGCTATTTGGTTGATGCAACAAAGTTTCTTAAACAACATACAGCAGTAAACAGCAGTTAGAGAAAAAAAAAAAAAAAGTGTTTGTGGGCTTACGCTATCTGTTTGGGATTCCAGAGGAAGGAGTAGGTGTGAAAGTCCTTGGTTGGGTCGAACCATAGATAGAATTGCTGCTCCCTGTTGCCTTTCCCTTTAGTGAACACATTGGTGTGGACTATGTATGGATCTCCACTGAGGTTGCCAAGAAATTCAAAGTCTATTTCATCCCACGTCGATCCTTGAGATTTAAGCTGCAACAGAATCAATCACACAACATCATCAGTTACAATAATTGGAACAGAGGTTTGAGATAAATCTAACTCTACATGTAGGGAAAACAGGGAAGGGAGTGGATTTAGTTGGGCTGTTGAAGGCCCATTTGTTAATAGGCCTAAATTTATACTGAGCCTGACCAAGTGGTAGCAATGGATTGTGTTAAATGGGTGACCCATTGTTAGGGTGGGTTTGGGTTTGGTAGTGATTTTGAGAGGGATGGGGCGGTATGGGTTACAGATTTTGAGTCAAGTTGGATTAGGAGGGATTTGAATTTTGGCTAACTTCACCACTCTGACTTATTCATATTTATTATTGAAAACTAATTATTAAATATTAAGAAATAAGTGTTTCAAAAGTATCCTTCAAATAAGAAGTACAAGATAATTAGTTACTAGTACTTATTATTAGGCAGGTTTAGTATCACATATCATAAAACTTAGTAAATTAGATCGAGTATAAACATATTTTGAGTGTGATCGATCTTGAACATCTTGTAGCCTTTCCACCCCTAGGCTACGCCCTATTGAAAGAAACTTGTAGAAGCTAAAAGCCAACCTGGACCCGACGCCCCATTCATCAATGGATTATGCATATAAATATAGGTCCAAAAGCAAGCTTTACAAGGATCAAAATACTTACATAATAGGCAGTAACAGTCCCAGCAGAGTTGCCAGGGACAAGCTTCAATTGCATATCAAACTTCCCAAAGATATACTCGTTTTTAGATTGGAAGCCAGAGCCAGAGGCCTTGTCAAGAGATAAGGACAGTAGCTCGCCGTTGTTGAGTATTTTACCGCGACCATCACCCCATGTGATTTCAAAATCTTGGTAGAAATTACTAGCAGAGGAAAGCATCAGGGAGCTTGAAATTAGCAGAAAGACAAAGGTCATGATACCATTAGAAGAAGAAGAAGAAAAAGAGAAGGCCATGACAGCAGCACTACAACAACTACACAAGGGTCTTTGAAGTAAATGGAAATTGATGTTGGAAATTGGAACCTGTGGGGATTTAAGATTGTATGGGGGGGCTTATATAGAGTTGGGTGATTGGGTGGTAGCAATGAGGAAATGCTTTGGAAGGTTCAGTCCAATGGTAATAGAGCGGTAGAAGTAAAAAACATGTATGAGCTGGGTCATGGTTCTAAGTCCCACACACGGTTCTAGAAGCTTTTAGATTTTAATGATGAGAATTTATGACTTTGGAAGTTTTATGTCGTAATGAATTGGGTATTACTTTGCTGGGGTAGGTTTGCCTTCTCACTCGATCTTCTTCCCTTGTTGACCCTTGAAGAGAGAACAAAGTACCAGAAACCTTGTGAGGACAGCCTTTTGAACTACAAATTGGCCTACTTTTGAAGTTCATACTCCTCAAAATCACCTCCTGTAAGTTTAGAGTTCGTGATCTCTAAATTGGTATGCTCGGTAAATCAACCCAATAGTGTGCAAAAATAATAATCTATGCAACGGAAAATAAATTCAAAAGACACATCATAAGGACACCAAATATAACGTGGAAAACCCTAACCAGGTGAAAAAACTATCGATGCAAACTGAATCAACAATCAAGCATTATGAATCTCGCAATTACAAGAAATTCAGATTTCCTTCCCAGATATTCCGTACTTAAGGACTGAAGTTACCTTGTGTCGCTTCACACTTTAACGACTTCACACCATTGATTACAAGAGACTCAACCTTATGCTTAACTCATCAAATCTTCTACGCAAGAAGATGACATCTATAAAGGATGCAGAAGAACTGACTCTCTAAAGAACTTCGCAGCACAACTCCTTCATAAATCTCTAGAGAAGATTTCTCTCAATAAAATCTTTAACTCAGAATTTTAAAAGGTGAGGTCTATATTTAAAATAATCATTGAGTCGTTTAAATAGCCCTTGGGACGTGCTTGAGGTTTCCTAACTTGATTAAAACTTAAACAAGCAGTTTGGACACAATTAGAACAAAGTTTCTAATTTTCGTAGGACTCTGTCACATGTCCGCTCGAGTGAATGAGATTCTATCTTAGCACAAAAAGACTCTGTCAATGCGTCTGGCCATTCTGTCTCATATCCGCTTGAGCAGATGATGTGTTCACTCAAGCGGACCACATTATGGTTGATCCGAAAATTCAGCACTCGTTTTCTTCAAACTTTCTTCTTCTAATTCATTTAGACTTCCTTCTTTGAGTCCTTCTATTATTCTATCTTTAGAGTCTTTGTCTAAAAAAAGATTAAAAACTCAATGAACCCCAGAGTTTTTGTTCAACCCATGAATTAGCCAATGCACAAAAACCTAACACCTCCTCTCTGGCTCACCCCCCCCCCCCCCCCCCCCCCCAAAATCATTTACATGAGGAAGTCATTGTGATTTGACATTTTTCCCCTCATTTCGAATTTTATGCATGTGTTTTATATTTGATCAATTTACGTGTACACTGAACCCAAATTAAAGAAAAAAAAATAGAATCTACAATGAATAGCCAAGAGGACTATATTCAATTGGTAATTTGGATTCCAGTGTTCTGTCCCTTTATCAGGCGCAGAACTAGTGGGGGCATGGGGACCCCCACAATTTTAGAAACCCTCCATAAGTTAGGGTAATTACTATGATTTCTTTGTACATTGCCTCCCAAGAAATTTTTTTCCAACAAAAAAAAAAAAGAAAAGAAAAGAAAAGAAAAGAAAAGGGAATATGTCCTCATCCCCTCACTGCCTTTGATGAATTTATAGCTATGGCCTTGGAAGATCCTTTTTATGCTTAACTCAGAAATTTACGGTTTGCTTGGGTTTTCATTTTATGCAAGTGACAACTGATTTCATTGATCTAAACCTTTGATTTAGATAAATCTTGAAGTGTCTATTCTCTAATAAGAATTTGAAGGAGTAGGATTTTTATATGCAAGGTGCAGCCCATCACAAATACAGTTTACTTAAGTTTAGCGGAAAAAAAAAAGACATTCATCAGGCAAGTGCAATGGATTGTGGCAGACCATGGTCATCATGATTTGTGCCACCTTATAAAAATTGTGTTCTAAATGAATATTATAGAGAATGTGGAATGCCAAATATATGCCTCATGTCCCATAAGTGAAGATGCTTAAAGTAAACTGATTAAAGGATAGTAGAAGTAATGTGAGAATCATGGCCCTTTTAACACATCATGAATGGAAAGGAATATAATAAAATTCAAAATGGCGAATGCTTGATGGGTCCTGTGGTCCTGTGGATAGTGGTTTGATGAGAAGGAAGTTTCAACAGAGCTCTCTTTCACAGCCTCGTATTTACATGGTCCACCAACCCCACTGTCTTTTGACACGTTGAAGATGGTGGATAAGGTTTCTTACCTACTCCTTATGATAGTATATAAATTATAAGCAGGTATATTTAACATTCAAATACACTGAGAAAACTGTTGTAGTTTTATTGTACAAATTACTACAAACAATTTAAGATATATTGTACGTATTAGCCTATCAAATGCAAGAGAGCTTTAGAAAATAGCGGTAAATAAAAAAATTTCCATTACAAATTGCTAGTTGCCCAATCTAAAGTCATAAAATTAGACTATAAATAGAATTTCCGTTTTTTTTTTTAATAATATGGACTAATAACAAAGTTCTTATTTTGGCTATCTATTTAGTGATTTCGTATCAGATAGATGGTACCATCTAATGAATCCAACTCTTTTGAAAAAGGTTAGACTGTTTTGATAGCTAGGCAAGGTCTTAAAAAGTTTGCTTTGTGTTCTATTTTGACTAATATATACTTTTGCAAGGATGTGATAGCAGTTTCGTTACTATAACTCTTTGGGATGGTTTGCCCAGTCTTTAATTCATAATAACTTAGTTTACAATGAGGAGTAAAGCGTATAAGATAGACATATATATATCAGACACTCATTTTTCTGGGTTATTTGTTTTTTTCTGCCATTACATGAGAAGGAATGGTAAACTATCCTAATCTATTAGACCATGGGTAATCTTTGGGGTGCTTCGTGTGCCTAATTACTATGATGCCCAATGCAGTATGGATACGACAGTGATATGTCATGGACAAACAGAATATGGATTTCACAAATAAAAAGTAAAATATCAGGTACAATATAATGAGATATGATTCCCATTCTGAACTATCCATGTATGATAGGCTGATTGTGCTCTACTCATACTCGGCCACAATTTTTTTGTGCTTCCTTCTTCTGCCCAAGTATTATCCATTAGTGTTATGCCAAGTATGGTCTTTATCCGTGCTCTGTTAGTGCTAGGGTTCTATCTTGGGCACTGTAGATGAGATGAGACGCCCATGACCACTAGCGCGTTGTCTCTCTTTCTCCACCTTTCTATGGAAGAAGGTAACTTTTTTTTTTGGGGGCGGATATGAATCTTCACCTTCCTCAATTATAAACCCTTTGTTACTTGTTAGAATGTCATTATCTAAAGTTCTTAACAAATTAATGGCCATCTATCAAACAGGCCCTTAAACATTGAAAATGACAGATTTATCTAATCTAAACATGGTCAAAGGATTGCACTAATCCACTGAAAGATAGAGCACCAACTACATCACATCCATCCCTTCGCTCAATTGAAAAATAGGTTAGTGCCACGTACTAATTTAAACGCGGAGAGATCAATTATGAAAAACAAGGGTCAATGCAGAATGGATGATCTGGTTACAGTCACCACCACAGGCCATGCTGCCAACGTGTAGAGCCATTCACCTTACACCGTCTCTGAAGTGGACTTTGTCTTATTTGTCATGAATCTGATGATGGGTTCCTAAACAAAAGGTCAATGGTTGAGACAACTGGTTTGCTGTTTTAATGAGTTAGTTGGAAAGTTCTGACCAAAGATTTTTCATTAATGGTGGAGACTGTTTTCTTTTTCTTTTTTATTTACTATCGGAGGTTTACAATCCTTTAAACTGGATTAATCCCTCCGGGTCTAGAGTGAAGTCTTGTAAACTCTCATATAGCCGCACTGTGGTAGTGCTGTTTAGAACCCATAATTTTCAGATGCAAACTGTGGTCTTAGACCAACTGAACTACCTCTTGGTTTAACTAGGTTTTATGTTTATATGCCCAAAGACGTCCACAAATTTACCGTCACTTCAACTCACGTTACAAATGAATTACCCAAATAAGCCCTACTGGTGTTTTTGAATCCTTAAAACCCAATAGCTCTGCACTCAAGTTAGCAATTAGCAACCTCGTATAACCTGACTTGCCTGCCCAACCCAAAATTCAATCAACCTGTTTCAGGTTGACTGTTGTTTTCCAATTGGGTTTGAGTCCGACTTCAGATTGACATTTCTTAACGCATTAATAAATGGTTTAGGTTGAGCAGATGCCATGTAGTAAATTGCGGAGAGGCGTCTGCCAACGATCCAACATAGGCAGAAAATAAATGCAGAAGAAGAAGGCGGCTTGGGTTCATGTTGATTTTAATCTTCCCACTCAACCCTCCAGCCCAATTACACAACCCTAACCTGACCCAACCGGACTAGTTGTCAATGACTTGCCAAACCAACCTGAATCTAAACTTCGTTTTTAAAATTTTGGGTACCAGCCAAGTTGTCTGGACCTTTGGAAAACCGGACTGACACTGTAGTAAACCCAATACATATCAGGGGGAAGACCACCTGCACACACACAGGAGAATCCCACCTGTTCATTAAGTCTGGGTTTCTACCAAAAAAAAAAAAAGGGTCAGGGTTTCATTTTAAACTTCTTAACTGGATTTGTGTAGGCATTTTCAGCTGGACTAATAGATGATTGAGCTCAGGTTGAGCTTACCATATTACCCACAGTGCTCAAATTGACCCAAACCTTTGCCTACCCTAGTTACTGGTAATTAGATTTAAAATTGCATAGAAACAGAGTTACAATGGACCCAATGGGGCATGAAGCATGTGGATTTATGGAGGCTATCAGGCTTCCAAAAGCATACATTTTTTGTTGGACCAAATAGTTGAGGCCCAGGTAATGATAAGGCTGTCAAGAGGTTGGCATTAGATGGACTAAAGCCCTTCTTGGCCCAGGTCTACAGCTTATTTATTGGACGTTCTGTACACGTACCACTACCAGGACCCAATCACTTTTAAATTTGGCAGTCAGCTAAGTTGATTAAGACTTGTACTAGTCAAGCCGACCCAGCTGGACACTGTGAATTGGTCAATGAAGTACTGGTCTGTCATCATGGGCACTTTCACAGATGAAACTGATGGGCTGTTTCCATTTTTCTTTTTGAAGGGAAGGAGATATAAATGTGTGGGCTACACCACCTTAATTAAAAACACAACAAAGAGATGAAGTATCAAACTTCATCCTAATCCACTTAATGAGGTTTAGAACTATAGTTAAAAGAGTGTGGTTACTAATGAGAGTTTCAAGTGGAACACTTCCCAAAGAGTTTCCTTTTTTTAAGTTGCTGCCACCCCACACTACTTTTATCCTTAGCAGCTTACATTCCTTCTTTTTCTTGTGTATCAATCTCCACGCCGACAAATTAAGAAGCATCGATTATGCCAAGTTGTAAAACAAATGGCTCTTTTTTATTCTATAATTTGTAACTATCTAAGGGACTCACCTGGAAAGGGCTAAACTCACTTTTATGTGAAGAGTTCACACAATAAAGAATATTACCCTAACAACCATATTCCCATAAGAACATACAGAGAGGCAGAGAGAGTCATCAGTTGAATCCAGATGTTTGCCATCATGAAAATTGAGAACCACATTCCAATATTTAGAAAACAATGAAAAACGTCCTTACAAGGGTTAACCAAATACCAAAAAAGGTGTTACCATATATACCTTTTACTAGAATATGGAAGTGGGGCCCACGTGTGATGACATGTAGGTGGCTCCCAGATACATATTATACATACCTCACTTTAATGAAAATTAGTTTCCAAGTTGATAAGATTTCCTACATTGTATTATAGTCTATGTTCTCTCTTAAAACTAGAAAGCTGGTTATGAAAATAAATCAAGATCAAATCTTTCCTTACTGTAAAAGAGAAGGAAGACATATATATCGACACTGAGGGACCACACGCCCCTTTGTGTAGATCTTCAGATCATTACATTATGCACTTTTCAATTACATGCATGGGCACCCACCAAGAGAGCTCCACACTGGTGGGATGAGGAAGCCCGCTGTAGGAAAGAGAGCCAATGCAAATGGAAAGAATGACATACTCAGAAATCGATGGATCACCTTGGAATTGTCAACCAACTGAACAGGTTGTCATTTTAAGGGAAAATTTCAAATAAGGCCTTAAGTTTTTGCCTTATTTCAAAAAATGACACAAGTTTCAAAAGTTTTCAAATTAATCCCTAAGTTTTTCAGTAAATTTTCAATTAAGGACATCCAGCCATTTAAATGTATTTTCTGAAGACTTTTTTCTCAATTTGTTTTTAAAATATCCAAATTACCCTTTATTTAAAGCCATGACATGGTTCCGGCAGCCACTACATGCAACCGATCACGTAGGGACGCCAATTCGTCCTTGATCACATTGAGGACGTCGGTGAAAATAACGAGGAGAATATAGAAAAAATGGAGGGTGTTATTTCAATGAAGGGTAATTTGAGCATTTTTAAAAAATTGAGAGAAAAAGTTACCAAAAAATAAATTTGAATGGATGAATGTCCTTAATTGAAAACTTTCTTGAAAACTTAGGGACCAATTTAAAAAGTTTTAAAACTTGTGTCTTTTTTTGAAATAAGACAAAAACTTAAGGCCTTATTTAAAAATTTTCCTCATTTTAATATAACCAAGTTTAAAATAGAATTTCTTGTATCCACGGTTCCTAGGTTTTTGTAATGTGAGGAAACCTCCTTGTTTGACTTCCAGAGGTGAAGATAAGATGAAGGGAGTCAAGGGGTGCACGTGAATCAGTGGACCTCACGTGCAAGTAGCTGTGTTAGTGTTACCCAAAACCAGGCTAGGGTACTGCAGGAGTTGTCTGATGTCTTCTGTGCAGGGGTCTAGCTTGAGGGCTACTCTTGATTTATTTTGACAGGGATTAGTACAATAGAATTTAGTTTAGAAAACACAATATAATAAAGTGGTTTCTTTTGGTAGTCCAGCGGAATGCAAAGGATTTGTAAGCCATTGGCCATGCCATATAAAGACATAATCTTGATGATCAGGACCCTTCATCTGTTTCAAACCATCATAATTATTGACTTCATTTGCAAACTCAAGACTAAAATCCTAGCATTCGTAATTGTTATACAGAATCTGGACTGTTGGGCTTCCTAATGCAGATTATGAATGTTTTGAATTGCTAATCAATGGCATTAGATACAAGTTTCCCGTTTATCTGAAGGACTAAACTCGAAGAATTCAGCATGGGCCACTGATCTGGGACCCAAAAGACAATACAGGACGTGCTCAAGTGTGGCCAGTTCTATATCCCATCATCCGAAGGGTATATTTGTGCGAAAAGAGAAATTCATAATGGAGAAAAACATTAGTTTGGTTTTATATTCTACTCTTTTTTTTTTATCATTTAGTGTGATAAATTTTACTTATAGAAAAGAAAAGGCATAAGCTGACTTCCTTCCATAGAGAAAACTTTGATTTCTTATACAAGGGTAGGAATGCTCTGAATACTAAACTGGTTTGTCATCATGGGCACTTTGAAGGCACTTTTAACGGATAAAACTCAGGCCTTGTACACCGTTTGTCTTTTTCAAGGAAGGGAGATGAGAATGTGTGGATTACATCCTTATACAATTCAACAGAGAGATGAACTAATCAAACTGATCCTAAGCCACTTAATGAGGTTTAGAACTATGGTTAAGGGTGGGGTTGCAAATGATAGTTTGCTTTTTAAAGTTGCTGCCACCCCCACACTACTTTTATCCTCTATATGTCTTGTTTTTCATTTGTATCACACTCTAAGCCGACAAATTATTAAGAATCGATTAAAGCCAAGTTGCAGCCATCAACACTTTCAACTTGTTTTGTTTTGTTTTTTTGGTTGGCTGTCATTCCTGTCTTTTATTCTAGTTGTCTTTCTCTTTCGTTTAATAATATGGGTAAATTAGCCAAAAGTCCATGTACACAGTCTTCTAAGGCATCAAGGACAACAACTTTTTCTCTAATGTCTCTAATCCAGACAGCTGTAGATATTTTGGTGAAAGGTCCCTAATATGCCACGTCATATATTTTCATGACTAATTTGCCCCTTTCAACCCTCATTTCTAGGCAAAGTTCTCTCTTATTCTTTTTTGTCCCAGAGAAATCCTTCATTCTTCTTCTCTCTCATTTTTCATTTTTTGTTCGTTTTCATGGTCGTGGATTATCGTTGCAGAGCACATTTCGTCGCCACCATGACTTCCCGATTTTCTCTCTTTCATTTCTTCAAAGATGATAACGGTTTTACTTTCTCTTACTTGTTCATTTGAAGTCTCTTCCAAATCTATCTTTCTGTCTACAACTGATTTGAATTTTCTTGTTTTCCGTCTCTCTTTTCTCGATTGGATCGTGGTCATCAAGTGTTCTTATTTTGGATTTCGATTTTTATTAAAATCTAATTTTCCATATTCTGTTTTTTGTTGTCGCCGAGCTCTGATAAATTTTCCAGAATCTTTGATAAACTGGACAAAAAACTCAGATAAATTTGCCGGAACTCAGACAAATTTATCTGAGTTTCTGGCAGAACTCAGATAAATTTATCTGAGTTTTGCCAGAACTCGGACAAATTTATCTGAGTTTCTGGCAGAACTCAGACAAATTTATCTGAGTTTCAGGCAGAGCTCAAACAAATTTATCTGAGTTCTGCAGCCGGATTTTTTCTATTCTTGTTACAGAAAACATCACCGAACCGAAGGAAAACAGGTGACTTTAAAGTTCCTTGTAATTGTTTGAAGATAATTCTCGCCCTGAATTGGATTAGTCATGTGTAGTGTAAAGAACTTTTAACAGTCAAAACGTTAAGGAAGCCATTTGTGTATTTTACTTGTGATTTGTTGCAAGCGTTTTTTTTGTATCCATCTTCGAAAAACAGACGTGGAATTCGCCATCAAGAAACATGGATTGGACAGCATGAAGGACCCCAAGTGCCCACAGGGTATGTACAATGTTAAGCCACACCTCCGCTGCTACTGCATTCGCCGTGGACGGTCGGCATCACCGCCGTTGTTGCTCGCCGCCAACTGCCACCATCCCGCTTGCGCTACGCCATCGCCGGAGAGGAAGAAGAAGACCGTTGCAGCAGTTGCCTCTAAGCCATCGATTTCTGTTACAGAACCCACGAACAGAACCAAGAAGGAAGAGGTTGGGTTCAGTTCTGAGTTTTGCTAAAACTCAGATAAATTTGTCTAAGGTCTGCCTTTGCTGACCTGTACAAGGGGTTTTTTTGTCTTTTTCACTGCCTCACTTTTATGAAAGGACTTTCGGCGGTACGATAAGTTATTGTGGACCTTAGCCTTTAAAACCAAATGTCCAGGGACCTCCGCCCTAAATCCCCTAATAATATATTATTTCTTAAAAAAAAAAAAAAAAAACACTTTCAACTTAATATTTGCATGCACTTACTGCATGCATTAAAAAAAAACTTTAATATTTGCATGCACTTACTGTATAATTCTTCATGTTATATATACACACAATTGAGGGATGTCCCACTAACAAATGGCTGCTTTTTAATCTATACTTTCCATGATGAGACTCACCAGTCATTATGTCAAGGGCTTATAAACTCACGTTTATGTGATGAGGTCACAATAAAGAATATGACCCTAACAACCCTATTCCCATGAAACATACAGAAACCCAGAGAAAGACACAGTTGAGTCCCAGCTGTTTGGCACCATGAAAATTGAGAATCACATTCCAATATATTTAGAAAAATGAAAAACAGGTAACTAGGTGTAACGAGCTTTCTTTTGTTTGCAAATGAAAGTGGGGCCCACGTGTGATGACAAGTGGGTGGGTCCCAGTCACAGATTATATAACCCTCAATGAAAATTAGTTTCCAAGTTGATCCAAGTTGGCACTAAAGCCTATCTTCGCTCTTAAAAACTAGAAAGCTGGCTTTGAAAATAAATCAAAATAAAATCTTCCTTACTGTAGAAGAAAAGGAACACCTTCACATCGATCCATGCAACATGGATCACACTTCCCTTTGTGTAGATATTACGACCATTCCATCTTGCCTTTGATGAGAGAGAGAGAGAGAGAGAGAGATTTGAAAACTTAAGTTATACTTGCTCGAGTTGATCTAAATCATCCATCTTTTAGAGCTACAATCAGAATGTCAATCTTAACCCTCTGATCGTTAGAAGTGAACCTAGTAGGGATTAAGCTCTAGATCTCCAATTTCTGCATCGATTTAGTAATTCTACTTGATATGTGGTTGATCTTTATGTTTGTAGCAACTGAATCATCACCAATCAAAGCTTTTACGACACCAAAGGCCAACACCTTTGGTCCTTTCTACAAAATTAGGCAACCTTCCAGTCCAAATTAGGTTCAACATCCTAGTTAAGGGCCCAAATCCACTTAATTCAACCCATTCACAATAAAACCTCCCATAGCGAAGGACCAAATTTCATTTCACCAGAAATAGTCGCACAGTTTAATAAATCTTTAATTAAGTAACAAAACTATATATTATTTTAATCTACTATCAATCCAAATGTGTATATTACTTTAAAATAAATTTTCTTTAATTCCCCGTCCCTAATGTGATGAAACCTCCTTGTTTGTAGGGAGATGAAGTATAGATGATGGGAGTCAAGGGGTGCACGTGAATCAGTGGACCTCACGTGCAAGTAGTTGTATTTCCCAAAACCAGGCTAGGCACAGGAGTTGTACTTGTCTCCCATAGAGGGGTCAGGCTTGAGGATTACTGTTGATTATTTTGACAGGAGTAAGTTGATTAGAATTTAGTCTATAAACCAAAATAGAATTAAGTGGATTCTATTGGCAGTCCAGTGGAACACAAAGATTTGTAAGTACCCATTGGCCATCCTCGTGCCAAAGACCTATTTTTATTTTTTTTAACCTCAATAAAGTGGGCTTAGGTCCAAGAAAGAGCCCACACACGCAGGAAGAAACCTTACATGAGTGGGAAGGAAGGCACACAAGCAGGAAGACGAACTATTCGCAACCTAATCTTGACTATCATTACCATTCATCTGTTTTAAACCATCATCAGTATCAATCATTTCCACTCAGGTAATGAGCCGTTCTCAACCTAATCTTGATTATCGTAATCATTCATCTGTTTTAAATCATCATTAGTGCAAATTCTTTCCACTCAGGTAAGTAGCCGTTTTTAACCTAATCTTGATTATCAAAACCATTCATCTGTTTACCATCATAATTGACCTAATTTGCAAAATTGAGAGTTATCGCAATCGTAGCATTCGTAATTGTTGTAGAAAATCTGGACCGTTGAGCTTCTTAATGCATTTTATAGGTGTATTCAATTGCTAATCGATGGCAATAGATACCTCTTGCCCGGTTATATGAAGGACCCAACACAAAGAATTCAGCAAAGGGCCCTGATTTTGGACCCAAATGACAGTTTGTGTTCAAGTGTAACCATTTTCACAATCCCTTCACCCAAAAGTTAAAAAGAAAATAAGCCATTTTTTTGTAATTGAGCATTGTTCCAGGCTTTTTAACCTTGGATGGAAATGGGTCCACTAATTTAAATATCCAAAGGACCCTGCCTCCTGCCAGCAAAATGGGTATGTGCCCCTTTTTTTTTTTTTTTCTCAGAGCTGACAATTGAGTCTAATCAGGCCCACAGTTATGGACCTAGAACCCAAGTTCAAGCAAGGGCCCATCCTGACATTTTTGTCTGCATCCATCGACCATGGACCCACCTGATTTACAACCTTAATTTCACACCTATGGCTGTAGGCAGAATAGCACACTATACGTTCACATGACCCCACCCCAAATGTTCAAACCACTAACCTCATGAGATAGAGACATCACCTGTAAGCTACAAATCTTGTTGGGACATGGGACAAATCGAAATAATTCAACAAGAACTAAAAATACATTTCAAAAACATGAAGCAAATGAAACAATAGAAATGCAAGTGGAATGCACAGTCAACTCTAGATACACACATGAACACTGCTAGGAAAGAGAAAAAAAATAAACGACTCTCATGTCATCTAAGAAGAACGCTTGCATTCAGCTGGGACACCTTGAGGAAATCGCTTCCAATCGGTGCAGTAGTTATAGATCATGTAATTCTTCTGCACCCACCTCAGCTTCCTTTGGCTTGTGGAGTCCAGGTCATGAGAAAGCCAGGCATCAGCTGCTGAAGAAGGAGTTTTAGAGGCACAAGAGGAGGCTTGGGAAGACCATACACATGCATTGGCGTTGAAGTTTCTGTAGAAGGCTTTGAAGGGTGCCTTTGTCCAGTCGGTTTTGACAAGCCCACCTCTTGTTGCCCAGTCATCTGCATTCCAGAGGCTGGAGTAGATCTTCATGGGCTGCTTGTTAGGGAAAGGAACTCCCATAGACTCAGAATTCTTGAATACTCTAATGGGAATACCATCCACAGAGAAGCTGAAAGGATAGAAAACAAACAAATGTAAGAAAAAAAATTACAGTAGATGAAACTTTTCACCATCCAGAATATATTGTTTGTTGTGTCAATATTACAAGATATTGGCATATGGGACCCACACCCAAACCATAACATTTTTTTTTTTTTCTTTTTTATCAATTCGAATCATTCGGGCATGCAACACTTTCTTTTCTTTTTTTTTTTTTAATCCCTTGGACTAATAAAGGGTCTCATGGTTTTAATGAGATATGAGGCTTTACATGATGCGCTGAGGATTCCACAGGATGGAATAGGTGTGGAAGTTCTTGGTAGGGTCGAACCACAAATAGAACTGCTGCTCCCTGTTACCCTTTCCTTGTGTGAACACATTGGTGTGGACAATATACGGATCCCCACTAAGGTTACCAAGGAATTCAAAATCAATCTCATCCCATGTCGTTCCTTGAGATTTAAGCTGCAACACAAAAACTCCATATTAGTAACATATACACACACCCATAAAATTTCAAGAACTAAAATAAACCATCTACTAGAATTTAGAAAGTGGGCATTGGGCACTTACATAATATGTAGTAACAGTACCAGCAGAGTTGCCAGGGATGAGCTTAAGCTGCATATCAATCTTACCAAAGAGATAGTCTCTCTTGGATTGGAAGCCAGAGCCAGAAGTCTTGTCAAGAGACAAAGCAAGTAGCTGGCTGTTGATTATCTTTCCTCGACCATCCCCCCATGTGATGTCGAAGTCTTGGTAGAAATTCCCAGCATTAGTAGCAATTAGAGAGCTAGCTAATAGCAACAACAAAGGCATTGCCATAGTACTAAGAAAAGAAGAGAATGAAGGCATTTTTTTTCTCAATGGAAGAGAAAGATAGAGGATGAGGACTTGGAATGTTGATGATGAGATGTTTGGAACTGGATGGTTATGAGAGATAGGAATGTGGGTTGAGGCCTATATATAGCAATGTTTGGGAGAAAGAACAAGGAAAGATCAATAGAAGGAGGGATGAAGTGAGGTGGTGGTTGTAGAGTAGATAAAAGTGGCAGCTTGGGCAAGGTATTGTATTGTTTGTGCTAGCTGGAACTCGGTTCCGTGGGGGGCGGGCTTTTGAATAGGACCGGTTTCATATGGTAGGCTGCCAAATGGATATATTGACAAGGGTCAAATAGATGGGCGTTCCTGATTTAACATTTACTAGCTGGCTGAGTTGACATAAAAAAAAAAAAAAAAAAATGCAGCCTGTTCCAGTCGAACGTTGAAAAAGTTGACCAGGGGAGCATACCCATTTATTTATGCTCATTGCTCTTGCAGATATCTACTATGGTATTACCATGCAAGGTAGCATGATGGCCCCACCTATCTCCAATCCCAGCTGACCACCAAACAGGGCCACTGATCCCAGGGTTTGGACTGGACTGCTGGAGCTGAGGGTAAAACAAAAAAATTTCTTTTATATATATTAACCCATTAAATTTGTAGGCCATTGATCAAGGAACGAGGGTCATCGGATCGAATCCAAATTTGATAAATGGGCCTATCATGAGAGGGTCTTCCGATCAATAGGGCCCTAGATAGGCCCCATCCAGCTACCTTGCACGGTAATGTGGTTAGAGCTGGGCCCTAACAAAATTCAAAATTTGTTGGTTAGAGCTGTAGCGTTGGGTTGGATCATTAAGTTACTAGGCCTCATATTCGGTCACAAAATTCACCAAGTCTGCTTTTTCAAATAAGGATTAGGATGTCTATTCATCCTACTGTGTGCCAGAGGACTTTATGGTCTATTCAGATGAAAAAAACTTGGTTATTGAACGTTTCCATCTTTAAGTGGAGGGATAAAAGATGATGCTACAAACAGTAGCTATAAGTTCAGAAACTAGGGACGTAATTGAATTTCTAGGAAGTGTGGGACTTAGTATTTCTGATCAGAGTGGTAGAAAAAAGAAGGATCAAATTAAGACAAATGTTTGAAAATGATCATCAAATAACATATCTTTCGACGGAAATGGAATCAAAGGAAGACGGAAATGAATATTGACCCCATCACCCTAGTAATTCAAATCCTATAAATGAGGGTTGCATCTCCCTCTCCACGGTTTATCCTTCACTTCTATATATCTTTCACCAATATTCTTCTCTTTAATAATCTTTGGTTAGAGCTCATTTGACCGCAAATTCTCATGTACTAAAGTCCTATGTATTCTATGCAAACAAACACGCCCTTAATTTTTGGGATGTTATAATCAATCCACGGTAGGGCCATCAAATCATTGGTCCATGGCCTCCGGCCTGGGATAACACAATTCTCATTCTTTTACCCCTTTTTTCATATATCCTTTAGCCCATGGTCAGATGACAGCTTGCTTTTCTTGTTAGGTGAGTCCATATATAGTTGGTGTTAATTAGATGATAAATTCCCTTTTATATTTCAATATATTTTGCATGAATAACTGAAGTGGAATGTATATGACATTATCAAATCTCCACCAAACAGCCTCCACGATATTCTCATCGTCCTTGGTAGCCAAAAGTCAAGAAAATCCTGGTCTTTTCATGCATGCTCCCACTGCATGTTTTGCCTTCATTGGTGTGTCGTGTAAGGCAATAGTTTTGGCATTGTTGAAGCCTCTCAGTTCTCCTCATAGAACACTAAATGGAGAGTGAATTTGGCCATGACATATACCAACCACTTTTCATGGTACACGCCAAACAATTGAGCCCCTGCCCCATCCTACTAAAGCCATAAAATAAATGATGAGAGGGGAAGTTTATATCTTGACTATGCATCATGGCTTTAGATGAGACCGCAATAATTGTCAATTATATCTAAGTAACTATATATAGGTATAATTGTAGCAGCACTAAATCTTGTATTTCAGGTTAACCAAATTAGTTCATATGGGTTAGTCAGGACCCAGGTTTACGGTTGAAGGGTATTTAGATATTTGCGTAAGAGCCTTTTTACAGCCTAAGAAAGATTACAGTATACGGGAAGGAACTTGATTTGGCTTCCAGTACTCTTTTTTCTTCCTATTGAAACCAGTTGTTCTAGATGCCCTCATGGTGACATCCTTTCTGTTGGAGTAGAATTTGGTTTAGAGCAGACACAAGGTGGAGCAATGATTTTAAGCTATCTGGCTGTCACAGATAATAAAAAAAAAAAAGCTATTGAACCCTAAAAGACATGCCACTTTTTAGTGAGTAAAAGACCACTCTCCAAATGGACTCAAGGGTCAGTTCTACTATGTTCGAATCAGTTGTTTATAAGGTATAACAGTAACACCCACCACCGACTAGAGTTGTAGGGGCTAGCCGAACAAACAATATACCTAGGCTTTGCTCACAGAAAATTGCTGGGGATCAACAGCCCCAGGTACAAGATACAAACAAGATTGAAAGGCAATAATAATCTACCCCCAACTTTATTAATGAATTGCCTCTGACAGCTAATACATTGATTTGAGACTCTTAATTGGATCATTTTATAGCATTATAAGATAGGTCTTAGGCATTAGCCTAACCTAATCATATCACACTCTAAAAATTATTACTTTATGGAAATATAAATACTAGCAAACTAGAGATGAAGTGACCCTGATAAGCTCCCCCAACAAACCCCAAATCCCTAGAAGAGAATAAAATGCAACATACTGCCACACTAATCATGAGGAATATGCAGGTGCTAGTATCAAAGTATAATTTTTTTTGGCTAGTATTTAGTAGGGGGGGGCCTTTGATTTCTAACGTTTAAAATAAAACAGTGGTGCACACCAGCTCCTAGACCACAATGTGGAATCTTTATATACAATGGTTTAGATGTTTGAGGTGCTCACCAAAAGCTAGAGACTCTAGAGTGGACCACTGAAAGCATGGAAAAGCAGAAAGTGGGCAATGGGCCACATTAACGTTTTATCAACAACATAATATGCTTAGAATCTAATAATTGCAGTGGCCTCTGTTATTGATGGGTGAATGAGAGTGACATGAAACCAAACCTGAGAAAATATGAACAAAAACAAAAGATACGTACGTCACTTCTTGTTAACGAGCTAGTAACTTTATGTTTTCCACACTTTCCCATTTGTTTCTCATTATATTGGGCTGTACTGTGTTTTGGCCTTTTGATTTTGGGTTAATCACAACGGTTCATTAGAGTAAGTAGGATCTAGGTTTAAGGTTTGAAGGTATTTTTTGTTTTTGTACTAAGATGCTTTATTTATTCGTGCAACTTTTTTTCAAAAATGTTTCCGTCATCTTTAGTAATACATCGAGTTTTTGGTAAGATTGACTAGCAAGGAGATCTTTTAGCTATCAAAGCTAAATGGTTGCAAGTTCAAATCTCAGAAAGAGTGGCTCGGTGCTGAAGTGTGCACAATTCAAATTTCACCAAGGTTTGTTTCCTTTACTAATGCCTCGGGTTTCAATAATATAGGTTAGCGGGGGGGGGGGGGGGGGGGGGTTGGGGGTTTTATTCAGCACAAAAAATAGTAAAGTTAGGGTTAGAGTAAGCATGTGATATGACATTTTCTACTCATTATATTTAGGTGAACAAGTGAAATGGAGAAGTAAAGTTATGATGTGACCCCACTTATCTCTTACTCCTCAGTAAGCCTCCTTTTTACCACATAAGATTGTGATAAAGTGTAGTGGGGAAAAATTTATGATAAGGTGCCTTTTAGAGTAGACTCTTTCACCTATTTTACATCATACTATTCAAATAAGAATTTTAACATTCCTCTACGTATTATTTTAAACATACATTACCTTTTATCTTTCCCATGATTTGTCATTCACCTCACATTTACTCCTCCAAACAATATAAAAAGAAAAGAATGTAGTCCAGACTTCTTTTCCGTGAACGTAGACGCTGCCAAATCACAATGTGCAGCTTAGTTGTGTCTGGTTCGCAGGTTGTCGTAGCGCCCCAACCTAACAGCTCGATCTTCTTACTTTGGGAGAATGTTGGGTAGGATCATTGTCGTTTTGGATAAAACGGGGGAGACTGTAATTTGAGCAGGTTGAATTTCAGGTCACCCTCACTACCCATTTAAATTGGTTGTTCCCTAGATGATCTAAGTTCTTGTTAGAAGTAGGGCTGGAAGTTTTTTGGGCCCAATGCCATAAATTCTTGTTTTCTGATTCTAGGCCCACCCCATTGACACACATGAGAGTCATTGATAGCTGGTATTTGTACAGGACAGTGAATTGAGGAGGATAACATAGCCCCTTTTTAATCTTTGTTTGGATCATCGATCGTAACCCTTCATCAAGATCATGACAAAATGGGGAAGGGTACGGTAGAGGAATAGTTGGGTTACGAAGTTACGAGCCAGGCCAATTAAGCCCAGTATGAGCCTTATCTGCATTGGAGTTGGGCAGTAAGTTGAAACCCATAGGATAGTTTAGACCCAATGATGTTAGTGGTTGGATTGGTCCAGGTAAAGCTTCTCGCAGCCCAGACCAATAGTCATCGGGCCTAATATCTAGCCCATGGTTATCAAGGCATGGCCCATCCCATCCACAAAGTAAAGATATCCTTGTGTTAAGTTTGTGGAATCAGGCCAGGCACAGGCCCTCAGGCCAAGGTCATTAATAATTGGGCCAGATATTAGGCCCATATGCAGCCCACAGGCTTAAAACTGAGCTCAATCCATAGGAATGTGGGCCGCCGCTCTAGGGTCGAGCGTCGACTGGGCGGCCAATGATTACCCCTACTTCAGGCCTTTTTCCAGGCATGAAGAGGTCCGGCCCATTTAGTTATCATGCCAAACAAACATATCCAAGACGATCAGGCCTGATTTACAAGAGGGGCGGGCCAGACTCTAAAACTCATAGAATAGGTCCAACCTTAAATAATTGAATTGATAAATAAGCAGGCTCGAGTTGGAAAAGCTCCAACCAGCCAGCTTGGTGCGGCCTAGTGCTCTATATGGGCTGGACTCAAATGAGTTCAGGTCCTAGACCAAAAAGAATTGCAGGACCCTCATTGGGTATTTGTATGGCACATACTAAGATTTAAGACCCTTAAACTCTGTTGATGTCGATTTTGTGTTTCTTTGCTACCTTCTAATTGATTTCAGGTAGGTCTGAAACATTGAATTGGTGTGGCCCACCTCATATCATCAGGTGGAATAACCCAATTCAAAAAGTTGTGACCGACCTCAATTTTGTCCTTCAACCTAACCCTGAACCCATTGGCTAATATTCCTCACTGTTGAGCAGGTGAACCATAAGTCCATAACTAGGACTGGTCCTGGTTGATTATTCAGAAGCATTAAATAACTTTGTCTGCCTAAGTCCTAACCACTCACCAGATTACTTGACCTTACTACTTGAAACTTGGCTTTCTGTTGGCAGTCATGTGTCGGCCTCAAAAGAAAACTTTGGGCCAAGGTGGGCTGTGCCCAACCAACTAATACAGTTGGCATTTTATGTTTGAAAATAGAAGAGTGGCTGGCTCATAAAAAACTTCTCTTGCTCATACATATGCAATTTGATCCCTATAAACTGATTCAAATGGATTCAAACTAATTCAAATGAATGTTTGAATGCTTTAAAATGTTGTTCAGAGTTTACATGGACATCTAAATCAATTGGTCTAAAAACTTTTTGCCTATTTTCTAAAAAGGAACAAAACTAATCATTTTAGACAAATATGAATATATAAAACAATTATAAACTTTTTGCTTTTCTTACTTACAAGTTTACTTATGCGACTTTTATAATATGACATGTTTGTATGCCCTATTTTTACTTTATTATAAATTTATCTATACTACTTTTATTATATAACAGTTTTGTCTATTTCTAATTTTCAATACGACGAGTTTGCCTTTTCAAACTAAATCCGAGATATCTAACAATTTATTTACCGAAAAAAGTCTAATTTGAATAAATCTAGTTCAAACATATATATTTTAATCTATTCGATCTCAAAATGAAATGGCGAGCCAAACCAACTCTTAAAACAATGGGTCGGAATCCACTCTGATACCATATACGAAATCATATACTAATCCAAAAAGTTTAAACTGATAGATGAAAGGTCTAAAAAGACAGTCAAACCGATTACTATGGTGATATGGGATGTGGGACTTCCCAACAGTTAGAAGGTGCTTTTCCTCCAAAACGCTCACTTGGGTTTATAAAATCGAAATGGGCAAGGTGATGTATAGATTTGGTAGTGCATTAGGGGTATACACACAATATAATGTCAAATGCATACCATCCTTGCAATTTTTTGTCCTTAAAGCTTTAATGGCTATATACATCGCTCAAAGGGTTTCCTTTTTTTCTTTTTTTTGTTGGTTACATGAGAAGGAGCAGTCAACTATTTAAGTCATTGCCCAGGGACCTACATGTGTACTCTGCTATAGGATCCACATATTGTGCTCTGCCCAAGGATACTCCCCCATCTTGTGCTTGGCTAGTGCCAAGGGTCCATCCCTGGCACTGTCGATGAGAAGCTATGACAGAAATGGTGATTATTGTTTAGCTTTAGCTCAATGTCAAACTAAGACTAGCCTATTAAAGATGGCTGGTTGTATGTAGAGCCATTGGATTGATCATAAGTAGATCCAAAGTTATAGTGTGATAAAAAAGAAATGGTGATTATTTTTTAGCTCTATGTCAGACTAAGACTAGCCCATTAAAAATAGTTGTGTGTGTAGAGCCGTTGGATTGATCACAGATAGATCCAATATATGAAATATAAGTTTAAAATAATTAGAAAAGACGCCAGCAAAGAAATTGGAACATTTGTGATAGCTAAAAGCAGTCCCATCACATCCATCAAGGAAAAGTTCATTTGTTTTACACACACCAAAATAAAAAATACAAAAAAACGATAAATTTGTTGGGGGTTAAGGAATTCCTCCAGCAACCAATCTGGATTATTCAAAATAAATGCATTCTATTCTACACGGCTAGCTTAGCTCGTAACTGACAATTAAGGGCATCAAAGTCGCTATAGAAAATCGAAAAATGGCTAGATTCGAGCCCGGTTGATACAATGAGGCATCAGCTAAGTAGTGCAAAGTGAAAAAGTATAGTTGGTTTCCTTGTGAAGTTAAGATTACTATGATTAAGATAAATAAATAAACTAACATATTCTCAATCGAAAGCATACTATAATGTAAGATCATAGCCATCAACCCTTTCGCCCTTTCTCCAACATCCATACATAGTGTTGTTGTATCTTCTATTCTTATATGATATCACTTGTAGAATCTCAGACCCCATTGAACTACCACTTATCACAAATTCAGTTGGTGATGAAAAATGACAAAACAATGATTTTATAGTCGTGCCCACGAGAGTTCTAAGAGGTACCTAACACCTCCCTAATCCACAACAAATCCTTCCCCTTCCTATAATGGCAATGTATTTCATGTGGACCCTGCGAGAGCCCACGTTGACGCGTCTTACCCAACATAAAGCATGATGTCTAACACTGAAATTGGCCTAGGCAAGCTTTGTATTGCCCACTTTCAGCTAATCTTGAACTGATTGAGGCTTGTGACAGGACTTAGCCTTAATAAACAAGCCCCTTAAAAAACAAGCCCATTTAACCAAGCGGTCAGACCTGGTTTCATTCAGGAGCAGTTAAACCCCCAACTCCATTTTAAACTAGAAAGTTTAGGCCCGAGTAGCTATTCTCTAGATTTGTGTTGACTTTACTTTGTTCATGATTTTTGGAATGATAACGGGTAACGGCCCAGGCCAGCCCAAATTAGCGCCTTTTGCAAGGCCCAGTTTCGTGGGCTCTGACTTTGAGATCCAAAGTACCAAGAATGGCCCAGAATTCCGGCCTGAAAAAGGGCGGGTTCGGGCCGGCCCTCAGCCCTTATCCTACATGTGACAGCGTGCGAACCATTCATCCTGTAGGCAAGCAGGCATTCCAAATGTCCAATTGATCAAGCAACCAAGAAGTGGAGGATACAATCAAGCTGGGCCTGAAGTTCAGCCCCTTCCTGACCACAAATTGAAAAGTTACTATAGCTGGCAGATCATCAGTTGAGCCTTTAATGGGCTTAGGTTGGGTTAGCTCCAACCCTGCTGCCCCAGATTCTTAGTCCATCAGCGGCTTTAATTATGGGAACAATGAAGTCCAATGGGCTGGAACAGCAACTTTCCAGGCCCATTGTAGCCACCCACATGCACATTAGATGGTTGGTAGTCTAATCCCCAATAATAATTACATATGACTCAAATTTCAATTTGATTCCATCATCATAACCACTGAATCACTACCATGCAAGTGAACTGTTAAATTGTTTTGAGGCCCTCATCCAACATTGGTTATGACCATTGAATGGTAGTAACTTTTGATCCATCCACATTATATACAGACCCTATCTTTATCAATAATCTACCATGCATACAATTAGTTGCAATAGACCTCGCAAAGTTGGAAAAACCACAGCTGTAGCAAAACAGCTTGAACTTATAATCTTCTCATTAATTACCAAAATGATGACACCTAATTATCAACTTTTACCCAGCATAGACTCGACCCACCTTTGTTTGATTTATAAGCCAAGCGATTTAACCACTTTTACTTAGTAAAATTCAGTCCCATGCCGCATTCACACACACACTGATATAAGCCCAAATTTGACACTCGGATTGAAATACAGAGAAAAACTGATATGTTTTAAAACCGTCAAACTTGAGGGCTATAAATCAATCGATTAAGATGATCTAATGGTGTTGCTCTATCTAGGCCCAAGTGGGTTCATATCACCCATCACACCAGCAAGTTTATTGCGATAAAAAGTGGGCCCCACTTTGTCATTTCTCATTCAATTGATAAAGATGAATGTTCACATCACATGCTACCTTATTCTCAGGCAAATGCTATCCTTTTCAATTATAAACAGACCAGCCTTTTATGGTGTGGCCCACTGAATAGACGGCCACGATTGCATCATCGATCACTTGACCGGAGCCACAACGTACGTTATAAATGTCATCTACACGGTCTGGCCGCGCAGATTTCAATGTCCCTCACGAGATCCAGGCAATGTGGGACCACCGCATGGCACGTGGCAGCCTTCTATTGGAGAATGCTCGCACAATGCTAATAATAATACTATCTTCCACGTGTCAAGCGATGAGATGGGGCATCTTTAAAGTCGCTGCCGTACACGTGGATGGGACGTGAAGAAGACCCTCCAAGACATCCTCGATTGAATGTGGGGCCCACTTTGTGCTGGAGCTTTCGTCGTGTTGTTCTTTTAGTCCGCGAACGACACGATGAAATACAAGGGTTCTAGACGACGAACCGACAGCTTCGCTTTTGGCCTTTGCCAATGCCATATCACTATCTGCCTTCATTGGACAATCGCTGCTCTCCAAGATGTGGGCCCGCTGGATGATCAACAGTTAGGTAAGTCTAATAAGATTTAAGCTAATCTAACAATTTATTAGGTGTCTAAAATGTCTATGACATTTTGGAATTCTCACAATATTTCACTTAAAAATGGAATCAAGAGAATTGTTTTCATTAGGACGCGATTGTGTAGAGGGATTTAGACCGAAAGGTGAGGATTGCGGAAATGATTTTCCATGTTACTCCGAAAATCATATTTAGGTGCGGCCTTTTCCTTTTGAAAAATTGTAAAAATGGGCTATATTTTCTACGATTTCTCAAAAAATAAGTTTTTAAAGGGGGGGTTAAAGGGTTTTTTTTTTTATATGTCTATGGAAGAGAAATTTTTCTGTGGAATTAGTTTTCCGCTGCATGTACACAAAAAGAGGTTTAATGCTAGCTAGGTACTTGGATTTTTTTTGGCCCGACAAATAAACAGGCTAGTCCTGGTCGTATCCTATGCATGATTGAAGGCTTGGTTTAGCCCAACATAATTAGCAGACACGCATGATGTAGATTTTACTATTGGGCTGGGCCTGACTATCAAGTCCGGTAGGCCGGATCGCGGAGTAGATAGTTGATAAATAAATGGGTTGAGCTTAGATAAGTCTCAATCCAGCTTGATCCTTCCAATGAACTCCCCTTGTTTCCGCGAGACATTAACTAAATTTCTATTTGTATGTAATTTTTATATGGGTGGTAGAGGCCATTTATTTTATTTTTTCTGCTAATAAAACATTGTTAATCACATTATATGTTAGCGAGACCAAATTGACATTGAGTTACCCAAAAGGTTAGATTCAATGGATAGTGATAATCATCCAATATAAAGCCATGAAATGACGGTTTATAGACAACAATAACATTTATATTTTGACCATTTATATTATAGTCTTAGTTAGAATGATAACAAGTGTGCATCAACCCCCTTTTTTTTTTTTTTTTTTTTTTTTTTTTTAAGTTTTCCAATAGATAGACCCCAAACTCATTGGCTCTAATAATTGAAGTGTGGGCTTCTAAATTCTGAAATATGCCTTTTATTTTAAAGAGAAGGGGAGGCAATCAATAAGGGATCCAATTAAAATATGAAAGAAGATTTTCACCTACAAGCATATTGTATGATGGAAGATGCTTTGTATTTTATTTGGCGACCTAGATGCATGCATATCAAAGGAATTAGGGATGAAAAGGTACTAAGGATTAAGATATCAGCCCCATTAGGTTACCTGAATCCTTGATTTATTAGAGAGAAAAAATGTTCTCCTATGAGTAGATTTAATGTGCAATCGAGCCCTTTGGGCCCACTTTTTATCAATGCAACCATTCTCACACTCTTTTCATCTATGATCAAGTAGGAGAGTACTCAATTTTAAACTCATTGAATCATCACTCAGCATAGGCATGAATCCCAAAAACGTCTTTGATTAAAATGCTATGTATATATATATATTAAAAGTTAAGGTTGTCAACTTAAATCATGAGGGTGATTTTTTAAATGACTCTTATCCATTAAGAAACTTTTTCATCTGCCCCGTCTCAATAATAGACATGCATTGCATGATCTCCATGAGTTGAACTTTGTATAAACAATACTTGGTCTGCTCATAAGATATACGCGCAGTATGCTCGTAGGAAAATATATTTTAATTTAATAACATCAATTAAAATTTAATAATATTCTAATTCTCCATTTTTTTTTAATTTGATACTCGAACTTACGAACTCTGACGTTCGCATTCATATACTCTACAAGCCTAGCTGCATCCAGGATGTTTTTTTTTTTTTTTTTTTTTTTGACAGATGGGGGGCTTCTAATTTAAAATGGTCTGCTCACCAGATTTGTTAAAATCAATGTCAACAGTTTCTGGGCCTAAAGAATCCAACGACCTACATTCAAATAGACATGTGGCCCACTTAATTGTTGTTTAATCCTAGATGAGCAACTTGGAACCAGGATGTGATATATCTGGGCGCGTGTGATGGAAGTTGGTGCAGCATGGAAAGGTGTGGTCCTCGTGGAATGGCTTAGCCTTACTCCCAAAGTCAGGACTCTACTATCAATGACATTATTCCTTCTCAATGCCAGAGATGGCATTTGTTTCCATATCTACTATAGACCTTCTTTTACCTCAGATCCTTTTTTTTTTCCTCAGTGGCCCACTTGAAGAGTCCTGGAGGCACAACCAAATAAATACTCTGACAATCTTCCAATCAATGGTCAGTAGCAGTTTAACCAGCCTCACATGAGCATGGGAAGATTGTTTTACTCTAAGGTTTCAAATAATTAAGTAATTAAGATAAAATCTATATAATCTCATAAGTATATTCAATGGACCTCAATAATCAAGATTGTTTTACTCTAATAGGAGCGTTGTTGAGGTCAACGTCCACCCTCGCTCCTGAACGGTCATAATTGTGGTCGAGCACTCACTCTCACTATAAAATCATTATTGTGTTGTTTTTCATCACCAATTGGTTTTGAGATAAGTGGTAGCTCAATACGGTTTAAGATCCTACAAGTGATATAAAGTCTGATAGGTCGCGTATTCGTATGTTTTGCGAGTTGCGCGGCAGGAGTTGCACCGGGTCACCAAGTAATTTTTGAATAAGTGGTAGCTCAATGGGGTAAATATTAGTCCTCAATGTACCACTTTTATATCCATTTTCTGGAAAAAAAAAAAAAAAAAAGTTGTTAAAGGATTGGGATTTATTTTCAGAAATGGCCCACCAAGGGCCAGGCTTCAATTGGATAGGAATGGGATCAATAAGGGGGCGGGGGTGCGCTCCAATCCCACTTGTGTGGTTGGACAGCGGGATTTAAATTCTGTGGTGGTGATTTAAAAGGTACTATATTGCTGGCCCCACAAAAAAAAATAGAGAGCCCCATTTGGGGTCTATATAACAGAGCAAGTGTACCACTTCTTTTAGCAAAACTGAAAATGGCAAGCATCTCTTCCTTCCCTCTCATCTTTCCTCTCTTTCTACTGCTTACATCTCTCTACCTATCCAATGCAAAACCTGCCACATTTCTGGATGACTTCAAAATCACATGGTCTGAGAACCACATCAAGCAAATGGAAAATGGAACTGCAATTCAGCTTTTGCTTGATCAATCATCAGGTATCAATGAAACATCACACTTCTCTCTTGTTGTTCTACTAAAAATAAAAGTTCCCCTTGTTGGGTTTCATTTTCTACTTCAATTTTTCTAAGGTTGCGGGTTCGCTTCGAAGAATAAGTTCATGTATGGCCATATAAGCATGAAAATTAAGCTCATTCCAGGTGACTCAGCTGGGACAGTCACAGCATTCTATGTACGTTTTGGTTTTTCTTTTTTCAGCTAGATCTTGATGTACATATAATGTATATAGTAGTTTTTTAATTGCTAAGCTTATAAGAATAAAAAATCTTGTGGGCTTTTGTTGATTTTGCAGTTGATGTCAGATAAGAATGAGATTAGAGATGAATTGGACTTCGAGTTCTTAGGGAACAGGTCAGGGCAGCCCTACACAGTCCAGACAAATGTTTATGCACATGGAAAGGGAGATAGAGAGCAGAGGGTGAACCTTTGGTTCGACCCATCTGCTCAATTCCACTCATATTCTATCTTGTGGAATCGCCATCACATTGTGTAAGTCAAAAGCCTGTCATAATCTCTTCTATTGGACATGTGAGTGTACACATACATCAATAATAATTAACTTGAAAAGCAAAATTGACTGTTCTTGAGTCATTTTCTCTCATAGATTTGAAACTTGTGAATCCTTCCACAGGGCCTATTTTGATGCGTGTCTATCACGGAGTTAGGTGAGATTAATTAGTCTTTAAAAATTCTTAAGAGTGAGCCAAATGTAAGTATATAGAAATTAGGGCCATGCCCCCTGCAGAAATTTTGAAATACCCCCCCATAAGGTTTGAGAAATTTATTCTTCTTTTTATATGGCCTCCCCGAGTAATCCTCCCTCCCCTCCGGGACCAGAAATTTTGAAATACTCCTATAAGTTATGAGAATTTTTTTCCTTTTTCCATATGCAAACACCCCCAACCCCCTGGGAGATAAATTTATAGTAAAGGATTTCAAAGTTGAACTTTGAAGCCTTTAAATAAATGAATATAGTGATGACATCATGTCTCTTTTATAAGAATCCTTAATCCATGTTTTGAGCTACCAGCTCCAAGGCAATCTACTAAAGGGCCTTAAAGTTTAAAAATCATGTATAACAATTGAACTTTAAAGCCTTTAAATAGATGATTATAATGATTACATCAAAGCCTTTGTTCTTCCTTAGAGAGATCTTCACTTTTTTTTCAAATGAGTCCTATCTGGATACTATCCTCTTGAATTTAGTTATTAATTATCCTTTGAGTGTTTTTCTTGATTCACTTTTTTTAAAATAATTCTACCTGCTGACTATTTTTTAGTTTTATATGAAATTAGTTTAAATGGAGTTTATTTCTCTAATCGATATTTACTTTCAGTTTTAAGTGGGGTTTTCTTTCAATGAATTAAAGGCTCGCGTTGTTGGACGCGGGTCCTAAAGCGTTAGTCATATATAACAATTGAACTTTGGAGTTTTTAAATAGATAATTATAATGACTACATCATATCTAATTCATAAGAATCCTTAATCCATGTTTTGAGCTACCAGCTCCACTCTATTTCTGTGAATGGAAGGTTCTAAAGTATCAAACTGATGAATGTTGCCAAAATTTTCCTCTCATTATATCAATTGGTCTCAAATGCCTCTCTCTCTCTCTCTCTCTCTCTCTCTGACAGTTGGATAGGGAAAATATCTTGATGGATTCAACTCGACAAGACTTTGAGGGGCCTAGACCTTTATCTCGTGTACCTTTTTTCATTTGGGAGGTGGTAAAGGTGGGAGATGAGAGATCAACTTTAATTAACTTTTTGTGGGCAGTCAAAAGGATAGGGACCAATCAAGAACACAGGCCAGTAGAATTTAGAAATTTAGTGTTTGATTACTTTTCCTAATTGAGAATTTAGAAATTTAGTGTTTGATTACTTTTCCTAATTGTGGAACTAGACTATGGGAAGATTCCCTTGTGATTTGAAATTTCCTGGAGAACAAGTAGCATACAGTAGCTTTGCATGTGATTTGAAATGTCATTGTGAATTGTGACCAAGTTGAATACAAGAGCATTTGAAGTCGTGCTCTTGCAGATCATTGGATATTATATGTCATGCCCAGAGTCATCCTCACACACTTGCAGCTGAATTACCTGTGAAGCCAACTGATCTTTGGGTCAGTGCATTTATGCAGATGGCCCCAGTTGATGAATGACTAAGATCTATTCCCATTTGTCTTGTTTAGTCCCATCAAAGTACTCACATGCAAACGCTCTCTTTTATCCTTGGTTCTAACTGTTCTCTGTTTTGGAATAAATGCCCCCACCCACATTTATGTTCAATGGGAAATATGTTCAGCAGTAAAAATGAAATCCAATGTTGGATAAATACAGTCTTCCTCAGATTGGAATCTTGGACCTGGGCCTGACCTACATTTCGCGGCTTTAATTAGGTTGGGTCACAGTTCCAAGCCTACCCATTTACTCTACCATCTATTTACATGTAGGTTCCAAAGATTGCACACAATTGAATTCCATGAACTTAGAAATCAAAGCGGTCCATTGACCCGATCCATGACCCAACAACATAGAAATGTTAGGCAAATATGAAAGGTGAACATCATTACCAAAGTTACCATTTCTTTTTTTTTTTTACCCCCTAGATGTTGAGTTCGAATAGATATTGAATCAAAATCATCATCATTGTTAGATTTGTTTTCTTAAGTTAGATTCTGATTTATGAGTTTTTCTTTTCGCTCAACTCTATTTAAAGTCATGTTCAATTACGATAAAAGTCTCCGTTGAACAGGTTTTACGTAGATGCGGTCCCTATAAGGGTGTACAAGAACAACGAAGCGAAGGGGGTACCCTATCCCAACTGGCAGCCCATGGGTATCCACTCAACCCTTTGGGACGCAGATAATTGGGCCACACGGGGAGGGTTAGAGAAGACTGACTGGAGCAAGGCGCCCTTTTACGCTTACTACAAGGACTTCGACATAGAGGCCTGCACCATACCCGGCCCAGCTGCCTGCACCAGCAAGGCCAACAACTGGTGGGACTTGCCCATGTACCAACAGCTCGATTCGATTCAAGCTCGAAAGTACCGATGGGTTCGATTAAACCACATGATCTACGACTACTGCACTGATAAGGCCCGCAACCCGGTCCCACCACCAGAGTGTTTGGCTGGGATATGATCAGAAATGTATCAGATCCTTGTTGTGAATAATAAAAGGATGTAGAGATGGCCTGCATGTATGTTATTGCTATGGTTCAGGTGAAGAGAGTCCTTTCAGTATGGTTCCTTTTCATGTTACTGTTGTTGTGCAACTTGATGGAATCTTTCTAGTTTTTTGCACAAGCCCATGTAAAATGTGATTTATGTGGTGGTGGGGAGGGGTGCATGGTTGTTTAGGTCTTTTGATCAACAGAGAGCTTTCTTTTTCCCATTTTTTTCCCCTGTCTCATTGAAAGGAATGCCAGGTACAGCTAGGGAATGAGTGGTTGCATCTCACCATGGCTCTGTGCCCAAGGGCCTCAGTTTTGAGGGAAGGTGTGGACCCATTGGGCCCATCACCATCATGGTTTGAAAAATGGATCTTTTGAAGGAATCTATATGGTGCACAGAGCAGTAACAAAAATAACATGTCCTTTTCAGTGAACTGTATGTTTTCAAACCATAAACAGAGCCCATTGCATTGTGACCAATGCTTTTCTTCCATTTCTCTGGTTTCAATTACTGACTGGACAGCCTTCAAGGACTTACAATCAATTCCATCAGTGGTCCCAGCTATTATTGGATGGAAATTTGCATCTGTTTGAAACCCTTTCATCATTCAAATTATGTCCTGCAAAAAAATTGGATCCCAATCAATTTACCATGCAAATCTTGTAATTTCCAATCTACCCCTGAATGCAATGCCATGAAACCAATTAAGGCTTTGTGCAAAAGGGCAATGTATGCAAAGCACGATTGGCGGTGAGCCATCATCCATGTTAAGGCCTACCAGGTGTTCAGACAAAATTATCATCCCAAACTGGCTATAGAAGCAAATTAGAAGGTCCTAATAAAACTGTAATTCTCAAGAGTTCATCATCATCACCATCATTCATCAATTAAAGTCTTGTCCCAAATATTTTGTGTGAGCTAAATAAATTCTGTATCCCCATTCCAATCTAAACTGGACAAATCCTCAATTGACCGTGTTCATCCAAGCCTAAACCATCCAATGGCCAGGCCCACGTGACAGGTTGGTCATTCCTAACTGAAGTAGATGCAAATTAAAGGACCAAAACAGAAGAACACTTTCTGTAAGACTTCCCTCATCATTCCCCAACACTGGGTATATGCAACAGCGATCCATAAAAAAGTGCAAGAACAGAAACACAGTCATAGGATTCTCTCCTTAATATTCACATAACAACATAGTTATAAACAGTAAATAACAGCAATATTCAAGAAACTTTCTTTATGGAACAAGTTTTATGCCTGTAAGATCCCGGCCCACTAAATATATTTATTATATTTTAATTAGAATATTATTATTATTTTAATTGAATGTATTTTAATTATTTAAGTGGTTAGGATTAAGTGGGGCACACGTTAGATTAGATGCGTGGATTGGTGAGCTGGGTTAATGGGTAGATGACCTGACACGTAGTTTTGACCCAATAACTTAAGCCCAGAGAATATTCCCTTTTAACCTAATCCCTATTTTTAATAACCACACGTGTTATCTCTTCCCTCTTATCTCTGCAACTCCTCCCGTAACTTCATCTTTCTTTCTCTTTCAACTTCCCAAGCAATTGCAGCTTTAGGATCCAGCTATCAGAATCCAAATCGGAGGATACCATCATTCTTCGCTCAACTTTCTTATCTCAGGTAACTTTCTCCTCAAATCATTAGGAGTAGATCTGTACTTTTAAGTTATCTTCTTAATCTTTCCAATGTTGGGATTTGGATAGGAATACCATAGATCTGTTCATCTGAACATTTTTATCACATCTTCTTTGTCATATTAGTATTAGAATCGTGATCGAACACCTCGGTAATCTCGGATTGGGTATTGGTTAGGATCTGTTGCATTTTTTTCAACCCCGGTGAAAGACAAGTACCTAAACATAATTTGTGAATTTAATACATGTGTTTTTCGTTGATTCCAGTTTGGCGCATATAGAAACCCTTTGATGCCCTTTTGATGATATTAATTGTTTTTGTGATGAAATTGGAGAACGGATATCATCGCATCGATTTTCTTATTTTTTTTACAGCATTACTGTGGACCCGATTTGTCAGAGGTTATCGGATGGAAACCGTGAGGCTCTTTGTAAATGTGTATTAGTTGTGGGGCCATGTGGACCCCACTGATGATTGATCAAGACCGTAGATCTGGTAGTGGACCCACAGGCGACCATAGGGATGGCTGACCCGTGTGAGGTGGGCCCGGTTTGGTCCATCATCCAGCATCTGAAGAGGAGAGGAGGGCTGACGGTATTGAAAATGGTTTGGGTTGTTTCCGTTTTTGGGACTGTGGGACCCATGTGGGCCACTAATTTTTGATCGGGTCCCTACATCTTGAAGAGAGGGCTTGGGCGACCATATTGATGGGGGCCGATTATAGGCTCTTGATCAGTGGGCCATTAACCGAAGTGCACCGTTACTGTGCGTTGGTTATGACAGAACTCGGTTCTGTGTAAGGAAGAAGTGAAGATGACCTGTAGCATATGTAAATGAAAAGATAAAAAGAATGCTGACATGTGGATAGATAAGAGAGAGAGAGAATGATGGTGATGTGGGAGTGAGATGAGTGAGGTTGTACAGGCACACAACTTTTATATATATATATATATATATATATATTTTTATACATATGGTACCATTGGTTTTAGAAATAAAAAAAAAAATAGAAAGAGGGCCCATTGTAATGTTTATGAAACCAAATAGACCTTGGGCCATTTTATAAAGAATTGAAATTGGAAAATATCTTAGGTTGGGTCCTTAGGTTTTCTAAATTATAAATTAAGGATTTTTACTTTTTATTATTATTTGCAAATTAATTTTTAATAGTATCTTGAATTTTTAATGTGTCAAAATTATATGTTTGTACTTTATTAATTGTATCATTGGACCTAAGTAAATACCGTCTGGGCACACGGTATCTTACTAATATAGGGTTTAGTACTTCATATAACCTCGGACAAATCCTAATGGATTTGAGCTCAACCCATCTCTATTGGAAAACCCTTAATTGGGTATATGCACCATTGATGGAGAAGGGATGCGTTGACCTTTTATCTATTAGAGATTCCTGTGGTTGTTGGGTACGAGACCTTATGTTTGACCTTAGGATTGATTTGTATCTATGTCTTAACCTTCGCGTGCATATATATGTTGGTTTAGGATGTGTATTCCTTTAGATGCATACCCTATTATGTTATAGACTATAAAGTGGCTTGACAAATTTTATATGACGATTCGATTGTGATATGAATTGTGAAATGGCTAGCACTTTACTTGGACTTAGGACTCTTATGTCGGAGCTTTATTATTCAGGTCTATTATGTTTATGTTTATGTTTATGTTTATGTTTATGTTGGTCATTTGTGGACGACTGCAGATCGATATGTGGACGGTTGATCACCGATATGTCCGGATCACTTATAATCTGCTTTGAATGTGAACATGTTATTCTGATTTGTTTTATTTGATCGGTTTATGACCACCGATGATGTGGACGGGCTTTCCCGATTTATTTAGGGCTGACCACCCACAACGGGGACACTTGTCTTCGTGTGAATTATATTGCTCCATTTGTTTTATTTGGATTTATGTCATACGTTCATTCGTGTTATATCTTTGTCTTTACTCTTATATGATCTCACTTATCTTTACTCATCTTGTTATCGTATTTAATTTCGAATTATGATTATGTACTTGCTATTTACTTTGTAATATTTGGTGCATAGATACTGAGCCCTACTTTACTGAGGAAACGGAGGAGGATCAAACGTTTCAAACGTTTGAGCCAACTGATGAACCCGAGTGGGATGCCGGAGATGGGTTTGGAGCCGTCTGAGCTTGCATTAGAGAGAACGTCATCTTAGCAACTCTGTAGATGAACTTCTTTTAATGATATTTTGATTTATTCCGCAACTTTAATTATTAATGTTTATTTGATTTTCGTGTTGGATCTCATTTATAAACTTTGAATACCAATTGAGTAAAGCTTCTGTTGCATTTAATGAAATTTATTTTGACTCACCACGGTTTGTTATGTGGGTCCACTTTTGGAAGCTTGTGTTGTATTAAACACAGAAATTTGAATTTGAATTTGAATTTTTCACGTTTTTCCCAATTCTTATTTTGGGGACGTGACAATGCCAATCTCAGCCGATACAGTTCAGAGAAGCACTAAATTATCATACATTAGGGGAAGAAACAAAGAGCCAGTCCAATGTATCAGCCAACTGTCAATGTGTGAAGCTTTGGGGATTACATATATTGCATTCCCCATACACCTAACATGAATAACAAATAGTTATCGTGTCAAGGGTTTGGTCATTGGTATCAGAGCCATTATTGACGCGCTCACGCAAGGATTGATTTTATTTTGGTTGCGAATCAGGTAACCCGAAACTTTGGCAATTATATTAGATTGTACTAAATTTATTTATTTATTTATTTTATAATGTAATCCGTTGGTCTGCATATGATGCCACTATCCCTTTAAATTATTTATGCCGAGAGGGTAGGCTTGCGTCATGTATCTACATGCACTTTGTTTTCTTTTACATAAATATTTCTTTTATCCAAGTTGGATCGGTGGTACACGGTTTCCATTCCAAACCCAACTTTACAATTTTTTTTGTAGTTGTGAAACTTTCTTGCCAATCAGTTACTACCATTACACAGTAGTTGCTGTGCTGCCATTTCTTGAGATAATATGCTGCCATTAAATAGCCCATTATTGATCTGTTGCCATCGATTAATGACTGTGAAAACCACCCACCCATTCAACCCATTGCAGATCTGTGAAGTTAGTTGAAAAGTGTACTGGTGAATGAGGAGATAGCGAACTGTTGGGCGTTGTATTGGTTGCGAGTGGGGTAGTTGGGCATCATGTAGTTGTTGAGGTAGTAGTCATTGCTGCCGAAGCCCACGAAGTAGATGCATCGACCGATGGACTAAGAGTCGACTCTGGCCGGGCCAAGCTGGGTGCGGGCGAAGTTTCGAATCTGGTGGTTGAAGGGTATGCGGCCCACCTGCATGCATCGCCCATTCAATGAGTCCGTGGGTCCTCGACCTTTAGGGATGTGAGTCCCGTGTGAGGTGGTTTCTGTTTGGCCAACATCTATTGGTTTTAAGGAATCAGGGGTGTGAGCCAAGTTTGAGATATTTTCTTTTGCTTAATCTGGTTGTGGGGCCTAGGGAGATAACCTGATGACTTATCCGGACCATGGGTCTAATAGAAGGGTCCTAGGCGACCATGATAGGTGGGGTTTGATCTCAAGGTTTGATCGGTCGGGCCCACTTCCCATAGGACCCTGATGCTCATAGCGTGAAACTACATACTACAAACTGTGTTCTTGTAAATTCTGTGTAAACTGTTGTGTGTGGAGTGGGAAGAGTACAGTTGACCTCCCAGGTGAATTGGAGGGAAATTTTTCCTATGTCACAAGCATTTAATGCTATCAAGGTATTACCGTGCCCTCCTTTATGTCTTTTAGAATTTAGAAAAAGGGCATCGGTCTTTAGTAAACATGATCGTCCCTTAAGACTTATATTCTTGGAAATATGCTAAGATGGGATCGTAAGCTTTCTCAATCGATTTAGTCAAATTATTATTTTTCCAGAACTCTATTAGAATATTGTAGTTTTAATTTGGTAGTTGGGACCCGGGTTAGTTATTTTGTTTATGCACTAAATAGGGTCCGTAAGTTATGGGCTCCGAATTAGCCTATGCTTAATACCGTTTGGGCCATAACCAAGTCCTGATGGGCCATAACCATGATTGATATTTTTTAGTCTCTCTGTTAATATTTTATTAGTCAAATAGGCTATAATGGATTGAGTAGTTATGGTGCCTATACTTACTCCTATACTTATGTTTTGAGCACTAAATTATGTATCATGCTATGTGTTCATGATGGGTTTTCTTCATAGTATTTTTTGGATCCACATATATTCTCATGGGTCATATTATAGTGTTTATGGATTGTCCCTAGGATTTCAAGCTTAACAGGACGAAGACCACCGAGTTGCACCAATTGCGCTCTTTGATTAAGTTGAATTCAAGAAAAGCCTTGTCCCACTAAAGGGAGACAATCTATGTTTGAGGAAAGTGGTTTTTAAGCGAGACCTTTGTGACCCCAACACTTTCCTGGGGGCTCACTTGATTAATTTGATTTCATAAGACTGAATTGGAGGCGTAGGTGCAATCTTCAACCATTTGAGCATTTATTTGTGGACCTTAAGATATGCGAGGGATGATAAACTATATAAAATATTTTTCCCTATTAAAAGAATTCACATCATCCAAAAAAAATAAAAATAAAAAATTTGTCATTTGTTGTACTCCCTTTTGCATCTTTATAATTGCATCAAAGTATTAAATTGCATGATGCTATCAAATCACCCATGTAATTACGATAATTGTTTTTTACCGCCCCAAATTAGCCCTAGGCATGAAGGGTTTTCACTACAATGTCCTAATTCTTAGAATGATTTGACTGCAAAAAGGGCAATCGATACGTACGTGTGCGTTGCCAATGTCGTGCATTCATTTATCATCATATTTTTTTTTTCAGTGATGGCTTCAAAAAATATCATTACTAACTTTCATAAGGGAGATAAGTTAGATGATAATAACTATGATAAGTGGTACCGGACCATGATTTACTTGTTCGACGAACAAGAGGTCACTTATACCTTGGAAACGATTAAAATCCGACCCGAATTAGCAAATGATGTTGCACCCATGCATGCATTGAATGATTTTGAGAAATGGGATAAAGATAATCGGACTACTCACAACATCATGCTGAGTAGTATGCATTTTGAATTGGTTCCCACTTATGAAACCTACAGTACGACTAAGGAGATGTGGGATGCATTGAAAGAAGAATATGGTGAAATTACAGCCGGTAAGACCCATGTAATGACCATGGAATTCGATGCGTATAGGATGACCCCAGGTGTAAACCTCAGGGACCACTTCCGCAAAATGAGTCAAATGATTGCGGATCTTGCAAGGGCAGGAAATGTACTAACTAAGAACTAAAAGATCATTACAGTCCTAAAATTTTTACTTGATTCTTGGCGCACAATAAAATAAATTCTAACCCACTCTAAGGCAGTCAAAACTTTTAAGGATCTGTGTCGCCATCTCGAGCTCGAAGCCCAAAGAGTTCAAGTAGAGATCGCTAGACAAACACTATTTGCAAAACAGCAACCTGTATTAGGGTCGATAATTCTGTGATACAGAAGAAAATTATTTTAATTTTCCATGCAGTACATTTTTTTCATTGCTTGGTGCAATATAGTTTCCTTGCAAAAAAGGAAAAAAGTAATTAAATGATTTTCTTTGACAGAGAGGATTTTGATTTTCCTACCGGAGGCATAGGAATGCAAGATCCTTCTCTCCGGTGGAAACAAAAATCTCTGGAGCAAACAAGGCAGCAAGAGCATATGGGCTTTCTGTTAAAAAAAACCACCATCAAAATCATCTGATATTGCTTCAGCATCATGAGCCCTGCTGTTAGGACCACAGTAAGTCAGTTACCATCTTAGGAAATTTTTTCTCTGAGCCATTAGAGAAACCATTCAGGCAAGGCCCAAACCAGTACAAAGTTCTAATCAATTCAATCCCGGGACCAGCTACCTTAAGAGAGCTGAGAGCTGCCTAACAAATATGGTACTCATACTGTCGGTGCAAAAGAACAGAACCCCATTATAATGTCCTATTCATATGAGAATTAGGAGGGAAAGAATCTCACTCTAACCCCTGAGAAGGGGCGTCCACCATTCATCATAGAGAAAGGTGGATATTTTGCTTGCATGGACCATCGTGGTTCCATTCAACTGGAAGTTGCATGTCCTTTAGCTGCTACCACAAGGGAACTGAGAATATTGGGAGGAAAAGAGTCCACCTGCATTGCAAAGGAACATCCCATTAATCCTTAAGTTCTTGGAACTTTTGGTTTAGAAATAATGAGGGACAAGAAATACAGCTACAGTTGGATGCAGAGTTGGATGGTCAGAACCATCAATCTAGTGGGCCCCTATACATGGTTGGAGAGCATCAAAAGGATGTCTGCAAACAAAAAGAGTCACCACCCACCAGTCAACAAATCCACATTCAAAAGCAGAAGACAATTGCAGTGGTTATGAGCAGCTATCCAGATTAATCAAGCATGTTTAACAGTGAACAACAGTTAGTATACAGAGATACAGCACCCCAAATCCTAAAATTGAGGAAGTGGATGCAGATGAAAGGCTTTGATACCCAAGCACTTGTATATCCTTACCATACCAAAATCAAAGGATGCCTAACTAGTAGTGACACTATACTGCATTTATACCTGCAGGATTCAATTATAGCATATCCTACTGCACTAAGTCCATCGTTTTATAAATTTCTACTAGTATCCTTACTTCTCAACCTACCAAGTGTCAGTGTATATAAAGAGTGGTAGTTTCATATAAAGATGAATAGTAACACTTCATATAAAAAATTTATGATATAAATATATGAAATTTCATGTTATGGATCGGGTTCCAATGTTCGTGTCCTTGCTCCAGATTTCAGCAAAAATGAAGAATCATATTGTCCTGCCTCGTATCCACGACTGTATACAAACCCATATAAGGGCACCATAAGATACAAGTTAATCATTATTTTAGATGTAGTTTTATGATGTTCAAGTGTTTTACAATGTCATCACTATTTTACAGTTCATAAATGAGCAGTCTCTTATGGTTGTGAAATGTAACCAGAGCATTTTATGATGTTTTCTATGGCAAGATTGTTTCATACCATTCCTTCTATATATTTCTTATGTCTAACATGTAACTGATGAAACTCAAGAGGCTACATTTTTATAGAAATTTTACTGTAGCTTTCATTCAGAGAAATCATCCTAATTTTATACAAAGAAATGAGGAACCTTATTTAAAATTCAAATTCAAACCCATTTAAGATTTAAAATCAAATTTTAACAGCTCTAACAGATCTAATGCGACTTCAAATATCCCTAACACAATAAGGCTTACCAAAAATACATCCAAAAGTACCAATATCAGTTTGCTTGTCCAACACAAATGTGTTGCATATGCATTATATCTGGGTATATTAGACAATAACTCAGAAGTTTTATATTTAAAAGAGACAGGAACTTGACTGGAGAGCAAACTGCCATCCTCGAGCATTAACAGAAACGCATGATATAATGTTTAGCTCAAAAAATTAAAAATAACTGAGGCACCAAAACTGAACATCATAATTTCTTGCTAATGCTTGTTTTGGAATATGAATGCAGCCAAGAATGAAAAGAATATAAACCCTAGTTGATTAAGGTGATCACCCTAAGTTTAATCGGAGCCAGGTTAGACCCAAAGTAATTTAATCCTTTTGAAACAAAATAAGCAGGATCTCATGAACCGGCAAGAACCATATTTGTATAGTCAAAAGAGCAGGTGGTTAAATATAAAATCCCCGTAAATCGATTTAGATAATTAGCAGCTCAAATATTAACATAAAGAACACTACAGAGTGTATATCTTCATACATGTGCAAAGCCATTATTAAGGAATGTCATTTTAGATGATTTTGGTTTGTACATAGAAGACTGTAAAACAACTCTCTGTAAAGAATTGAAGCATTGGAAATCTAAGCATTGAAAGAATTGAAGACCAGCATTGATTTGGAATGAAATCAGAAATACATCTTCAACTGTGAAGTGATAGAGCATAACCTTAGACCAACTCCCAGGTCCCAGGGGAGGAGCTTATTATATCAAATGGGTGAAGACTTGAAAGGTCAAGGGTGGAGATTTACAAGGGAACATCAAACTCCTGGGATTCATTTTCATAGGGTGAAGGTGAGTAATCCATTCCTATCAGAGGGTGGAATATATCTGCTATTTATTTATTTATTCATAGATCTCACTCCTGATCCTTCACTATTATTCACTTTAACCCATTTCCTATAAGTTGATAAGTATGCAAACCTTAGGGATGAGTGAGAGTAGAACTCACAAAGCTGACCCGAAATCAAAAGGAATATGAGATGATGAAGATGACGACAATGACAATGATTATGATGATCAATTACATTATGATGATCAATTACAAGGCATATGTGTGACATCCATTTCTGATATTAATAAATACAACTAAAAAGTTAAGAGTCTTTCTACCAAAAAAAAAAACTAAAAAGTTTCAACCCTTTTGAAAGATAACACATTCAATTTCCAAAATATGATATATCAAAATTTGTTAGAGCCATAGACAAGTTATGGAACGCATGAAAGCTGTTGAAATTTCAGTTATATAAATATTTGTCAAGAAAAGATCCCAAAAGCGAACCACTCAAAAGTCATCTTCATATTTCTTCTTGAATGTAAGAATTTTTAAGTTAAAGGAATTGCAAGGAACTAAAACTCTAAAAATGAAGATCTCAAAAATGGCATTATTACTTCCAAGTATGGTTCGGCCCATGAGTCAAGAACAAAAAAGCTCTGAGTAACAGACAACCAAGTAAATGTCCAACCACATACAAACTGTGTATGAAAAGATGAGTTTACTCTAATAAAAATGCAGGACACGTTCAAGTTCACAACTGCATAGTAGAAATTCACAAATTTATCTTCAGCTTAAAAAAATCCTATATTGTCCATCATAATCATCATCTGAGCCTTATCCTGTCAATCTTGGGCCAGCAAACAAACTATGCATTATTATAGAAGTGAAGTCTACTTTAGATTTCTAGTGATCAAAATAACTAAAACAAGGATTGACGGAGCCACTCTATTGACATGCTGCTTGAGCACCAAAAAACCCCAATTCACTAGGATGTACTACTTCGGCTTTGTTGTCAATTGTGAGGAATGATTTTTCATAATTGAAGCCTTATATCATCAATCATGTGCAAAGACTGTAAAATGATTATTGTTATTGCTCAACTTAATTTTGAGAGAGAGGGAGAGAGAGCTAGTAAGACCAACATGGAAACATATTTCCTAATGATGACTCACAAGTACCAGTTGTTTTGGTTCCAAATTCAAATATGCTGATGAATTTAACCTGACCAGCGCAACATAAATAAACACAGAAACTACGGATCGAATAGCTGAGGAGAGAAATTACAGTGAACTATAAGGTATGATTATGAATGATGAGTAGGATATCCAGTCTATTGATATCAACAAAGTCCAACAGAAACACATTCTACAAGCAAAACAGAACCCAAAATCCTGCCGCATTTGTCTTTAGTTTACAACTTCATTAACAGCATTTGCAAGCACAATTAAAGAATCAAAAGCTAAATACCAAGGAATCACAATTCACAACTCAACAACAATATAAAAACAGAGAAGGAGAAATTGAAAAGAGAGGTGACAACCCGACAAATGAAACCACAAATTAAAAATAAAACAAAGCAACAATCAAATCACTAACAAAAATATCTTAGTAACAAATTACAAGGACTCCCAAAAAAAAAAAAGGGACTTAGATGTGACAGAGGGACACAAGAAGCATCACGTAAACCTGATCTATGTACGAAAGACCCTTCTCTGTAATACGATAAAACACAATAAGGAAGAGAAGCAGTACAAGTTTTCAAACAAGCAGTTGCATCTTCAATGAGTTACAGAAGAAGAATTTTGTTGATTAGCGCCACAAATAGAAACATTCATGGAGACACAGTAGGTTTTTTTTTTCCAAAGTGTGTTTTCAATCCAGCCAATTGGCTTCCTTCTGATCAAACTAACACGATTAGCAGGAACAGGAATAGCAAGGTGTTTACTTGCCCCCACCATTGCCAACTCCATGTAAAAATAACCCTGTAATAATGAACTTAATTAAGCTAGTGATATAACAAAGTTTCCCCCAGACCCTTACAATCATTACATCTCTAAACCAACAAATAACTTAGGCAAATGATATAGTTACCCTAAAATGCCACCTAGAATAAGTTCAACAAAATCCTAAACAAGCCATAGTATATCTCTAACAGGCCTATATTAAACAATACCAATTAACCATAAGAATTTACATCGATACCTAATATGGGGCTAACCTTATAATCTTCTTCGTACCTATCTAAAACATCTAAAATGGCATTCTTTGATTCCCTTGTCTACTGGGGCCGCCCGCGTGCGTCTAGTGTACTCAATTGCTCATTCATAGTTCTATCATTTATTGTAACATTGCAAATCCATCTTAGCAATATTTAACTAAGCTAATATTGGTCGCACAACGAGAATACTGGTCACACAAAACCCCTCATCTTTTCTTCAGTTTGTTATGTTGATCTATTCGTAATAATGAACATACCCCTCTCTCTCTTCTATGGTTGCTAGTAGTAGATACAAAAATCTAGCACATTGCGCAACGTAGGGATTTGGATATAAAAATCAAGGCCAGATTTTGTCTTAAAACTGGATATGCTCATCTATGAGACAGAGGCCTGTTGTATGTTTAATTTGGAACTAGTTACAGATCTAATTTAGGGGCTAACATAAGGGATTTGGGTTGGAACATCTGTGTATCTTGCAAAGACAGATTAGATGCTGTTTTGGGGAGTCTGATTTTGTCCTAGTTTTGGGAGAAATAAAGGATCTTTTGGAAGGGGGCCTAGGGCTTAGTTTTGGAATGGATGGGGGCTCGACCTGAGGGGTTATGATTGGGAAGTTTAGGGCTTTGATTGGGGTTTGGATTGGCAAAATTTAGGACAGATAATGAAAGATCTTGAAGCATTGTTGGAGCTCTAATGTTGGAGCTAATGTAAAGTTATAACATTGGGAAATTTACAAGTTCAGATGGGGCAATGGAGGGCTGATTTAGGGTTGAATTGGGGCCTGAAATCAAGGGTTATCAAAGCAAAGAAATTGAAAAGACAAAAAAAGAAACAAATTGAAAGACTGAAGAAAAAGAAGATAAGTGAATCAATGACAAACAAAGCTAAAGATATTGCTCTACTGGGACAGGTGGAAACCAAATGTAAATCACCACTTTCTTACCAACAATAGGCCAGAAAAAAAAAAAAAAAAAAGAAGAGGCCAGTGGCCTATGGCTGCATCACTGTGGCACAGAATTATTTCAGTCTTAACCAACTTATCTTTTCATGCGTCACAAAACTTGTACACTATCGGTCTGTCTGTTTGCATTAAAACATATAGGAATTTAATACATATGATTTATGTGATAAGTGTTTTAAAAAGAAGACCAATGGTGAATTTTAAAAAATGACCATCAAAGAATACTCCATTTTATGAAAATAGAATCAAAAGAAGATCGAAAATGAATAATTAAGGTGATGGTTAGTTATTCATTTCTTATCTTCTTTTACTTTTTTAATTCCATAAAAGGAAAGGTTATTTAATGCTTATTTTTTTAAAATTGACCTATGGTCTTCGTTTTTAAGTACTTAAGGCGTAAATTCCATGTATCTAAATGCAAACAAATTAACAAGCCTTATATGTTTCATCTTTCCGCTCATTTAACTCAAAATATTAAAGTAAATTCTCAATTTTTCTTTGGCTAATGAAAATTTTTTTTTTCTTATTAGCACATGGAGAAACGTTTTATTGAAAATTGCTTCTACGGTATTTACTAATCCTTATTGCCCGTTTGGCATTTTACTTTTAAAATAAAGTGAAATGAAGTGAAATAAAAATAGAGAATAAAATATAAGCGGGTTATGATGATATTTTATTTTTAGTTGTTTGTGATTGAATATTTTTGACTTTTTGTGTGGAAAAATGGAGTTTATTTGTCTTCTAGTGAATAAATGTAGTTATTTTTTTACTTTTTTTTGGAAAAGATGGAGGGAGTTGTGGTAAAAAGTGCTTTTGATTTAATGTTTAACTTGACTTGACTTTACAAGTAAAATTACCAAACAAGGGGCAAGATTAGTTGACGGAGGAAATTAAACATGATATAAGAGACAATTGAGGCTTGAATAGGATTGGTTGGCAGAGGAAATTTAATACTTTGGTCCATGCCTTAATTCAAGGGTCCCTTTATTGTGCACAACATCAACAGTTATTCTCATGTGAGGCCATTTTTCATTTCATCTTTTTCTCCAACACTCTTCTTTATTTATTCTATTTTCCTTGAAGTATGTATCAGATTAAATATGAAACCAAACACAACCGAATAACACAAGCACATAACATACTGGAATGTCTGTTTCCATCGCTTAATCTCTTGATCCATACAACACAAGATTGTTATTTTTTGCATGATTTTCATCTGGTCCATTTCTATTTCTACCCATTTTATTGATGGGATTCCAAAGCAAATTCTACAAAGTGAAGTGAATTACCCTGAAACCCAATATACATAGGTATCTCAAATCTTCTAAAATCAAATCCAATAGTAACTGACTCCTTCAAGACATATATATGATCGTTTAGGTGGAGCCCATGAAAGAGGCTTGTGGTCATGTGGACTAGACCCTCCCCACTGTAAATGAAATTCAGACCCTTTGGTTTTTCACAGGGTCAGATACTGATGCCTGAACCCATATACCATCAATTCATTCCCATTGTGTTTTTGGGGTGAAACAATAGATGGAGATCACATCAAAAAGGAATAAAGATATTCCCAGTATACTCCCAACTCATTACTAAAAATTGCAATGAAAGATGGCATGGGGCATAAAAGGACAGAAGAAATATATGTTTGAAATTTGAAACGGGTCACCATCCATATTAATTAAAAAAAGAGACATCCAAACGCTACCTAGTGCCATATCTTTACTATATCCACATATTCCAAACAATCTTTTTGGAAACAGTTGTTATGAGGTTTGAGCTAATTGGTTTAGGACTAGAAAATTTCCCAGGTCTAGCCCATCCTTTCAACATGAATGCAACAGGGCAGATTGCAAAAAATAATAGCATTTCAATAATTGATCAATCATGTAAACCAAAAATGCACCTTATTGAAACAGTCAAATCATTACAAAGTGTGGGACCACAGCAGCAAAGTTTTTTATTCTTTTACATTTTTTTTTTTTTGGAAGTAGAGAGATGTCACAAATACAAACTGGGCAGTTGGGCCTTTGTTTAGAAGTAATTCAAGCCAGCTAATTACTCAAAGTCGGTTAAGAAATTCATCAGACATTAAGGTTACTAACTGGGTACGTAAGTCTAACTTAAGGGGTTGGCAGAGCGGTCCGTACAACGGTTTCTCCTTCTTTTAGAGCTAGAGGTCTTGGTATCGACTCCTGGTTCTCCTCTATTCAAGAACTGAAAGTTGAGTCTACTTGTGTTACCACCTAGGGGCTACAGAGGTTTTATCCGACTTCTCTCTAAACCCGGGAGGAATAATTCAGCCCAAAGGGTTGGGAACCCTCCGTTAGTGGAAAAAAAAAAAGGGTAAGTCTAAATGAATTCGATCAGATATGATTAGGCCCATCTGGCTTATATCTCACTCAAGTGGTTTACAGAGTTGGGTCAACTCACCCTGACTCGGGCAAGCCATAACTAGTTCTTAAACTGCAGTTTTTACAGGCCGAGCCATAACAGATTGATCCTATGTCCCACTACCATGTTGTGCTAAGTTCAGATCGTCTAATTGAGTTGGTTACATTATTCGTTGTATGGTCAATTTTAGACGAGGTTGGAAAACTTGTGACTCGGACTTGAAAGAAACCCTCAGTTTGAGTCCAAGGAGTATGTTAGTCTTATATAGTAAATAATTTCAAGTCTAAATATCAAATGTAAAGATTAAATATTAGTCCCAAATTACATTTCAATCAGCCTATCAAATTGCTAACTTCGTAACTTAAAATTTTAATTACTCAATACTGATAACTCAGTTAGTGAGGTAACTCTCTTCCACACAAACAACTAAAAATCAACCAGTTACTATAGTACTTATGGTGGCGGTGAAAGTGTAAGTGATTACTTACCTCTCCAACAGGGAATATAAAAGCATTAATTACTTAAAAACAAAAAACAACTACTTAAAATCAATTCTACCACTTTACAAATGTGACATATCCTTAAAAGCCTCAGCAATCAGTAGGAGTAGGACCAACAATTTAATCACTGTTGTCCTACCTGAAAAACTTATGATGCTTCATCACAGCTTATCTTCTCCGGATGTGGCATAGAAATACCCACTCCCCTCCACATTCACATCATGTGCCTGCTGTAGATGGAATAGAATGCCAAAGTCACATGACTGACCAAACCTATTCAATCATCCTTGGTTTGAAGGCCCACCACCCAAGGACACTGAATCCCATTTCATCCACTATCTGCAGTACTGTAGAGATGGCCATACCTGTGGCCTGTGGTCGGCTCCAATGCTTGGAATTCTCACCTAATAGTGGCTGGTGGGGATAATTGTGGAAGTCCCAAGCAGGGAAATTCGATACTCAAAAAGGATCATATTCATCTCATCGGTTCCATAGTCACAGGACCATATTTTGTTCGGTCTGGATCCTGCACAGTAAATGAGTTGCAAAGTTCTAAGGCAAACTTTTAAGGGAAAATCTCAAATGAATCCTCAACCTTTTTTTTTCTTTTGAGTTCTAAGTTGTTTTTCGAAAGCAATGTAAAACTCTTCATACTTCTTTCAAATGGATCTTCCACGGACCGACATGCAAAAAATCTTTTATCTAAAATAATGCCCCGAGTTACTCTTTGCCTTGTTTATTTCCCTACCACAAATCTTACGACATGTTTGTATACATGGTTTTCTATAGAAAATACATGAAATGAAGAAATTATTTTTCATGCTCACAATAAATTCCACGTTTGGTGCACCCCTTGCCACAAGAAAAAACTGGAGAAATGTACTGAATTTTTTATGATTCCACGAAAAAGTAATTCCAATGGCTATCGAACATGGTGTTTTTTCCTGCAAAACGTAGAAAACTTTCTGCGCCTAAACAAAGATTATGCAGTGCTTTACGGATGTTCCCTCAACCATCATTTTCCTATTTTTTTTCCCTTTCACCGGCCATAGATAAAAAGAAAAGAAAATTTTACTCAAATATAAAGAGACGAAGGAAGATCAAATGTAGAAAACAATAAGAAAATAGAGAAAAAATTAATTTTAGCTCTCTCTTTAATTTAGTGTATTTATGTCATTTAAAAAATTTAGAACAAAAAAGACCTATTTAAAATAAAATAAAATAAAAAACTATTGGAAAACTTATGATGCCCTCTTTCTAACAAAGGAAAAAAAATGTTCTAAGAATCTATTGAAACATTTCTCTTTTTCTTTCAAATTTGCAACATAAATAGATCTGACGACTGACTAAAGCATTCAACCAATTTCAATGCAGAAAGCAGACGATACATATGACCAAACCACATTGCCTCACGATTTTTGGGTGAACTTCCTCAGCAAAAGCCAAAGACCCGTCCCTCTCTCACTGTCTCCTCTCTCCCTCTCTCTGAGAACTGTAGAGGAGGAGGGTGAGGTGAGAAAGCTGAAGAAGATGACGAAAGACCCAATCCAAGCAGTTATAAACAACAACCCATCTTCCCTCAACTTCTCTTGCTGATCCAAACACCTTTCAGAATCCTTTTTCTACCTCCAAAAGTCGGTTTAGATGCCTTTGTCCTCTCTCATTTGTACTTTCTCCAAACAGTACCCCAACCCCCATTTTTTTTTTCCACTTTCCTCCCCCTTCTCAAAGCCCCCTCCTTTTTCAAATCTCTCCATTCCCTTTCACAATCCCCAATACCCAAACACCAAACATGGGCTTTTTCCACACTTCCTCCCTTCTTCTCCTTTCATCATCCTTTTTCATGGCAATGGCAGATGACCCCATCAAAAACCCATCAAACTCTTCCATATCTACTCCTCCTCCTCCTCCTCTAAAGCCAAATCTTGCACCTTTCAGACCCAGCATCGCAGTTATAGTAGGCGTCCTCACCACCATGTTCTCCGTCACCTTCCTTCTCCTTCTCTATGCCAAGCACTGCAAGCGGACTGCAACCGGATCCTCCCTCAACCCGAATTCCACCTACACCCCATCCGGCCGCAGAAACTCCGGAATCGACCGGGCTGTAATCGAATCGCTCCCGGTCTTCCGGTTCGGGTCGCTCCGTGGCCAGAAAGACGGGCTTGAGTGTGCTGTCTGCTTGACCCGGTTCGACCCGACTGAAGTCCTCCGGTTGCTGCCCAAATGCAAGCACGCGTTCCACGTCGAGTGCGTCGATACCTGGCTCGACGCCCACTCCACGTGCCCACTCTGCCGGTACCGAGTCGACCCGGAAGACGTTCTCCTGGTCGATGACTCGGAACCCATTTCAAAACCGGGTGTGGAAGAGGAAGAAAAGGAGTTCAAATCCGAGAACCGGACCCGGTTCGGCAGCCCTGTCGAGTTCGTCTTCCACAGAATATCAGGCCGGCATTCATCAGCCGGAGAAAATTCAACAACCGGGTTTCTCCGCCTACCCGACCCGGAAACCCGCGAAATGTCCGTCAGGAGATCCGTCGATGGAAGCTCTTCTCTACGGAAAAACCAGCCGGATTCGGTTCGGGTCGGGTGCCTCGACCGTTCCGGTTCAAAAGACCCGGACCCGGTTCCAGAACCGGACCGGAAGCGGTTCGAGCACCGGATCATCGTTTCTGATGCGGGAACGCTGCCAAGACGCTGGAGCGATTTTCGACCGTCGGATCTTTTATTTCTACGGTCAGAGATGATCATAACCGACAGCTGTCGGTTTTCTCTGTCGTCCTTGAAGCAGCCGCCGCATTTGCAGCAGAGACAGGACGTTCGTTTGCAGGTGGCAGAAGACGACATTGATGGGAGAAGTGGCAGAAGCGTAATTACATCGAGATGCGTGTCCGAAATCACGGGTTTGAGCAGGTTCAGAAGGGAAGAAGAGGAGAAGGCTGTAAATAGATGGTTGGGATTTGCTGGCAATCGCATGGAGAGCCGGTAGATGGAGGAAAAGACAAAAGGTGATATCTTGAGATCCCGGTTTCTTCCGGTAATGCCCTTGGTGTTTGGATGATATTACGACAATGTCGACATAAAAAAGTTACAAAGAGCGTGCAGGAGCACGGAAGGAAAAGAAGGTTCAATCCGAGTCACGTGACTGATTCGAACCGGCGACAACAACGGGTCTCGGAAATCGTAACGCCCCTGTTACCCTTTTGGGCGAACAGCAGAATATTTTTGTATTCTCTCGAGGTCGGCGTTTCGTAACGTATCGGTCTCGGTTGAGCCTCAGCCTCAGCCTCAGCCTCAGCCTCACATCGGAAGAATGAAATAGATGGGTAACGTTTCGGTGTCGTATCGGTTCGTCCACAGATCGGAAGAAAGGGTTTGAACCGAAATCCAAATAAAGGAAAACTCTATAATGGGGCCCCACTTATTGATGTCGGAAATATCTAAAATACACCTGTTCTAGATAAATGGGTGTATCTTCCAATTTTACGGAAAAGTGATTATTATGTGACAATAATGGATATTTTTAAATTTTACATCAATCAGAATTTGTTCAGTTTAGTCGCTTTATTATATTAAAAAATGAAATTAATTTAATTCTGTAATTTTTATGGTAGAATATACTTGCATTAATGTAAAATTTGATGGCACCATATAAATAGAAATGCCTTTTGGATTCGTACCACAAAAGAGTGGGCCCAACCAAAGTATAGGGGTTTTAGTGATTTGATGAAGGATTTCTATGGGGTTGGGATTAGATCCGGATTAGTGGGTTTACATGAACAAGTTGGGAAAAAGGAATTGTGGGGGGCGGTCATGGGAAGGGGGAAGGGGGAAGGGACGGGATGGTACGTGTCGGGTGGGGGCGTGTTGGGTTGTTGTTGTGGGGATGCGTTTTGTCGTGTGGTGCAGGGAGAGGATCTGTGGAAGTTGGGACGGTCGCTTTCAATTTGTAATAAGAGTGGGAGTGGGGCCCTGGGGAAGGAGGGATTCTGGGATCTGTTTGGGTGTCAGGTTGGAAAAGTAAAGTGGGCGGGCTTTTGTTTCTTTTGTTTTTCTTATTAAATACAAAGGGCCTTGTATTTATGGTGACATGACTTTTCAATGAGAGAAAAAGCAATATTTTGATTTTGATTCTTTTCTTCTTTTTTTGTATGGGAATGGGAAATCTGCTTTTTGTATTTTCACATGGAATGTACAGGCAAGGGATTTATTGATAGAGTGTTGTTGGATGATGACCCATTTCACATTTATTTCAATTTCAATGGATGGATCTTTTTTTACTATTTTTAGAGTTTTTGGTTAGGTTTTTGTACACTAGACTACTGTGGGTGGTTGATACTTTCGATTGAAACCAACTTAGGGATTAATTCTTGAAAATGGATGTATATAATACTAGAGTGCCAACCACTCAACAATGAGTTGAGTGGATTGGATTAGTTTGTCATGATTGATATTTTGGGTCCTGAATCATCCCAATATATTCACCGGGCTAGGCCCATTTATGAAATTCAAAATGATAATAGCATATATATATATATATATATATATATGCCTTTGATACTTTCCTTGAGCATGGTTGATCAATGTTGCAAAAAACTAGTTTAGGGAAAACTCTTTTAACCTTCCACAGCAGAAAATCAAGTTTCACCCTCATTCGGAAGTTAATTCTTTTACTTTTCTTCTCAAAATTGGCTGCAACAAATTTGATATTTTTATAGTGCTTCTTTCCCGGATGTGGCCTCCTTCTTTCTATTTGTGTGGATTCTCTTGCGTTCTAGGCTCCTAGCTGAGGTAAATAAAAAATAAAAAGACCAAGACAATGAAGAGAAATAGAGCGATGAATCATATGGATTAAAGGCGCATTTGTTAACGCCATAGGAGAAGAAATCAAGCATTTCCTCTTCCGCTACACTCGCTTTCCTACCACCTGTGCAAGAATGTCTGGATCTTCCCCAGTAAGGAAATCAAGTTAAAAAGGTAAAAAACTCAGGTCATTTAGTGTTTGCACCAAACACATCACCCTTTTCTGCTGAATCTAGTGCTGCACAAACACCCCTTAAATGTGTCCATGATATGATCAATTTGATCGAATCATCTAAGCACTTGATATTTACTTGTGAAGCCTAAAGTCTAATAGCTGCATACCACGTAAATTTAATGTGCTAAAACACAATAGTGACTTAGTTTAGGCTATTTTCAAATCACGAATCGTGCCAACTCATATGAGGAAAGTGTTTGTTAGGCGATTGCTTTGATGATAGTGGGGGAACATGTGTAAACAAAAATAGGTGTGAGCAATTTAAGGATTCTTCAAAGTATTACATTAAAGGAAAATGCAAAACAAAACACCAAAAGAAGTAAAATGACTAGCATGTAATGTTTATAACCACTATCAAAACTAGGGTTGCAAAAGGACATAAGATTATTCGAGTATGGAAGTGTCTAAATTTAATAACAGTGGGTATGCAATCTATTTTTAGAGTAGGAAGAAATTTGAATATGAACCTAGATGCAGGTATATAGATTCGGAATATTATATCTAAAACTACATCCTTGTGTGCTTCAACATAAGGATTCACATCTAGGAACAATTTGCATTCATATGTAAAATTGTTTATAAGTTTGAAGGGTTTAAATAACTTGAGTTATGCTCATATTTAAATGATAGGAGCAGCCCCCATAAGCCTAAGATAGGCTAGGCCATGTAAGGAGTCTCAAAAGAGCTTGAGAAGGCTAGGCCAGTCTCAAAGGAATCTCATTTGAGTAAGACAAGACTCCACAAGAGAGATCATCCTGATTTTATCCATTTGGTGGCATAATTGATTAGGACTATCAAGAGTATTTCTTTCTTGTTTGAATCGGATCATCTGAGGGTTTCCCCCACGGTGACATGCGGTCCACCGTGTTGCTGCAGGGGAAACCCTCACGGGATCTAAAGTCTTGTTGTTTAGTGAGATATTATCCCAAAATGTAAGGGTTAAGTGATTCTAGTAAGTAGGGTGGCTATTAGTACAAAATATTGAATGGAAAGATAGAAGAAAATTATCACAAATTATGCTTGCACAAGGAAGCTGTTCAGCTTCGATATTGGATGATCCAGGAGGTTGTTCAACGTCGAATTTGACGATCGTTTTCCTTTCTCTTTTGATTTCTATAAATCTATCACTATGATCATTTTGTTGCAGTGGATGTTCATCCTGCCCATAATCAAGCTCATCAAAGATAAATAACTAATTAAGTATTTTATCTTAAATCTCAATGGAGAAAACAATTGGATGGCTGTCAATTTGGAAGTTCTGAAATTTCAACAGAGGTAGGATCGTACATTTTAGATAGATAAAAATTAGCTCACTTCCGGTGAAAGAATTTAAACCAGTACCTCGTGAACTGTGCTGGAGGAAAAAGAAAGTATAAGACAAAGCAAAACAAAACAAAATGAAAGCTATTGATAGAAAGATTCAGCATCCCACCCTAAATCCTGTGTGAAGGTGGAGCCCATTTGAAGAAGCATGGCTCCTATTTAGGGGTGCAGCCAAATGGGGGACATGTGGGGATCATGACCACCCAAAAAGTTTTTAAATCTCTTTATATGCTGACCATCCGATAAGGTGGGCAGTGGGCTCCATCACAAATAACTTTTTTAAACATTTTGGGCCCTTGTTGAAAAATCCTTTCCTTCACACTTACTAGTATTTGTTGCCGATTTCTGTCGTGGCTTCACAAAATGACATACCGAACATATTTCATTTTTTCAAGTGTATCACTGATTTGGAGGACATTCAAAGATAAGAGCAAGAATGAACACACATGTCTGTGAAGCCACTTTTCCACTAAAAAAAAGTGAAAAGTGGGAATTCTTTAAAAATATTATTAGCAGAATTCACTTTTGATATAACCGCTTTTCCAAAAAAAAACGAAGGGTGGAAAAAGAATTCACTCGTCCACAATTCCGAAAAAACTCTAATTCGGTTTTCCACAGTACTACACAAATGTACTCTGAAAGTCAGAAAGTCATTAGGATTCCCAACAATTGGAGAAATTGAGGGATGAAACGAAATTGAGGGATGAAGAGAGAGAGAGAGAGAGAGAGAGAGAGAGAGAGAGAGAGTTGTCATGATCTCTTCAAGGTATTAGTGAAAGATGTTTTACAGGATACCAAGTCCTTCACATGATAATTGTATATGCTCTAATGGCACTTGAAATGAAATTAGATAACCTACTATAGTTGACCTGTTGGATTCACTTAGATACTAAAACTAATGCAAACAGAATATAGTATAGATGAAAGGGAATAAATTAAGGGAAGAGAAATGAAGACGTTGGCACTGAAAAAACAAAGAAGATGAATCTCATTGAAGATTATAAGACAGACAGAAATGAATTTTTTTTCTCTTTCTTAAAGCACTCATATTAAACTCTAAAAATGTAATTATGTTATGATCTTTATAATATTAGTTCAAACATTTGCTAATTCTTGAGCCCACTGGTCACTTTAGACACTCATGTTATGACACTAATGTTGTGATGACTAGGGTCTTAATCCAAAGACCCTATCTGGACCAAACTGGCTATGATGGATTCAAAGACCCAACACATAAATGTTCAATGAGTAATAAGGTACTGAGGGACCAATCCACATTCACATTACAAGTCTAAACGAGAGCATGCGACCCCCATTTTTACCCTTGTAAATCAAATGTCCTTAGCATGAAAACAAGAGAACAGAGTCAAAGATGTTCCCTCTCCATCATTTGTGAATATAAACAGTTGGATTAGATCTTTCCTGGGTGAATGGTAATGAGCTTGTCTTTACCTTGGTCATTATAAAACTAAAGGCAGTCTCGACTGTCAACAGGGAAGTTCTGTTTTACTTTAAACTACTTATTTGACTTCATAAGAAGAGGATTTATCAATCTGCCATGTCAGTTATATATGATCATATATTTTATATCTTTCAATCAAATCATGCATCGAAACAACCCCAATAAATATTTTTAAGGAATTGATAAAGAGATACTTTATTTAGGAGTGTTGGGTTTATGTGTTGTATTTTGGTTTGATCGGATTGGTTCATTGGGTTAGCCAATGACCGAGTTCAGGGTCAAAGGTATTTTGGCTACTATACCGGAGCTTTTTTGAGGGCCGAAAAGGCGAAGATTATATATTGACGTAATCGCTCCTAGACTCTGAGTGAGAGAAGTGATGGCTCTCTTTCATAATTCCGAACCACGTAAAGGTAAATATGAGAAGAAGATTGAGACCTATGAGGAGAGAGTAGACTAAGTATAGAGGATTTGAAATCCTTATAACGAGTTGCCTAATTCTTACATAGTAAAATTCTCATAGTTACGCGGACATAGCCAAGTTTGTGGAACCACATAAATCTATGTGCTCATGTCATTGTAGGAAATCTAGGCACACGTATTTCTATGCATAGGTTCAGGGCGTCCCCCACAATGTGCATAGCACTATCAGGCCTCCTAGCTGGGAATGTAGGAAAAATCGATGGTATTGTAGCAAAACCCTTTGCGATTCTCAAAATGCCCAAAATCAAATCCTCCCACAATGTGCATAGCACTATCAGGTCATAGCGGTAGACCTAGGTGTTACGGCACGGGTGTGACCGCATCCACTAGATTCGAGAAATTTTTAAATAATACTTTAAGACTCTAAATTATATAACTTCTTAACTTCACCGTTGCCCGCACCATCCAAATAAGAGTCCCTAGTCTGTTAGTCATGGGCCAGTAATATGCCTCCTCAATCTTCCCTCGTCAACTCAGGATATTTTATCTTACTTTCAGCTATATTATCAACAAACCAAACGACTCGAGCGAAGCTACAGGTGAATTAAATTTGGCCAATCATCTCCAAATACAAATCACATCTAGGGCATTGAAGTTAATATGTGTATAGGATGGCAGTCGTTAAGATAAAGTAAATAACATGAGAAGAGCTTGAGGTACCACTAGAAAACGACAATTTAAACACTATCATGTCAGTATGATAGGTAAGCAAAGATACTTCCAGCACTCTAAATTACTACATGGTTGAAAAACTAGCTTACGGTTCCTTTTGTCTATAACCTAAATTCCATTAACTGGACAACTACCTTCCTGTTCATGGTCAGTTCATGGTCAGTCTCGTTTTCAAATTGTAGACTTCTTGGTGTTTGGCCCACCATGAGAATGTGAGGTGGGTTACTCTGTCTTTGTTTCCATCTACAGCTTTGATAATTATGTTTTCGTACAACAATTTTCTCTTGTATTTTATTTTACAGCATTTAGTTCTTTCTTCTTTTTTTTTTTTTTTGAGATTCTAGTTTCTATTTGCTCACTGTGGAGAAATGTTTTAATTTCGCTGTGAAATATGTTTTTACCTCTGGATTTGGTCTACATGAAATGATTTTCTAATTTATGGATTGTCCGGAAATATAATTTTCACACAGACAATTTATGAAGTGTTAGGATCAAAAGAAATTAAATCGACAGGCTTAACAATATGTGTCCAAACTTATAGTGGATATAGTTGAGAAGTTCTTGGTGATTAACTTGGCAAATCGACCAAAGTCCATTTGCCAAGGGTTAATATTCCATTTTTAGTAGAACTTAGCATTCGATTTTCCCTTTTTTAGTTAAATAGGGGTTCATGTTACTTATAAGTTATTAGAAAAAGTTGTATATATTAATGTGTTTGGAATCTAGGTAAGCATGGCTTGTTATTTTTAATTGATTTAATATGCATTTGCAAATCACTAAGAAGATGGGAAAAAAAGGAAGGAAAAGAGGAAGAAAGGAGAGAAAGTAGAACACATGAGTGACAATATCATCATTGAATTAAAATAAGTGACGATATTGTCACTCAAACAAAGGGAAACATTCGATAACTAAGGTGATTTTTACGTTAATTTCTTCTAAAAAAAATATAATTTATATATAAGAAATAGAGGAATTTACAGCATAGAGCTCTATAGGACCCTATACCACTTCGGAGGTGTCGTATTCACCATGGACACGAATAAGGTCCTTGAGTGCGTTTTCGTATTTTTTTTTGTTCTTTAGTGGTATGGTCGATATCGACCATATAACTGAAATGTATTTTTCTCTGTATGGTCGATATCGACCATATAACTGAAAGGCATTTTTTCCTGTATGGTCGATATCGACCATATAACTGAAATGTATTTTTCTCTGTATGGTCGATATCGACCATATAACTGAAAGGCATTTTTTCCTGTATGGTCGATATCGACCATATAACTTAAATGCATTTTTCCCTGTATGGTCCATATCGACCATATAACTGAAAGGCATTTTTCCCTACATGGTCGATATCGGCCATATCGCGAAATAACAAGAAAAAAGATGAATATAGATTTTCTTCTTTGGTTGCTGGTGCTGCTCCATGGCCAGGTGGGTCTGTTCAAAATGAGAATCCATACCCAAGTGGGTCTGTTTCAAATGGGGTTGAATGTGGATTTTCTCAACAAACTCATCAAGATATTAGTACTAAGATTACATACTCTAATGGGTTTGGTTCTGATTTTGATTTGAAGATAGCCCAAGTTGGGATTTCTAGGATTTCAGGAGAAACTCATCAAGAAAGTTACAGAAAAGACGTGTTGGGTTCGAATAGATTTGATTTGAAACTTGTGGAGCAAGGGTTCTCACATGAAATTGGTGCCCAAAACGGAACTGATTGTAAAGAGGAATCTTGCTGGTGCTGCTCCATGGCCAGGTGGGTCTATTTCAAATGGGGTTGAATGTGGATTTTCTCAACAAACTCATCAAGATATTAGTACTAAGATTACATACTCTGATGGGTTTGGTTCTAATTTTGATTTGAAAATAGCCTAAGTTGGGATTTCTAGGATTTCAAGAGAAACTCATCGAGAAAGTTGCAGAAAAGACGTATTGGGTTCGAATAGGTTTGATTTGAAACTTGTGGAGTAAGGGTTCTCACATGAAATTGGTGCCCAAAACGGAACTGATTGTAAAAAGGAATTTTGAAAAATATGATATAGCCCTCAACAGTGGCGATGATGAAGAAGGGGTCGTGAAAGGTTCCATCCCCCCTCCTCCTCCTCCTCCTCCCCTCCCCCTTCTCCTTCCTGAAAAACCCAACTTCTATTTGAGTTCCCGCATAATGGTCGATATCGACCATTTACTAAACGACAAAAAAAAATAAAAATACAAAATCATACTTTGAGGACCTTATCCATAAATACTGTATTTCTATGACTTCAAGAGTGATATAGAGTCCTTAGGGGACCTACGCAGTAAATTCCTCTAAGAAATAAGGTAATTTTCAACAATTTACCATCTGACATGGTGGAAGAAAGTACTTTTTGCTCTAATTAACCTGCTGAAAATGAGTGTTCTCTGGAAAGATTTGCCCAAGATCTTCTGAGTTTTGTGTACTTCCAAATGTCCCAAGTTTTTTAATGATTTTTTGCATTCTTTTTTGCAGTTACCTGTATCAATGAATAATTGATAAGATTTGTCCATGATCTCGTCGGGTTGGATCCGACAAATGGCAGGGACAGGTGGGCCACTCCGTGGATGGGCCCATTCCTTCTTCCTTTCCAATCTAAAATTAAATAAGATGCCCTGAAAACTGAACCAGCAAAAAAAGCAAGAATTTTCCTCGAATCTCCCAAAACGGAGTTGGGATCCGATTACGGGGAATTGCAGCAAGAGTGATATATTTCTATGTGCCCATAACTCATCAAGAAAGTGGCCCAGTGATGGGTGGTCAAGATCTATCAGGAAGCAAAACTCTTTGGAATTGTAAGGCAGGATGGCAGAGTTCTGCAGTAGTCAGTCCACGTACGTCCGTATCATGTGGGAACAGCAGATTACAAGTGGGGTGTGCCTTTCGTACCAATCCCCTGTTGTCAAAATATATATTGAACATCAAGGAAGGAGATAGGTGGGTGGGGCCCCTCAACTTTGGGTTTCTCACCCACTCTTCAATGATAGAAGTGGGACACCAGAGTGGGGCCCATGTGATGAAAACATTAGCAAATAAAAATGAAGGCCCTCCCACAGGTGGACAATTTCCGAATTTTACTAAGCAGGACAAGTGTGAGTTGGTTCCACCATAGTATTGAGCTTATGATTAAAAATATTACATGGTTAGTTTTATTTTTTGATATGAACTCCAATAGTGGTAAAATTAGGGTCTTTTTGGATGTATGATGTATTGAAGTATGGTGAGGTGAAACATCAAACCAAGAGAGACTAAAATATAAGATGTTATGAGGTGTTTTGAACATATTCATATATTCAATAGTTAGACCTCATAGTGGAGTTATGTACCCCTTGCAAGAGCATGAGTAAGAGACCCAGAAGATTGGGTCTTCTAACCAGCAATTTTCATGTCATTAACATCTGCTTTGTTTTCAAGAACCACTCCTTATCATTATAGAAATTCTCATTTGGAGATTTAGGCTTCGAACTTAGTCTCCTCACTCCTTGCATATGTGAGTTGCTAGCTATCACCTTATAAGTGTGAGTTGTGTCTCTTTGCATATGGGAAAAAAAAAATCCTCAGTGTTCACGTTTTTATGACTTGGAGAATGACTATTCATCCTTTTGTCGTAATCATCCATGCCTACTGGAGGATTATAGCCCAGTACCAAATAATTCTGTGTAACTTAGTTAATTTACATGTGATCAATCTAGCATGCGTCCTATTGTGCTAAAACAAGTTTAAAATGATTATTTTGAGTGGTTTAGTTAATCCTTCATAGTGAGAGCCATTAGTTTCAAAAACTGCTCTTACAAAGTCTTGATTTGGTGAGAATTATGTCTTTGAAAATGCTGGGGTATTTTAAATTTTATTTTCTTCAGATTTCATTAAACGATCACAAGAAATAATAAATAAATGAATAAGTTATTACTAAAGGCTAATAAATATAAAATATTATTGGTCCCCACCCCACGATCACAAGAAATAATAAATAAATGAATAAGTGATTACTAAAGGCTAATAAATATAAAATATTATTGGTCCCCACCCCACGATCACAAGAAATAATAAATAAACAAATAAGTGATTACAAGCGCCCCCCGCCCCCCCCCCCCCCCCCCCCCCAAAAAAAAAAAAAAAAAAAAATAACGTTAAAAAACACTTACATAATGGTTCTTGACTTTGCAATTCAATAAGGAGAAAGAAAATAAAGTAAGTATCAAAGGTGAACATAAAAAAATGTGATAAAATTACCTTAACCAAAAGAATATGAGAAATGAATCCACCCATCTTTCTACTAATTCAAATCCTAAGGAAAGTTAAGTTTTCATCTACATCACCACCTTATATCCTTCACCGCTCACCTCTTTAATAATCTTTCTATAGATCATATTTAACCGTATATTTACTTGTATTCAATTCACCGAAAAAAAAGGGGCCTCGTATAATTTATGCAAACAAATAGATCCTAAGCCAACAACAGTAACTTCATCAATGGGACCCATATCTAAAGTGGAAAAATGCTCAAAATAACTATTTCTTTTATTTCTTTGTCTAAGCTTCACTTCAATCTAATGTGACCACTACCTGTAACACATGCTCTAGAAACTTGTTTCAGATGATTCATGCCTTTGTGATGTCATATTACATCAAATTGCTTAATCTTGATTTAAACATCCACTTGTAGGCATTCTACCGATCAGCAGTTGGATTTTTCTGATAGATGTGATATTCATGTTGTGCCTTCATCAGAACCTAAATAATTATAGAGTGGCCCACAGAAATATTACAATAATGACTAGTCTTTCTTTATTATAATTGATCCATTAGTTTTATTATCTAGACCATGTTGTTGTAGGGTTGGAATATCATTCCAAATATGAACATTTGGAGGTTGCCTTGGCTTTTGCCTTGATGACACTATCTTTTTAATTTAGAATCAAGTTCTTTTTGGAACCTCATTGTTGTTGTATATTTGCTGGCTAAATAAATAAATGGAGGTCCACGTGACTGACCCATCTCAAGGATTCTTGGTACAAATCTAATAACTACCACTACGTGACACATGCATGTGTGTGATGTTTTGGGCACTATCTTTGGTGTATTAGGTGCCTTATTACTGTTCATGATGTGTTAAGCACTTTTTCTATAATAATTGATGGCTTTGTTAAGTCCATGTAGGAAAAAAGTTTACAGAATCAGGAATGGTTCTCTTCGCTACATCCTAAAGTGGTGGGACTACTCCATTGATTGAAAAACATTTTGACATTTTGGGAATATTGAAGAGGTTGGTGGTGTTTATTTTCAAATAAGAATATGACTTGTGGGGCCACTTTTGGTGGATGTCATTCAAGTGTTTCAGGAGAAATAGAAATGGCTACTGCTTCAAGAGCCTATGAACAATAAGTTGCCCCAGAAGTATTTTACATCGAATATTAAGGACTAAATCTAACTTTGGTTGCTTGTTTATTTGCATAAAATACGTAGGAGTTGAATACATGAGAATTTATAGTGAAATGAACTCAACCGAAGGATTATTAAAGATGTGAGGAGTGATAGATATGACATGAGAGGTGAAGGATATGAGATCGATGGGATTTTAGCTTTCTAGGTAATGAATTACTTTGGTGATAGCTGGGTGTTTCATTTCATTTTTTGATATTCATATTTGGTTACTCATTTTTAATTATATATAAAAACACAATCATAATATTCAATTACATGAAAGAAACGGGCACTTAGTAATATATGTTTCATAATTTAAGTCAAATAATGTGTTATTAGGAAGTGTTAAATTAGAGTGACTACAACATATGAGAAGATAGTTGCACGTGAGTATTGGAATTTGTCATTGATAGGCACGTTATTTTATTTCCTCAGTAGCTAAAAATTCAACGCCTTTGCAATCACGAGGGGGCTGTTAAGGATTTCATTGATGATATGGATTCTCTACTTCCACTCCATAGCCTTTGAAAAAAAAAGTGTTGTCTACAAATTTCTGTAGCTCACTACCCCTAGTAGATGTAAAAGGAGGTTTGTATAAAAGAATCTAGGCCAACAAGCATTGCAATTGGTTGATAGGAGATATGAAATAAAAATTGACCCAAAACTTCTCTTAGATCTGAGAAGGTTAGTGGGTGCACAAACGCTACCACGTATTTTATTTTACAAACCTACTCCGTGACAAATTACTTAAAAGAGGCAAATGAGAACATGGGTTTGGCCGGTTGGTTGAAAACCCTACTTCTCACCTTAATTTCTAGGGATATAACCTTAGGTGTTAAAGTGTGTTAAGAGTAGCTAGGCTCTCTAATGCGACCAAGTCCCGTTTGCGGAGTACCTTTGAAAATTTCCATAAGTGAATTGACGATTTTAATTTTGATGATTATCAAATCCTATCTGCTCTAGTTAACCTATATGTGGGGACCAAGATGGAGATTGAATCGACGATTCATCTTCAAACTCAATTTTGACCTTGGGATGGTTAGATTAATTTAATGACACCATGTTGTTCCTCATGGATCACCTAGAAGAATTGGACTGAAACGATTTTAATTCTATAGACGCTATTTTTTAATGGAAGAATACATCATGATAGGTCAACAGAATGTCATCTTTTTTAGAAAGAAATAAAATAATGCTCCAAACATCATAATCCATCATGTGAAAAAACATTACCGAGCCACTGGCAGTAGTAACTTGGACATGTGCATTCAAGTAACTACAGACTAGGTATTTTTTGGTAAGCAAGAAGTGAATTTCATTAGTAAAAGTCTAAATGGACGGAATTTTTGGGACCAGTCTTTGGACCGATCCCAAAGTTCTCATCCCAAAGTCTGTCCATGTAGCACAGCTCATTTCATTAAGCCAAATGAAGATTACAGATCTAGCAGAGTCAACCAATGCCGGAAAACATAAGTCCAAACAAAAGAGACATCTAGAAAGATACAGACAACCATATTCAGGAATACAAGAATATGGATTGTAAGGTTAATATAGGGATCTTGATGGTTGTAATATTGCTTTTCTTCAATTAATATAAAACTTTCTTTCCTCGAGAATAATAATAATAGCAAGAGACTATATAGAAGATGTTTTTATTTTTCATTATTGAGTCAAGAGTGTAATTATTGCAAGAATTAGATTCAACAATGACATCAAATGCAAACCAAAAGGAGGTTTGATTCGGTCTACTCCCACTAACTTCCAAGTTAATAGAATTAATAAGATTAGTAAATATATATGTCTGTTGTTTATGTGTGTTTTTAATTAGCTAGATAATTAATCCACTGCCCAATAGTTTGCAGCAATATATAAACCTTGACAAAGGTGGAGTCATTTATCTGCAGCAATATAGGGCCCATCTAGCATGATGCCAGTGGATGAGGTGTGAAGTATGGAGAGGGGGTTGGTGAAGTTTGGATCTTTGCAAATCGAGTGCAAGTAAATTGTTTTACAAATAAATGAGAGTTCGTTCATTCTGATAGCCTAAGTTACCTATAATTAATAGCAATTTTGTTCATTGCAATAACCAATTACTAGTAGATAAGAGTTATTAGAATAAAGCGAACAGATAGGTCTCATGCAAATTGAATAATAAATTACAATTTACATCCAAATTAAGTATTAATCAATAAAAAAAAATATGCATGACCTGATTGGATGATAAACCCATTTATCTAATCATTAGAATATAAATTCATATCATAACATAATTAAATAAAAAGAAATCCGTGTATAGCACTCCAACAATATATGAGTAAATAACAGAAAATTAATTCACTCTTTCAACATATAGTACTTGTATATGAGAGATGCTCTTATGAGAGTCACTCTCACGGTACTATGAAAGTAAAGGTGGGAGCCCTCATATTCATATCCAATGCCAACAGTCTAAATGTGAGGGGCCACACCCTTTACTTTCATAGTATCGTGAGAGTGACTCTCACAACAGCTTCTCCTATGTATGTATGTGTGTGCATATCGCTACACAGCGCTCTCCTTGTTTGAATCATTGGGATGCATGATGATCATGGAAGTATATTGGATGGAAAGATTCATATGAGGCCTACCTACATGTAAAATCTTGAGCTCATAAGATCATACTAACATTTTGATCCATGGCTCTAAAATTTAATGGTTTAGAGGCATAAATTTATTATGATTTCAATCCAACGGTAAGGAAAAGTTGCATGAATGTCAAACTTTTGACTATTCATTGGAGGGTAGTGTGTGTGAAAAGACTTGATTAACACAACATGGGCCTTATGACAAAAAAAAAAAAAAAATAGGGGGCTCAAAAATGGACATTTTTAAAGTGGGGCATTTTTTAGAATTTCCAATATATATATATAATTAATTTTTCATTGAAATATGCTTATATGAGAAAATAACTCCTAAATTACCAAAATGTCCTTTCATTAACAATCAAATCAAATCTTAAGGTGGGCCCACTTAAGTAACATAATCATTGTGGGATCAGATAAATAGTGAAATGATAGTGGACCCAAATAATGCCCATAAGTTCTAATTAATCTATACATGTATGAGACCCATTAGAGAAATATGTGAATTAGTGGGTTCTATAGAAGTGCGGATGGGTTGGAGGTGATGGATCTCACGCACATTAGACAAATTAAGGATGGGTTGGGTAAGTTAGTCGCTTACGGTGGATCCCATTTAGACAAAAATAAAAAGTGCAAGATACTCATTTAATGGGTCCAATTAACTTGTGTGCAGGATATTCATTCAATGGATCCCAAACATTTAAGCTGAGCCACACATCCCAACTTGGCCCCAAGTAAGTCCAATTTGTGTTCACTTAAATCCAATTGGATGTCACGTCCACCCAGTCATCCCTAACCAGAGCAATTTGACCAAGTATGTAGCAAACTCGGCTAGATATGTTCGACTCCTTGCCTTTCAAGTTGAGTCGGGTTGATCTTTTGACATCAATGTGGCTTGACAGTAGATAACCATTATGCCACATAAAACATGCTCCGAACACTTGGAGCTGTCAATGGGCTGGGCCTAAGGCCTCTGACAACATAATTTTTGCACACACAATATAAAAAATCCAGCCCGATCAGTACAAAATCGAAGCTAAAAAGGCCTGTGCTTTGACAAATCTGCAAACCATTTTATGTGGATGAGACGTCGAGCCCACCAGTTGGATAATCATGAATTAACTCAAACGGTCTAATTGAAGTTTAACGCAGTTTTTTTCCAAAATATTTCAGTCCCAGCCCATATGATAAGAACCATAATCTGGGTCCAACACTAGCCTACACTACTCACACGCACATTCGCCCAGTCGAGTTTAGTTTAACAAGGCAGCCCAACCTGGCTTATCGACCTTTAAGTATACATGGGCCAAAGCTAGCCCACTTGCTTCCAATCCAGAAACCACAGACCCTATATGTTCAGTTGGAATATTTCCAAATCCATAAGGGCTAGAGGCGAGTTATCACAAAGGCTGCCAATGGCTGAGATTGTCATCAGGCCTCTTGGCCCAACCCACTTCAACTTAGACTAGAACAGATTTTAGCCCTATTGACCAGGACTGGGCTTAAAATGATGCCCATTTCATTGGTGGGCTGACTTTGCCTTCTATTCGAAAGCCTATGACTTAGTCTCGATCTTTTACCTTTAACATCTTAACTCCTCTCTACTTGAATCTGCACTGTCTGAAAACAGTTGTTATTGTTGTCAAATGGCATGGGCTTTGTTCTAATTCTGGGCCTGATTTCAGTACCTATAGTAGAAGTGAATGGAACGGGATGACCTTGGGCTAGCCCATTGAGGACTGTACTTTGCACAGTTGCAATTCTATAAATTGCCCAACAGTAGGTCTATCAGGAGAGTCTGGACATTTTTTGTGGACAATTCCCATCTTCTTTCCATGTGCTTACAGTGTCTGGTGGAACAATTCAAAGGCTTCTGAGGGATAACGCAAGTGATGTTTAAACGTTTCCATGTGCTGAGATTGGTCTAAGTGGTTTGATTTGTAGTACTTGTCCACATCTCTATTTGTTGACAATACAAGTGACAGCCTTGTGCTATAGGCCCTAAATGCTTAGCTTTGATGGAGTTGTCAAACATCTTACACAACATCTTACACATCACTCTATACAACAAGGATATAAATTTGGAGACAGCTTGAAAATCAATCACGTGAGCCTTGGAGCAATAAAATCATCTTACTCGCTAGCTTGCATTGGTGAAAAAGTCAAATTTGCAATTTTTCTTCCACTCTAAAAGATGAAAACTTGTAAGTAGCATTATCACTCTCTGTTAGGAAGAGTTGTAGCATTTGCAATTTTTCCTCCACTCTGAGAGGAGGAAAACTTGCAAGCAGCATCAATTGCAACTTTTCCTCCGCTCTGAGAGGAGGAAAACTTGCAAGCAGCATAACCACTTCGTGTTTATGGAGATTTGTAGCATTTGCAACTTTTCCTTTGCTCTGAGAGGAGGAAAGTTTGCAAGCAGCATTATCACTCCTTGTTCAGGGAGATTTGTAGCATTTACAACTTTTCTTCTACTCTGAGAGGAGGAACACTTGCATTTTCATCAGCTATGCCGATGATGTATGCTGCTGTAAGGGCATGAATGATTAACGTTTAAATGCAATAGCACCAAATCACAACACTTACACAATAAATGGATTGTTTGGTAATTAATTTACTTTACCGATGAAGTGAAGTGAATGGTTAATAAAAGAGACAACAAAAGTAATTAAATGTTTGGTGGGATCAAAAGGTGAAACAGTAGGTTTTTGAGTTTTTCTTTTAAAAAGAAAATTGTTTTTTGTAAGGTTGCTCATGGATCTGGCCTGGCCCACTTTGGGTTGGACATGAGGTTTAGGTTATATTAGATGGGCAGTGCTAAGATTTTATTTGTTTGGACTAGGTGGTTGAGAGCCGGAATCCCTGCCCGGCCCAAATATACAAACAATTATAAGGGAGGGAGTGGTAATGGGGGGACTCAAACCCATGCCTTCCCACAAAAGGTGATATGACCAAACCAATTGAGCTGGCTTGGGACTCTGGATGAGAAACTCTTCTTTTTTTTTGTTCTATAAGTCTATCATGGGTCGATCTCTGGCTTGATCGTTTCAATGCGGGCTAGGCTCAAGCTAGCAACTTCAGGCATGACTCATGCTTGTGCCAGGCTTAGGCTTATAGTAATTATATTTTGTTTGAGTGAACGCTCATACTATAACTCATGCCACTATGTGTTCTTATTTACCCATATAACTATGAGCAAAGCTCTCCTAAGCTCAAGCTTAGGATAAAATCTCGTAAGCTCATGCTTGTGGGGCCCACCTTTGGTCCATCTAATTGAACCAAACACATGTCCCCTCTAAATTGCACATGTCCATCAACTTTCGGTCAAATCCGAATTTACTGGACTGTTGAATCGACTACATATCAATCCGAATGGACTATTAACTGTTAAACTTTTGGGCCATATGGAGATGATAGAAATCACGGTTATGGCTGATTTTTTTGCGGAGAGAAAGATCTTAGGGAGTCCTTGAAATCCCCCCAACCCCCATCCCCATGTGAGTCCCTAGGTTGTCCCCATCACACACTTGAACTTACCTTATCCTAGGCTTGAGCTTAGGAGAGCTGACCCCTGTAACTATTTATCACTTCCTCAGCTTGGTGGGAGGTGGAAAATGCCCTTCTTTATATTAAACGAGCAGAAATATGATGCGAGGGCAACACAAATGGCTCCAAGGTGCTATAATACTGTACAAACTAGCAGCACAGGCCGATGCTTAGACCAGGCCACAAATAAAATAATGCCATATTTGATTTAAGGCTATCTTTTGAGATACAAAATTTGAAAAAAAAAATCTAAAACAAAAAAAAAAATCATTTTATTCAATTTTAAATTTTTATAAATCAAATTTTCACTATTTATTTTTATATAATATTTAAGGACTTATATAAATATTATAACGTATGTTTAATTAGAGAACTTTTTTAAAATAAAGTATATTAAAATATATATGGAATATATTAACAATCAAATTTGAAAACTCAAACGAAAATATATTAAAACACACATGAAAAAAAAAAAACATACATCTCAATATAAAAGCAATATCCGTACATATAAAAAAAATATAGACAAAAAATATTGACGTATGAATATAAAAAGATTTGTAGAGGAAGCAAGATGGGGGAAGGAGTAAGGGAAAGATAAAAATTTGGGCTGATTAAGTGGCCCCCTCTAACCGAAGCTATCATATATAATAGTAATTATAATAATAATAATGATTATTATTATTATTATGCTCACCATGATGCCAGGCAATGACCTAGCTCTTGAATGGTCCGGCTCTTCTGGATAATCGATGACCATGATATATTGTATGGAGTAGTTTTCTCCAACAAAATCCATAATATTTGACATATATAGTACGAAATTAAAAAAAAAAAAAAAAGATGAATAATGTAGAATACCATGCAAGAGCTAAGGAAAGGGTTAGTTTTGTCTTATCCCCTTTAAAGATTTAGCTCTATCCTTCACTATTTCGAAGTTAATGTCGTCTCAAACTCAAATTAAGAAACAACTAGATACAAGGAGTGGGCCCAAATGTGTGTCTTACTCCCACACAAAATTAACCTTCTTTCAATTGGGTTGATATCTCCGAATTTGAGTTGAATTTAAATCTAGATTTTGGCAATTAAGAGAGTGGAAGAGGATTGACACGATACTGACAAGATTTCCTAGTGCAAAAAAAATAAAAAAATGAAGGAATAATAACAATAATAACTAGAGAAGATATATATAAGTGAATTTTGTCAATATAAATAATATTAATCATAAGAAATGCATTTAAATTTTCTTAGTGAAATAGGCCCACGCATTATGCGGGGCCATGATAAGAATAATTAAAGTTTTAAATAAAAATATATAAGAAATATTAAATGAATTGTAAAGGAATATTAACACGTGACTACTAAAAATTTCTACACTCGGCCATTAAAACCGTAGAAAATTAGTTGAATATTTCATGCGTGTGCACATCTTGTAAAAATGAAAATTATATTTATATAATTTTAAATATGATAAAATGATATGTTTGCTTGTTTTAGATTTATATTTTTTTTCTCATTTTGTATCTCAAAGTATAGCCTTAAATTAAATGTAGCTTTATTTATGGGCTCGGGCTAAGCATGGTCATGCCTTAGCTAGTTAAATTGAAAACTATAGACATTACAAATTCAAGAGGAGGAAAGGGATAGCGAAGTCCAATCCATCAGATTTGGAAAAATTCCCTTAAACTCAACCTAATTTGCACAGTACAAACCATTCTCATACTATCAATTTCAAAAACAAACCCCTCTATGCCTTCTACCCAAAAAATTAAAAAAACCCTTCTATGCTAGCCGTCACAAGGCATAAAATGCATACATTGACAATGACATAATAAACGACAATAGCAAAATCGGGGCTCTTTTAAATAATGAGATAATGTCAATAGCAATGTTCTTCTCTAAGTATTTTGGTAAGTAGGAAGACTTCTTTGGGGAAACTATTTCTTATCATTAAAGAAAGATTTTAGGAATTGAGATTTGAATTTAAAGAAATAATTAACATAATTGAATTGGTTCAAAGGAAATTCCATAAGTTTGAGAAGGGAATTTTAGGGGATTCAAACTTTTCAAAAGGTGAGCTTTCTAGTTTTAGAAGTTTGAGGAGGGCCCATGTCAAAGCGTTGTATTTTTATTTTTTTTTACATTTGTACTTTTCTGAAAGGAGAGCTTTCATACCTGCCTACATTGCTAAACGAATCATATTGCTTTAATATATATAATGAGAGATAGTGGTTACGCATTATATTGCATATCTTCAACTTCCTCTAAATTTGGAAAAAACAGCATCTTCAGATTTGGGCACCTGCAAGTATTCATCGACAATGTTTTTAGGAGTGAAAAGAATATATCGGTTCAGTTCAAAATGAACTTGAATCACCCATCTTTCACTCCATATAGAAGATGTTATATAAAATGAGGATTGAAAAAGAAAGATACAAATAATTATGTACTTAGGGGCCGTTTGGAATTTGAAAACTGTAGCATAACTAATCAGAGAAAATTAGATCAAGGTTTGAAATAAAAGGCACTAACTTTGAAGTTCTATCTTACAAACAGAATGTTTCGGTAAAGTTAGAAGAAAAAATCTCTTCTTTCCTGAGGTTCATAAAGTGATGCAACATTTTAAATTTTTTATGAAGTCATTTTTATCTAAAACATGTATAATTTTATGTTATTTACCTTTGTCTACTTTAGCTGAAAAAAAAAAAAAAAAAAAACTTACATTATTTTCTTTAAAAGAAAAAAATCAAAGTTTAGAGGTTTATCAATCTTATTTTTCATTTATGTTTGGAGCAAGGATATCATTGCTCATCTCTTCCTCTTCCCAAACTGTTACACCCCAATCCGATTTAACCTTGATTAGTGTCAATTAATGGTGATTTAGTTAAATTAATCATGCTTAGTTGCTAATTATGGTGTTTAGGATTGATTGACCCTTATAGACTGAGTTAGTTGAGTTTTCAACCTTGAATAGGTGAGTAGAAACCGATTTGAATCGGTTGGGTAAGGTCAAGGGCTTTTTCATAAATATTGATTTTTGTATTTTGCATAACTTGCACGTCATATTGGCGTCATCGCGTGTATCTCAATGAGCATGTCGATTTTCGTATTAATCATTCCTTCATTTGACCAACCGTTGAGTATTTAGACCCCCATGTGACTCAAAATGAGAAGAAGTTATTTCAGTGGACTTTCTTGCAAATGTCATACTCACCCCTATATATATAACCTTATTCCATTTTCCATCATTCCTTTTCACCTTGTTTTCTCTCTACTCTCTTCCTCTTCTCTTCCACTCACTACAAAAGTGAAGACAAGTATCTTAAGAGCTAAGGAGCCCTTCATCATTATCATCTCCTACATCTTTCTTCTTCATTGTTGGCTAGGAACTACTTCTCTCCTTCCCCATCTCCTCCAACTTTGCAACCCTCACTAAAGGTAGACACCAAACTCTTTATGGTTGGGTTTTTGAGTTGTAATGGGGTCAAGAAACTATAGGGTAATTGTTCATGCATGTTCATTCTCATTTTTCCTTGTTTATTGTGCTTGGGGTTTGGATATTTTGGGGTTTTTGGGTTCCCTTGGGCCATAGTGAAGGGAGAGTTTGGAAAAGCACAACTAGAGGCAAGTATGAGCACTAACTTGGATTTACATAGTGTTATTTTCATTGATTCAAATGAGATTCTCCTTTCATGATATTATCTCTCTCATAAATGAATGGGTTGATGTGTCCTATGATTTTGAAGAATATGATTGTTTAGGGAAATATAATGATGGTGTTTATGTGGTGAATGGGAGCATGAAGGCTCCATTCTCATATGCAAGTTAAATGATGGAAGGAAGTGGAAATGAATGAGAAGTAAAACAGATGAAAATTTCGAAGCCAGGAATTCTGGACAGTTCGCTCGAGCGAACTAGAGCATTCGCTCGAACTAACTTCCATTTGAAGCTTGGGTTGAGCGAACAAAAAGGATCGCTCAGACGCCCATCTTTCTAGATAGGGTCCGCTCGAGCGAACACACCCCTTGAAAGCCTCGCTCAAGCGAACGAATTGAGTCGCACGAGCGACCAACCTTTTGGTCCGCTCGAGCGAACTTAGGTCCGCTCAAGCTAATCTGAAGCTGAACCCTGACCCTTTTTCTGACCCAGTTTTGGGTGAATTACCACCATCAATCTATTATAACCCACATTAATCATCTTTAATAGATAATTATGGTGTTCATCCTTACTTCCATAGGAATTTAGGAATTTTTGAGACTTTATGACCGTAAAACGGAACTGATAACCTTATTCATTGGTCCGATGGGTATTTCTCAGTCTAATACTATGCCATGAAGGTTAGTTTGGAGAGTCAACGTATTTCTTATAATTAGTGACACTTAACAAAGTAGTAGTATGTTAATAATTTCCAAAGTTACGTTGTATTGGACGATGAAAGACTAAATTGAATAGTTTAGTATTGATTAGTAAAAATATCTTGATTCCCTTTAATTATTGCATTTCATATTGGTATACAATTTCATTATTGATATCAAATCCTATTTATTAAAATTGTTGCATTATAAATACTCCTTGAGGTAAAATTGTTTATATTCACTTCGTAACTTCAGTATGTATACCGATTCAGTATTCGTTAAAATATACGGATTGAGTGAGTAGTGTGATATGTGAATATGATTAGATTTGATTATGCTTAAGAAAAATAGATTCTCACTTAAATCCGATTATAATTCGATTTGTATTTGATTCAATCGAGTCGACACTACTTAGCTTCGACCTTGTAATATCCGACGGGATTAAACTCGGTTTAGTTATTCAAGACTACTGTAGTAAGTCATCTGGAGCACTGGAACTTCATACCCGGGTAGCCAGCTAGCCTTTGGTCGGGCCGCTGGTGACATCGCAACTAGATTTGCTCTCTTTTGATAAGATGAGCTTAAGGTAGTAACCATTTAGTGTGTTTTCACTATAATTGATTCACGAGTATTAATTATTTAATTTTACACAATTCGCCTAGTTGATACTCATCATTGCCATCTATGAATTTATTTGTCTTTAATTCTATTAAAAAAATTATGTATTTATTTATTATTACATATACTTGCTTAATCGTCGTATTGATGATACTACTTTTGGTGTCACAGTCTCAGGTGCAGCCCCCGGTCTTAAGGAGGCCAAGGAGGGAGTGGCCAGAGCTAGGGCCAACTTAAATATCTTCCCTCGTAGAGTGTGCATGTCCCTTTTGTGAACTTCTATAGCATGTGGCCAGCCTCTTTTTATGTGGGCTACACTTAGGTGTAATTATTCTTTTGTGTATGCTTTTGGTATTGTTTGTATAGGGTTCTTTTATACACCACATTTTACAAACAATGTATATATTTGTATAATTCTTTTGCATTAAAACTTGAAATGCTAAATGAATTGAATGGGAATTAATACCCTCACATGAATGAAATACAGCTTCCGCTATGATTAATTGCTATTTATGTGTTTTAGTGAGTTCTCACTCACATGTATGGAAAGTTGTTTTCTCTCCTTCGTGTGTTATATTTGGCTCAAGACAAGTACAACACACGGGAGTACGTGTGTCATACCTCAGAGATTACCCTAGACCAGGGCAATTCAGGACCGGGAAGTGACACAAACTAAAATCAAAGATGATAGCATTGCTCAAATAAAAGTAACTAAATAATGGTTGAAGGGTCATTTTGAAACTAAGACAGCCTTTTTGATGAGCCGAATATCTAAAGATGATTTTTCCCTTAATTTCCTCAACAATCAAATGTGTAAATAAACTTTAGCTTATAATTAAGATCTTATGTTCTAGAGTTTCCAAATTAATGCCCCCTCTAAATATGACATACTTGCTCTCATTTTTCAGTTTTTTTGTAAAACATATACTTACTCTTGAGAGACATACTCCCAAGTGTTCTAGCTTAGCAACATCAGCTTGAGGAAATACCAGAATAACAGCACTTCCATTCCTACGATTGACTGCAAATTTCAAAAGGTTGGTGAAAAACAAATCCATCGACTTCGAGGGTTGTTTATCAGAAGAGAAACCTAACTCGAGATCCTTCCAACGACGGTGGGGTTGCGTGTCAAGAACCTGCCAACATCCGGGATTTAGATAACATTTGTAACAAGACTTGCAGACCAAGAATACGTTAACCAAACAGTCCATTTCCACGTCCTTCCACTTCCTTCCCTCCATCTCTACTCTCTTTCTCTCTCTCTCTCTCTCTCTTTCTATATATTTATCAGCATGAGGCTGATATGAATTTATATAGAGAAAATATGTATATGCAAATGATGGTAAACGAATAGTCAAATCAGTATGGATTTTTTAACTAAGGAGATGAAGGGTCGAGGGGATACAATGCTAGATTTCCATACAGCAAAGTAAGGTTTGGAGTTGGACCAAAATAAATGATCTGGGAGAGAGAAATTGAATGAATGGTAAGAAAATGTATGTAGTTTCCAAGCCAGTGAGTGCATTGGGACTCCACTAGGCAAATAGATGGTCCTTTCCAAAATTGGAATGTGCAGCATCATTCATGGGCAGGGATGACACCCCATGATCCCAAGACAAGTGAGAGTTGGGCTTTTTTTTGGCTCATGGAGAGGTATTTGGGCCTAAGTTTTGTTTTAAATGTGCTGAGTATGCTTCATTTCAAATTAAGCTTTCTTAGGATGCCATCTCACTATTGAGAACCTTAAAACAGTCACTAAGAGGGCCTTACAACAAGCCAAACAGGTCTGACTTCAAATTGCTTGTCTTAGCTGTTACTGGGGAAACGTGTAACACATTAAGAAAACTCCATTGTGGGACCCACATATAGATAATCTAGACCATTCATGATAAATCTCATCCTCTTCAATGGCAATTGGCAGATTTCACTTTAATAGGAATATGCCCCAATGTAGGATTTATCACAAGATTGAAAACGTGAATGGGCGTTGATGTTGCATCGTTTTTTATGTAGCATTAACTAGGTTTCCATAAGGTGCTCAATCGGACTCTGGAAAGAGGAAGCCCACGTAAGTTAGAAAAGTGACACCCAAGGATGGATCCCTGAGCAGCTTGGTGACGTGCAGGGTTGTCAACCAAGCAAAACCCGTTGTTGTTTGGATGTGGGCTTGATAATTATTATTATTTAAACCATAGATCTTAAGAAGTGCAATCTATTCCATGGACCTAAAAATCAGGACCAAACCACTATAAATTCTATAAAAGCCTTTGTGTGAAATATGCCAGACGGGCCAGGTCAAGTGATGTAGACACTTTGGTATCACACACATACTCAGGGATAGTTCTCTGGCTGTTCAAGCTTAAAGTATCAATCCAAAAAAAATTCCAGATTGGGTCTGGCTGTTTAATGAGCGTGTCCAAACCTTGCCCATTTAACACTTCCACAAAAAACTAAGTCCAATTACCTCTTAAAAGGTCAAGCCGAGATCAATTCTAGCTGGTCTTGGCCCTTGGGATGACCCCGCCCATGAGTGATGCTCGAGGTATCCATTTTGTAGGGGTGCTCATGGGCCAAGCCCGATTCGGGCCCCACCCTCTTTGGGCAGGGGCTTTGATATATAATTAGGGCCTGATTAACAATTGTGTCGGGCTTAAGTTAAGTGATAGAAAGTCATAACCCAGTCCAACCTGATTGATAATTGGGTGGGCTCGGTCCTAGCTTTTATGGCCTGTGCCGGGCTTTGGCCGGCTTGAATATGCCTTAGCCCGGCCTAGACCAGCCAATGAACACCCTACCATTTTGGAGAGAACATTCTATTTTCATAGCAAAGTGATCCCCATGCACTCACTGGAAGGCACCTGCCTGATTTATGCGTGCACGCGCAGGGGAACGTGTGGTCAATTCAGGTTGCTCTTTGAATTTATCCCATGGAATCTGCATTACATTAACGGAGTGATTTCTCCCATACCAACATTACTATGTAAATTCATTCATTGCATCCTTTTCTCATTAAATTACACGGACACAGGAAGAAGCAATAGGTTCACACTTTCACCTTTGGTGTTAGATTGAGAACCTCACCCGTACATTATCCTCATTCTTCTTGTAGTGAGGAATCTTGTATGTATTCCAAAAAAAACTAAGAAAAGGAATTTGTCAATTTTTCGAGGTCTCAGAAGGATCTCAGAACACATAAAAACCCTCGAATGAAAATTGAAAAGAGATGTAGCTCCAGTTCATTCGGAAATGATAAGATATTTGGTGCAAGAAGAAGGGGTTGATCTGTATGACAGCAGTTTCACCTAGTTAACCACGCTTCAAACCCTAGTCATGCCACCTTCCATCATCGAAGGACTTGAGGTCTACTTCACTCAATCAAGGTCTACTATTTGCACCCGGAGGTTGTAAGTTCGAAACTGCACTACTACATTGGGGCCATATGAAAATTTTACCCGGCTTTTTCTCTTGGACTCGTAGGGATTATTCTGACCCAAAGGACTAGGAACCTTGCGTTATCAAAAGAGGAAAAAAAAAAAAAAGGGTCTAGTACCCTCTCCTGAACCCCTGTAGCTGGGATGCCAAAAAAATCTTTGGTCTTTTACTTGGGCAGATATTTTCCACCGGCCTAATTAGTAAATGGGTTGCATGATCAGTTTGAGTTATAAATTTTACCCAATAGCAAGGGTGGCGCTATGTATATCACAGTGGGGTCAATTGAACCCACTGACGACGTTAAAAAGTCTCTTATCAAAATAAAATTTATGTCATGGCTCGAAGTGATGAGGAGCTTTTGACCCCACTCACCCACATTTTTGTGACAAATTTATCCTTGTAAAGAGTCAAATATTACTAGTTTCTCCTTAACCATACCCACTCACCCACATATGCTTTCCCATTTCAACTTTCGACTTGGACATGAAGAGTTGCCCTAGCAGAATTAAGTGCTTAGTCCTCCTTCGTCGGAAAGCAATCCAAATCGGTAAGCACGGCTCTCGCCTCTCTTTGTCTTTCTCTCTCTAGATTTGTATTTCTCTCTCATAATCTCTCAATCTCCATCTCTCTTGGTTGTCTCTTTATTTTTTCAAACCATACCTGCATACACATACATGTGGTTGAGTTTGGCTCAATCACAAAGAGTGATCAGGTGGGTATGTTTAGAGAGAGAGAGAGAGAGAGAGAGAGAGAGAGGGGTCAGAGGTGGGCATTTGAAAATGGGTATGTGGAAATGGGTATGGAAGTCAAGAAATGGGTATTTGGAATTGGATTTTGGAAATCAGGAAATTGGTATTTGGAAATCTCATGAGAGGCATCAATTTTATGATTGTTGGAAATTGGGTTTTAAAAATGGGCTTTTGAAAATGGATTTTTGTTAATGGGTTTTTGAAATTGGGTTTTTGAAAACTATTTGTTTCGATGGTGTATATAACATATGTTATTACACATCATAACACAATGGATTCATTCCTTACAGTTGTAGTGGGTGTTATCACATATAAATTTATTGGGGATTTGAATTTTGAATAGATGACTGTTTGGTCATATATATTGAAAATGATGTGTTTGCTAGTGTTGATAAAGAAGCTATTATGCAACGATTTCAACACACGAAAATCCGTTGAGGGCAGCTGTAGGACTTCATGTATTTGGATTTTCCTTTTGGATTAAGAATTATTGGTAACAATGTATTAAATTTTCTGTTTATTTTTATTTGAGAATTCAATATTATCTTTATCGAATTCTCGAAAATAGATTATTTGAGAATTTTATATTATGTTTGTCGAATTATCGAAAGTAGATGATAGATGTTGGCAAAGGGGAAAAAAAATTTATTCAATTTGCGAAAGATAAATCTTTTAATGACCCCACTAACTCAAATTCTTGGAGCCGCCCCTACCCAATGGTTTGTTAATTTGTAGATATTTTGAAAAACACAATCTTATATATTCTTAAGAATTCAATTTCATTCAAACATTCTAGTCCTGAAGGGCCTGTTTGGATAAATGAAGAGTGAAATAAAATGAAATTGATTTTACATATGGAATGGAGTGAAGAGAAGTAGGTTGAAGTTAAAGTAGAGTACTTTACTTCATTTCATTTTGATGCTTATTTTGAAGTTAAGATTTGGAGTAGAATCCACTTTTACTCAAAGAAATTGAAGTTTTAGAGTTGAAGTAAAGTGGAGTACATGTGGCTCACAACATTACTTCATCTATCGGGTCAGACTCATCCAGACGGAGTAGAGTTAAAATTTTAGACTATTAAGATCCATTTACCTTTACTCTAATCTATTTTTTGGCTATCCAAACAAGACTCAAGGGCTTGTTAATTTGTATAAAACCGGACCGGTATTACCTCTTCCATTGTAATGGACGTTAGAGGTGGAAGCGTATCCCATAAAAATAGGAGTTTTTCACGGAAAGTCCCACAGCATCAAACAAAAATGAAAAATGGATCATAAGAAAATAAGACTCTTCCTTCAAATAAACACCTAGCACAAACGTGACATAAAGTTAAAAGCACTTGGTACGAAAAAGGAGCCTTATAATTGCATGGAATGACAGAGATTTTAGGAGACGTGTGGACCACTTATGTATCCAGGGTGTTAATTTACCCCCGGGAATTTTCAATCTCAAGTAAAACTGTAAAACTATGAGGAGAGGAGGGAGGCTACTTGTCCCGAACATTGGGACCGATCCTTGAATCGGTCCAAGGATCGGTCCCAATGTTCGGGACAAATAGACTTTTTCAACTACCAGATTCATTTTGGAAAATGTGAAGGTGGTCACCACTCACCACCCAATAATTATAAAAAAAAAAAAGCCATAATATGAACAAAACGGTTTTCCTTTTTTGAAAAAAAAAAAATCCCCCATATTGGCATCATGCTACAATTTTTCAAAAGGCCTTAAATACTCTAAACCACTTTTTTTGCGGTTGTCCTCTGGTTGTCCTCCACATGGGGGGTGGGGATTAAATATGGGGATTGAAAATCTCGCACAATCTATGTGTGTGTGTGTGTGGGTTTAGGATTTAGGAATTGAAAATCTTACGCAACAATTGGGCAAATTTAAAAATCTCGCACAATGGTTGGACAAGAAGTGACACAATATATCAAATCGTTGTCTCCTGATAATATCTAGATACTTTTAAAATAGAGAAAGTTGTGAGAAGAAGTTAACAAAAATGGAGAGGACATGAACAATGTCAAAATAATCACTTTTATCAGTATTATACATTTATTATTTTAATTATTCAAGATTTAACTTCTCCTCCATTATTGGTTTCTTTATAAGAAAAAAATCCAATAAATTTTGAAAGTATTCCCACATCTATATGAGATGATGATTTTTGAAAAAATGTCACAAATGACACTGGTTATAAGCCCTTCTCATGCAGTACTCCGGTTACTACCGACACTGTGGATAATATGTAGGGCTGTCAAAATGTCACACGACCCGTTAACACGACACGAACCCACACGATATTAACGGGTTTTGGTTGGCTCTTAATGGGTTCGGGTCGTTAATGGGTTAAACCCGTTAACACGTTAAGTTAACGGGTCGGGTATGAATTAAACAAGTAACCCGTTAACAACCCGCTTGACCCGTTAAATTTTTTTTTTTACTCCCTATATGTAAATAAATTAATTTATATTCATAAAAAAAGAAATAAATTTTATTGTTTAATAGTGGTTTTTATGTGGGATCCACTTGAGATCCTCACTTATAGTTTCATGTGGCTTATATATTTTTCTTCTTCTATTTTTGTGTATTTTTTTTTTTAAATTTCGAAATGACTTAATTACTTAACGGGTTAATGGGTTGGGTCGGATAACCCGTTAAATTAATGGGTCGTGTTCGGGTTAGATTTTTTGACCCGTTAAGTTAACGGGTCGGGTACGGGTTGAGGTGATTTTAACCCGAATTCATTAACCCGTAACCCGAATTCGTTAATACGACACGATTGACTGTTCTGATAATATGGCCAGGTCCCAATCAACGATTTAAAAATTGTAGAAATTACACTAGTCCCAATCAATCTCAAAATGTCTCATCAGATGTCTGGATAATGAGTCCAACATGTATTGAATGCTTGGATCAAATACTTCTTCAATATTGATTCTGGTCTATGGTACTCAAAGACAGCTCAAATCAAGGTGAAAGGTGAAAGGGATGTTAGATCAACCATTCTCCCAAACAGGGGGGAATTCACAAAATGGAACTAGGGGGCCAAATGAAAATTATTAAAAAAAATTTAACATTTTAGAGGAAAAAATAGAAAATTTAGCGGTAAAAAACAACATTTTGAAAACTCAAGGGGGACCATGGTCTCCCCTAAGCGTACATGTAGGTCCGCCACTGCTCCCAAATTGGTCAACCTTTGCTTCCTTTGATGAGCAAGACCATTAGAAATCATACTTTTATTTGAAGTTGAATCCAGAGCATTCATCAGGACAAGCAAGGTCAGGCAAAAAAAACTAGTACAAAACCAGCCCATTTCTTTATCCGCATCCAATGTCACAAGTGGGCCACAAAACTGTTAGGCATGTGCTAGGCCAATTAGTGATTCAAAGTGTTTGATCCAATGAGTAAATCTGGATTAAAGAAACCAAATAAGTAATTAGAAAATTGAAGAAAAGTACAGATGTAATTTTAAGATAGACCCAATAAATTTTAGGAAGCAAAAACTCAAGCTCTATGTTCCTCTTTTATATGTGTGGGGGTGTGTGTGAATAATATACTACTATGTCAAACTTTTCGTCTTTAAAATAATGATTTTTCTCTATTTTTTTGTTTTTGTAATGGAGCCCACATGGATGCATAACTCGCATGTGGAAAACATAAATGGGTAGGCCTCCATTTTAACTCTGGTAGACTAAAATTCTCACAATCCCATTATTGTTGTATACCTTGATTTATAAGTCTTAAAGTTCCAATTATTAAATAAAGTCATTCATTGAGAAACACAAGATATTCATGTGGCAAGGGTGTCTCATCTTATACAACTGCCTAGTAATCAAATGTGATTCTCAAGTGAGGGTTGTATACCATTCTTACATCTAATATAAATAAATAAATCTATTTTTTTTTATAAGTTCAACACTTGTGTTAATTAATATGACAGAGTATCAAATTGGGTGAGTGGAAATTCATAGTGTGGTAACTGTATTTGAAGGGGTTTTTTGTTTTGGGTAAAAATCATTTGAAGGTTAAAACTTCATTACGAGCAAGGTAAAAAAAAAAACATTATCTAACATTGGAAATAAAAAGAATCTCACCTAAAATTTCTTCATGCGTGGGTATGGTATAGAAGTTGGATCTAAATCTTTTAGGAAACAAGCTTTTATTAGATCCAAATTTTATTTCCGCACATTCTGTTGATTCTAGATTTTCTAAGACATATACTTAGAGAAATTATGGTATCATGCTTCTTTTTTTCTAGCACAACCAAATGAGTTGTAATCCAAAAAAGTCTACACAAGTGGGAAAAGGAAGCCCATAAAGTAAGAAGGGTAGCTCACACATGTGGGAAGGGTGACATATACAAGGATTAATCTCTGTATAGCCATGAAACATACATGGTTGCCAACCGATTGAACAACCCTTTGCAATCAAGAAATTCCGAGTTAAAGAAGTAAAATTGAAAGTCCAAGTCATTCAAAATAAAAGATCCAGAGCAAACAAGAAATTCTCAAATTTATCCGAACGAGAGTTGGTGAATAAATACATAATATCAACATAATAGCTTCTTGAGGAATTTACGGTGTAAGTCCCCGTAGAACTCCATACTACTCTTGAAATCCCAGAAACACAGTATTTATGGATAAGGTCCTCAAAATACGATTTTGTATTTTTTTTTATTTTTTTTTATTTTTTTTTATTTTTTTTTATTTTTTTTTTTGTTGTTTAGCGAATGGTCAATATCGATTATTATGCGGGAACCCAAATAGAAGTTGGGTTTTTTAGGAGAGAGAAGGGGGGAGGGGAGGAGGAGGAGGAGGAGGAGGGGATGGGTCCTTTCATGACCCCTTCTTCTTCATCGCCACTGTTGAGGGCTATATCATCTTTTTCAAGATTCCTTATCTCACCTTCTTCAGTACGTACATCTTTCCCTCATCATATTCACCATTGTATCAGCAACATTAACTTCACTCCCTCCACTGGCGTTCTCTCTTGAAGTCGCGATTTTCTCACTCTTCATCATCAAACAACCATCTCCTCTTTACAATCAGTCCCGTTTTGGGCACCAATTTCATGTGAGAACCCTTGCTCTACAAGTTTCAAATCAAATTCATTCGAACCCAACACGTCTTTTCTGTAATTTTCTTGATGAGTTTTTCATGAAATCCTAAAAATCCCAATTTGGACTATTTTCAAATCAAAATTAGAACCAAACCCATTAGAGTATGTAATCTCAGTACTAATATCTTGATGGGTTTGTTGAGAAAATCCACATTCAACCCCATTTGGAACAAACCCACCTGGGTATGGATTCATTTTGAACATACCCACCCAGCCATGGAGCAGCACCAGCAACCAGGGAGAAAACCCATATTCGTCTTTTTTTTTTTTTTTTAATTCGCGATTTGGTCGATATCGATCATGCAGGGAAAAATGCCTTTCAGTTATATGGTCGATATCGACCATACAAGAAAAAATGCATTTCAGTTATATGGTCGATATCGACCATGCAGGGGAAAATATCGATATAACTAAAAGATATTTTTCCCTGCATGGTCGATATCGACCATACCACTAAACGACAAAAAAAAAAAAAAAAAAAAAATGAAAACGCACTCAGGGAGCCTTATGCGTATTCATGGTGAATACGACATTTCCGAAGTGGTATAAGGTCCTATAAAGCTCTATGCCGTAAATTCCTCTAACTTCTTTTATATGGTGAATCTTACCATGGAGTGAACCCCAAACGATCAAAGCATTTATTTTCAATAGGTTAGATTTTCAATAGGTATATCTGATCAACCTAATAACTATTTTTATATTGTGAATCTTAACATAGTGGGAACCCCAAACACAACACTCAGGGCATTAATTTTGGGGGGCTTATATAAGTGTGTCTCAGATACCACCCATGAACATAACTAAAACATTTGCCTTTGAGGGCCACTATATAAAACAACCTCCAAGACAACACAAGAAGAAGAAGTCGAAAAAAGAGATTAAATTTCCTGCAACTCGAGGGGGTGTTTTCCAAGATTGGGATGGTGTCCGTGCCCCGTACAAAAAGCAATTATTCTAGGTGGAAAGGCACGAACAATGTAGAACACACAAGTGGGTACGTGTATTCACTTTTTGGGGAAGGTGTCATGTGGGGAGAGCTCATACTGGACTGGCCAGTACTGCCCTTGTACTTAATCGTCACGGAATCAACGCCATCCTCTTTCTCTCTCTCTCTCTCTCTCTACTTTTTTCCATCCCTGGTTTCTTTCTTCATTCACATGCACTCGCCGTACCTATGTTGTTTGGGACAAAATGACCCAAACAACCCTTCAAAGTTCAAATCACAACCAACTTTTTCTAAGATTATAAACAAATTTCTTATCCTCTAACCCATCAAAGCACTACCTACCTTTTCTAAGATTATAAACAAATTTCTTACCCACTAACGCGTTTTCTATGCGAAGGGGTAGGAGTTTTATTTTAATGTAAAATTAAACTAAATTTATCTTTTAGTAATTTATCATGGCAACTTAGATTGCACCGGACAAAGATATCCATCCAAAAGAAAAAATAATGTTTCATTTAAAAAAAAAAACACTAATCTCATTTCCCAATCTGGTAATTTATGTTTTACTTTCCTTTCCTTTCTTTATTTGCTAGCACTAACCATACCTATATTTGTTTTGGAGAAAAAGACTCACATCACCCTTGAAAGCACTACCTACCTTCTTTTAAACTATAAAACGCGTTTTCTATAGGAAGGGGTTGGACTACTGTTTTTATGAAAAATTCAAAACATGTTTATATTTTAGTAACTAGTCTTGACAGCTTAGGTTGTGCCAAACAAAGACATGAAGCTAAATGAAGAATTGATGTTCTAGTTTCGAAGAAGCCAGCCTTCACAAAGGTGCCCTAATGTTACTGGTTTCATCTCCCATCAGTGACTGGGGCAGACCCAGTCCAATAATTGAATTATATTGAAAGATCAGCGTGAAAGGGAAACCAAGGGTGGAAATTTGCATTTTTCTCTTTCTTGGTTACCTATGAGTTGCCAATCAAATAAAATGCCAAAAACTGTCGTCTTCTTTGAAGATTCTCTTTCTTTTTCAGCTTGCAATATCTTAGGTGCAGATTAATTAGATTGTAGTTTATCGTGTGCTAGTTAGGGCATTGGATTATCTTAATCATAGCCGCATTAATTTGTTGCATTTGTTGTTGTTTATTGTATCCTAGGTAGTGCTTTGGATTAATTTAAACATGGAAAAGGGCACTGGACATAAGATTATTGTAAACATAGACTCCGGTTGGAACTTCTCCTCGTGGAGGTTTGAACCCAACCATCCAAAAGGTGGGAGACTTGTCAAGAATTTTAGACACCCTGAATTAAAAGCATTCACTGTGCCATTGATGTATGCTAACTTCAACAATCAAAAACTAAATTGTGTTCAAAAGGATTCACATACTAAAATTAACATCTGATATATTCATCCAACCAAAATCAGATTCTTTAGACCTTGCTATCTATACTATTTAAGAGCAGTTAATGACTTGCCAAGAAAAGAAATTTCCCTTACAACATAATATATATTTGATATTTTTAGATGGCTAAATTGAAAAGGTTTCCTACTTTTTTTTTTTTTTTTTTTTTTTTGTGTTTTATATTAAAATCGATGAGATCTTAACCATGGGAAAAAAGCATGCTCTGGTGATCAATGAGACCTATAGCAACTGTGGAGAGAAAACAATCTTGCTTCTGCAGAAGGAGGAACCTAAAATTCGAACCCCACACATTTTGGTGAAAGAAAAAAGAGATATCCAACCAGGTGACCTAAATCCAACAGGCTTTCAACACTGTAAAGACTTTGCTATACCACATGCCCTTTTAAAAGCTGCAAATGGATGGTGTTGGGTCGTTGAAGAATCAGATCTGTTTTTCATTTTTTTTACTTTTGAGTACTTTTATTCGAAGGGAGGCTATAGTACGTATCATACGTGAACCGTACGATTGCAAGTCCTTATAACTTATAAGTCACCTGTAAGTTTTATGATTTGTTTAACAATCTTTCTCTTGGTAGGTGGATTAAACCCTTAAACTAATCCTTCAGCTGTTATGTCTATTTGATACCATGTGACTCATGGTGATAAGGTCAGGCCATGTTCAGGGCATGTGGGGGAGAGGATGAACCTGTTGCCCCTCACTTAGATAAAGGTGGTTTAGTAGATTCCAAAAAATTTAATATACAGGAATGAAATCGATGGAAAACGAGTACACATTGAGAAGTTTGCGGTCAAATTCCCTATTCAGATGGCTAATTATTTGACCCACCAAAATGCCATTTAGGAGACTCTTGAATCTTGACTTGTTCTTAATAAGAAGATAGATTTTTCTTAGCCTAGCTAAGAGAGCTAGGACCCATGAAAGTACACACATGATATGAAGTGAGGAGTGAGAACGTGCACATGCAAGAAGTTGGGGTAGACCAAAAATCAATCATTGGTCATTTGGGTAAAAAGCATGGTTGCCAACTAATTGGGCAATAAGAGGCAAGGTTGCCAATTACTAATTGGGAAACTCCTCATTCTCTATTTGGAATGGATGGATGGTGATGATAAAAGTTGAAATAGGAAAGGATAAAAATCTGCTAACTTTGGAAAGTGGGAAATTTTAGCTGGTGTAGTTATTTTTGTGTTACTCCTTTTCACATCATATTTTACTTCTTAACAGTTTAGAACTTTTCGTTTCCATATAAGGAATTAGCCATGTAAATAAACTCTATCTTGGTGATATCCATATGCATATTGTACCATATGATTTTTTCATTACACAGATCATAAATTCATGGGTTGCACTTCATCACAGGTCAAAGGTCTGTTCAGTCATATATTTGTGAACATAAATTTTTATGAGGTATGTTAGTTCTGTGTACAAGTGGGAAGGAATCATCATTTTAACTCCTCCCCTCATAAATAAGAATCTCACTAGAAAACAATGAAAAAGGTAGGTTTTATTAAATTGTGCAATTCAAAATGCATTAAATAGTGAATTTAGAATATTTATTAGTTTGTTCAAGATTTCATCTTATGTTATAAAAAAAAAAAAAAAAAAAACACTTTAAGTTTCTTAGAACTTCTCCCAACATTGGAAACTCACATGATAAAATTCATGGAAAAAATGGACAAAATTAGAGACCGGCCATGAGACGATTTTAATATTTGTTCGAATTTAAATTAAATTTATACCAACTCAAAAAATTAATATGTCAAACTATAAAATTATAATTTGTGATACCAAACTCGTTAGCTATGGTAAAGAACCAAAAGCTAATACCTATCATAAACTCAGTGATCTGCTATAAAAAATTCAAAACCAACTCTCCGGCCATTCAACCGAATCCATTATTTTATAGGATCTGTATTTGGCCATGTCGATAAATGATAATATTCCTTGCACTTCCATTCCACGCCACCTTACACTCTTTCCCCCTGGACCCACTGGGCAAATTGTCCAAATCCCATCCACGCGGCCACATGCAAATTAGTCAATATCTAATTCTTATTTTCATCCAACCCCCCCATCCCAAAAACCATAATCATATAAGCCCATTTCAGGCCCTTTATTGTAATTTCCTCTCCCAACCCCGGTGAGATCCAGTCCACCACTTCCCTGGTGCAGAACGAATCCACAAGCCGACGTTTCCCACTGATTTCTCTTCCATCTCCATTTCCTTTTCTGCCCCTTTCCCCCCTTCTATAAATTCCCTCTTCAAACCTCACAACCCTCTTCACCATCATTCCACTTTCCGTGAAAAATGGGTTCTGTAACAGGTAAAATACTTTCCTCTTATCCTTTTCCATTATTTCCCTTCAAACACTTTGTGTACATGCCGCAGAAAATCGGTCCTCCGACCCTTTTAAAGTTTTCAACATGAATCTTACTTGGCATGGAAACCTCACTTTTCCATGGAAAACTTGTTTTCTTAGTTATGGGTTCTGACCTGATGTTGTTTCTGGTACAGACGAAGAAGGTGAGCAGCATTTACTGTTGGATATTGAGAGCGGTGGAACGGGTTCGTTGCCGAAATGGAAATTTCGGGTGAAGGATCTTTCGAGGGCGACCGACACGGGAACCCCGATACTGTCCGCGGTGTCGGTGGATATTCCGAGGGGACAGGTGGTTGGGATAATCGGGCCGAGTGGGAGCGGGAAATCGACGCTGCTGAGGGCTCTGAACCGGATGTGGGAGCCGGAAACCGGTTCCGTTTTTTTGGACGGAACGGATATTTGTGATCTGGAGGTGTTGAGCCTGCGGCGGAGGGTGGGGATGCTGTTTCAGCTGCCCGTTCTTTTCGAAGGTACGTATAGTAGTACGATATTACAAGAAACAGGAGTGGAGTCCTGAGGCGTTCACTTTGAGAAATCCTGTGGTCTAGGTGTGGGACTCAATAGTGGGGCCCACTTACTTAAAATCTCAACCGTCCGATCAAAATAATCGATAGTCGTGAATGGTGTGATTTTAAATTCTAAAATTCAATACGAGTTGGTTCTTCATTTACGACTCTTTTTTCTAATGAGTGGTCAATTCTAGTGTGGGATCCACTCCTTTTAGATTAGAAATTTGGAAAGAGATCGTAGGGGACTGATTTTTGTGGGGACAGATTCTCTATAGCTAGGCTCCAATGTGGTGTTCCCCTTGTGTAAGAGGATTTCCCAATGAAACAAAGCCTCTAGGTGTCCGGGCCTCTAGGTGTCCGGACATATTTGTTTTTATGTGTTGTATGGCAAAATATCACATCAATGATCCAAGGTAAAGGTCAGATAAAGCATGGTGCAGTAGTGTTTGTATTTACTTTTTATGAGATAGAGGCAAGTTTAAATTAGTTGCCTTTTACCTTGGGTTTATTTTACCGCACTTTATCTTGACTTTATCTTTATTTTATTAGGTAGAAAAAAGTGACACTCGTAAAGTTTGCAGTAAAAACAGAAGAGCGACGGGTTGGGTGTTTACTTTGGCACTATACTTTTTTTTAGACTAAATATGGTAAAGGGTGAAAGGGTAACAACATTTGGGTTATAAATGTAAATGGGTTGCTCTGATTTTTTTTTTTTGGAGGTTTCGACCCTTAAAAATCAGGTTGAGGTCGTCATTTAGGCGCTGATAAGTAAACGCGTTTGGGTCTTTTTTGGGCCCGTGACCTAAATGAGACTGAAACTGGTTCCACCTTTATTCTGACCCGTGTACTTGGGACCCGACATAATACCTCAATTTTTCAGTATCTTTCGTAAAACTTTCCATATCATTCTATCCGCAAAAATTTACAAACAAGTTCCGTCCCATATCCGCAAAAATTTACAAACAAGTAGTCTCTCATTTACAAACTATAAAAAACGGTTACTCCTGTTATGTGCGACATATGCTTAAGCTTGCAGCATGAGCAAACCACGGCGGCAGCCGGCCTGCCTTTTTTCCTGTGGGCTGTTTTGTACTGGTGTATGCTTATGCTTGAAGGATCTGGGTCCTCCATTGGCTCATGAGAGTAAAGGTCACAATGGAAAGCTTTTTCGTCGTCGTCGTCGTCGTCGTCGTCGTCGTCATCATTAGAGCATTACACCAACTATGGTGGGAATGACTGCAAGAAGGAATTCTGCTTCTCGATTCCAATCCATCCTGAGTGAAACCTCCAGATAGGTTGCAGTTCTTCAAATTTAATGAAAAGCAGTTTAAGTTGGACAAATGGTGGTGTTGCTGGGGTGATAAAAAAATTATTTCTTTGAGATATCTCTCAAAAAAAAAAAAAAAAAATCGAAGTTCATTGAACGCTCTAAGCAATACAGCATTGGACCTGATCTTCTGCAAATGGTAGATCTTACAGTCTTATAAACTCTACCACTTTTTTAAAAATCTGGGTAGAACAGCTTAATGTTGAACCAGTAGAGGATTGAAAAAGACTAGGAAAAGGGGGAGTGATTCATGAATCATGAGTCAATGGAAAAGGTAAACCATGATTCATGCATAATTTGGGTTTTTTTTTTAACAATTTAGATATACTTAGTTTCATAAAGTTCGTTCAAATCTTTACCTAGTTGTTTTCACTTTTCAATGATATCTTGTCCTACATTATTAATTGAAAGAAATGAGCTATTGGATAAGTATTTATGCATAAAAAGCATACATGAATTCGGACAGCGGAGGTCCGAATCTGGGTCGGACCTGAATTCAATTCAGGGTCCGAAACTCAGGCCTGAGTCCAACCCTAACCGAAAGAAGCCCAACCCAAAATTCACACTTTTCTCGGGCCAATTTATTCAGGTTGGTTTTAACCCGGCCTAATATATAACTTACTCTTTTCCACAGTCATGACTCAGGTGCAGTTTTGATGTGCAGGCACAGTAGCGGACAACATAAGGTATGGACCTCAACTTCAAGGGAAGAAGCTAACCGACGAAGAGGTGACGAAGCTGCTATCCTTAGCGGATCTGGATTCCGCCTTAGCCTCCAAACCTGGAAATGAGCTTTCCGTGGGCCAAGCCCAGCGAGTCGCACTGGCCAGGACCCTGGCTAACCAACCCGAGGTAAACGAATTTTGCTGGCACTAACAACCAGGTTGGGCCCGTTTGGTCTGGTCTGGATATGATAGACCCCTCTTGTCCTACTTGTTATTTGGCTTATGGCTGGGTGTTGAAGGGCTGGGCCTATTCCATTATGGACCAGGTTCATCCCATTTTTTGTTCTCGGGCTGGATGTGAATCTAAACTTTGTGCCCATTTAACATTTGGGCCTAGCTTGGATTATGTTATAGAAAGCTTGAAGTCCCGCCAGAATAAAGTATTGCTTGTAGTTTAGTGAATGGTTTGCCAAACAAGAGATGGAAAGCTCGAATAAGTGATGATAGCCCATCTCAATACAGCTTGATTGACTAAAGGGATATTGCCCATACAACGGTTTTTAGACATGACATTCGCCCATGAACTGTTGAAGTTTTGGTATTTTCCACATAATTGTTCATCCGATATCCTAGGGTCATGTAATATCGCACACATGGGACCGTGCGATATCCCAAGGCAATGCGACATCACATGTATCGCCCTGTGCGATATCCTAGGGCCTGCTATATTACACCATTTTTGTACAAACAGCTCAGCTGAAAATACTTAAACTTCACTTGTTCTTGGGCAAATGTTAGATTTAAGAGCAGTTGTACGAGCAATATCCCTTGACTAAATGAGCGAGGGGTCAGGACTGACATGTTCTAGGCAGTCAAGCTTGGGCAGGCACTCAACTGTGTTGAGCTTGGGCCGGATATGAGCTTGTGTTTTTAAACTTGGGGCGGACCTGAATATGCCTCAGACCAGTGGGGTCTGTCCAACCATTTACTTAGTATCTTGAAAGGGAGCACTAGAGTTGATGGCTGTTTTTTTTCCCCTTGTATGGTGGTGTAGGTGTTGTTATTGGATGAGCCGACAAGCGCTTTAGACCCGATATCGACCCAGAACATAGAAGAAGCCATCTTGAAGCTGAAGAAGAACCAAGGACTAACTACAGTTATGGTGTCCCATAGTGTCAAACAGATACAGAGGATCGCAGATGTGGTCTGCCTTTTGGTTAATGGTGAGATTGTGGAGGTATTAAAACCTGACCAGCTCTCCCAAGCCAACCATCCCATGGCTCTAAGGTTCCTTGAACTCAGCTCCTAATCCCCTTTTCTTTATCTTGTTTAAGGTTGGTCACGCAAGTCTGAAGTTTTTGGTATATAGATTTGAGAATTTCTATGCTAATTGTAATTGATGAAGGTTAGGTGAATATGGCATGTGGATTGGTACAGGAACACAACAAAACTTAAAAGCTTTAAAAGAAGGGATATGGATGTGCTATCAATCCATTGTCTGGACTCTGGCTTCCTTAGCCTTTGAATGCAACCCTTTGTGAAGTAATGAGATAAAGGCATTGAGAATGCTAAAAGATTTTTTTTTTTTTTTTGTTGTGTGTGTGTGCAAACATTGGAGGTTTTAGAAAAGAAAATAGTAATAGCAATGCATAAATCCTTTCCCTTTGATTTAATTGTGCTAGTCCAAGAGGATTTTGATTCTATGAAAAAAGGCCATATCATCTCAGCTTCCTTTTCTTTTAATTGGAATGTGGCTTGTGGGGTTCACTGGCTGGGCCATATGCAGGAACTTGAAGCATGAAAGGATGAATTGGACATTTTTTAAGACATATCCAAACCAAAGCCACGAAATGAATGGTGACAAGATAAAGAGATATTTCAGTAGTAACTGTAATTTGATGATTTTAAATGAGTATTGAGGACTCTATGGTTGGGTTTCTATAAAATTTTCAATATGTGCTAAGGTGTCACCCGCTCATGGGCCTGGCCAGCTCGGGCCCCAACAAACACTGTCCTGCATTTTGCTAGACATGGGCAGTGTTTTATGCCCATGGGTTGTGTTTAGTGGCTTGTCCTTTTAAAGGTGAGGCCCAACCCTTTATTATTTAGAACAACTGGACATATATGTTCCACAAGTGCATTTTCAGTCCCATTCTCCTATGGGGTCTGATTATAAGGCCCATATCACTAAATGAGAGTAGGTTGATAAGCTTACCACTGTCCAACTTGGCTAATGAGAACCCCTGGTTTATCGATTCTTTCTCAGTTTGCTGAGTCACTCTTCAATTTCCTTTGAGTCCATATACCAATACGACCCATACAAGCATTTGATGGTAGATTTGATTCTGATGGTGCTCATATCCAATGTGCATCTTTTACCTTACAAGCTTCAAACTAATTTTTTAAATTTATCTTGCCAGAGTTCAGGGTGGGGCAGGTAGGGGTCATCCATTGCATGAATGAATTGGACAGACTTGTGTCTTTTTATTCAAACGATTCTCAGGCCCACCTTGGGAACATGTAATGTGCTGGGCCCAACCTTACCTGACACACAAATTTTGATTCGGTCATGTTGTACCTTTGTGATGCCTTTTAAGTCAGAAGAAAGAACCATTAAAGCCGGACTAAAGACAATAAACCAAACCAAATCAAACCAAATCTTTTCCACTAAGTGGGATCGGTTATATGGATTTGATGACGCCAATCAAATTTGTTTAGGGCCATGTCCTCCGTTAGATTCATATAGGCAAGGTCATATTTAATAGTTTCTTTACAAGTTCTCTTGGGTCTTCCCCTCCCTCTCCTACTCTTAACAATCTCCATGCTTTCACACATTTTAACAGGTGCTTCCATTGGACGCCTTCTAACATGGCCGAACCATCTCACTCGATTCTCTCATTTTATCTCCAATCGGTGCTATTCCTACTTTGCCCCTAATCTCTTCATTCCTAATCCTATCTCTCCTTGTGATCCCGCACATCCATCTTAGCATTCTCATCTCCGCAACTTCCATCTTCTTAACATGATTATGCTTTACTGCCAAACACTCTGATTCATATAACAACGTTGGGCGTACCGCCACCTTATAATATTTTCCTTTAACCTTGAGGGGGACTTTCCGATCGCATAAGACGCTCGAAGCACTTCTCCATTTGGTCCACCCGGCCTGAATCTTGTGGCTTACATCAATATCAATCCCTCCATCCTGTTGCACCATAGATCCAAGGTATCTAAAACTTTCTTAATCTATAATCTTTTGTGTGCCCAAACTTACTTCTCTGTTACCAGGTTTCCTACTTTGACTAAACTCGCATTCTATATATTCCGTCTTGTATCGACTTAGCTTAAACCCTTTAGTCTCTAAAGTTTTCCGCCACAATTCTAGCTTAGCATTCACTCATTCTCTTGTCTCATCCACTAAAACAATGTCATCTGCAAATAGCATACACCACGGCACCTCATCCTGGATATGTCTTGTAATTTCATCCATAACTAGGGCAAACAAATACGGGCTTAACGCTGAGCCTTGGTGTAGACCGATCGTGATAGGAAACTCTTTAGTCTCTCCGCCAGTCGTTCTTATAGATGTCACGACTCTATCATACATATCCTTTATCGCATCAATATATGCGACACACACTCTTTTCTTTTCCAATACTCTCCATAGAATCTCCCTAGGAACCCGGTCATAGACCTTCTCCAGGTCAATGAACACCATATGTAAATCTCTCTGACCTTCTCTATACTGTTCCATTAACTTTCTCCGGAGAAAGATAGCCTCCATGATTGATCTCCCAGGCATGAAACCAAATTGATTCTCTGAAACGTTTGTTCTTCTTCTTAGTCTTCTCTCAATAACTCTCTCCCATAATTTCATCGTATTGCTCATCAATTTAATCCCGCGGTAGTTCATACAGTTCTGAATTTCTCCTTTGTTTTTGTATATGGGTATAAGAATATTTTTCTTCCATGCATCAGGCATCTTCTTGCTCTTTAACACTACATTAAAAAGCTTTATCAACCAACTTATGCCATCCTCCCCTAAGCACCTCCAGACCTCAATAGGGATACCATCTGGCCCAACCGCTTTCCCATTCTTCATCCTTTTCAATACTTCTTTAACTTCTTCCATACTGATTCTCCAATAGAACATATGATTCGATTCTTCTCTAGAAATGGTAAGCTGGCCCAATTGTATGTCATTACTACTGCTTTCGTTAAATAACTTATAGAAGTAGCTCTTCCAACGCTCCTTTATCTCCTCTTCCTTTACTAATACTTTTCATCCTCATCCTTAATGCATTTAACTTGGTTTAAGTCCTTGGTCCAACTATCTCTGGCTTTAGCACGCTTGAATATCTCTCTTTCGCCTTCCTTAGTGTCGAGCCACCTATATAGCTCTTCAAATGCATTTGCCTTGGCCTCACTAACTGTCTTTTTGGTTTCTCTTTTTGCTTCTTTATACCTCTCCAAATTCTCTCCATTTCGATCATTTTGTCAAGTTTTAAAGCACTCTCTTTTAACTCTTATCTTGTCTTGGACAGCCTCGCTCCACCACCATGCCTCTTTCTGTGCCGGAGTACCCCCTTTGGATTCTCCTAAGACTTCTTTCCTTATCCTCCTAATACACTCTGCTACCTTATCCCACATAATATTTCCACTCTCATTTACCGCTCAAATATCTTCCTCTAGTACTCTTTCCTTTAATGCTAGTTGCTTGTCACCTTTCAAGTTCCACCACTTAGTCTTTGAAAATCTATCCAACTTTTTTTTCTAGTCCACCTTTGTAGCTGCACATCTAAGATCAACAACCTATGTTGGGAAGTCAAGCTCTCCCCTGGTATAACCTTGCAATCTTTACAAGCTAAGCGGTCTCTTTTTCTAATTAAGAAGAAGTCAATCTGTGTCCTTGAGAAGCCACTCTTATAAGTCACTAAATGCTCATCTCTCTTCCTAAAAAATGTGTTAGTTAACTTGAGATCATAAGCCACTGCAAACTTCAAAATATCCTTCCCTTCTTCGTTTCTATTACCGTATCCATGTCCCCCATGTACTCCTATATATTCATCTACGTCACGTCCTACATGACCCGTTCAGATCTCCTCCTATGAAGACCATCTCACTTTGGGGTATCTCTAGTAGTACTCATTCCAAGTCTTCTTAAAACTTCCCCTTATGTCCATCTCCTAAACCTACCTGGGGGGCATAAGCACTAATAACGTTTACTATCTCTTCTCCTAACACTCATTTAATTGCAATAATCCTATCTCCAGAGCGCTTTACATTAACTATATCTTCCTTTAAGTCCTTGATTACCACTATGCCGACCCCATTCCTCGATCTATTAAGTCCCGTATATTTATAACTTATACTCAGTCCTCTCAATCTCTTTAGCTTTATGTCCCACCCACCTTGTCTCTTGTAAGCAAGTAATTGCAATTCGTCTCTTTTCCATTGTATCCACCACTTCCATAAGTTTCCCAGTTAGGCTCCCAATGTTCCAAGTACCCAATCTCAGCCTTCTATTTTGGACTAGCTTCCTTACCCCCCCACACTCGTTCAATAAAGTGTGAGGACCCTTGCCTATTTAGAACTGCACCCGGGTGCCGATGCAGCGGTCCTTGCTCACTTATCATTGTACTCGGACCATACAGCGCGTCGCTAAGTAGGGGACGCCCCCATGAAATTTCATTAGGTCTCAAATCCATAAAGAAATCCGACTGAGTATTGTGCTGGCTGTCGGCTACCTAACGCACAACCCTCCTCCTTTGTCCGGGCTTGAGACCGGCTATGTCAAGGATATCCCAATATAGACGGAGTTGCCAGTCTGAAGACAATGATCAAAATAAAAGTAATGATCAGAGGCATGCCATGAGGCTGGTGATCCCCTCATCTAAGCTTTCTCTCAGAGCCATATCTATGCATTTCTGTCTCATCACCCAGATACAATCACTGGGCTTTTATAAGCTCTTCAGCAACTGTCAGATTTCCTCAATTGCAGGTGAAACTCAACAATCAGCAAGGGATCGGGGACGATTATAGATAATCGGAGGATGATTACAAATAATCGATTAGCTAATTCAATGACCCTTTAAGACTATTTTGAGCCCATCATGCATGGGCACATGACCCACATGCCACCAAATGTGTCCTTCATGTCACCAATTAGAGTTGTGAAGGCCCATCCTCTCATGCCTCCAAGAACAGTACCAACTAACATAACACTCCATGTTCTATACTAACATAGCTTACACATACATGCCCCTTGACCCATCTACTTTGCAAACCATCTTGTTAAGCAACACTCTTCAAGATAAACTGCCCATAACATGTCACATCCTTTAAACCCACGCAAAAGCTGGACTCCTCCAAAGAATGCATGGTCCAAAACCAGGTTGGCCCAGCATCAGGTGGCATGTCCATATACATTTAATGTGGACTGATGAAGGGTTCCTTGTAGCTGCCCATTTATCTCAAACAGGTGTGGTCCACCTGGTCTGGGTAGACCTGCCTGATTCTCAAGCCGAGTGCGGCCCACCTGGGCCCAGCAAAACATCTCTGCTAAGGTATGCAATGGGCAACGACAACATGTTGTGACATACACTGTTAAACAGCTTGGAAGGTATTGGTATGCCAGAAATTGCTTTATATGGAAAGAAATGATGGGCAGTATCCTGTGCAGTGCACCCATCATACAAGCAATGGTTGGTGGGAACTGGGAAGATAGAGGAACTGGAAAGGTAAATTGGTGTGATGTCCTTTCAGTGCCATGGAAATGGCTTTTTTCTGACTCAATAGTTGGTTTAGCATATAATGTGGAAAATGTAAGCATATATAGGGATGCAATTTCATCTTTACAAGGTCACCTCAATACAGGAGAAACTGGCATTTAGGTGGAAACTACTGGGCCAACCAATGGGGGTGGATTCATGAGTTGATTAGTTCTATGTAAAAGACAACCTTTCTGAATGTTTCAGTCATCTAGTCAAAAGCAATGATTTTAGACAGTTTTAGAGCCTGTATGTATCATGTAATTGAGTTTTTAGAGATTTTAAGAATTTTTTTTAATTTTATTAAGTGGTTAAAAAGGGAGAATCAAAGGTGAATATCAGAAAAATCACCCGTAAAATAACCTTCCCGTTAATGGGCATTGAATAAGGGAAGATGAAAAATGAATACACACATCCAAGGAAGTCAAGGTTTCATCTATATTTAATAATCCTTTGATGAAGCTTATTTGACTATGAACTCGTATGTATTATATGTAAACCAAACTTTTAGGGCTTGTTTAATTCATGGAATTAAATTTCAAATGGGCTTCAACAAAAAACATGTTCGTTTGGTAATTTTACTTGTCAATTAAAGTTAAGCATCAAATCAAAAGCACTTTAATTCAAAACTCCCTCCATCTTTTTCAAAAATATTTTCAAAAAGTAACTACCTTTATTCACTAACAGACAAAAAATACTTCATTCTCTCATACAAAAATTAAAAAATATTTCATCCCAAACAACTAAAAATAAAATACCATCATAACCCACTTATATTTTATTCCCTCTTTTTATTTCACTTCACTCCACTTTTTTTTAAAAGTAGAATGCCAAACGGGCCACTCCGTGAAGGATAGATGAGTCCCTTGCTTTCTAGGAACTGGTTTACGAGGGAGATGGTTGGGTGTTATTTTCTATCTTTCCTTGATTCCATTAAATGGGAGATTATTTGGCGACCATCTTCAAATCATCACCTTTGAATCTTCACTTTTAACCCCTTAATTAAGAAGTACGAGTATTCATAAATTTCCTAAAAATATAATTACATAAATCAAATGTTCCCTTAAATTCTAATTCACTAATAGGTCAATGACAGGACACCTCCTTTCCATAAAAATAACTAGCAATCAATCTCCTAGATGTAACAGTGATGGTGAGGGAGTTGGGTGACTATGTGTGTGGCTGTGTGCAACTACTTACCGGATCAAAAAAATAAAATAAATTGAATTAAATTTTTTTCCCTTAATCGAGTTATTTTTCCTTAAATGTTCAAATGAGGCATATATTTCTTAATAAATCCTCTTTTTTTTTATTTTTATTTTTTATGATGTTCTATGGGCCATGGCCCACACCTCAATGTCAGGGTCCTTTATTCTACCTGTCATTTAGGTTAAGGCTAGAAATCTCTCAATTTCAGTTGATACAGGGAGCATGCATCATGTTACATAACTCCTTTTGGTGGAACCTATCACCTGATCTGAAGGGGCCCAACTCACGTGACACCCCATCTAAGTATGGTCCAAGCACATGCTAGCCAACCTTTCAAGTCCGATGAGACAATGCTGGCCCAACACATGTTCCAGCGTCTTCGGAGGTTCAGAAAATGCCCTTACAAGGGGTTAGTAACATATGCCTTAGGAGCACCCTAAATTTGTACTCAAGATTGTGTGGCACACATGTTTTTTTTTGTTATCCCAGCGAAAGGGGCTCGGACCCATCTAGCCCTCGGGAGAGATAAGGGAGCTTTCGGGTGATGAAAGGTGTCATGTCGGAGGATCCATCCCTGCTCGGCCATGTTGAATTATCACAAGCTAGTGTTGGAAATGGATAAGGGCCAGACAGTTCATATTGAATATTATTTAGAAGACCCCTTCTAGTAGAAATTTGTCTATTGTTTGTAGACAATCATTTAATGTGATTTTTTTTTAGCTTTTCTGTGAAATGATGAAACTAAGTTTCCATGTGAAACCACTCACATGTTGGGGACACAATGTATTCTTTAATTTTGAGGGGAAAAGAGGTATTCTTCCTTGACATTCTTGTAAACAATATCTAACTTCGAGTCTTCAACACTCTACATGGCATCTATGCTCCCAAGAATATCTGGTGTGTGGGAAAGAAATTCCATTCCTTAGAGGACTCTCTGGGTCTCTTTGTCCAGCTACAAGTACCATGAAAATGGACACCGTTTGGGGCAGTGTGGAAACAACACAAGAAGGGACTTTTAACATGTGGTTTCATCTGGAGATGGGATCTGGAATTCTTATCTAGAGTCGTAGGAACGCGAGTTCTATAGGAGAGTCTTCTTCTACGGATGTCACGCACCGTAACGTGGATGAAGTTCTACTTCTCCCGAAGTGCAGGGGACGGGAAGAGCAAAATGAAGTGGAAAAAAGTGGGGTAAGATCCCACATTATGTCACATTGAAAGTTTACTCTTTTATTTTGTTTTTCAATTTAAAGATCGTCAAGTAAAACTTTATGTCATATATATTTTATTAACTATATACTACTTTCATCCAAACTTTTGTGACATTAATCACTCTTCCACTTTCCTTCTACGAACCACCATCCTCCCACATAGAGACTCAAACAATTAGTATAGTGCTAGAGTTCTAATTCTGTTGAATTTGTTTTTAACTTGTCCAATGTTTAGTTATCAGTAGCTTGTCTAATTTGTATGTGTACTCATTGGATTTTAATTTAATCACTTACATTTTATCCCAATAAAAATCATGAAAGTGCAATGTAAAACATTAGTTTAATAAATAAAAGTGAAATTTATGCTATGATCTTTTCCTGTTATTTTTTTTGTTCAGGAAAAAACTGTAATAATGACAACCACATTTTACCCTCTTTTTTTTTTTTTTTTTTTCAAAAATTTGCTGAAGGATACACCTTGTCAAAATACATTTAACAAAACAACACAAATACCCTTCCATGGTGACATGGTTCAACCTGAAAAATTCATGCATGAATAAATTTATCTCAACTCCATAAGGGCCTGTTTGGATAGGCAAAAAATTAGAGTAGAGTGAAGTTAAATGGGTCATAACTGTCTAAAATTTCAACTCTACCCCGTTTGGATGAGTCTGACCCAATAGATGAAGTAATGTTGTGAGTCACATGTACTTCATTTCACTTCAACTCTAAATACTTCCATTTCTTTAAGTAAAAGTGGATTCTACTCCAAACCTTATCTTCAAAATAAGTATCCAAATGGAGTGAAGTGAAGTACATTACTTTAACTTCAACCTACTTCTCTTCACTCCACTCCACATGTGAAATCCACTTCATTTCACTCTACTCCTCATTTATCCAAACAGGCCCTTGAGAAAAGGAAAGCACTCAAAATATTAAATATGAAGGGAAAATGATCAAAGGTGGGCCCAAGTGAGCTCCATGACAAGGAATTCACTTGCAAATTGCAATTCACTATTGGGATAAAATCTCTCTAGAAAGACAACAACGGTAACAGTACGGTCTATAGAAGTTTCAAGAAATTTATTCCTTTAGCCTTTAATTTATTCCTTTAGCCTTTCAATATCCGACTTTACAAGAAAAAAATGATCCAACTTTAGGCATATTATTTCAATCCCCAACAGAGTACCATGATGTGTCATGGGCCCTACATAGTTGAAATTTTAGGTCATGACGAAAGCATAGGATTAATGGATAACCTTTATTATCTTTTTCTTTTTGGATTAGTCATGCTGGTGAATGACAATACACCAAGTGTTGGTTGAAAATGTGAAGTGTTAATGATGTTTAGATGCAAGGGTAATCACAATGTTTAAGCCTTTTAAACTGCTAAGGGTGTGTTATTATTATTATTTTTTTCTCATTCAAGGCACCCACCATTCGACATTTTAATTTGCGATATCTGTTCCTGCTGAAATTTCCAATTAGGGCAGTTAGGAAATGGAGAAAGCCCATAACTTCTATGGTAGCAACTATTTTATTGATTGGAGGTTTGGTATTACTAATTTCGGTTTAAATTAGAGTATAGTAAGAGCCCAATCTTAACTATTGGCATATTTTAGACCTCAGTCTCCAAGGCAGACCCATGTGTTAGTTTTTGGGAGCAGTTGCTCCCATTGGACCAAGAAAAAGGCTAAAAGAGGCTATGGGCCAATCGACTCATACCCTTGTGAGAATTAAGCCCTAAAAATGGAAGAATCCTCTAAAAAGTAAAATTATTTTGCCCATTTTCAAAAAAGACACGAGGATTTGATTATTTTAAAAATGTATAAAAGTTTTTTATATTTCTTTCAATCAAGTCCTCTCCATAAAAGAATTATTTAAAAATTGCCAAAAATACCTATATGGCTAAAGTTTTTCAATCATTTGAAAGCCATATAAACCCTATCTTTTAACCATCTAAGCATAAAGCTAGCTGAAGCGGGACCTCACTAGGTCGTTTGAGTTGAACTTGATCATTTTTCTTAAATAACTTATTAAAACAAAATCTTGAAAAATGATATAAGGGGTTTTTTTTAATCATTTTTCAAACTTTTTTTTTATAGAGAGGATTGTATTAAAAGAAAAATGAAACCTTTTAATATACATTTTTTGAAATACTCAAATTTTTATGTACTTTTTCAAAAATGAGCCAAAAATTTTATAATTTTTTTAAATCACTTTTAAAAAAGCTTCAACCACTTTCGTGCCTCATCATCTCAAAATAAAAAATAATAATAATTTGACATTTTCAATTGAACATCTTCCCTCCCAAAAGAAAATCCTGTGTGCCTCACTGCCAAGTCTAATTCAGGCCTCATCAGGTCAAACCCAGATTTCATTGGTTGGACGAATTAGGTCAATGGGTAAGGTTCGGTCACGATTTATGCTGTCCACCTACCTGTCCTAAAAGGATCAAATGTACATTGTTTTTGAATGCTGATTCCAACCGCTGCCTCGTTTTAACCTGTAACGGTCACCTACGCACCTGATTTACATGGGTGACACGTGCCAGGTAAAAGAGGGCATTTTCGGCAATTAAGATTCTCGTATTCCGTGGCGTTTTCGCTATCGGCTCGGGTAATGGTCGGGCATAGGAACAGCCGTTATTTTGTTCGCAAGCTGTAGCTCCGATCCAACGACGCGTTTTGTCTTTTGCCTCACTCAAATATCACCTCGACTTTATATTGTAACGGCCTGTTCTCTGCCCCAAATGACTAATTTACCCTCTACTGGTCCAGGGATAAAATATTCCCTATAGAATAGGAGTAGCAATGAGTTGTTTTTACACAAAAGGTGACCCCTACCTTTAGGTCTGATAATGAGTCCAGCAAATTAGTGTAGGAATTTGCATAATTTAAATTTTGATCCGAGTCGAATTGAGAGCGGATTTGAATTTTGAGTGGCTTGACTTGTCTTGGTCTGATTATATATTTTGTATATATATATATAAATATGGGGGACATTCATATGCATCCATCCCTCACTATAGGGTAAGGGAACTTTCCCTTTTTACACATGAATATTTTTTTCATATATGTGATCATTTATAACTTTTTCTCCTTTTGCACATGAAAATTTTCAATTATGGAAGTGTCCATCATCCTATAGTGAGGGATTGATGGACATAAATATTCTTCATATATATATTTTAATTTTATTGTAGCATAATTGATACCAAGCATTCTACTTGATTTCGAGGGAATAATATATTTAAAAGAAAAGGAAAAAAGAAGAATAAGTTTATGACTCTCTCTTATTTTTAAATAAGTTTATTCTTTATTTTTAAATTTAAATATCGAAATTTATGACTCTCTCTTAATGTATACCTCATGTACCTCTCACAGGTTGGATCTGAAATTACGAAAATTAAACTGTCGCGGATCGGGTCGGTTTAGTTTTGAGAAAGGATATATGTCGGTCGGATTCTGCCTGGCCTAAACTCAAAGCCAACCCAACCCATTGCCATTCCTACTATTGATATTTCAGTGGCGTTATCTTTTTAATGAAAATCTCTTAAGGGTATATTATAATTTTTTTTACTATTAATAAATATTTTACAACAGTTATAAGTACTCATTTTGCTCCATCAAAGGTTTATATTTTAAAATAACTAGAAAAAGAAGAACATTAAAAATTCTAAAATGGAGCAGAAAGAAAGCAATAAAATAAAACATGCATGCACGTAGAGTTGAATGAAGAAGTGGATCTGAACTTAAATAAATGGGGTACTCCACATATAATGATAACGACAACCTCTAATGACTACTGACTAGTGGTTGGCCAAATGACGGTTTCTCAATTAGAATTTCCGATAAGAATTTGTCATGTTGGAATTCTTTTTGACATTATGTGACATCTTATTCGTAACCTTTACAAATGCCATGTTTATTGACAAGCATTTCAAAATTTAATGTTGTTTAAAAGGTCTCCAATAACCTATGAAAATCCAAAAATTCCATCCCATTTGTTTTTTTTTTTTTTTTTTTAATGGTAGAAAATCTGAATGCTCAATCACAATTGAGCATTTAGGAATTCTAATTCTTCGGATATGAATTTTAAGAACTTTAGTAAAGAAACAGGCATATATTATTAGATTGATTGAATTGAATATAAGAGAGAGATTGAATTTTGAGTCGAACTCTATCATTTTTTATTACATTGATCAATATTATAGCATTGTTATACTATCTACTTAAATTAGGTCTGACCCAATCAAATCTTGGGTCCTGAAGGAGTCAACATCACCACCTTAAAGTTCAGCCCAAACCCACTCCATTGGTTGATGGGCTGAGGTCCACACACCTACCACCTCAATGCTTTTACAACTTAACCAAACAGCATTCGTGGTTTCCACAAACTACAGCAGTCGGTCACGACACAAATCAAAAGGCAAACACACCACCACGTCACAGAGACAAAGCTACTTTTTCCTCAACCTCTCTCTTTTCTTGGCTGGCCATGTGCTTCCCAACCGGATCTGTTGATGATATTACATTAAGTAAGCTATAGCTGAAAGGAAAGACAAGAAGTTTTAAAAAATCAAGGGCAGGAAATCAAACATTTTCAAAGTAAGATGCAGTGCTGGCAAAGGCTCATGCAGCCATTGATTAAACGGCTACAACAGTACAGGTCCCATGTAAGAGTCTAAATCCGCTGAGGTCTCCACTTTGTAGGGTATCTAGTAAAACCGAACAACTTAAAATAAATGTCTTTATTGTGTGTGGGATATCCTAAAATTTCACTCCAATAAAAACTGGCTATTCATTTTTTGGTCAACTACTGGAGCCAACTTTTTATTAGAATAAAATTTTAGAACACGCCATATACAGTGCGGTCACTTTGAGAGGCTCAGATTTTAAATTGATTGACCAGTCTTTGAACTCAGAATTTTTCCAAATTAGACACCAGAAGATCCGGATTCTGCCCCCACATGAACCGACGTGTACGCGTAGTATTGTGTTTTCATTGGTTCAACCATCCAAGCCCACCTACTGCTGAGGTAAGTAAATGGTGGTGGGTGGTGAGTGAGGCCTTTCTTTCCGCAGCATAAAAGTTGTTTGCAGCTCTGCTCCCACAATTGGGGTGATTGTACACTGGCCAGAGTTGGGCCACACCACCAGAGTTTGTTAAAACTCAACTAAAGGTCTTGACTTGAATCTCTTGACTGGACTTGAACTGATGGACACCCCTTCCCTGCACTTCCAATGGCCAAGATTCCTCATGAACTGGCGTTTTGATTGATCAATGTACTAAAAATGAGATTAAAAATTAGAATGAGCTTTATCTACAGTTCGGATTGCTTCTAATGAATAAGTGCAAATTTCCATATGGGCATGTGACGCTATGTTTTATTTTATTTTATTTACTTTATAAGGGACTCAAATTCTTGCACTCATGCTCATGTTTCCCTAACCGACTGAGCAATTTAATTAAGCAAAACCATGACCTACTTAGGCTAATATAAGTAATCTCTATGGAGTTCACATCATCTGGGGTCCACCTAAGTGTGCAACAACCGAAGGATTGAAACATAATTTGAATGTGGTTGTGGGCCTAATATCAATTTAATCAAAGAATCTTATCCCTCAATTTATAAGGGAGCCTGTTCTCCTATGGGCAGACTACATATTGGTCATACTCAATCGAGAGCGCTTGAGGCCCATTTAACTGAATGCTTTTCAATGGATGGTTAGGGAAGATGAATATGTCTCATTATGATCAAAAGGAGCCAAAAAAAGGAAAAAAAAAAAAAAAAAAACAGCCCTTGATTTAACACGCTTAAAACTTAATCATGTCTTAACTTTGTAATATTTTTTTGAGATCTGCTCCAATGGTGTTGGATTTTTTAATGAGTGTAAAATTATTTTTGATGCCAAATCATGGAATAAAGGACAATGGGATGTATTGATCAAAGGTAGGCCCAAGTGATTCAAAAGAACATTTTCTAAATTTAAGAGACCCAAGATGTAGTAGTTTCAAAAATTGCTATTTTTTCATTAAATCCAATAGTGATTTTTAGTTAGCGTGTGTACACGAGTGGAACTAAGATCCCAATAGTCAATATTAGTTGATATATGTGTGAGGTTGGAAGTTTCTTAATTGATGGTAGATATGTGCAAAAGGCAAGTAATTGATCACAGGTGGGCCACCTCCAAGAATAAAAGCTCGCCTTACTCACTGTACTAATATTAACTAAACGTGACAGCTAGATTACAGCACTGCATTGGATCTACACTTACTACATTTGTGGGGCCGCACACTCCGCGCATGCCCAATTCCTCTCCGAGTCTCACTCTCCTCGTCAAAAACAAACCAACGAAACCGAAAAGAATCGGCGATTATTCTTGTTCCATCGACTTTGAAATCTGAAAACACAAAAAACTTCTCTCGGCTCACCATCTCTCTACTTTACTTTACTTTCCGTTGCTTTTTTCTCCTCATGATGGCCGGTGGCCGACCCTTCTTCCACTCCCACTGAAAGCGATAGAAAGTAAAAAAAAGACGTTGTCCGAAACCATCCTTCCTTTTTACTTCACCTCTCTCATCCCATTTTTACTTTTACCATAGCCATAGAGAATAGAAGGGTTAAAATAAAGTAAAAATAAAGTAGAATAGCCTGTTTTATTTTTGTGTTCTAATAAGCATTACATTACAGTTCATTTGTGCTGGGGCCTTTTTTGCTCCTCTTAGTGATAAGCACGCCTGGCACTCATCATCATCATTCCTCCACCTTCTCTCTCTCTCTCTCTTCTTTTGCCACTCTATACCTTTCGGCTTCTTCTTCTCTTGCTTTGGATCTCTTCATTTCTAGGGTTTTTCTTTGCGTCATCTCATTCAGGTACGAACGATTCTTCGTTTTTTTTTTTTTTTCTCTCTTTACTTCTTGCTTCAGCTTGTTGAATATGTATCCATCTGTTTAGATTCTTGAAAAAGAACTGGATTTGTTCTCCTATTTGATGCAAATTCAGTGTTTTTGGAATCGGATCGGATTTGTGTGAAGACTTTCGGTTTTTTGAGGAACGATTGGATTAGATTTCGGCTGGAGATGCAGTGCTTGATGTGTTTTCTTGTTTGTTTTGGTTTTGATCGGATTGGGAGCGAACTGGAAGTAAGATGAGGAATTAGTGGTAGAAAACGGAATTGAGGCGTTGAGGTTTTGAGATCTTTTAGTTTGCTGCGGCTTCAATTTTTTACTTTTTCGAGTGAAGGAGTTTTTTTTTTTTTTTCCCGTCTTGATCTTGTTCTTCGTATTTGATGATTTGAATCTTGGAGGAGAGATCTCGGTGTTTTATGCTTGCGACTTAGGATTCTGTCAGCAGAGGACGATTGCTAATAGTGCTACGGGCAACTCTTTTCTGTATCATGTTCATTCGTTTTGGAATTAGCTGTGATAGTTTTGTTGCTTCTTTTGTTTGATTCGATGATTTCTCTTTGTATGTTGTACTTTGGAATTGTGAACATCTGTTCCTTGAATTTGCATTGTATTGTTAGTTTTTACATTGCGGGAGTTTTGTTGTTGATTAATTACTCTTTGAATTGGAATTGAGCAATTAGATCTGAGTTGTTGATAGCTTTTCTTTTGACATCTGAATGAAATTTTGATTTTGTTTCTAAATGGTATGCTTGCAAGACTGAATAAAAGCTGTGTTATTTCCCAATATTAAGTGTTTTTCTTTGTAACCCGTGGAGCAAAAATGACCTCATCAGTGGATCAAGTTCCTTGCATGGCATTTGATACATTGGATAGAAAACATTAGCTTCTTATATTATTAAGGCCAATGAGCTGCTAATGCTTATGTTGCATTGGCGACCATTTTTGTGGCAATTGGCATGAGGCAGCCTATACATTATGTGTCTTGGCATTGCCCATGGAAACAGTGTTTGTCTCACTTTGATGGATCTTAATAGAACTTTAATTTAGTGTCATCAGAGGGAATAGATTAGTAATTCCTTTCCTAGACGGCTAGACCTACTCATTGTGATGAAAGATAGCTCAACAGTAACAAATTGCAAATAATTTAGAAAAGCTATTCCGAGATGCAATTGGCGATTCTTATGAAAACTATTGGCAATTGTCACTTACACATCCATTACCATAGAACGTAGAGAAAATTGTTAAGATTAGAAAAAATATTCCAAGATACAACTGGTGACTATTGACTATTGAGAGTAATCACTTACACATATCCATTAACAGTTATATGCTGATATGATGTTAATGCTCTTATAGTTAACAATTATGTAGTTGGCATTATTGCCTCTTTAAATCTTCAGTGGTTGGTTACGGTAAGAACGGAGTGAAGATGTTTCTGTAGGCTCTTTTGATGTGACTATGGGAAAACAACTACCATGAATCAGTCTTGGGAACAATTAGGAACATTGGAATTTCCAGATTAAATTTATGTTATGGGCCAATTGTTTTAGCTATATTCTTGACTAGCTCGCAACAGTATAATGTCTTGAAGTAACCTTTGACTGAAATGATTTCTCACAATTTCATCTTGCAAGATAGATGTTGCTCTATATTGAGCCACTTGCCAGTTTATGAGCACACTAATAAGTGATTGTCTAGGTGCCCTCTTCTTGTGCAGCTGTTCATCACAATCATCATCATCAAACAAGCCTTATCCTATATATTTGGGGTCCCCTAATAAAGTTCTACTTAAAACTCCAAACAAGCTATGGCCAAAATAACTAATCATATAATAAGAACAAGAAAGTAAACTCTCTCTCTCTCTCTCTCTCACTTGTATATGTTAGTGTAGTTTATGTTACCCTTTGACTTTTCAAGGATCCATCCAACATCATTATTTTTGGCTAACCCATCTACGTAGGATCGTCTTTACTGCATCATCAATGAATGTTTTTCAATAATCATAGTGTACTGAAAGCCTCTGGATACATGCAGTCCTTTCATAGTTTGTTTGTCATTTACATTGAGGAATCTTGGAGTTCCAGGTGTGCCTAGCATGGAAACTTTTCGTTTTTTTTAATAACAGTGTGGAAACTTTTCGTCTGCAATTATATTTATAATATTTGTTTTTTCAGGTTGTTTGAAGTGGTACATTTTGTTTCAAATATATGTATTGCTTGGCAGTGGAACTTTGCTGATAATTATGTGCTGATACTACATTTAAACTAAAACTGTATTGCAGGACAGCTATATCTACCTGCCAAAGTTAATAGAGAATCTTCTGTAACGGCATAGATAAAAATGGCTGTTTCCATGAGAGACTTGGACCCTGCTTTTCAGGGAGCTGGACAAAAGGCGTATCCTTTATTTGCGAAACTTTAGTTATTATAAATACAATTAATTGTCTTCCCAATACTTTACCTTAAAACCATCTCTTTGTTCCAAGCAAATAGCATTCAGTGCAAGTTAGCAATTGTCTAACACAATCCCATGAGAACATTGTTCTTTCTGCAGATAAGATTTCTGCTAATAGTGTGCTGGTAAATGCAAACAGTAATTTTACTATGGTGGATGATTAAGTGAGTTGATATTAAGTAATCTTTGCTGTTGCCTTCTAATTATAGCAGGTAGTAATCTGGCATCTACACTAATAAAATATGACATGAATTCTAATGGCCTAAAATTTTGGATAGCATGGAAGTTCAGACTTCAAAGAACTGAAGAACAAGTAATTTTCCTTGATCAAGGTTACAACTTGGAAACCCATTCTTGAGAGAATTCATGTCTATATTTCGAAAGATGATAGTGTTTCTAGCGGATGAATAATTGAATCATTTGTGCTGCGGACTTGGATTAATGTCATTGGACACAATCCGCGGGCTTCAGGAGTCTATCTTCACAACTGGTCATCAGTTATGATAAACAGATTATAAATCCATGTTTAATTTGTGAGTTCTATTCTGACAGGAAAATGCTCTCTGCATTTGAATTCATCAAAAAACTTTGGTGTGATTATTTTCTCTACAGTTAAGCATATTTATATTATTTTCAATTGCTTGGTTGGCTAATGTGTATTTTCCAATTTGTAACCCTTGACAACATATAGAGGGATGGAGATATGGAGAATTGAGAATTTTCGTCCTGTGCCAGTACCAAAGTCTTCTTATGGGAAATTTTACACTGGGGATTCGTATATGATCTTGAAGGTATGTTTTCATGTTTCTTAGTTAATTGCCTTGGTTTTCATTTATCATTTACTTGATTTATCTTTGTGTTATAATTGTGAATATTCAGCTTAGATGCATCATGCATATTAATTCTTCATTTGTTACTTGGGTTTAATGAGTAGAACTAGCCACTTGTTCTTTTCATCAGATTCAAGCTTCATCTAAGAATCTCTTCGCTGAATTCTTGGAATCTGTGGATATTTCTGAACCTCGTGCGTTTTTATTCAACATTTAGGATTTTATCATGTATCTTTGTTCTTCAGATCTCTATCCTAGAGCTTCATTAGTTAATTATCTTTATTATTAAAATTATTATTATTATTATTATATGTTGCTCCTAATGGACTGTGGGACTACTAGGCATTGCCCTAGAGGGAGTTGTAAGTTTATCAAGAAGTTATAGATGGAGAAGAAGAGAGATGAGAAGAGAAGAAGAGACACCGAAAGAGAGGAAGGGAGAAAATGTTGTGCGTAGCCTATTAGGTTAGGCGCACATTCTTTAATATTATTTAACTCTTTAATATTACATGGAGGACCCCTGCAGTTTATGTAATTACCAGTATGCCAAATAATGATATTTTCTACGGAGGGCAGGGCTCGTGGTACAATGGAAGGTGCTCACTATTGCAACCTTGAGGTTGTGAATTCATGTCATGTTACCGATCAAGGTGAACAAAAAGTTCTGCAGTGCACTGGCTGATACCTCCCTGCATTCAACAGGTTTCAATCCTGCAATCCTGCCTCCCTGCAGGATGACTTTAATGTTCCTTACTGGCTGATTTAGCATTTGGAGACAACTAATTTAATATTCTTGTTTATGGGTTCAGCGTTCTTATGATTTTTGTAACCTGTTATTTAGTCTCTCATGGAGGTTAGTCTGATTTGTCTAAATGGCAAATGGGAATGCATATCATTAGGACATATTAGATTATAGTCAATGTTGCACTCATTTAATGCAATGGCCTCATGTTGATTCTCTTTGGTAAACTAACACTTCCTGATGGTTTCTTTTCCTAAGTGGTCCTTACTATCAAATATAAAATATTAGTCTGTTTAATACTTTAGTGCATAAGTCTACATGGTGTCCTTTCCTAATATTGTTTGATCTTGTATTATTACATTTGTTTCTGTGGTTTTGATGTTTTATCTTGTATTATTACATTTGTTTCTGTGGTTTTGATGTTTTATGGTTTGGTGGAGACCGTAGGCAGCTCATTATTATGATGGCTGTTGACTGAGGTTATAATAAATATGCCTGAGATTTTGAGACACCAAATGGGAAACCGCATTGTAAAATCCCTTGCCCTGGCAGCGTAACCAGGGACTTCTGCATGCATGCTATATTGGGATTCAAGTCATTTTCTTCTATATGGGGAATATCAAATAATCTATATAGTTCCTGACATCCATGTGATGGACCATACATATTGACACAAATGATTAATCATCAGCATAGCATTTTCCCATCTATCTGGGTTGAGCATGTTAACACTAAGAGATTTCTACTTGTTAATTTAAATAAACTGTCAGACTCCATTAATAGATAACTTTTCATTCTAGGGGCTTTGCAAATGAGAGTAACTGAAGTCTGAGAATGTGATATCAATAAGAATTTTTTGCATAAAGTAATGAATCCAGTTCCTTGTATTACCATTTCCCTCCCTTCGGGAATAGATAACTGGAAATTTGATGAGATAACAATAGGGAAGCCTGGTCAAGTTAGAGATGAAAGAAGGTGGTATTTGGCACATGGCAGATGGAATGGTGGTTGAAGACTGTGACCATCAGGTTGTGTTCGTCTAGTCTATATATGTTTCCTCTATACCTTGTGGAATGTGTGGTGTAGTAAGAATGTTATATTTGCTCGGATAAGAGGGATTGCTTTCATGTATTTTTATGGTTTGACTTTAAGGAGTCAGACTCTGAAATTGTATGCTATGTAGCTTCTCTCTTTAGAGTGCATTTGGGTTGAGGGAGTAAATGTTAATCTATGCTTTTTAGCTATATAATGCTTATCCATCCATTATTCTTTCATACATTCAAAGAAGTTTGCTCCTTATAATGGAGCAGTTCCATGTTACTGAAGCCAGATATGGCTTTGAAATGGTTGACTGATGGGAACTGCTGTTGCTATTCACTGCTTCAGTGGCAGATTCTTGTTTGTTATGAGTGAGGTGGCGCTTTACATTTCCTTGATTTTTACAATTATGCGTTCTCAAGTTTTCTATATCTTTGTTTTTTGTGTAGACAACTGCCTTAAAAAGTGGTGCTTTTCGTCATGATATCCATTATTGGCTCGGTAAAGATACAAGTCAAGTGAGTTGCTGCATCCTTTGCTTTCCTTGCAAAGCATTCATAACAATATCCAGATTTTGACAGTCATTGTTAATGTAAATAGGATGAAGCGGGTACTGCTGCTGTCAAGACTGTGGAACTGGATGCAGCTCTTGGTGGGCGTGCTGTTCAGTACCGGGAAGTGCAGGGTCATGAAACAGAGAAGTTCCTGTCTTATTTCAAACCATGTATTATACCTGTAGAAGGTGGAGCAGCATCAGGGTTCAAGCACCCCAATGTTAATGAGCACCAAACTCGTTTATATGTCTGCAAGGGGAAGCATGTTGTCCATGTAAAAGAGGCAAGTTTGTTTTCCAGCTGATCATGTCAAAAAATGACAAAGGTTAATTTGCACCATTCATTTTGTCTGATGAGGGCATGCCATATAATGTGTGTATTGATCAGGTCCCTTTTGCTCGCTCAGCACTCAATCACGACGACATTTTTGTTCTGGATACCAAGTCTAAAATATTTCAGTTCAATGGATCTAACTCATCTATTCAAGAAAGGGCAAAGGCTTTAGAAGTTGTCCAGTACATCAAAGATAGTTATCATGATGGTAAATGTGAGGTGGCATCCATTGGTAAGTTGATGAATTCTTTCAGGGACTTTGATGGTCACAATCATTTAAATAAAAAATGATTTGATTTGATTTCATTTAATTGTCCGTTTTCAAGAGGATGGAAAGTTGATGGCTGATGCTGAGACTGGAGAATTTTGGAGTTTCTTTGGTGGCTTTGCTCCACTTCCAAGAAAGGCAGCCACTGATGATGATGTGCCCACTGAATCATCTCCTGGGAAGCTTCTCTGGTAATTTGTTTTTTTAAGTTACATTTGGAACTGCACATTTGGATTTCCCACCTATTTCCCATCTAATTTCACTATGTTTCATTTTATCAAGGAGATATTTTCTTTGGAGCAGATGGGATATGGGTGTTTATATCACATCTTTATTCTAACAGAAATCGTTTGTGCCTTCTCAGTGTCGAGAAAGGACAGGCAGTGACTGTCGAGTCTGATTCCTTGAAAAGAGAGTTGCTAGACACAAACAAATGCTATTTGCTCGATTGTGGATTGGAAGTATTTGTGTGGATGGGTAGAAGTACCTCTCTTGATGAGAGGAAAAGTGCAAGTGCAGCTGCAGAAGTAATACTCAAGACTTGATTATCTGAATTTTCTCCGTTTCTTCCGCTGCAGAGTCTTTCATGCTTATTGTTTATCCGCTTTGCATTTACAACACAGGAGTTACTTCGTGGTCCTGACCGATCAAAAGCTCATATTATTCGTGTTATCGAGGGATTTGAGACGGTCATGTTTCGTTCAAAGTTTAATATATGGCCACAGACAACTGATGTGACTGTATCTGAGGATGGTAGAGGCAAAGTTGCAGGTTTGGTGCCAAAAAACATGTTTTTATATTTGCTTCCTTTATTTCTGGTTCTGCTAAGTTTTTAGACTTCTAAGTTTTTAAGCTGTATATTCCTATTTGATTTGACAGCACTTTTAAAACGACAAGGACTTAATGTCAAGGGCCTCATGAAAGCTGCTCCGCCAAAAGAGGAACCTCAACCCTACATTGATTGTACTGGAAATCTGCAGGTGCTGTTCTGGTTCTTTTTTGTTTTTCCTCATTGATATACTTTGTTTTGTAGCTGCTGTTGAGTCAGTTCATTCAAATGCATTATTGGATGAACTTTATTGTTTACAATTCCAAAACTTATGTCTTTTAAGTGATTGATGCAATCCAACATGCAATCGACTTGAATTGAAAAAATTCCAAAGGAACTACATTTGTATAAAATCAATTGTACTTTATTAAAAGGAGAAATCTCAAAGTATACACAACAGAAGTGAATAGGATAAAAACTTAAATTTCAAACTCTATTTAAAACTTAAACTGATTTCTAATATCTCTAACCTAACATCTCTCTTGTAAAACCTCTCCTATATCAAATACACCCAAAGGACGGACCATGCAATTGTTAACATGAAAAGATACAAACCCTTGAAATTGCTTGATATCTTGTACGATTATCATTTTTTGTTAATAGTCACCGTCTATCTTGTGAAATCCATATCTGTTGTATCCTTTTTTTGAGTCTCTTGGTGCTGATGGCCTACTAGTCACTAGATCAGATCTGTCATGATTTTTACATAAGCATTAATCATGCGGCTTGATGAAGATAACGCGATCATGAAGCTTAGATAAAAATGTGGACAAGGGAGGATGCCTGTTTTTTATTTTTTTCTCTTTATTTGAAGAAAAATACTATGGAAGTGAAGGAGACAAGACCATGGCCATCCTAATTGCTTGATCACCACCTAGCCATGGCTCTAATACCAAACCAAACCAAACCAAGCCTTTTCCCACTAGGTGGGGTCGGCTATATGGATTTGACGACGCCAATCAAATCTGTTTAGGGCCATGTCCTCCGTTAGATCCATGTAGGCAATGTCATGTTTAATAGTTTCTTTCCAAGTTCTCTTGGGTCTTCCTCTCCCTCTCCTACTCCTGACAATCTCCATGCTTTCACACCTTTTAACAGGTGCCTCCGTTGGACGCTTTCTAACATGGCCGAACAATTTAGTCGATTTTCTCTCATTTTATCTCCAATCGGTGCTATTCCCACTTTGCCCCTAATCTCCTCGTTCCTAATCCTATCTCTCCTTGTGATCCCGCACATCCATCTTAGCATTCTCATCTCCGCAACTTCCATCTTCTTAACATGATTATGCTTTACTGCCCAACACTCGATCCATATAACAACGCTGGGCGTACCACCACCTTATAATACTTTCCTTTAACCTTGAGGGGAATTTTCCGATCACACAAGACGCCCGAAGCACTCATCCATTTGGTCCACCCGACCTGAATCCTATGACTTACATCAGTATCAATCCCTCCATCCTGTTGCACCATAGATCCAAGGTATTTAAAGCTTTCTTTCTCTACTATCTTTTGTGTGCCCAAATTTACTTCTATGTTACCAGGTGTCCTACTTTGACTAAACTTGCATTCTATATATTCCGTCTTGCATCAGCTTAACCTAAACCTTTTAATCTCTATCGTTTTCCGCCACAATTCTAGCTTAGCATTCACTCCTTCTCTCGTCTCATCTACTAAAACAATGTCATCTGCAAATAGCATACACCACGGCACCTCATCCTGGATATGTCTTGTAATCTCATCCATAACTAGGGCAAACAAGTACGGGCTTAACGCTGAGCCTTGGTGTAGACCAATCGTGATAGGAAACTCTTTAGTCTCTCCACCAGTCGTTCTTATAGATGTCACGACTCTATCATACATATCCTTTATCGCCTCAATATATGCGACACACACTATTTTCTTTTCCAGTACTCTCCATATAATCTCCCTAGGAACCCGGTCATAGGCCTTCTCCAAGTCAATGAACACCATATGTAAATCTCTCTGACCTTCTCTATACTGTTCCATTAACCTTCTCAGGAGAAAGATAGTCTCCATGGTTGATCTCCCAAGCATGAAACCAAATTGATTCTCTGAAACGTTTGTTGTTCTTCTTAGTCTTCTCTCAATAACTCTCTTCCATAATTTCATCGTATGGCTCATCAATTTAATCCCGCGGTAGTTCGCACAGTTCTGAATTTCTCATTTGTTCTTGTAAATGGGTATAAGAATACTTCACCTCCATGCATCAGGCATCTTCTTACTCTTTAGCACTACATTAAAATGCTTTGTCAACCAACTTATGCCATCCTCCCCCAAGCACCTCCAGACCTCAATAGGGATATCATCTGGCCCAACCGCTTTCCCATTCTTCATCTTTTTCAATACTTCTTTAACTTCTTCTCTACTGATTCTCCTATAGAACATATGATTCGATTCTTCTCTAGAAATGATAAGCTGCCCCAATGGTATGTCACTACTACTGCTTTTGTTAAATAACTTGTAGAAGTAGCTCTTCCAACTCTCCTTTATCTCCTCTTCCTTTACTAATACTTTTTCATCCTCATCTTTAATGCATTTAACTTGGTTTAAGTTCTTGGTCCGCCTATCTCTGGCTTTAGCAAGCTTGAATATCTCTCTTTCGCCTTCCTTAGTGTCAAGTCGCCTATATTGCTCCTCAAATGCCTTTGCCTTGGCCTCACTAACTGCCCTTTTGGTTTCTCTTTTTGCTTCTTTATACCTCTCCAAGTTCGCTCCATTTCAATCCTTTTGCCAAGTTTTATAGCACTCTCTTTTAACTCTACATTTGTAAAAGAAGAAATGGCTCTAATACCAAAAAGAAATTTTAAAAGAACTACATTTGTAAAAAATTAACCATACTTTACACAAAAAAACTGTAGGATAAAGACTTCAAATTTTAATCTGACTATATTTAAAATTTGAAGTGATTCCCAATATCTCAAACCTAACTTTTCTCCTATACTGCTTACAGAAATTACATGCTCTAACTATTCTTTCCAGCTTTGATGTTCAGGTTTGGCGTGTAAATGACAGGGAAAAGACTCTTATTCCATCTTCTGAACAGTCAAAATTCTATAGCGGAGATTGCTACATCTTTCAGTACTCATATCCTGGAGATGATAAAGAGGAATATCTTGTCGGCACTTGGTTTGGAAAGCAGAGTGTTGAGGTGGAACTTCTTATGCACTTTGTAATCTTAGTTGCGTTTGTAGCATGTATGTTCACTGGTTCCTCGGGCAGTCCAAACTTTTATTAACTGCGAGGTCATGAAGGCCTCAAGGCTATATCACTGCTCATTGACAAATTAAACAAAGAAATTAGAAATGAGAAGTATGATAAGAAAATTAGAAATGAGAAGTATGACATCTTGATCAAGAATCACTATGGTGACCTTCTTATTTGGTTAACATCACATGATTTGAGTTGGGATCAATTTAGTGTCACTTTTGGTCAAAAGGGCAAGATGATGTTTATGCCTCTTAGTGCCATTCAGATAAAAAAAAAAAAAGAAGTTTACACCTCTTAGTGCTTGATAGGTAACCACTTTTGATTGGTATGTTCACTAAATCTTTGCATTTCATCATCATAGCCTTATGCCATCAGTCTAGGTTGGCCTTGGTAACTACGTCCTTACCTCTAAAATTTTGTCAACACTTTTCTGTTTTTGAGCAATTTATTAGGTTTGGATGTAGAAGTTTTCAAGGCAATCAAACCATGAGTGTTTTTTTTTTTTTTTTATTTATTTTATGGATCAATTTTAATTACAAAAAAGGGATATATAAATATATGTTGTCTTGTTTCATTTGACTTGGTTCCCTACTTGAGCTAACCTCATTGAAACAATGCTTTATAAAATGATAGTGGATGCCACTCTTACTATGGGTGACGATGCTCAATAGATATCTATATATAAAAGAAATGTATACTTGAATTCAGGAAGAGAGGAGTTCAGCAATTTCATTGGCAAGCAAGATGGTCGAATCTCTAAAATCACAGGCTGTCCAGGTAAAACATGCCATTTAACTGAGGGATTGCGTTTTTAAAATTGAGGAACCAATTGATGTCACATTCTTTGTTTATTTTCTACTCTAAATTTATGATGATGCATAAACAGGCTCGCTTCTTCGAAGGAAAAGAACCTATTCAGTTCTTTTCAATCTTTCAAAGCTTCATCGTATTTAAGGTATGTACAAGTAAGAAATAGTTCATCTCCATTTATAGAGTTTTCTCTCATTATTTTCTGATGGATGCCAATAGCGATTACTGTAAGGTTTGTTCGAATGTTAAAATTACAGTTGTGAAAAATGAGTATTTTCAATCTCTGTTTCTAATGTTTTCTTTCATCATTTTCTAATGAATGTCATTACTGTAAACCTTGCAGGGTGGTGTGAGCTCTGGATATAAGAATTACTTAACCGAGAAGGAAATTGTGGACAACACATACACAGAAGATGGGATTGCACTGTTTAGGGTTCAAGGTTATGGCCCAGAAAATATGCAAGCAATTCAAGTTGAACCGGTAAATCTTGTTGAACTTACCATGTAACTCTATATAACTATGTGTTGTATCTGGATCATCAACTGAAAAAAAAACCTGTTCCGGATCCAGATCTGGATATGGATTCAAAATAAAATGTAGAGTGCATTAGTTTAATTAGATCTTAAAAATTATTTGAGTGTTACTATTAAATGGTTTGTGATTAAAGCTAAGTAGACTCTCATATGTGAGTATAACTCAAACTATTTAAGCCCTTGAAACCAATATATATTTTTATATGTGAATCTAATCTTCCTGGATCAGGATACTTGGGTCAGAACATACAAGGCTCCGGTATTTGAATGTTATGGATCCTAGAATCCATGAATTAGGTTCCATACCCTTTTTATTTGTAACCGGAGACTTTGAACACTTTGATGCTCGAATTCTTATTGGCAACCCTATATTATTCCCTTGTGAATTGCTATTCAAGTACAGGATCAGTCAACCCAATTTGTTGTGGATAAGCTCAGTTTTTCTTCCTAAACTTATTTCTGTCTTGGACATTTTAGGAATAGTTCAAAACTGTTCAAAACTTAAAATAGAAAATATTTGAGTAAATCTAATTAAGTTCAAATGTCTATTATTTTATTAAGCATTTTGTAGTTGTTTGAATATTCATTCTTTAATTACTGCTTTAACAAAATTTTATAATGATGAATCGTCATCATCTTAGTCATATCCCATCAATCTAAACCCTAAAAACTTGTATAATATAAGTTCAAATATACCATTCTCACCCCCCCCCCCCGAAAAAAAAAAAAAAAATGTAGATTATCACTTGTTTCAGATCACATGCACAACACTTTGTTGCTCTCAGAACTTAGAATCTCCGCGTTGTGTTTTAAAGTCTTGGATCATTTATTTGTTCATACTGAAATCTGTTAACCAGCAATTGAAATAAATACATTTTTATATCAGTCATGTTTGTTGATATTTTGCATCAATCTCACATATTGCTGTGTAACTTAATAATGCAAATAAAAGAGTTGATCCAGGACAACACATTAATCTGGATTGAACTAGGAATCTTTTGACTCCCAAAAATTGGAAGATGACAATCTAAGAATATCGTAATACTGCAAGTGTGCGTATATGGATATACTTAATACTTTTAACAGACAATGTAATGCATCCAGCATAAAAACAATGTAAAGTATTCAGCAAATCAATTGATGAAAAAAACCTGGCAACCAACCAAACTCATAAATAGACTGGATATTGGCGATCAAATGGCAAATTGGTGGGGACTGTTACAGTCACGTGTCCCCGTTTCTACATAAAAGAAGTGATTCATACCCACTTTGAATGGAGCCTTCAAGTTAATATTCCCAATAGAAAGCAGTTAGAATTCATTGCTCATTTCCAATTGCCTTCCCCTAATAGGCTAATATTCTTTCTTTTAATTTTGTTAATGTTTCCTATTTAAATTCCACCACTTTATTCTTGGATAATTCCTTATTAGCCTTTTACCTTACTTTTTTGCTGCCTAGTGGCAACAAGGACTACCTTTAGGGAAATAAAGCATGACAAGCCTAAGTATAAACTGTACCCCAGCCCTCCTTAATGGAGATCTCTTACCTTAAACTAAGCTCTGAAAGACTATATTAGTATTAACAACAATATCCATAACCGATAACTTTTCTTGTGATGTACGACACTCTCTTGCTTCCACTTATAGATCAACAATTGCATACACCCTCTTGATTTGGCTTAAAAACCAACAATTGCATTAAACTCTTCTGTTGGATTTTAATGGAAACTTATAGAAACTGAAGATTAAAGCTAGATATGCAAATTCACTTAGATGAATTTAACTATTCAAAAAAAAAAAAAAAACATGATATGAAAATTGATTTTGTTTTCTTTTTTTTAGTGGCATTGGGGTTACTGCGTATGCTTTCTTCTTCCTTGAAAGTTAGTCCGAATGTTGTTGTTGTTTTTTTTTTTGTTTTTTTTTTCTTTTGGATTTTTGGTGGGGATCATATGCTAAAAGTTGCAATTCATTACTACAGAATTGTACTCATGTATAACTTAAGAAGAATTTTGTCGTCCTAATAAATATTATTATTTTTCAGTTAGGAAAATTTAACAATGTTATGTTTCATTAGGCGGCATCATCTCTGAATTCTTCTTATTGTTACATTCTACAAAATGGCTCCACCGTTTTTACATGGTCTGGCAACCTTACTACCTCAGAGGATCAGGAGCTTGCTGAAAGACAACTAGATCTGATAAAGGTTTGTTGTTTTGAACTGTGTTCAGCCGTCTTTAAGTTGTTGATTTGGCCCCATATATTTCTTAACAATGAATTATATTTGCCTGTTAACTAGTCACTATATATTATTATTTTGAATGGAAGGTATATAATCCATGTTATATCTGCCTTTTCAACTTAATTGATCATGAGACATGATTATGTTGGATATTAAATATATGAAAAGGAAATTACCAAAACAGAAGCAAAATTCTATTTGTTTCCTTTCATAAAAGATCTGATCTTTTCCTGAAATGTCAAATGTTTACATGTTTTCCTTAATTGTGAAATTTACTCTTCAATTTTTTTCCTGAATCTGGACTTTATAACAATGTTAGTTCTTAGTACTGGATTTATTGTCAACAGAATCTTATTGTTTTCATAGCCCTTTTATTTACCTCTCTCCCCCTCAAAAGCTTGCATGTGCCATTACTTCCAGTTATTTACTGAATTTGAATTTTGTAACAATATCAGTATTGCTTTGATTGCCAACAGAGCCTTATTGCTTCTCTCTCTCTCTCTCTATATATATATATATATATAGCTGTCTATCTATCTATCTATCTCTATCTCTCTCAAGCTTATATGTGCTGTCATTTCCAGCTCATTTTTCCTGAATCTGAACTACGTAACAATCTCTCTCTCTCTCTCTCTCAAGCTTATATGTGCTGTCATTTCCAGCTCATTTTTCCTGAATCTGAACTACATAACAATATTGCTGCTGCTTTTGTTGCCAACAGAGCTTCTCTCTCTGTCTCTCTCTCTTGTATGCGCTGTTGTTTTCATTTCCTTTGCTTAAATCTTGCATTTTCTGTTTGGTTTAATATCCCTGTCTTTTGTTCACAGCCAAATGTGCAGTCCAAACCACAAAGGGAAGGTTCAGAAAGTGAACAGTTATGGAATTTGCTTGGAGGTAAATCTGAATACCCAAGCCAGAAGATTGGAAAAGATGCAGAAAGTGATCCTCACCTATTCTCATGTACCTTCTCGAAAGGTAGGAAGCAGAACAATAAGTCACTGGTCTTATATAGTCGTTCTGCCCAGAGTTTTTATTTCAATTATAAATTCTAACATGACTCTAACACAAGTGGTGTTCCATTGAAACAATCATGGCTTATGTTGGCGGACATGCAGGCAATTTAAAGGTGAGCATTGTGATGTCAGCTCTGACATTTATCTGCATTGAGTGGATTCATTATTTTTTTTTATAACTCATAACTAGTCAAATTAAATTCTCTCAGTTTGCTTTTATTCTTATTTTCTGTGTTTTGATTGTTTGTGCACCATGGGTATCGAACGTAGTTATGTTGCCATTGCAGGTGACTGAAATATTCAACTTCTCCCAAGATGATTTGATGACCGAAGATATATTCATTCTGGATTGTCAGTCGGAGATCTTTGTCTGGGTAGGGCATCAGGTTGACTCCAATAGCAGAATGCAAGCTTTGAACATTGCGGAGGTATGGGATCTTGCATCCTTGGTTAGAAGCATCTTTGATTGTTTCTGTTGTATAATATATATCTTTGGCAAATGTTAATTTCTTATTCAGGCCCATAATGCAATTTTTTTTTTCAATAGAAATTTCTTCAGCATGATTTTCTTTTGGAGAGATTATCTCTAGAAACTCCAATATTCGTTGTTATGGAAGGGAGCGAACCGCCCTTCTTCACACGTTTCTTCACCTGGGACTCTGCAAAATCATCGGTAAGCAAGTGGATCATGTAGTGGATGCTTCATGTGCTGTTTATATCATGTAATTTTACTTACATTTTTTATTGTTTTTATGCAATTTCTTCTGTTTTTACTTTTTATTTTTGGCATTTTCTGCGACAGTTCTCTTTCTGCATTATTGATTGCATCAAAGATTGTCAGTCCATTTTAATTTGTAAATATGCAAAACTGTAGATTTTTCATGTGTTTTTCTTACTCCTTTCTTTTGGTGCTTTTGTTCCTGAATATTCTAGTTTGGGCACCGGTTTACAATGCCTATAAAACTCTTAGCTTTTATTGATAGATGTTCAAAACTTGAAGTCTCCTGATAATTCTTTTTTGTTACAGATGCATGGGAACTCGTTCCAGAGGAAGCTTGCCATAGTGAAAAATGGAGTCACTCCAACTTTAGATGTAAGAGAACATATGATTCATGATTCAAGGAGCTTATGAATAAGTTCAGTCTGCTCATGGATACTTTTATCTTTCTCTTCTTCCATCCAGCATGTTTTTTTCCTGTTCATGCTCTTACTTTGTTAAAAGTTGGTATACATCTCATAAAGGTCCATTGTTGCTCATTTTTCCCTGCTTAGCAGAACATCTTGCCTTTTCTTAGCTAGGAAAGCAGAGTGTAGGATTTCTTCATTTTCTTTGATATGGTATTCATGCTTCCCTTTATGTTTCTTCTAGTTCATATTATAGAATCCTGAAGCAAAGTGATCAGCATTTTTTTATTCCAAGTGCCCTTTTCTTTTTTTCCTTTCATTGTAAGAAAGTATATCCTTGTATCCCGATACTAAATATGATGAATTGTAAATTAGTTTAAGTTGGGATAATAAGGTGAAATGAAAATAACTACTTTCCCTATAGGAACCCCTTTCATATCCCAATATGCACATTTAGTTTCTGCAATTCATGCTTCCAAGTTTTTAAGGCAATATGCTATTCCTTATTTCAAGTACAGATCTAATTGTTGATATGTTATATATTCATTCTATATGGACATGGATCTAACATCTGAACAATCCTTCTTCTAAACAAAGCATTTTCTTTCAAAAAATTTATTACTAAAGGTTTTCATGTGATTATTGTTACTTATAAGTGGCGTCTCCGAAATAGTGAAGGGTTCTTTGACCAATAGCTATTTCCGATAGCAGGGTTTTGCAGATATTAAATTGTAGATGTAGAGGAATTCTAATTTGTGGCAACTCTGATGTACTTAGGAGAAGAATTACAAATCGGCTATTTTCGCGCGTTTCTTGCCTATCATTTTGCAAATGACAGGTTTTTTAATTCATCTTCTAATTATATGTTTTGTTGCATGATCAGAAGCCCAAGAGGCGAACACCAACATCATATTCAGGGCGATCTAGTGTGCCAGACAAATCTCAGCGCTCTTCCAGAAGTATGTCATTCAGTCCAGACCGAGTTCGTGTAAGAGGGAGGTCTCCAGCCTTTAATGCTCTAGCTGCTACCTTTGAAAATCCAAATGCAAGGAATCTGTCAACTCCACCCCCAGTTGTTAGAAAGCTTTATCCGAAATCCGTTACACCAGATTCAGAAAAACTGGCACCTAGATCAGCAGCAATTGCGGCCCTTACCGCATCTTTTGAACCAGCACGAGAAAGTATTATACCACGATCTTTGAAAGGTATGCATGCCATTGTAAGAAGACAATTTATGGAGAGAGCACAGATTTTCCTATAAATTGAAAGCTGACCCCTTTTTTTTTGTTTTTTGAATGAGTGAAGTGAGCCCTGAGGTCCCGAAATCCAAACCTGAGGCAGTTCCCAAGGAGAACTCAAATGCTATGAGCAGTAGAATTGAAGCACTGACAATACAGGAAGATGCAAAAGAGGGTGAGGCTGAAGATGAAGAAGGACTTCCTATATTTCCCTATGAGCGTCTCAAAGTGACATCCACTGACCTTGTCACAGGAATTGATGTGACCAAGCGAGAGGTAATTAAATATAACGTTCCATTTTATATTGATTTTATTATCATTATTTTTTTTTGTTAAAGATCTAAGATGCATTGGTCAATGGCAGACTTATCTGTCTTCGGGAGAATTTCGAGAGAAATTTGGCATGACAAAGGATGCTTTCTATAAGCTACCTAAATGGAAGCAAAACAAGCATAAAATGGCACTTCAGTTGTTTTGAGTCTACCAAATGGTTCTAGTCCTTTGTCAGGTCTCTTCAACCAGCATGCCAGGCGGTGGAAGAAGTGTGCCTGCAACATGTATGTATCCTTTTCTTTTCTTTCTTTACTTCCACTTATTTCTTATCATCAAATTGCCAGACTCAATGCCTAAAGGAGTTTAACTGAGATTTTGGTGGGTTGACTGCAACCCGACTTGGTATTTATCTGATTATTAAAAATGTTTGGGGCAATTATATTATTGTTATCTGCTTTGCTTTGATTAATACAACTCACCATTCAAAAAAAATACAACTCACCATGGATGAAAATATCGGCTTTGGCGGCAGTGGCCGCCATGCTATCTGGGAAAAATCGGTTATCGCACCCGTAGCGGCCCGTATCGGCCGTTACACGTGTAGCGGCCGATATAGGCCGCCACGTTACTGTGGCGCCGCTATAGTGAACAATAAAGGAAGAAGAAAGGAAAGGAAAAAGAAGAAGAAGAAGAAGAAGAAGAGGAAAACAGGAAGGGGGAAAAATAAAGAGAGAGAGAGAGAGAGAGAGAGAGAGAGAGAGAGAGAGAGAAGTTTAGACTACATACCAGTAGGAGGCAGCAGGCGGCGGCAGCGGCAACAGCGGCAGAGGTGGCAGCAACAGTCGGCAACAGGAGGAGGAGGTGGTGGCAGGAGCTCCTTCTCTTCCTTCTTCTTCTTCCTTTCCTTTCCCTTCTTTTCTTTTCCCTCTTTTTCCTTTCCCCCTTCTCCCATTGTCTCTCGATCCTTCATTTCACATGAAATAGTGCACTAGGCACTGGGCAGCGGGCAGCATATGGGGCCTTCCATTTGATTTAGTTAAGGTAATTTATGGGCCCCACAGTGGCCCACCTTATAAAAGGTTTAAATAAAATATAAATGGCCCCTCAAAAGCTGTTGTCTTCTTAACCATTGATGGGCTCCACATTGATGCCAAGTATCAAATAAAAAGGGCATGTCTTGACCAAATACAACTTAATTGAAATTAGAGGCTTAGCCAAGTTTCTCTTTAATTAGAAATACAACCCAATAAAATTTCACTCTAATTGAAAATAGGGCCATAGCAAACTTTGACACTAACTAGAAATGGGCTCCAGCCAAGCTTCACATTAATTGGAAATAGGTTTTAGCCAAATTTCAATCTAATAGGAAATACTAAAATAAGGCCTTGACCAAAGTACACCTTAATAGAAAATGAGCCATTTTCATTTTAATAGGAAATAGGCTCTAATCAAATTTAATTTTTAACAGAAAAATATTTATAACCTTTTCATTACTTTCTAAGTTAGCATTACTAAGAAACATGAATACATGTGAAAAAACTAATCATTACTATTATTTTCTATTTATACAGCGATACAGGACCTCATATATTGAGTGCACCGCTACGCCTCCTTTTCTTACTTACTTTTGCAAAAGAAACACATTTTCTTTCATTTTATAATTTTCTGGATTTTCTAGAATTTTTTCAAATTTTTTAGGCGATTTTTTCAAATCTTACCGTTACGTAGCCCCGCTACGCAACGTAGCGCCCGCTTCATAGCGGTTTGGCGATGGGCCGCTAGGCCCGCCGCCACCGCTATTTTCATCCTTGCAACTCACCATTCAAAAATAAAAATATATTATTTCAAAAACAAAAAATATATTATTGTTACTATTAGCGAGGTGAATTTTACTAAAACGGCCAAATGCAAAGAATTACAAAATGGGAAAATTCTTCCTCTCCCCTTTTCCCTATCTCAGGGAATCTTCTGAGTTGACTTCGCCTTTTTTTTTTTTTTTTTTTGTTTCTCTTCACCCCCCAAACCCACCCCCCAACCCCATCCACCCACCCACACACACACCCCAAAAAAATCAGTTATGGAAACACTTTTAAATGAATGGGCAATATAAGTGCACATCAATGATGATGATATCCAAATAGGTAGTCATATGTCCTTTCTGAAGATTTTTGTAGATGATCAGTAATAAATACGTAGTCATATGTCCTTTCTGGTGCACATCTACCCCTTTGGTAATTTACTGTTAAAGTGAAGGTGAAGTAAAAACTCCATTTTAAGAGACATGAAAAGACCAGGGGTCATATCAAAAGTATGCAAATTCAAAATTTCCCCCTTCTAAAAAAAAAAAAAAAAAAGGAAGTAAAAAAGAAACATCTTCAATCCACTAAATGACAAAAAAATCCCCTTTTTACACAAAATGTAAAAAAGATTCCTTGTCAAGCCACTAAAGACAAAAGACCATCATAATCCCCTTATATTTTAATCTCTCTTGATTTGAGACTTCACCTCACTTCATTCTACATGTAAAGTTACCAAACGTGGATGGGTGAGCTAAACTAACGGAACTGCAAAATTGCATAAAACATTACTAGAATGGCCGAATAAAGAACAGTTGCAAAGATTCCTAATTCAAATCCTTTACTTTTCACCTCCCTTTTAAGGAATAAACGTGGACTTCTGTGGCCCGTGGAAACTCATCATCATCTAAGTTACTTCTTAAGGGCGTTTGCTAAGCCATCTTATTTCCCTGCATAACAATCCTTTTTTTCTCTTAATCTGTTCGTTCACAACAATCTTTCGAACATTTTTTTTTGGAAGGGCTAAGTACAATCTGGCACCACCGCAGTATTTGGAAGGGCCAAGTTCTAGAGACACATCCTAAAGAATAGGCAAACATGTCAATACAACACTAATTAACTCCTGCACAACACTGCAAGCATCTCTAACATGTAGTGATTAGAAGTGGGGGGAAGATTTACACAGTCCATTCAGGTCCTCAGTAGATCTAATTGCATGTACAGTTTGTGACAGCCTGCAGCAGATAAGGGCTGAATCAAAACCCTGCATTAGCCTAGGATCTGTCAATGAAGAGAGAAGGAAACTATCATACATGAATAGGGAAAGGAAAATGCCCCTCATAACAAGGTAACGATCAGCTATGATAAACAGATACTTCAAAATAGGCAACACATCCTGTCACGTTGTGTCTGATACTTCAATCTCATATAATGCACTTCCAAATAAATCTAACACTCAGTCCTGATTACCTATCATAAGCAGTGAATATTGAATGAAAAAAAGTGCCAGCTTGACTGTTTATTGAGCTCAAACAGCTGTGCCAACGTCATTGTTGGCCCTGTCTTGGTTATGAGACTGCAGACCGGAGAGGATCTCAGTCTTTTCTAGCTATTCTGGGCCCTGATTTGGGCCTTAAATGGGGTTAGGAGTTAGGACCAGCAGAAATCTTGGCTTGGGCCTTCGTATGTACTCAGTGTAGACCTTGATGGCCTGATCTGAATCAGTTCCAGTCACCACCTGGAACCCTAGTACCAACGCATCTCATCATGACCATATTTCTTGGTTGTTAAAAGTTTCTGAAAGACTAGTCTTCTCCAAGACCTCCGAAGCTCCTTAGCGAGAAGTGGCACAGTTACAAGATTTCAAGAGCACAATTCCCCAATGTCCGTCCTTATTTTGCTTGCACACTCCCCATTCAAGAAAATGGAACTTAATTAGAAGTGCCTGACTGTTCCAAAGAAATTTTCTCAATGAATCTTATGCATTTCAAAATTATACAAGAACTAAAATGCTATAGCCTAAAAATTATTCCAGAAGAAACAATTTTTATTTGTTTTAATCTTCAAGCTGAGTACACAAGTTTTGAGTCAATTCAGCAGGTTTTAGAGCAGGCACTTCTTGAATCTTGACACTTCTCGTTCTTTCTTTATTGCCTTAAAATTTACTTTGAATGTTTTAGCTGATGCAGAAGAACTAAAGCTTTAGGGGGGGTGCGATGGGTCAGTGTCAGTGCCTTTTTAGCTGCTTCTGCTCCCAATGAGTTATTGCCGTCAACTTCCATCAGGTTTTCCCATTTTCCCTTTGCATGTTTGGATATCCATTGCTTTTGTTAGCCATTTGGTGGTATTCTTTGTAGTCACAGGTTTGTTGTGAGCTTGCATTTTTGTTTTTTATTTGTTTTCTATTTAGCAATTGTTTTTACACCAAAAGGATTGAAAGGGGTTGCTTATGCAGACTATTTTTAGAGATTGTATTTGTGTATTGGAGGATCCAAAGTGTGTACAGCAGAGTGTAAAAGCATTTGGTGGGAAACAAGCCCCAACTCCTTGTTTGTTTTAGTAATAAAAGTTTCATTCATTCTTTTTTTCTTATGATTAGAACTTTGCTTTTAGGTTGGCAACTCATTGGCACCTTTTGTTGGTGTTTTTTCCCCCATATTTTGTAATAGTCTGATATATTTGCTGCTGAGGTTCATGTACTGTTATTGCTACTTGTTTTTTCCCAAATTTTTTTTTTATCATCTGACATTGTGCTGCTGAGATGTACTGTTAAGTTATGTCAATCAAATATATAGCTAAAACCATAGTGGTCCTGTCTGGGGAAAGAATGGGTCATGGGCCTGGTCCAAATGAGCTGTGAGCCGAATGAGCTCATATGACTGGATATCTTCATATTTCTGTGGTTATCCTATCCTAAGACAAGCGATGTAAAGGTAACGATCTCCATGATGCGGGGATACTAGTCCTGTCACCTAACAGTTTGGTGCGGAAAAAGTGGTCATGAGATTCGGGACAGCTAATTTCTTGGTGGAATAATTCCAAGTTACTTGATTTGAAGCCACATTGTGCGTGTATCCAAAAAGGAAATTTTTTTTTTTTTTTAATAAATGCAGTTGTCAAAGTGTACCAAAAAAAAAAAAAAAAAACTTGCAGCGTCATCAGCAAGAAATTTTATAAAATTTTGAAGAATCCTCAGGTTATTAACCAGAATATATCACGTTACTATTGTTTTATCTTTTTTTTTTTTTTTTTTGTGAAGGCGTGGGTACCCCTGTGATCTTTGTCCACGGTAGAACTAATCCCTCAGGTGGCCGTCTGCAAAACTAATCCCTCAGGTGGCCGTCTGCAAAACCCACACAGACATATGCTGTGCAAATTTAGGGCGGGTTTCAAATGCAAGAGGTGGGGAGCAAGCCCACGCCTTAAGTGGTTAAGCCACTCCCGCCAACTCCCAGGTGGGTTACTATTGTGTTTCTTACATCCAGTTCTACTTCATGACAGTATAATTAACTTACAGAAATTTCTAAAAAAAAAAAAGAAGAAAACTTATAGAAATGTTATGCATTACCAATAACCATTCTCAAAATCATTCAAGGGGATGCATCTAATCAAATCTTGAATCGAAGGACCTCTTTTTTTTAATATATTTATGTCATAAAAAGAAAGAAGTAATTAAAAAGAAAAAAAAAATCCAATCCTGATAGATCTATTTACATAATTATCTTCTATTGCAGAATTTATACCTATATCCAATTTCTCATGGTGTTGCAGTCACAGTAGACAAACAACAGCTATCAATTCTTCAAAAAACTCAAATCAATTGAAATTAGGGCACATTAAATGGAATCTCAACCGTTCAACAACCAGTATAGAGAGAGAAGAGGGATTTGTTGTTCTTGAAGTTCTCTCCAAGGAAATTGCCCACACGAAGTATAGAGAGAGAGGGATTTGTCGATCAATTCAGGTTTTGGGATTCTTTTCCTAATCTGTAGAGATGAGATGAGATGAGATCAATCTTTCCCTTTCCGAATTCTTCACTTGCCAGTCGCATCGCTTCGAGAGCCTTCTCATGGTCTCGTGTGCATCCAGCCGTTCACTTATTATCTGACGAGAGATGGACGGTGAGATGCTCTTCTGATACCGAGCTATATAGCTAAAGGGGAATTCCATGAGATTTATAGAAAGGATCTGTTGCAGAGTAAGAGCTTTGGTCCTGCTACGTTAATGTTATTCTTGCACAAAGGAAAAAACTTTCCTGTGGCAATTCATCCGCCGTACACATTGCAGATATGCTAGAAATCAAGGCCGTTCATCTGTGACACCACAATTGAAGATGAGATAATTCTAGTCATTAGGACGCACCACTTTTGCTTTGGCCATTGGTCTCTAATTTTATAAATGATGATCGATCATGATCCTCTTATTAGCTAAACTTTTGGTTATGACTATCGATTTTGACTTCTGTGAAAAAGAAAAAAAAAAAACCCAGAATTTTGACGATTGGGATTAGTGTGAGACTGATGCAGGATGATAAGTTGTCTTTGTGAGTAACTCACACACTCACATAAGGCCGTCACTATTTAATTCTATAACCAGGGACTGATCTCTTCAATGTTTATGTGGAAAGGAGGTTTTTTTCTTTTTATTATTATTAACTGTTATTTTTATTTCAGAATTACTAGGGAAAAATTGAAACGCAGCACGTGTGTAGGGTCCACCTTAAAAAAAAAAAAAATTCCAAATCATGTACAAATCCTGCCACCTGTTGCATTAGCAGCCTCAGAAGTTTCATGCCAAACAAAAAATCCTACATCTAAATTGGGTTCAGGTTTTCATCTAATAACAAAATATTCATATGTATATTTGTCATATCTGCAAGGTCCATCATCAAGGTTGAATTTTCAATTCAGGTTGAGGCCTACCCATATTCAAGTTGGGCTAGGTTTGACGTAAATCATGACCTGATTTGGCCGGTCACCCAGGTTTTTTATTTGACCCTCTTCTTTATTTGTCAAGTGAATTACCAAATAGGCTCAGCATATGGTCAAAAGATCAAATCATCCACAACTACTATATAGAACAAAACATAATTTAATAGAGACGAAACAAAATGTACAGAAAGCCTTCTAAAACACAACAATACAAGGAAAGCATTAAAGATATTCAATGGCTTTTACTTTCTCGTCTTTTTTCCTCTTTTGGTTGTTTCATTCCCTGTACCCAAGAAACCTGATGCCAAAACCTCAGTACAAAGAAAGACTAAAAAACAGAGAGAAATCTGATGCGAAAGCCTCAATACAGGGAAGAAAAAGAACTACTCCTGCACTAACAGAATAAATCTAACGCTCCTGATTGCATTGCTTAATATATGGACCCTACTCTTAACTTGGAACTAGGGCTATCAAAATACCACACGACCGGTTAACACGACACAAACCCACACGATATTAACGGGTTCGGGTGGGCTTTTAATGGGTTCGGGTCGTTAATGGGTCAAACCCATTAACACATTAAGTTAGTGAGTCGTATACAAATTAAATCAGTAACCCGTTAACAACCCGCTTAACCCGTTAAAAATTCTTTAGTCTCCTAAATGTAGCTAGAATTAATTTATATTCATAAAAAAGAAATTGTAATTTATTATTTTATAGTGGGATTTTAGCAGGGATTCACTCGAGATCCTCACTTACAGTTTTGTATGGCCTATATATTTTTCTCCTTATATATATATATATTTTTTACATAGATTTTCTTTTAATTTTCGAAATGACTTAATTACTTAACGGGTTAACGGGTTTGGTCGTGTTCGCGTTGGATTTTTTGAACCGTTAAGTTAATGGGTTGCGTACGGGTTGAAGTGATTTTAACACGGATTCGTTATTCGGTAACTCGAATTCGTTAACACGACACGATTGACAGCCCTACTTAGAACAAAGAAATGAATAAAAATAAATAGATAAATTAAGTGCCACCTTCACAGCTCATTGGGCCTAACGAACTCAAACCCAATAGCTTATTGTTCAACTTCAAATAAGTTGGCAATATTTGCAACATGATCATTAGAAGAAAAACTGTCAACTAAAATCCCTTCAAAACCAAAATATTTGCAACATGGCACGTGCAGGGCCCATCTTTTGAAAATTTTAAATCGTTTAAAGGCCAACTACATCTGAATTAATGGGTTAAGTTTTTCATCTAGCTAATAATAAAATATTCTTTTGTACATAAATGCTATGTCTGCAAGGTTCATCCTCAGGCCTGGATCTTGAACCCTGGCTGATCAGGTAAATCCTAGATTTGGTTAATTTGGCCCGCCCAAGTTGCATTCCTACCATCAAATCATCCAAACATCCCCAACTATTTTATAAATAAAACATTCAGAATTTATTAGAGACAAAACAAATTTTACAAAAAGCCTTCTCAAACACAACAATTCCAAAGGTACACTCCAAAAGCATTGAAAGATGCAAACATTCACACTGCCATGTTACATAACTTACTGCTCTCAAACCCTCATGCACACAAAAGAAGTAAACTCCCAAAAGAAACAAAAGACAACAGCACACATCACACCACAGAGAGCAAGAGGGCGAATGAGAGTCCTTGCACAATAGACTCAGATACACACAAACACTTGAAACAAAGCACATTGATGAGTCACCTCACCATTCGATCCCATGCGAGAGCAGTGTTGAAGGTGTGCTTCTCCATGGTCGAAAACGGGCAGGGCGCTTATTTCTGTCATCATTATTGTCCCACTGGAGATTCTTCCACCATTTGGTCTCGCCTCTAATCTCAACCACAGGAAGAGAAGAGGATGCCGCATAACCTGAACCATTGATATCATGATCGATCAAACAGACCTGAATGGGAAGCTTCCTGAGCATGGGGCATCTTTGGACTTGGACCTTCTCCAATTGGGGTAGAAAGCCATTGCAAACGCTCTTCAACTTGGGTACATGCAACAGACATAAGCTGCGGAGATTCTGCAGTGAGCCTTCATCTCCTCCCACCGCCTCTGTTTTGAACACTTTTTGCAACCTGCAGCAGAATTTGATTTCTAGTATTTCCAGGCTGTTTAAGTTCATACCTGATGTGAAGAGAACCACAAGTTTTGGACAGTGTTCTATATAAATGTGCTTCAGGAGTGCAAAGCTTTTGTTACCATGAACACCGTCACATATAGTAATTAGTTGTGGAAGATCTGCAACCCATATTACCTCAAGGAGTGGTAATATGTCTAAATCTCCTCCAGCACCGGCAAAAAGAGACGATATCTTTGGGCATCCACCAATTCTACATTCTTTAAGGTCACTTGGCTTTGAGGATGGGCATAGTGTGCCTATATCAGAGGTGTTGAACAGAAAGGTTATTGACTCTGTACGAGCAAGAAGCCGTCCATAAATATCGTCCTTTAGGGAACTGTTGCTTCTACAGATTTCCAGTGTTTTATCAAAAGCATTACTTCTACTTGCAAAGTGAGAGAAAAGGTAAGTCTTGGTGTGAGAATGATAAATGCTTTCATAGACAACTGGTTTCCTCTTCAAATGAAGGTTTTGAAATTTATCGATTTTCATTGGCATGCATCCTTCTTCTTCAAAAGGAGAAATGCGGATATAAAATCGGGAGAAACATGGTGCCCAAAAAAACCCTTCTGAGGCAAATTTAAATATTGAGGCAAGGTCCTCTACCCATATGCGAGCTCCAACATCATCTTCTCTCCAATTTAGCCCTTCAAATTGAACGCAAGGGTAGCTTATCGGTAGGATGTCCAAACGCCTCAGGGACTCTGTTAAAGAAAGATGTAACGTCTTGAATTTGGTACCATAGAGTACATGAAGTGCCTCGAGATTGCTTAGATAACTCAAGTCAAGGGTCTCTAGGCTCTCGCAACCTCTAAACGAGAGGCAATGAGGAGTTGATGTCTCAAGAATGTTTAACCTTCGAAGTTTCGGCAATATATCATGGAAAGAAGCAACTCTGATATCTTCGAGCTGCTCACACTCGGATAAGTCAAGCTCCTCGAGTGATGTGAGATTTTGCAATGATTGTGGCGACACTCCTGTTTTTAATGAAATACAACCCCTGAGATTGAGCTTTTCCAAGTTGACCGAGTCGGACAAAGATGACGGAAGAGACTTCAATGCTCGACACCCACGCAACAAGAGTTGTTGGAGGTTATACAGCTTGAAAACTGACCATGGCAATGAATCAATTTCTGTTCCAGAGAGATCTAAAACCCGAAGCCTGTCCATTAGCTCAAAGCATTCCTCATGCATCACTTTCAAATTGTGACACTCTGAAAGATTGAGGAACTCGAGCCTTATCAAGTATCGCAAGGAAGTAGGGAGAGACGCCAATTTGTCACATCTTTTTAATGAAAGCAATTTGAGATTAGAGAGGGATGACAAAGAGGAAGGCAGAGATTCAATAGGTGCTTGATATAGGTCGAGGACTCTAAGGTTTTTCATGCGATCAAAGAAGGCGATTGGAAATTCAAAATGGTCATGAGAATGGTCGGTATCAAATTGAAGGATTAAAGTAGTCAGGTTAGGGCATTTGGGAGAGGGAGGAATGTTAACATTGATTTTCTGTGTATTAATGATTGCAGACATCCTTTGGTAGACTTCCCATCCACATGACTCATCATCTTCTTCTGGTAGACCATCTTCGGAGACGAAGGATATAAGGTTAAATTTGGCTTGTTCCATAAGAGACTTACGTACCTCATAATTCATCCTCACATGCTGACCATCCCATTCTACAAAGGAGCGATCATGGAGCTCTGTCAGCAATGCATCCATTATCTCCATCAAAGCCTCCTTGTCCTTTTCCATTCTCTCTGCAATTAATTCCTCTGCAATCCAGTAACGTATCATCCACTCCTTGTCTTTTACAAATGAATAATATCGTTTCTCGTCTTCTAAAAACGAAGATATTGGAATAGCCAAGGAGAAATAATAGATGAAGTGCATGATTGTGTCAGGAGAAAAATAACCTTTCGTTCGTGCGGAATGAGCTGCCAAAGCAGCCTCCTCACGAATCAATTCGGTAACATTAGATACAAAGAGATTTTCATCAAAATCTTTGACAGTCTTTTCATTAAAATATTTGAGTCTATCTTTAAAATATTGGAGTCTATATTTTTCGCCAACCAAAATAACCTTGGAAATCACTTTAGAGCCTGATGTGAACGGTCTCCTTAAATTCGGCACACCTATTCCAGTGAAATCTATGAAATCAATAGAATAAGAAGTTTTCATACCTCCCAAAACCAGCAAGAATCTCTTATCTTTCAACTTTTCATAGATTTGCACAGATATGGAAGCATCTATGTCTGTTTCACCATCCTCATCCTCATCCTCATCCTCATCCATCGTTGGAGATTGAATTCCAAGAGACTCTGCAATTCTCAGCTGCAGCTTTCGACGCTTCGATTCATTTCTTTGTAGATTTAGCGATATAAAGATATCAAAGAGATTGATCTCATTTGCAAGTTTCGTCACATATTCTACAATTCTCGACCTTCCTATACCATACCACCCATTATAACAAATGATTCCAATGTCGGGATTTTTTAACCATTCTAACAATTGTTCTGCTTCCCTTTTGACGAGGTTGGAATAAGTTACAGTTTCATTTTGAGCCATATCTATCAATTTGAAATTAATAACTTAATCAGAAAAGAAGCTGAAAATGGGAAAATAAAAAAAAAAAACAAAGAAACATAGTATCATACCTTTGAAATCTATCAATCAGAAGAAATAAATAAATAAATAAAATGAACAACAACCATTGGATATTTCCTGCCATCCAATCTAAGACATTAAATTTGCATGGTCACCATACAAAGGGCGAAATTTAAAGTATAAATGTCTATTAATTCATTTATATTTTGACCATCCATTTAATGCACTACGATCAGAACCTTGAAACTAATTAGAACCAAAATTCACCCCCACAAACTTCATCATCTTGTGTCATTTTCTAAAAGATGTATTTGGTATTCCTCACATCACATTACAGCTTTCATAGTAGAGGATTTGGATCCATTTAATATACTACATTGAATTAGACTAGTTCCATTGACTTTAGATCAGAAAACCAATGCACAATTTGCATTCCTACCTGGTTTAGGTTTGGTTCATACCTTGGTTGAGTTGGAGTATTTTAGTGATTATAAAATAAATTGAGGATGCAACAAATCAGGTTAGGATGGGTTTTGGTAGGCCCTTCTGGAATTTGGGTTGGGTTTGAAGTTTTTAGAATCTAAATCGGCCATCAGAGTGGAAATTGCACATGTTTGGATTAAAGCTAGAGTCTGACCATAACCATTTAAGGATGAGATTAAACTGAGTACTGGCTTTTACTTTTGATCAAAGTTTCCCTTGGGTTGTACTGAGCTTCTTATGTTATACTATATAGCGAAGGGATCAAAGTGCTCCACTGTCTCTATAGATTTTTAAAATAACACAAGTGACAAGGTTTTCTAGGCCCCACTTTCCTTGTTAAATTCAAGACGCTTAAGTATGTGGCCTCAGCAAGTAAATCACGTCCACTAGATATTTCTATCGGCCCAATAAATAAATAGTACATTTCATGGCCTTACATCGAATAGGTGAAACTGCGTAATAAACTTTCTTTGATATTTTTTTTAACGTGTAGCAAAGCTCTCTTGTATCTAATAAGTATTAAGTCTCGAAGCAGGGTTGTCAAATAGGCCCTCTTATGATGGTGCCTGGTCCGGTCTGACCATCAAAAGGCTCACAAAATGAGAAAAGTTTTTTAGCACCGGGGGATAGTCTTCGACAAAAATTTTATACGTCCCGCCAACTTGAAGGCTACGCTTGAAAAATGCTAGGCACAGCCTAGCCCGACCCTCTTATTTTTCTTATTTATACGTATGTGGATTTAATTGAGGATGTATGTTGGTTTGTTTGATTGTATTTCTTATGTGATTCTAATATGGGTTCTTATATGTATGATTATTTTATTTGACTCTTATGTGGTATTCATCCTGTTCTTGAGTGATCTTTATTTATGTTAGTCATGTATGGTTGTCATGTGTTATGCTTCCTCAATTTTTACTTCAACAAAGCCTGTAGAGCCCAGATTTTATTTTAAAATCTTATCATCATCAACATCATCATCAAAGCTTTATCTCAACTATATTGGAGCCGACTAAATGAATTATGTTTCTCCATTCCAATATATCTTAAGCCAAATCCTTAAATAAGTTATATATCTTCATATCTCATTTCTAATTACAATAAAAATTATATTATTAATAGATATTCTGATAATGTATTTGTATTTGAACCCACATCGACAACATCTCATTTCTTTAGTTCTTATTATAAGGTTTACTCTAGACCATTAGAGCAGATAAAATCTCTACATCAAATCTTATTAAAAGAATATTGAAGTCATACACAAGGGAGATGAAAGAACAGTTAATGTCACAGTTGCTATTGAGGAATATATGCACCATATCATCAGCTTGATTACTTATATGATAAAATTCACACATCTCACTTCTTGAAATTTCTGAAAGCAAACTTTAGCTAATGCACCACATAAAAGTTTTAAATCAAACTAAAGGGGTTGGAAGCCTTGGAGTTTGGACACATGGAGGATAAAAGTAATAGACCATCTGTAAATGGGCCTGATTTACAGATGGTCTATTAAAAAGATCCAATTCATATCACAGCTGCTACAAGGAAATATGCAGGTATCAATCACGTGATTTCTTGCATGAGACCCTGGAAATGTATACCTAGTGTTGTTTTTGTATAAGCTTGTATGTTTAAAATATATGTATTCTATCATTTGATTTTATTCTTTAAAAGTATTTTCCGACTTGGTGGAGTTGGTTCTAGATTCATCTATATTGTTTTTACTTTTCCATTTTTGTTTTGTAATAGTTACAGTTTAATAGTCGTTTGCCCCCTTCATATATTTTAATCTTTTTTTTTTTTTTGAAATATTAGTAAGTCTTTCAGTTTTACAAAAAGATAGATGAAACAACTACAAGAGATAATTCGCTACTCAAAGTACAAACGAATCTCAAAGGGGCATACTCCTAACAATGCATTATCCACAAATAGATCAATATCCTAAACCCACAAATATGTATCTTAATAATGTGTTCTACAAGAAATAATATAATGGATCTTCACTTGATATCACACAATATGGCCTTTGTTTTAATTTTTTGAGGCATATGATTGTAATGAAATGCATCTATTTTGAATTCTATTACAGGTTTATATATATATATATATATATGGAGATGCTCCTATGAGAGATATCTCTCACCTTGAATAAAAGATTGGGTGGGACCCTCACATCCATATCCAATGCCAACAACTTAAATGTGAGGGACTCCACCCCTATCATTCATATAAGGTGAGAGATATCTCATAAGAGCATCTCCCTATAAATATCTCTTATAGGAGCATCTCCCATATATATATATATATATGTATATATTTATATAGGAGTGCTACGCAGTGCCCCAGCGTTCTTTTTTTTTTTTTTTTTCTAGAAAACGCCATTCCTGGTTTGGCTCATTAGGATGCATGATGATAATGAAAGTTTATTGGATGAAAAGATATATATGAGGCATACCTCCATGCAAAATCTTGAGTCCATAAGATCATCCTAACCTTTTGATTTATGGCCATAAAATTTAATGGTTTAGAGGCATCATTTCATTATGATTTCAATCCAACAGTGATGAAAAGTTGGATGAATGCCAAACTTGAACTTGTAACTATTCATTGGGGGGTAATGTGTGTGAAAAGACTTGATTGACATAATATGGGCCCTATGATAAAAAAAGAAACTGGGCGCTAAAAGGGGGCTTTTTTAAAATGGGGCATTTTTCTAGAATCTTCCATATATATATATATATATATATATCAATTGTGCATCTTATTGCATCGGTTGTAATATGTTTTACTTCTATATTTTCATAATCCATGCATGGTTTTTAGCCGATCAAGAAATTACTAGGAGTTGCAAAAAGAATTTCCTTTTTAATTTACTTTTGTACATTTCTTATGTACAAAGAATCTTGTTTTGTTTTTATCTTTTAGGTTCAGCAACTTTATATTTGTATAACTTCTTATTTCACATGTTTTATTACTTTTTATTTTCTAATTTTTTAACACTCCAATAAATTAAATTTTGATTGATCAATTCATAAAAGTAATTATATATTTTAAATATTAACCCCTATGAACAATGCTATTACCTTTTTTTTCCCTCCCTTTTGTCCTTTACAAGGCCAGGTGCTCAAGCTAGCATTAGCTAAAAAAAATATGAAAGGAAAAAAAAACAGATAGTAAGTAAGCAACTTAAAGAGAGATATATGATTCACTACTCTCAATTGAACTAGCAAAAAGGCCCCCATGCTTAGCACATGCAATATAATTCATAAAAAAAATATAACTTTGTTTTATGATATAATAATAAAAAGTGATTTTGATATAATATGTTTATATTATATTACATTTAAAATAGCAATATTTCTCAAAAATAAAAGATTTCTAGGCTTAAAATTATAATTACGGATAGGAAGGATGATATGTCATATGTCTCAATCACGAAACACGGAATAATAGGCTTTCTTAAAAGTCACACAATTAAAATTTTAAATAAATAATTGATATTAATATTTTAAGATTTTATACGAAACTTGGAATATGATGTTTTTGTATAAATCTTACTGAGATTGAAGAAATTTATAAGAACTCTAAAATATGAGAATCTCCAATTAGAGGAGGGTTTGGTAGTGAAATGGTTGAGTTCAGAGTAGATATGGATTTCTAGACTTTAATATGGGCCAAGTTCAAGATGGGCTCAGGTTTTAGTTTACGTTAGCCATCAAAATAGCATCCAAAACCAGTTTTTTCTACTTCATCCGTGTATGATCTCTTTTTGTATGGGGAATGGCAGATTAGCCTTTTTGTTTGTTATGTTTTAATTTTGTTGCTATGATTGTTTTACCCAGTAACAATAAAAGAAGCAAAATAAAGGAAAATGGAAGATATAGAGTGTTGGACATTAGCCACCCTACGCATAAGGATCATTATCGCAAATATCATTATCAAATATAATATTAAATAGAGATAATCTTAATGATAAACTTATATTCTGGGTTTTATGGAGATGATGTTACGAAAACTACTAGAGAAAACCCTAGTGTACACTTTTTTTTTGGTGCATATTGGATCTTTTTATCAATATTGTCAAAAATAGAATGTTCTTAAATTATGTAGATACATAAACAGCATCCTAAGTGCTAAAAATGTGTTGGTTGTGTTCTATCATCATATTAGTATACTACTGCGGTAAGATTAATTTCAAAAATATTGCATTAAAGGGTGAAATGAAGAAGAGAAAGAGGAGTTATATTGAGAGGAGATGAGGGGACAGATAATGAGCACGGTTTGAAGGATTTAAATGGGGTCAAGATCAATTTGGTAGTCAAAATAAGTTTGGCTGATTTCTCAATTGAAATCAGCCGCTTTCACATATTATATTAAATGGGATTATCTCATTATCATCTTGTGTTGATCACCAACATGGTGTCCACCTCTGCCTTTTTTTTTTTTCTTAATCTAGTTGATTGGTACTATTCAGCCCTCCATTAATAGGTGACTAGCACAACAACCTGTGCTTAGAAAGGGCATGTTCACCAAAAATTGAAAAGTATATTATAAATATTTTTTTACAAAAAAAAAAAAAACTGTAAAGTATATTGTATATTTAAAAAAAAAAAGAACTGAAAAGTAGATTTACTGATTTATTGAGAGTAATTGACAATAATTTGGTCATTATGATACGGATAAAAATGAACTTCTTGCATAAAAGTGAAAAGTGAGAAGAACATGTGGTTACGTGAAGTGGAGGAAATGACTGGTTATATATTGGAAGTGGAGAGCGGTTATATATTGGAAGTGGGGAGTTATAACTCCCAGTCATAGTCAAAATCCCCAAAAAATTCCTTCAGCTAAATATAATATAATGGCTCAAATTGCAATTCAATCGGTGAGAGATAGCACTTCATGTCAATTTGAACAATACATAAAAAATGATATTTCCCATTCAATACTTAATTAAATCTCTTTTCTTTGTCATTCATTGATTAATCTAACTGTTCATACTAATCTAATTGGAGAGACATTTGGGACAGATCGAACCTACCAATAAGGAGACATACCATTACAATGGTTTAGATCAAATAAGCAAGGGTCTCACTCTCACATGAGTCAACATAAGGCATGGGGGCACTTCTAAAATATAAATGTAAATAAGGACGAAAGCGTACCTCAAGTAATCAAAATAGCAGTGAATAATATTTGTTGAAGTAGCAAAGAAGATGATAGAAAGAAGCCACGGACAGTGTACGATAATGATACAAAATATCTGCAATGCTAAGATGGCTATGAAATGCTGGTTGCCCCAGAAGGCCTATTTATCATAAGCCAAAGTCATCTCATTGTTACTGAAGGTAGGACCGGAATAACAACTTTACATTACATATCTTCCTTTGCATCTCTTCCCAGAATCCGAATAATTTGTTTGCCCTTCTAAGAGATTGGAACCTTCACCAAACTTATTATTTTTTGAACTTAGTTCATTTATGGTCTCAATCTAAATGGGGCCGATCTCCAACTTTCATCAATTGGATTAACTAAAAGGATCCTACAGTAGGACCCCCTGTGGGCGTAATAATATTAGAAAGGTCTGTGATTCTATGTAGGATTAACTAAAACATGATGCTCCCCAAGGTGCAAGAAGCTGAAGCTCTCCTGAGGTACTTAATATAATGTGTTTGCCACGTCCATTATCCCTTCATAAATATGGCTAATTTGGGATTAGCCATCTATAAAAACTTTAATTCGATGAGATACTTATAGCTATTCGATTTAAAGCCATAAAATGAATGATCAAAATAAAAAATTCCGCTATTTGGTAGGCATCAATTTCACTGGTGTCGATTGGCGAGTTTGAAACATTGAATAATAGTACTTCTAGTAGAGCCAGTAGGGCTCACTGGCATGTCCTGCTGTAAGAAACATTAAGTTGCTTATTTTTACTCAAATGGGACCCAAATCTAAACCAATGAACTGACAGTTCTTTGGACTCGAAACTAAAGCAAATTGTCACAAATTAAGATGTGTATCTATCTATATTATGGGTCCGACTATCAGGTTCATTCTAGTGTTTTAGAACCTAGATGAGACCGGCCGATCAAACTTGGTGTGACTAAAACCATTTCCTTCACCGGTCCAGTTCTCTAACAACACACGAGTTATTGGTGAACGGAAGAAAAAGGGTCATAACAGGTCAAATTCAGTCAAAACTGATTGAAATTGATGACGGAATCAGTTGGACCCCAATTAATTCGATGCCACGTGTCTCAACTGGTAATTTGCCTGTGGATGAAATCACTTATTAGAAAACTTAAAACAAATAAATTTTCATTCAAAGAGTAAGATACTCAATGGCTTTTGCTTTATCTTTAATCTATTACTCTTTTGGATCTTTCTTGCCCTGCACTCAAGAAATCAGATTCAAATCCTCACCACAAGGAAAGAAAAAGAAACACACAATGAGAAAGAAAAGGACAAAGGAAAAAGAAAAAGGAAAGGAATTGAATTCCAATCTCTCACTCATTTTTATTCTCTCGATGTTGCAACAAGAGGAAGAAAGAGCTGTGTGGACGGTCCCACTGTTATTTTTTTTTTTTAAGTATTGGAGAAGGAAGAGTCGGGAGTTGGGATCATTTGAGTGACTAACTTAACACTATGTTTGGGAAGGGGGGAGGGGAGGGGAGGGGAGGAAAAATTTGAGGGGGAAGGAAATTGAAGGGGAGGGGTCTTGTTTGGATAGTTAAAAAATAGGGGAAAGAAAAGTGAAAAAGTGTAATTTTATTTGTTTTTGAGGTAGAGAGATAATTACTATTTTATCCTTACTTTTGCAAGAGCTTCAAAATTATATTTCACAAATAAATGGGCAGTTTAGTAATTTGACAAAAATCCCCTCTTTCTCTCATATTTTCCCTCAGTTTTGACAAAAAAAATTTGAAGGCAAAATTTAAAAATTTTATCCCCAAATTCCCCTCCCCCCCTTCCCAAACACCCTCAATTTCAACATTTCCTCCATTTACCCCTCTTTTCTTTTTTCTTTTTTTTTTCCTTTCCCTCATTTTACCTCATTCCCAAATAATACCGATCAAACATTATGGATCCCTCCCTCCCTCTCCACTGGGAAACAGTCCGGATATATTATAGACTCACCCCACATCATGTAAGCAAGATGTTTGATAGTTTCTCCAGTTTGAAGACAAGGGATCATTAACTCTCTTTTTTACCATTTGGCATTGCAGTGTCTCCAAGCATCAGTATTTGTCATTAGATTTGAACCTAGATTACCTCGATCCTTCCCTTTGTTCAACTGCCAATCTGCTGATTGGCCACCAACTCACCAGCATTCACTTCATGGTTAAGAGACATCAGAACAGTCATAAGTGCACAACTATTATTTAGCACTCCTCAAATCCAGCCTCTAGTCCCCCCTGCCCTCTCTTTTTCTTTGAGATGGAAGGGTCTAAAAATTCTTCCTTAGTCTAATATCCTGGTGCAACTGTATAACAGAAGTAATCATATTTTCTTCTATCAGTACCAACTTGGGGATTAGATATATTGAAATACTTGATATTTGTTTTTCTATATAAATGAGAAAGGTAACTTCTGCTTAGCATAGAACCACAATAGTTAACAACTGGTGATTTTGATCATAGTCCTTACAATGTCTGCATGCCCAGGCCAAAACAACCGAGCCAGTGCCCTCAACAGGCGACATCTTGAGAAAGAAAAATGATACTAGAAGTTGGCTAAATTCCCTTAACAGGTGCAACTGCGTGGGAGAAAAAATTATAGAAGTTATCCAACTTTCCAAATTCAACCTATGACGCCCAGATATGAGTATGGACAGGGATACGGTGACCAGGGATATGAAGACGGATACCACTATCCTATCCATAACATGAAACTTCATATTTCATATAAATGTTTCTGCACAAAGAATTAAATTTTTTTTATCAATTTTTTTTTATTTAGATCATTTCTAAATTAATGAAATCATCATTGTTTATATTCCTTTCTAACATTTTATGAGTAGAAAAGTGAGAAAACTATTAGAACCACAAGAATAATGTTTAAATCAAACTTCACCAAGATGTCTGATTGAGTGGATATGAATCAGAGTGTGAATCAACAGTGAATGAACTTTTTGTAGTTCATTTTGGAATGTAAATAATTGTCACCTGCATTGTATTTGAATATGCAGTGGTTGACATAGATACTAAATTGAATGCGTATACTGAACTTTACTTTTGTATAAAGGACATGTACAGTATGGTTATCATCAATGTATATGTATTTCCGCAAAATTGTATAATTGACAGGTATGAATATTTGTTATCCCTTGTGGATTTCGTTTTAACTTAGGTTAATTCGGAGTTTACGGGAGCAAGTATGGACCTCGCGACTCGGGATTTGTCCGGTGTAAGTAGATCTCGGGCCCGGGTCGTGACACGAACTCAAACCCAATAGCTTATTGTTCAACTTCAAATAAGTTGGCAATATTTGCAACATGATCATTAGAAGAAAAACTGTCAACCAAAATCCCTCCATTCACTGTAAACCACAATATTTGCAACATAGCATGTGTAGGGCCCATCTTTTTGAAAATTTTAAATCATTTACAAGCCTACTACATCTGAATTAACGGGTTAAGTTTTTCATCTAGCTAATAATAAAATATTCTTTTGTATATAATTGCTGTATCCGCAAGGTTCATCCTCAGGCCTGGATTTTGAACTCTGGCTGAGCTAATAAATCCAAGATTTGGTTAATCCTACCATCAAATCATCCAAACATCCTCAACTATTTTATAAATAAAACATTCAGAATTTAGTAGAGACAAAACAAATTTTACAAAAAGCCTTCTCAAACACAACAATTCCAAAAGTACACTCCAAAAGCATTGAAAGATGCAAACACTCACACTGCCATGTTACATAACTTATTGCTCTCAAACCCTCATGCACACAAAAGAAGTAAACTCCCAAAAGAAACAAAAGACAACTGCACACATCACACCACAAAGAGCAAGAGGGCGAATGAGAGTCCTTGCACAATAGACTCAGATACACACAAACACTTGAAACAAAGCACATTGATGAGTCACCTCACCATTCGATCCCATGCGAGAGCAGTGTTGAAGGTGTGCTTCTCCATGGTCGAAAACGGGCAGGGCGCTTATTTCTGTCATCATTATTGTCCCACTGGAGATTCTTCCACCATTTGGTCTCGCCTCTAATCTCAACCACAGGAAGAGAAGAGGATGCCGCATAACCTGAACCATTGATATCATGATCGATCAAACAGACCTGAATGGGAAGCTTCCTGAGCATGGGGCATCTTTGGACTTGGACCTTCTCCAGTTGGGGTAGAAAGCCATTGCAAACACTCTTCAGCTTGGGTACATGCAACAGACATAAGCTGCGGAGATTCTGCAGTGAGCCTTCATCTCCTCCCACCTCCTCTGTTTTGAATACTTTTTGCAACCTGCAGCAGAATTTGATTTCTAGTATTTCCAGGCTCTGTAAGTTCATACCTGATGTGAAGAGAACCACAAGTTTTGGACAGTGTTCTATATAAATGTGCTTCAGGAGTGCAAAGCTTTTGTTACCATGAACACCGTCACATATAGTAATTAGTTGTGGAAGATCTGCAACCCATATTACCTCAAGGAGTGGTAATATGTCTAAATCTCCTCCAGCACCGGCAAAAAGAGACGATATCTTTGGGCATCCACCAATTCTACATTCTTTAAGGTCACTTGGCTTTGAGGATGGGCATAGTGTGCCTATATCAGAGGTGTTGAACAGAAAGGTTATTGACTCTGTACGAGCAAGAAGCCTTCCATAAATATCATCCTTTAGGGAACTGTTGCTTCTACAGATTTCCAGTGTTTTATCAAAAGCAGTACTTCTACTTGCAAAGTGATAGAAAAGGAAAGTCTTGGTGTGAGAATGATAAATGCTTTCATAGACAACTGGTTTCCTCTTCAATTGAATGTTTTGAAATTTATCGATTGTCATTGGCATACATCCTTCTTCTTCAAAAGGAGAAATACGGATATAAAATCGGGAGAAACATGGTGCCTGAAAAGACCCTTCTGAGGTAAATTTAAATATTGAGGCAAGGTCCTCTACCCATATGCGAGCTCCAACATCATCTCCTCTCCAATTTAGCCCTTCAAATTGAACGTAAGGGTATCTTGTCGGTAGGATGTCCAAACGCCTCAGGGAATCTGTATCAACAAGATATAACGTCTTGAATTTGGTACCATAGAGTACATGAAGTGCCTCGAGATTGCTTAGATAACTCAAGTCAAGGGTCTCTAGGCTCTCGCAACCTCTAAACGAGAGGCAATGAGGAGTTGATGTCTCAAAAATGTTTAACCTTCGAAGTTTCGGCAATATATCATGGAAAGAAGCAACTCTGATATCTTCGAGCTGCTCACACTTGGATAAGTAAAGCTCCTTGAGTGACGTGAGATTTTGCAATGATTGTGGCGACACTCCTGTTTTTAATGAATTACAACCACTGAGATAGAGCTTTTCCAAGTTGACCAAGTCGGACAAAGATGATGGAAGAGACTTCAATGCTCGACACTCACACAACAAGAGTTGTTGGAGGTTATACAGCTTGAAAACTGACCATGGCAATGAATCAATTTCTGTTCCAGAGAGATCTAAAACCCGAAGCCTGTCCATTAGCTCAAAGCATTCCTCATGCATCACTTTCAAATTGTGACACTCTGAAAGATTGAGGAACTCGAGCCTTATCAAGTATCGCAAGGAAGTAGGGAGAGACGCCAATTTGTCACATCTTTTTAATGAAAGCAATTTGAGATTAGAGAGGGATGACAAAGAGGAAGGCAGAGATTCAATAGGTGCTTGATATAGGTCGAGGACTCTAAGGTTTTTCATGCGATCAAAGAAGGCGATTGGAAATTCAAAATGGTCATGAGAATGGTCGGTATCAAATTGAAGGATTAAAGTAGTCAGGTTAGGGCATTTGGGAGAGGGAGGAATGTTAACATTGATTTTCTGTGTATTAATGATTGCAGACATCCTTTGATAGACTTCCCATCCACATGACTCATCATCTTCTTCTGGTAGACCATTTTCGGAGAAGTAGAATATTAGGTCAAATTTGGCTTGTTCCATAAGAGACATACGTACCTCAGCATTCATCCACACAATCCAACCACCCCATTTTACAATGGAGCGATCATGGAGCTCTGTCAGCAATGCATCCATTATCTCCATCAAAGCCTCCTCGTCTTTTTCCATTCTCTCTGCAATTAATTCCTCTGCAATCCAGTAACGTATCATCCATTCCTTGTCTCGTAAAAATGAATAATAATGAGAATCATTAGACATAGCCAAGGAGAAATAATAGATGAAGTGCATGATTGTGTCAGGAGAAAAATAGCCTTTCGTTCGTGCGGAATGAGCTGCCAAAGCAGCCTCCTCGCGAATCAATTCGGTAACATTACATACAAAGAGATTTTCATCAAATTCTTTGACCTTCATTCCATAAAAATAGCGGAATTGATATTTTTCGCCAACCAAAATAACCTTGGAAATCACTTTAGAGCCTGATGTGAACCGTCTCCTTAAATTCGGCACACCTATTCCAGTCAAATCTATGCCATCATTAGAATAAGAAGTTTTCATAGCTCCCAGAACCAGCAAGAATCTCTTATCTTTCAACTTTTCATAGATTTGCCTAAACACTTCTGTGTCTGTTTCGCCATCCTCATCCTCATCCTCATCCATCGTTGGAGATTGAATTCCAAGAGACTCTGCAATTCTCAGCTGCAGCTTTCGACGACTGAGTTCATGTCCTTCTAGATTTAACGATATCAAGATATCAAAGAGATTGATGTCATTTGCAAGTTTCGTCGCATATTCTACAATTCTCCACCTTCCTACACCATGCCACCCATTAAACAGAATGATTCCAATGTCGGGATTTTTTAACCATTCTAACAATTGTTCTGCTACCCTTTTGACGGAGTTGGAATAAGGTACAGTTTCATTTTGAGCCATATCTATCAATTTGAAATTAATAACTTAATCAGAAAATATGATGAAAATGGGAAAAGAAAAACAGAATATCATACCTTAGAAATCTATCAATCAGAATAATAAATAAATAAAAAAATGAACAACGACCATTGGATATTTCCTTCCATCCAATCTAAGACATTAAATTTGCATGGTCACCAGATAAAGGGCGAAATTTAAAGTATTAATGTCTATTAATTCATTTATATTTTGACCATCCATTTAATGCACTACGATCAGAACCTTGAAACTAATTAGAACCAAAATTCACCCCCACAAACTTCATCATCATGTGTCATTTTCTACTAGATGTATTTGGTATTCCTCACATCACATTACAGCTTTCATAGTAGAGGATTTGGGATCCATTTAATATACTCCATTGAATTAGACTAGTTCCATTGACTTTAGATCAGAAAACCAATGCACAATTTGCATTCCTACCTGGTTTGGGCTTGGTTCATAGCTAGGTTGAGTTGGAGTATTTTAGTGATTATAAAATAAATTGAGGATGCAACAAATCAGGTTAGGATGGGTTTTGGTAGGCCCTACTGGAATTTGGGTTGGGTTTGAAGTTTTTAGAATCTATCTCGGCCATCAGAGTGGAAATTGCACATGTTTGGATTAAAGCTAGAGTCTGACCATAACCATTAGAAGGATGAGATTAAACTGAGTACTGGCTTTTACTTTTGATCAAAGTTGCCCTTGGGCTGTACTGAGCTTCTCATGTGATAGTATATAGCGAAGGGATCAAAGTGCTCCACTGTCTCTATAGATTTTTAAAATAACACAAGTGACAAGGTTTTCTAGGCCCCACTTTCCTTGCTAAATTCCAGAGGCTTAAGTATGTGGCCTCAGCAAGTAAATCACGTCCACTAGATATTTCTATCGGCCCAATAAAAAACTTCATGAAATGGATGGTGTGTGGGGATATCTACATGATATTGAGATTGTCAGCACCATCTCAGCTAGGTCAGCACCACCTCGGTCAGCACCCGAGCTCGGTACCTCAGCACCTGAGCTCAGTCCTGGCCTCAGTACCTGAGCTCGGTATCTCAGCACCTGAGCTCGGTATCCCAGCACCCGAACTAAGTACCTCGGCACCTGAGCTAGGCACTTCAGTACCTGAGCTCGGTAACTCAGCACCTGAGCTCGGTATCTCAGCACCCGAGCTAGGTACCTCAGCACTTGAGCTAGGTACTTCAGCACCTGAGCTCGGTATCTCAGCACCCGAGCTAGGTACCTCAGCACCTGAACTAGGCACTTCAGTATCTGAGCTCGGTACCTCAGCACCCGAGTTAGGTACTTCAGCACCTGAGCTCGGTATCTCAGCACCCGAGCTAGGTACCTCAGCACCTGAGCTCGGTAACAGTACCAGCTCAGCTAAGCATCTCATCTCAGCAATAGTGACAGACACCTCCACCTCGGCCAGGTACTCCCACCTAGGCAGCAGTGCCAGAATGCTTATCGAGACGAGTACGACCCGCATACCTTTATGGAGACTCAACCACGTTACAGAACGTGTTGAGTAATGATGGTAGGCATTGGGCAGAGAGCTGTGGTTGTGTCTATGTCAAGCCACCAGCGTCAGAACCGCCCATACCATTGATGGGACTCCCCATCCCCAAGAGTCAACTCTCCCCACTACAAATACAAGGAGCAAGCTCCATGACCCGGTAAGCAAGAAGAAATACACAGGCACTCTGCCTCTCTTCTTCTTCTCCACCCTTTGTCCAGTGACAGCACTAACTTAGGCATCGGAGGGCCTTGCGCTGACAGCAGCCAGGGTCTTCTGACCCTCTCTTCTCTCCTCCTTGCAGGTTTTCCGACGTGTAGTCTTCCCCAAAAGTTCATCATCTATCTAAGTGGGTGTGAGATTTTTTGCACTTACAGATGGACTGCCAACAAAATATAAAGGAAAAAGTTTTTATTTTGATTGTACATTTCACAGCCTTGCATCGAATAGGTGAAACTGCATAATAAACTTTCTTTGATATTTTTTTTTTAATGTGTAGAAAAGCTCTCTTGTATCTAATAAGTATTAAGTCTAGAAGTAGGGTTGTCAAATAGGCCCTCTTATGACGGTACCCGGTCTGGTCTGACAATCAAAAGGCTCACAAAATGAGGAAATTCTTTTAGCACCAGGGGCTAGGCTTAGACAAAAATTTTACACGTCTCGCCAGCTTGACAGCTACGCTTGAAAAATACAAGGCACGGCCTAGCCCGACCCTCTTATTTTCCTTATTTATATGTATGTGGATTTAATTGAGGATGTATGTTGGTTTGTTTGATTGTATTTCTTATGTGATTCTAATATGGGTTCTTATATGTATGATTATTTTATTTGACTCTTATGTGGTATTCATCCTGTTCTTGAGTGATCTTTATTTATGTTAGTCATGTATGGTTGTCATGTGTTATGCTTCCTCAATTTTTACTTCATCAAAGCCTGTAGTCTGCAGAGCCCAGATTTTATTTTAAAATCTCATCATCAACAACATCATCATTAAAGCTTTATCTCAACTATATTGAGGCCGACTAAACGAATTGTGTTTCTCCATTTCAATATATCCTAAGCCAAATCCTCAAATAAGTTATATATCTTCATATCTCATTTCTAATTACGATAAAAAAATATATTATTAATAGATATTCTGATAATGTATTAGTATTTGAACCCACATCGACAACATCTCATTTCTTTAGTGCTTAGTATAAGGTTTCCTCTAGACCATTAGAGAAGATAAAATCTTTACATCAAATCTTATTAAAAGAATATTGAAGTCATACACAAGGGAGATGAAAGAACAGTTAATGTCACAGTTGCTATTGAGGAATATATGCACCATATCATTAGCTTGATTTCTTATATGATAAAATTCACACATCTCACTGCTTAAAATTTCTGAAAGCAAACTTTAGCTAATGCACCACATAAAAGTTTTAAATCAAACTAACGGGGTTGGAAGCCTTGGAGTTTGGACACATGGAGGATAAAAGTAATAGACCATCTGTAAATGAGCCTGATTTACAGATGGTCTATTAAAAAGATCCAATTCACATCACAGCTGCTACAATGAAATATGCAGGTATCAATCACGTGATTTCTTGCATGAGACCCTGGAAATGTAAACCTAGTGTTGTTTTTGTATAAGCTTGTATGTTTAAAATATATGTATTCTATCATTTGATTTTATTATTTAAAAGTGTTTTCCGACTTGGTGGAGTTGGTTCTAGATTCATCTGCATTGTTTTTACTTTTCCATTTTTGTTTTGTAATAGTTATAGTTTAATAGTCGTTTTGCCCCCTTCATATATTTTAATCATTTTTTTTTTTTTTTTGAAATATTAGTAAGTCTTTCAGTTTTACAAAAAGATAGATGATACAAGAGATAATTCGCTACTCAAAGTACAAACGAATCTTAAAGGGGCATACTCCTAACATTATCCACAAATAGATCAATATCCTAAACCCACAAATATGTATTTTAATAATATGTTCTACAAGAAATAATATAATGGATCTTCACTTGATATCACACGATATGGCCTTTGTTTTAATTTTTTGAGGCATATGATTGTAATGAAATGCATCTATTTTGAATTCTATTACACGTTTATATATATATATATGGAGATGCTACTGTGAGAGATATCTCTCACCTTAAATAAGAGATTGGGTGGGACCCTCATAACATCAATATCCAATGCCAACAACTTAAATGTGAGGGACTCAATCCCTATCTTTCATATAAGGTGAGAGATATCTCATAAGAGCATCTCCCTATAAATATCTCTTATATGAGCATCTCCCATAAATATATATATATATATATTTATTTATATAGGAGTGCTATGCAGTGCCCGGGCGTTTTTTTTTTTTTTTTTTTCTAGAAAACGCCATTCCTAGTTTGGCTCATTAGGATGCATGATGATCAGGAAAGTTTATTGGATGAAAAGATCCATAGCGTACCTTCATGCAAAATCTTGAGTCCATAAGATTATCCTAACCTTTTGATCTATGGCCATAAAATTTAATGGTTTAGAGGCATCATTTCATTATGATTTCAATCCAACGGTGATGAAAAGTTGGATGAATGCTAAACTTGGACTTGTAACTATTCATTGGGGGGTAGTGTGTGTGAAAAGACTTGATTGACATAATATGGGCCCTATGACAAAAAAGAAATTGGGCGCAAAAAGGGGGCTTTTTTAAAGTGGGGCATTTTTCTAGAATCTTCCATACATATATATATATATATATATATATATATATATATCAATTGTGCATCTTATTGCATGGGTTGTAATATATTTTACTTCTATATTTTCATAATCCATGCATGGTTTTTAACCGATCAAGAAATTACTAGGAGTTGCAAAAGGAATTTCCTTTTTAATTTAGTTTTGGTACATTTCTTATTTACAAAGAATCTTGTTTTTTTTTTTTTTTTTTTTTTTTTCTATGTTTTAGGTTCAGCAACTTTATATTTGTATAACTTCTTATTTCACATGTTTTATTACCTTTTATTTTCTAATTTTTTAACACTCCAATAAATTAAATTTTGATTTGATCAATTCATAAAAGTAATTATATATTTTAAATATTAACCCCTATGAACAATGCTATTACCTTTTTTTTCCTCCCTTTTGTCCTTCACAAGGACAGGTGCTCAAGCTAGCATTAGCTAAAAAAAAATATGAAAGGAAAAAAAAACAGATAGTAAGTAAGCAACTTAAAGAGAGATATATGATTCATTACTCTCAATTGAACTAGCAAAACGCCCCCATGCTTAGCACATGCAATATAATTCATAAAAAAATATAACTTTGTTTTATGATATAATAATAAAAAGTGATTTTGATATAATATGTTTATATTATATTAAATCTAAAATAGAAATATTTCTCAAAAATAAAAAATTTCTAGGTTTAAAATTATAATCACGGATAGGAATGATGCTATGTCATATGTCTCAATCACGAAACACGGAATAATAGGCTTTCTTGAAAGACACACAATTAAAATTTTAAATAAATAATTGATATTAATATTTTAAGATTTTATACGAAACTTGGAATATGATGTTTTTGTATGAATCTTACTGAGATTGAAGAATTTATAAGAACTCTAAAATATGAGAATCTCCAATTAGAGGAGGGTTTGGTAGTGAAATGGTTGGGTTCAGAGTAGGTATGGATTTCTAGACTTTAATATGGGCCAAGTTCAGGATGGGCTCAGGTTTTAGTTTACGTTAGCCATCAAAATAGCATCCAAAGCCAGTTTTTTCTACATCATCCGTGTATGATCTCCTTTTGTATGGGGAATGGGAGATGAGCCTTTTCGTTTGTTGTGTTTTAATTTTGATGCTATGATTGTTTTACCCAGTAACAATAAAAGAAGCAAAATAAAGGAAAATGGAAGATATAGAGTGTTGGACATTAGCCACCCTACGCATAAGGATCATTGTCGCAAATATCATTATCAAATATAATATTAAATAGAGATAATTTTAATGATAAACTTATATTCTGGGTTTTATGGAGATGATGTTACGAAAACTACTAGAGAAAATCCTAGTGTACACTTTTTTCCTGGTGCATATTAGATCTTTTTATCAATATTGTCAAAAATAGAATGTTCTTAAATTATGTAGATACATAACCATGCATCCTAAGTGCTAAAAATGTGTTGGTTGTGTTCTGTCATTATATTAGTATACTATTGCGATAAGATTAATTTCATAAATATTGCATTAAAGGGTGAAATGAAGAAGAGAAAGAGGAGTTATGTTGAGAGGAGATGAGGGGACAGATAATAAGCACGGTTTGAAGGATTTAAATGGGGTCCAGATCAATTTGGTAGTCAAAATAAATTTGGCTGATTCTTCAATTGAAATCAGCAGCTTTCATATATAATATATTATATATAATGGGATTATCTCATTATCATCTTGTGTTGATCACCAACATGGTGTCCACCTCTGCTTTTGTTTTTTTCTTAATCTAGTCGATTGGTACTATTCAGCTCTCCATTAATAGGTGACTAGCACCACAACCTATGCTTAGAATGAGCATGTTCACCAATAACTGAAAAGTATATTATATTTATTTTTTACAAAAAAAAAAAAAAAAAAAACCGAAAAGTATATTGTATATTTTTAAAAAAAAAAGAACTGAAAAATATATTTACTGATTTATTGAGAATAATTGACAATAATTTGGTCATTATGATACGGATAAAAATGAACTTCTTGCATAAAAGTGAAAAGTGAAAAGAAGATTCGGTTACGTGAAGTGGAGGAAATGACTGGTTATATGTTGGAAGTAGAGAGCGGTTACATATTGGAAGTGGGGAGTTATAACTCCCAGTCATAGTCAAAATCACCAAAAAATTCCTTCAGCTTAATATCGTATAATGGCTCAAATTGCAATTCAATCGGTGAGAGACAGCACTTCATGTCAATTTGAACAATACATAAACAATGATATTTCCCATTCAATACTTAATTAAATCTCTTTTCTTTGTCATTCATTGATTAATCTAACTGTTCATATTAATCTAATTGGAGAGACATTTGGGACAGATCGAACCTACCAATAAGGAGACATACCATTACAATGGTTTAGATCAAATAAGCAAGGGTCTCCCTCTCACATGAGTCAACATAAGGCATGGGGGCACTTCTAAAATATAAATATAAATAAGGACAAAAGCGTACCTCAAGTAATTAAAATTGCAGTGAATAATATTTGTTGAAGTAGCAAAGAAGATGATAGAAAGAAGCCACGGACAGTGTACGATGATGATACAAAATATCTGCAATGCTAAGATGGCTATGAAATGCTGGTTGCCCCAGAAGGCCTATTTATCATATGCCAAAGTCATCTCATTGTTACTGAAGGTAGGACCGGAATAACAACTTTACATTACATATCTTCCTTTGCATCTCTTCCCAGAATCCGAATAATTTGTTTGCACTTCCAAGAGATTGGAACCTTCACCAAAATTATTATTTTTTGTACTTAGTTCATTTATGGTCTTAATCTAAATGGGCTGATCTCCAACTTTCATCAATTGAGGGACACGGTTCATATATCCAAAAGGGTCCTACAGTCGGACCCACTGTGGGCGTAATAATATTAGAAAGATCTTAGATTCTAAGTAGGATTAACTAAAACACGATGCTCCCCAAGGTGCAAGAAGCTGAAGCTCTCCTGAGGTACTTAATATAATGTGTTTGCCACGTCCATTATCCCTTCATAAATATGGCTAATTTGGGATTAGCCATCTATAAAAACTTTAATTCGATGAGATACTTATAGCTATTCGATTTAAAGCCATAAAATGGATGATCAAAATAAAAAATTCCGCTATTTAGTAGGCATCAATTTCACTGGTGTCGATTGGCGAGTTAGAAACGTTGAATAATAGTACTTATAGTAGAGCCAGTAGGGCTCACTAGCATGTCCTACTATAAGAAACATTAAGTTGCTTATTTTTACTCAATGGGACCCAAATCTAACCCAATGAACTGACAGTTCTTTGGACTCGAAACTAAAGATAATTGTCACAAATTAAGATGTGTATCTATCTATATTATGGGTCCGACTATCAGGTTCATTCTAGTGTTTTAGAACCTAGATGAGACCGACCGATCAAACTTGGTGTGACTAAAATCATTTCCTTAACCGGTCCAGTCCTCTAACAACACACGAGTTATTGGTGAACGGAAGAAAATGGGTCATAACATGTCAAATTCAGTCAAAACTGATTGAAATTGATGATGGAATCATTTGGACCCCAATTAATTCGATGCCACGTGTCTCAACTGGTAATTTGACTGCGGATGAAATCACTTATTTGAAAACTTAAAACAAATAAAGTTTCATTCAAAGATTAAGATACTCAATGGCTTTTGCTTTTTCTTTAATCTATTACTCTCTTGGATTTTTCTTGCCCTGCGCTCAAGAAATCAGATTTCAAATCCTCACCACAAGGAAAGAAAAAGAAAAACACAATGAGAAAGAAAAGGACAAAGGAAAAAGAAAAAGAAAGGAATTGAATTCCGATCTCACTCATTTTTATTCCCTCGAGGAAGAAAGAGCTGTGTGGACGGTCCCACCGTCATTTTTTTTTTTTTTTAGTATTAGAGAAGGAAGAGTTGGGAGTTGGGATCATCTAAGTGACTAACATAATAGAATTCTTGAGCTTTAAGGAATGAACGTAGATTTGAGCCTATTCTATTGAAAATCTGATCCGCCGCTAAAAAAAATACCTTACCTCTTTATAAATTCTTACCAAATCTAACTCCAAAAGGGGCTTAGCCTAACATATGGTTGAGCATGAGATTAATAATGTAAATAATACTCAAAACACATACACAATGTGCTGATCATATTATTGATATTATATGCTCAATGTATGCAAGATGGTTTATTGGGCCTACATACAACTGGGCCAAACTGCCCTGTCTTTTCGATGGGACTCCAGCTTGGACACTGGACAGAATCCTACTCCTTTTATAGATGTTCTGGGCCCAATTTGGGGCTGAGATTGAGTTGGAACAGGCAGCATTGGACCTTGATGGCCTGGTCTGCATCAGTTCCACCCACTACCTGGAACCCAACACATCTCTTTATGATCATATTTCTTGCAAAATTATACAAGCATAAAAAAGCTGTTGCCTAAATAACATTTTCCATAATATATTTTTTATTCATTTTAATCTTCAAGACAAGTTTTGAGCAATTCAGCAGGTCTTTAGATCACAGTCTCATTGAGACTTACGGTTCCTTACTGTGTTGAGAATCTACTTTGATATGTAATTAGTTCATGCAAAGGCTTTGGAACCTATGCTTTAGGAGGTGCCATGGGTCAGTGTCAGTGCCTTTTTGTAGCTACTTCTGCCCCCAATTTGTTATTGCCATCATCAACTTCTACCGGGTTTTCTAATTTTCCCTTGCAAGTTTAGGTATCTCTTGCTTTTGTTTGCCATCTGGTATTCTTTGTAGTCAAAAGGTTTGTTTGTGAGCTTGCAACATGGAATACTGTGATCCACCCATGACTGTAAAGTCTGGTCGAGGCATAATTGAGATGAATCCGCAAGTTTGCCCAGATCCTCTAGTTGTTGGACTGCAGTCTCGACAATGTCAACTTCTTCCACTTCCAAACCCACATTCGCTACCTGGCACATCATTCGTTCTTAATCTAGATACTGGGTCAGCCAAATAAATGGCAAAAGATGGGCTTCTCAATCAGTCATAATTTTTAAATCCATCTTAATGGAGATACACAAATAAGCATATATATATAAATGCCTTGTTGAAAAGCCTGAAATGTGGGATTCGAGTTGAGATGCCTGAAATGTTCTTTACCATTATGAAAATTTCCAATGTCCCCCCACAATTTTCAAAATTTCTAATAGTCTCCCATAATTTTGAAAAATAACAAATAAATAGCAAAGTGTTTTGGGTCTTGAAAGTGAATACATAAACAAGCGTGTCTTTAGACTTGAACCCCACTTAGTTCAAGTACGTCAAAGCTTAATGAGGCACTCAGAACCCCCACTTAGTTCAAGTACGTCAAAGCTTAATGAGGCACTCAGTGAATTTCGTATTGAACTAAGGGCCCTATTTGGTAAGCCAGATATACTGAACACTAACATTTTCTAAAAGATATTTGTGTTGTTAGAAGCCCGCACGTTAATGGCCATGTGCACCCTTTTATATATACACAGACTCATTAAGAGTAATAACTCAACCTCCCTTAACATACAGACATGCATTAGTAATCTTTGGTTGAGAATAGAAATTATAATCTCTCCTTTTAGTGCACAACCCATCACATCTATGACTTTTTCTTCCCATTAAACCTGGAAATTTATCATGTTGCTGTTTTGGTGCTTGTCTGAGGCAATAAAGGGTTACCAAAAGATGACCTTCACAATGAGTCATAATGTTCAAATCCATCTCAATAGAGGTACACAAATAAGCATATATAAATGCGTTTTTTCATTTCAATCATATATATCCGAAGTCGGATTCTAGTTGAGAAGCACACATGTTTTGCTAGTAAGATTATAATTTGACTAAGATTAATTATATACTTTAAATATTAACCCCTATGCACACTACTATTATTATTTTTCTCCCTTTCATCCTTTACAAAGGCAGGTGGTCAAGCTAGAATTTGCTAAAAAGAAATAGGAAAAGGCAGTAAGCAATTTGCGCACCGGGGGTAGGGCCCACCCGGTGGTCAATCTAAATGGACCACACACACGCACCCCTCTTGAATTTCAAATAGGGCCCACCTCTGCACCCATCTGATGTGTTGTATACTGTTAAACTCATGGGGCCCAAATGGAGATGATAAGAGTGGGGGATGGGGAGGATTTTTTGCAGAGATGAAGGGGCAGGGGAGATCTTTCGATCCCCCTGGTCCTGCCCCATGTGGGCCCCAGATTGAGGTGCGCACAGTCATCCCATGCGCGCGTCGTGCACTTGATGATATATATATATATATATATATATGATTCATTACTTGCAATTGAAGAGGATTATCATCTTGTGTTGACCAACATGCTGTCCACCTTAGTTTGATCTAGTCCATTGGTACCATACACCTCTCCATGATTAGGGGATGGCACAAATTGGGATTCAATCAGTGAGAGAGAACATCTCAATTTGATCTGTACATAAACAAGGAGATTTCCCATTCAATACTTAACTCAATTTGATCTGTACATAAACAAGGAGATTTCCCATTCAATACTTAAATCTCTTTTCTTTTTCGTCCGTTGATCAATCCAACTGTTCTTATCAATCTAATTGGAGGGACATTTGGGACAGAACCTACCAATAGGGAGACATACCATTACAATGCTTTCGATTAAATAAGGAAGGGTCTCACTCTTACAAGAGTCAACATAAGGCATGGGGTCACTTCTAAAATATAAATAAAAATAAGGACAAAAGCGTACCTCAAGTAAAATAGCAATGAATAATATTGTTTAAGTAGCAAAGAAGATGATAGAAAGAAGCCGCGGACAGTGTAGAATAATACAAATACCTGCAATGCTAAGATGGCTACTATGAATTGCTGGATGCCCCAGAATTCCTATTTATCATATTATCATATCTGCCAAAGTTATTCACATAGGTACTTAAAGTAGGACAAGAACAACTTTTTACATCACAAGTCTTCCTTTGCATCTGTTCCCGGAATCCTAATAATGTATTTGCACTTTTGAAATATTGGAACCTTGACCAACATTATTTTCCAACTTAGTCCATGTATGGTCTCAATCTAAATTGGGGACGATCTCCAATTTTCATCAATTGAGGGGACATGGTTCATATATCCAAAAGGGTCGAACTGTAGGACCCACTGTGGATGTAATAATCTTAGTGCGATCTGCGATTCTAAGTAGGATTAACTAAAACACAATGCTTCCCAAGGTACAAGAAGTTGAAGCTCTCTTGAGGTATTTAATATAATATGTTTGCCATGTCCATTATCCCTTCATAAATAGGGCTAATGTGGGATTAGTCATCCACAAAAACTTTAATTCAATTAGATACTTATAACTATTTCGATCCAAGGTCATAAATGGACGGTTAAGACAAGAAAATTTCTCTATTTAGTAAGCACTAATTTCACTAGTGTCAATTAGCCGGTTTGAAACATCTAATAATAGTACTTAGTAGAGCCAGTAGGGCAGACGTCACTAGCGAGCATGTCCTACTCTAAGAAACATTAAGTAGCTTACTTTTACTCAATGGGACCAAAATCTAACCCAATGACTGGACTCAAAACTAAAGCTAATGTGTATCTATATTTTGGGTCCGGCTATCAGGTTCATTGTAGTTTTTTAAAACCTAGCCTAGACCGACCAATGAAACTTGGTATGACTAAAATCAGTGCCTTTGCTGGTCCAGTTCTCTAACAACACATGACTTACTGGTGAAGGGTAAAAAAAAAGGGTCAAAACAGGTCAAATTCAGTCAAGACTGATCAAAATTGATGATGTAATCAGTTGGACCCCCATTAATTACTCTAAAATGTATTTTATTTAAGATTTATTTATTTTCTTGTCTTGATTGAGCCAGGTAATAAACCTCTAAAAATTCACAACCCCTTTTACCCATCTAGTTCGTCTAATGGACCCAAATTCGATGCCACGTGTCTCAACTGCTAATTTGCCTTGCGGATGAAAGCACTTATTTGAAAACTTAAAACACATAACTTTTCCTTTTAAAGATATACTCAATGGCTTTTGTTTTTACTTTAATCGATTACTCTTTTGGGAATTTTCTTGCCCTGCACTCAAGGAACCAGATTTCAAAACCTCCACACAAGGAAGATAAAAGACAACACGAAGAGAAAGGAAAAGAGAAAGGGAGAAAAAAAATAAGGAAAGGAATTGAACTCCAAACGCATTTTATTCCCTCGACGTTGCAACAAGAGGCAGAAAGATCTGTGTGGATGTCCCACCGTCACTAGCTTAGAGAATTCTTGAGCTTTTAAGGAAAGAAACTAAAAAAGCCCACATTGGAGCCTATCCTGTTGAAAATTCGATCCTCTCAAAATAAATACCCTGCCCTACCCATTTATGGAATGTTATCAAATTTAGAAAGGAGCTCGTCCCACTCATCACAATGTGATAATCACGTTATTGATACTAATATATGCACAATGCATCTAAGATGGCTTATTGCGCCGGAAGATGGGCCTGCAGAACTGGGCCAAATCATTGTTTGCGATGGGCCTGCAGCTCCGACAGAATACCACTCCTTTTCTAGATGAATGGAGTTGAAGCAGGCAGCGTTGGACCTTCATACTTAAACCTTGATGCCCTGGTCTGCATCAGTTCCACTCACTACCTGGAACCCAACACATCTCTTTATGATCATATTTCTTGGTTATTGCTAGTTTCTCCAAAACCTCCATAGCCCCAGTTATAAATTTCAAGAATGCATTTCCACAACTACCTCCCTTAGAATTTGATCGCAGACAGTTCCATTAAAGAAGATGGGGCTTATGAGGGGCCTGACTGTTAAAATGAAATTCGCTCTGCAAATTTTTCTGATAAACAGAAATGGGGGGAAAATGTTGAGCTTGATGAAGTAATGCATTGCAAAATTTTACAAGCATAAAAATGCTGTTGCCTAAATAACATTTTCCAGAATATATATTTTTTATTCATTTTGATCTTCAAAAAGGGAGTGCAAGTCTCACCCAAGTCAGCAAAGACAGGTTTTGAGCAATTCAGCAGGTCTTAGAGCACACTCTCATTCGCACTTTCGGTTCCCTATTGCGTTGAGAATCTACTCTGAAATGTAATTGGTTCATGCAGAGGATTTGGAACCCATGCTTCAGGTGGGTACCATGGGTCAGTGTCAGTGCCTTTGTATCTACTTCTGCCCCCAATTAGTTATTGCCATCATCGACTTCTACCGGGTTTTCTCATTTTCCGTTGCAAGTTTGGATATCTATTGCTTTTGTTGGCCATCTGGTATTCTTGGTAGTCAAAAGGTTTGTTGTGTGCTTGCAACATGGAATATTGTGATCCACCCATGAACTATAAAGTCTGGTCGAGGCATGTCCATGTAAACATTCATATCTATAACAATTGCATTCCATGTTACAGTTCTAAGACGATCCACACAATGAGCCAGTCCATGCAAGTTCCATGCACAATCTTCCAGATGAGAAAACACTAGCCCTTCAGTTTGTCCAAAAACAGAAACACGAACCGATAGAATGAGGCAAAAAAAGATTGGAAGGACGGCAATACCATAATTGGAAGGTTTTATGCATGAACCATCACGTTAGTGACCTAGTGCCACTTGCAGTCTTGTGTAAAGCCAAAGACCCAATCAACTTTGGTCCAAGCACTGGATAACTGTCCTACCAGAAAACCTTTATGAAATCTTATGGTTTCAGAAAATATAACCGTAAATAATAAGTAAACAGTTTGCAGCTCAAAGTTCGGTTTGATCAAAGGTGATGCTTTGGGTCTAGATTCATGGCTTGCCGCATGGTCAAACTGCACATCCTGATGTATGGAACCATTTTAAATGGACAAGACGAATCTTTGGAAGCTTGGAAAAAGAAGTGACGTTTCTTCACAATGCAGACCATCTTTGTTCCTTGAGCAGGCTATAAAAATGGTCATGGGATTCGAGATAACTGATGTGATGCTGTTGGTGAATACCAAGTTACATTCTGCATTGATCATAGCTAAGTCATTCCTGAAGGAAACAATTACGAACCCATTCAATATCCATAAGCCTTATGAATATTCCATAAAACTCCATTCAGCAAATAAAAAGGAACACAACTTACCAATGTGTCAATAGAAGAAGCCCTGTGCAGATGCCACTTGCATAGAAAGGGACCATCCTAGTCATCCATATTCTTCATATACTCCTTGGAGAGTCGTGTATTCATGATCAATTCCTGCTCTTTGATCAGAGTATAACCAGACTCAAGCAAAGCCTCCACAGTTTGCTGTTCCACAATTACCCCATAAATTCAGAGGCTTGAAATAATCACCTGGGTAGCTCTTTTTAATGCTTAGCAAAACTATAACATATGCCCAGAGCATTTCACCTGGGTAAAGCGTTCAAATATATGCATAAAAGCCAACTAAACATCAAGCAACAAGACAGAAGCACAGCACAGTCGAGTCAAATGCTCAACAGCTTCAGAAAAGCAAAATTATCCTCCCAAAAAAAAAAAAAACACACAACAATGACTTTCCTCTATTGAAAGAAAAATCATCCAAAATAAAAACGCCAAATTAATAACCAATAAGTAACCCCTTTCTTCAGCTGAAAACATTAATTACATCCCAGTCACTTCTCCAATTGAGACCAATAGAAATTTTATTAAAGGCAGGCTACTACACAACTGAAGATTGTGCTATCTATCTAAGGATCTAGCTTAGGATAGATCAGAATGGAGAAACAGAAATCATGTAGCCAGCCCCAACATAGTTGGGACAAGGCTTTGATGATGGTGGCACAAAAGGAAAACAATAAATCATAAACAAAGGAGATTGATTGGCTTCAACTTTCCCAATTTGATCCACTTACCCCCAACGCACCACATTATGGATCCCTCGCTCCCTCTCCACTGGGAAACAGTCCGGATATATTATAGACTCACCCCACATCAAGTAAGCAAGATGTTTGATGGTTTCTACAGTTTGAAGACGAGGGATCATTAACTCTCTTTTTTTTCCATTTTAGCATTGCAATGTCTCCAAGCATCAGTATTTGTCATTAGATTTGAACCTAGATTACCTCAATCCTTCCCTTCGTTCAACTGCCAATCAGCTAATTGGCCACCAACTCGCCAGCATTCACTTCATGGTTAAGAGACATCGGAACAGTCATAAGTGCACAACTATTATTTAGCACTCCTCAAATCCAGCCTCTAGTCCACCTGCCCTCTCTTTTTCTTTGAGATGGAAGGGTCTAAACATTCTTCCTTAGTCTAATATCCTGGTGCAACTGTATAACAGAAGTAATCATATTTTCTTCTATCAGTACCAATTTGGGGATTAGATATATTGAAATACTTGATATTTGTTTCTCTTTTTAAATGAGAAAGGTAACTTCCGCTTATCTTAGAACCACAATAGTTAACAACTGGAGATTTTGATCATAGCCCTTACAATTGCTGCTCAGGCCAAAACAACCGAGCCAGTGCCCTCAACAGGTGACATCTTGAGAAAGAAAAATGATACCAGAAGTTGGCTAAATTTCCTTAACAGGTGCAACTGCGTGGGAGAAAAAATGATAGAAGTTATCCAACTTTCCAAATTCAACCTATGATGCCCAGATATGAGTATGGACAGGGAAACAGTGACCAGCGATATGAAGCGGATACCACTATCCTATCCATAACAAGAAACTTCATATTCATATAAATGTTTCTACACAAAGCATTAAATTTTTTTATCAATTTTTTTTATTTTTATTTAGATCATTTCTAAATTAATGAAGTCATCATTGTTTACATTCTTTTCTAACATTCTATAAGTAGAAAAGTGAGAAAACTAATAGAACCACATGAATAACGGAGTCAGTACGGTAGGATATACTAAAGTTGTACCCAAAAAAGAATAGTCTGATTCAACACAGATGTGCTGGGCATGTACAAGTATCCAAGTATTATTGCATTCAACATGCCCAAGGCCCTCTTATGTATTAACCTGCCTGGTCTTTTGGACCACTAAGGTGCATGATAGGAACAATGTGATGGAGGCATACATCACATGATTGCCATACCAGCAGACAATGTGCATTTAGGACTAGAAAAGTTAACCATCATCAGTAGAAAAAACCTATGTTTAAGTTCACTACCTTCGGAGGAACAAATGTAGGAATCTTGTCGTCTTTTCTTGCTTTAAGAAGTTTCTCCCCAAGATTTTCGTAACCACCAATGTCATTTATCCACTGCAAATGAAATAATATCAGATGATGCATGTCCATGAAACTGGTATGTATTAAATCTCCAAAGAAAATGATGGAATGATCCTTGAACTTATAACTCTGTGCAAGTGCGAGTAATGATCAAATGCCTCTGAAGGCATTTGTTTCCAGCGATGTGGCCAAATAAAAAATAAAAAATAAAAAATAAAATACTAAAAATAAAATAAAAAAATAAAAAATAAAAAATAAAAAAAAAATGCCACATGTAATAAGCTTCCCTTTCACGTTAAAGACTATAATGGGACCAACATACTACGAATCTAAACTGTATAATTAACTGAACTTCTGCAATTTGGCAAGCTCCCAAACAAGTCATTGTATCAGGTTGACCTGAATGTAACCCATATATGGGGCCAATGTTGCAGAGATTCGAACCATTCAAAAGATCTTCCTGCTAGTATTTACCCAAATGGGATTGAACTGAACATCAATCACCACAATCAGATAGCACAGATCAGAAATTAGTATTTTTTATTTACCAGATTTTCCCCATATTAGATCCAAATTATCCATTCAGACCTTCCAACTATAAATTGGTAAGCACTCAAAATTGTTTTAAATCTGGAGCAATATTGACAGTTGGATTGCTAGTATTTTCTCAACCAATTATAGTATGACAGTTTCCCTTGAAATTAAACTGACAAACAGTAATATGAACGCGTGGTACTATACATGGAAAAGAAGTCATGCTAAAATATTTTGTTGATCAGCAAGTGACTTACGACCACAGAATTTCATTCTTTGGGTCAACCAAGATGAATAATCTACTTCAAAGTGAAAGCAAGATGATTTTGCTTTCATGAATTCATACTTCTAAATACCTTGGATATCGATCGGTCATACGTCCGTGACCTAAGAGCTCCGTAGAAGTCCAAGGCTGTATAACAAAAGAAAGACCTATGATTTCAAAATCTACTCATTCAACTTTCAAAATATATTCTCATTTGTAGAACTGACAAACTGAGAATATTAAAGCACAAAATATATGATAGAAACCTAGATGGGATAGGTAATTACAATGGTGATTGGTAGATAGCTACAAATGAATATTTCTAAGTGTTAAATTAAAAGAAACAAACTAGAATAGTGAAAAAAACAGAAAATTATCCTGATGAGAGCCTCTATTGCTTTGGTTGTGCTTATTGATTTTCTCACCAGTGTCCTTGTTTCCCTGCTCCATCATCAATTTTATTTTATTTTTTTGAATATTAGATGTGCTCCATCATCATAGTTTACATAAGAAGAAAAGGATGAGCAAACAAAACAGAAACACAAGTAATAAAGACAGCTGTACGTCCATACTACAGTATTGTTGTCCCATTGACCATAGATGAAAATATCGGCCGATACGAAGCGTATCAGCCGATACACGTGGGGGGGGGGGGGGTTATAAAACCCCCCCTTTGGGACTTTTTAGGGTTTTTTACCCTTCCCTTTCTTCTCTTCCCCTCTATAGTTTCCATTTTCACTTCCTTGTGGTCCCAAATGTCTCCCAAATCCCTCTCTTCAAGATATTTTGCCACCAAATCACCAACAAACCATTATTGAAAGAGATCTAGAGATTCAAAAGTCAAAACAAGATTCTTCATTAAGGTATATGTGGTTTATTTTTTCAACTTTTGACATGATCATTTCATTTATCACTCTCTAACTACTATGAATCACAACATAATGGCATCATTGTGTTGTTTTATTGTAGATTCATGCTTCCTTTTGATCTTACATGCATATCTTTTGTTTTTTTTTTATATATTGTTATTTTTATTTTCGGATTTATGTTATTTAAAAAAAAAAAAACATTATCACTTATGGAAAACTCATGAAACAACTTGAAAATAGCTTCATATTGTTAGATCTATGTTTCTCATAGATGAAATCAACACATTTTGAATTTTTATTGCTTTTTCTCTATTTTTTATTTTCGGATTTATTTATTTTTTGAAAAAAAAAATGTGAATATTGAATGTTTATTGATTTTTATTTATTTTTTTATTTTCGGATTTATTTATTTTTTAAAATAAAAATAATTTTTAATATTTGAATACCAATCAAATGTCTTGAAAATGGTTCCTATATTTGTGATATAAGTTTCCTCTAACATGTTTCTTTGTTTTTTTTAATTTTTAACATACTAGTATACTACTTGTTTATATTTATAGGCAGAGCCAGGTATTAAATTTCGGTCCATCTGTCTGCCATTTGATAAGTGAAAATGCCTCGTGATGTTGATCCCGCATGGAGCTTTGGTGAGGCAGTTGAGAATAATAGGTTGAAAATCAAATGCAAGTTCTGTGGAAGAGTGACCCATGGGGGCATTACAAGATTCAAACACCACTTGGGCCACATATCTGGCAATGTTGCTGGCTGTACCGAAGTACCGAGGGAAGTAAGGGAACAAATGAAAGCTTTGGTTGGCCAAAACAAAGCTAGAAAAGTAGAGATAAAAGAAAAGAGGCGGCAAGATGTTGATGCTGCCCGTTATGATGTATTTGGGGATGAATATTTTGATGAGGAGGAAGATGCACAGATGGAGGCTGCACGCCAAGAGTCTTTGATGAGTCAACAAGAAGAATATGAACGTCGTGCATTTGCTGGAAGCAAATATTATGATGCAGGGGGCTCATCATCTGCTGTGCCAAGCAGGGGCAAGGGCTTTGCGGGGTCCATACGTAGGGCATTTAGCACCCGGGAACGGGATGCTGATGTAGAAATTATCTCTACAAGAAGAGCAGTTCCTCCCCCTGTTGATCCTCTAGCACATAGAAAAGAGGGAGCTAAACAACCAAAAATATCAAGTGTTATGAAAGGGGTAATGAAGGCTGCAAGAGATAGATTGGCCAAAGCTACAGCAAAATGGCTAATTCACAAGAACATACCACCTACAGCAATAGATTCCCCATACTTCCAGACTATTCTTGATGTTGCCGCCGAAGCTGGGCGGGGTATACAGGCGCCCTCCGTATATGATGTGGGCACTAAATATCTTGAAGAAGAATTTAAAGAAATAAAGGCTTGGGTGGAAAAATTTAGACCCATGTGGCAACAAAATGGTGTTACCATCATGTGTGACGGGTGGACCAGCGGCACCCAAACACAATTAATAAACTTTTTGGTGTATTCAGTCGCTGGGACCGTCTTTGTGAAGTCCATTGATGCATCTGAACATAGACGGACAGCCGCATATATATATACTCTTATGGATAAAGTTGTAGAGAGTGTGGGAGAGGAGTATATTGTACAGATTGTTACAGATAATGGCGCCAATTTCAAGGCAGCAGGTTTGAAATTAATGGAGAAGAGGACCCATTTATTCTGGACCCCATGTGCAGCACACTGCGTAGATCTCATCTTGGAAGAGATTGGAAGGAAGACAAAAGTGTCTTCATTGATCAAGGCATGCAGAGGAATTACAAGATTTATATATGATCATTCATGGGTGTTAAGCTTGATGAAAAGATATACAAATAACCATGCCTTGCTGCGTCCAGGATTAACAAGGTTTGCAACCCATTTTCTGGCTATGGAAAGCCTTGTAAAGTTTAGAACGGAGCTCATTCAGATGTTTGCATCAGAAGAATGGCTTCGTTCGAGATGGGGCAATGCAACCCATGGTCCGGAGTTTGAAGTCCCAAACCTGATGAGGGACAATAAATTTTGGAAGAAAGTGAAGAAGATATTAAAGGTTTTTGAGCCTTTAGTTAAAGTGTTGCGGCTTGTAGATGGTGATGACAAGCCGACAATGGGCTTTATATATGAAGCAATGGATCGGGCAAAGCAATCCATCATGGAAAATGTTAGATATCACGAAAAATATATAAAGATTATTGACGCCCGTTGGAACGATCAGTTGCACCATCCATTGCATGCCGCAGGTAATTAATATATATCTTTGAATTTGATACTTTTTTGTTTTCCTAACTAATGTATTTATTATCTTGCTTGCTCACAGTACATTCTACATATTTATAATGTAGGTTATTTTTTGAATCCCGAATTCTATTACCGCAATGTCGAACAACACACCGAAGCAATAGATACGGACTTGCGGGTAGGATTACGGGAGGTGTTGAAGAAATTGTTAGGTCGAGATGATCAAGTTGAGGCCATTCAAGAGGTGAGTGGGTGGTTACTTAAGAGAATTTAATTATGTTGTAGGGGTTTACTGACTTGTATCTAATTTTCACATTGTAGATATCTATCTATACACAAAGGAGAGGAACCTTTGCTGACCCTCTTGTGATACGATCGATTGGAAAGATGTCACCTGGTATGACTATGAACAAAAGACATATCCACATTGCAGATATCTTGTGATACGATCTAATTTTCTTTATTTATTTTTTGCATTTCAGCTGATTGGTGGATGAATTATGGGGAGAGTGCTCCACATCTAAGGAGTGCGGCTATTCGCATCCTTAGTCAAACTACAACATCTTCCAACTGTGAAAGAAATTGGAGCACTTTCTCTTTGATCCACACGAAGGTCAGGAATCGGCTTACCATGCAGAAACTCAACAAGCTTGTGTATTGTCATTACAATCTGAAGTTGAAACACAGAATTAGGGAGAGAAGGGTAAGGGATAGTCCTGATTATTGTCCCATTAATTTGGATCACATATTTAGAGAGGACGATCCCTTACTCCCATGGTTAGCCGAGATAGAGGATCCACTGCTAGATTCAGATCCGGAGTTTCAGGAAACGGTTCAAGAGTTGATAGGTGAGGACATGGGTGAGGCACCTGCAGCTACAGAAGGTCAGCCACCTCAGGGAGAAGGTACCAATAGTAGGACTAGGAGGAGTGGGAAAGAACCTGCTTCTGAGAAAGCTAGTTCTACCACAGTCTCTTCAAGTAGCCATGGTGGAGGAGATGGAGGAGGAGACAGTGGGACAGGTGGTACTAGTGAATACTATCAACATGATGAAGACGATGACATTCCTGTAGAGGAAGTACATGAGTTACCTCCATCTGGAAGATTTGATCCAAGCCGTGGTTATCAACGGCGCCGAAGAGATTCACCACCTGGGGCTGGAGGTAGTACTCAGCAAGGAAATATGGGTGGAGATTTTGGAGGACAACAAGCGGCATCATGGACTGATTCATGGAACCCTAGTTACGGTGGACAAGGACCCTCACACTCACAGTATTTTGACTTTTTTCCATATGGTCAAGTACAACAAGGAGAAGAACAGTCTTCAACTTCGGGGTCCTACTCATATGGTGACTATGGTGAAACACAATATGGTAGATATCCACCTGGACCACCTCCACCTCCTCCAAGTTCCTATGATGTGGGTGCGGCTGGCTTCTTTGGATTTGTGGATCCCAATACTCATCAATATCAAATTCAATATGGTGCCAATACAAATGATAACACTGATGGGAATGAGGATAACCATAGCCCCTTGAATCTTGGTAGACATTCCTTTTGGTGGTGATCAAGGTATTTCTAATTCCTATTTCTTTCACTAACTCTCTACTCTCTTTGTCATTTCTAAATTGGTGTGGAATGTTGATTGTTGATCACTTTATAGTTCATTCACTTGATTGAATTTAAACCTTGAATGCTGAAGGTAGTGAAGTATTGATATTTGATTGTTCAATGTTCAGTTGTTCACTAATGAGTATTGAGTAATGAGTAATGACCTAACTCTTAAGAATTTCTTATGCCTTTATTTCATGTTCTAATTTTTTTTAATGAGCTTTTCATTACTTTTTAAGTTAACATGACTAAGAAACATGAATACATGTGAAAAAACTAATCATTACTATTATTTTCTATTTATACAGCGATACAGGACCTCATATATTGAGGGCACCGATACGCCCCCTTTTCTTACTTACTTTTGCAAAAAAAACCACATTTTCTTTCATTTTACAATTTTCTGGATTTTCTGGAATTTTTTCAGATTTTTTTGGCGATTTTTTAAAATCGCACCGCTACGCCGATACGTATCCCCGATACGCTACGTATCGCCCGCTTCGTATCGGTTTGGCGGCGGGCCGCTACGCCCGCCGATACCGATATTTTCATCTATGCCATTGACAACAGACTAGAATTCATTTAGGTAATGTGAATCAGGTGATAATCGCATGAAGTTCCACACATATAGCAAAGTGTCCATTGAATATGCGCCTTTTTCCATTCCCCCCACCCCACCACCAGCCACCCATAAGTTGTCCACTTCCCCACTTTGACCATCATCCACTTATGCCAGCAGGGCCACTAAATGCCAGTAAGTTTTCACCTCTATCATTATTTTGTAGTCCCACCATACCATGAATTTCTGGGATCACCCAGTGAGCAACAGTCAAAGCTTTGTCTTCCTTACTCTTATGGAGCTGAAGACCATCTCCCTGTGTTATCCAACTGGAATCCCTCGTCATCTATGCTAGCCAAGCAACCTCTTTCAAGGTCCAATATAGATGTTCGTGGGAGTTCTTTTTCCCTGTTGTCCCACAAGAACATGTCGTTTGATGTGGAGGCCACCAAGCTCAAAGGTTCCCCTTTGAAATTCTTCTATTTCTCTCCTTCCTTTCAAATCAGGTAATGGTGAAAGGAAGTATTTTCCATAGTATAATTAGTATTTGACATGTGAATATATTGTGTCTGAAAACTATTAAATCCAACAAAGAGAAAAGGAAATCCCCACAAGAGAAACCGATTTTAAAAAAAAAAAAAAGAAGAAAGAAAGAAAGAAAGAAAAACACCTAAAAGCTTTGATGATTAACTGATGCTTCATCAGGCCAGCACATAAAGCATATATTTGGAAGAGACTGGCTCTGGTTGAGGAGATCAATGGTGAACCTCAGCGAAAATCCTCAGATGAGGAAAACAAAAATGTAAGAAATTAGGGTTCCGGAAAAACTCTCAACAAATAATTCTTTACATTACATCTTCTCTTTCAAAGAGAGTTCTTACTCAAACATATGTTCCGGAAACGGGAAGAAACTACTGTGGAGTGGAAGGGGGATGGGGGGAGATCAGCCACAAACACCCCCTATACCAATCAGGCCAATGATTCAGGGCTGTGCCCAGCCCTTTATCTAGAAGGCATGTAGTTAAGGCTTGGCAAGCCCAAGACAGTCTAAATGACCCAATAGCAGGGCCTTACAAACACTATGAGATACGGCCTACACTGGCCAATGTATTTCTCATGGTAAAAGGTCAAGCAGAATCCCTGCCGCACTAAAATCAGGTTATACCCAGCCCATGGTTGGCAAGTGTCTCATCTAAGTCAGGTGTGTGGCTGCAGTCTACAAGGACACCTCCAAGGCTACATACAAGTGTTTATATCAACTGTCAATAGAATTTCTATGTAGGAAATAGATGTACCTTGATTAGGAAAGGTATCCACAATGCTTACAACTTCAGACCTAGTTATCCCATCTTTCTCATACATTCTGTGGACAATATTTATTATGTCTTCACGGTCTGGTTGCCTGATTCACAACATTACAATTCAGAAAAAAATGAGCAACAAATGATGATCCTTCCAAAAAAAAAAAAAAAAAGTTAAGAATAACTATCCTTATATTATAAAAAGCAATGCGAGAGATCAAATGGGATAAGTATGCAGCATATTACTTTCTGTATGCATGTACCTTGCAGATGTATATTGTATACACTGGTACCATGTACATTACTCACCAAGTTCAAAACCACGAAAACCATTGTAAATGGCAAAATCCATGAATCGGAGTGGACTTCCTAAGTTCTGGTTAAATACAATTTTATTTTTTTGTTAGATCCAGACCGCCACGTTTTTTCATTTTAGCTAACCAATTTTAGCCACTACTAATACAGGATGATCCATCCGAGGGTGGTGCAAGTATAAACACAACTGGTATACTTGAGAACCAATTATAGGTCCAGAACCAACAACTCAATGCTATGATGATGAACCAGACTTGGACCTTTATATCATCGCAATAGATTTTCCTATATTATATCGCCAACAAAACTTACGTGTTATTTGCATTAAACTCATTGTCAGATTGATGCAACTCTCCTTTAAGGGAACTTGAGACCAGCACATGTGGTGGGTATTGACATAAAAGTACAAGGTACTAAGATAAGGCGAATAAGATGTTGATATGACGTAATTAGAGGCACATGTTAGGCATTGTGGGGTGACTACAAGGGATGAATAGAGAAGAAGAACATCCAAAGTCCACCCAAAAGTACATGGGATAAGGCTTCAGTAATGATTGAGATGAAAGCAATTATATGAATTTAGATTTTAGGCTATAATATAACCAAGACCCAATTTAATGTAATTGGGCCCAACTCCAGGTATCAGTCCTAGGACTGGACCTTGATCAGGTCTAAGTCTGGCTAACTGGACTCAAGCCCAGCTCCATTAAAGCCCTATATCCATTTATTGTCATTTTGAGTAGTTACACGCCATCCACAATGAGGTTATATTTCTGGCCTTTCAAGAGTCCAGACAGAGTGGCAGTATGCAGGCATATATGGACTGACATACTCTGACAAGGTTTCAGGTAATTCCTACAATGAAAAAATGAGCATAATATCTAATGCAGAAGGCCCTATCAGGCTTGATTTGGCCGTCTCACCTTTAAAGGTACGTAGATACAATCTATAAAATAAACAATCTCACTTCCAAATGAGAATATGGTTTCTTCTTTTTTCTTATAATAAATTCGTTCCAAATACTATATTTCAGCATCACATTATCAAAAGGAAAGGATATTCCAGCCTTCGCACCAATAGAACTTTTCCATCCTCCCATCACGAATCAGAGGCGCATAGAGTGTTGAAAAATCATTTCCCGTTACAATGACTGGAACTCTTTGTGTAATATCCGATTCTCTCCAGTCCTGCCCAATGCTCACCCTTGTAGGATTGTCACACAAATTCATCAGCGTTCCAACAACAATTTGATTGTTGACTGTCATTTGTGTGTTTCCTAGATAAGCACAAACAAGAACAGATTAAATAACAATCTTCCTGGAAACTAAATGAAAAGACAATGAAGTACAGCACAAACAACTGGACATTCACCATTTATTCAAATCTAAAATAATTATAATTCTCATGTGTAATGCACACAGAAACAATAATAGGCATTTACCGGAAGCAAATCTATACCCAAAAAAAAAAAAAAAAAACTTTTTTTTTATGTCTTTCACTTTACAGGCCATAAATGCATATATAATTTGTTAGACGCGTACACACACACACAAAAATTTTCCTAATAGTGTCAACAATAGTAATATAAAGTAAGACGCAATATACTTCTGCTGATTCGCCCATCCAGATAATGATGCAATAACAGTGTAGAATTCTCCAAATTTACCCCACCAATGTCATTAATAATAGTCCTCAAACATATATCCATCGTATAAATAAAAGAATAACAAAGTAAAACTCACCAAACCTGCCCAGCCCAGCATCTATATCATTGACCATCAAACAGCTCATCTTTCCCTGTACAATCAAAGCAGTCATGAGAACATGTGCCGTCCATTAAAAACAAAGAAAATAAGCTTCAAGAATTTCAAAGTAAAAGTCCTTAAAATTTCCAGATTGAATGGAAAAATAAAGAATCAAAGTTTGCAGATGAGATGTGAAATACTATCATTTCTTCTTTTTAATTGCTATGTTGAATACTATCACAGAGAGAGAGTTATGCAAAAGGGTGTAATTATTCACATCTGTTTATCCGTAACTTAAACTTTCTTAGAGACGAAAGACAAAAGGGACAAGAGCATTGTGCCCCTACCCAACGCTGCTCTTACATAATGACACCCACCCAAGGAGACAATCTCTACTCCCCTGTTTGGCTAAGGCATCCACCGATCTAAACTCATGACAGAAAAATAAATTAATGCTAGAAGATAGCTCCAGGATTTTATTAAAATAAAACTAAAATTCCAAGGGTTCGCTCTTCATTGAGAAACTGTGATCGCATTAGAAGAATTGCTTTCCACAACAAGCATCTCATGAATAGTCCTAGGAAACAACCTAAGGGCTTCCAAGATAGCCAGCACCTCTGTGTAATTATTCGACATAAACATGCTAATTCAGAATGAATATTTTAGGAAGTCCTGCCACAGGACAAAATATTTAGTAGACCTTCAAGATATTCAAGGTCCTTGGATGGTTTTCATTGCATCACCTCATGCTGCATGGATAGTAACTAACAAGAAACCCACCGCATTATAACTTTCGAGCTTGGATAACCCTATTCTCTTCCAATATTTTAGAACAATAAGACATGATCTCACCCAAAGAGTGAGGCATAAGCCTCACCAGCATGCCTTCTAATTAATAAAAATTAAATAAAAAACAAAATGCTGTAAAAAAACAAAAGAAAGAAGAGAAACAAACAAAAGTTTGGCTGTTTTAGGCCTTTTAATGACTTAAATAGGGTTGAGTTAGGTTAAATCAAGTTACACCAGTCTTATATTAAAAATAATTAAAAAAAAAAGATCTTCAACTTCTTAAAATTACACACTGGCCCTTCCTTTTTCTTAAAAACAAGATTTGTTACCGGGACACCTTCCCCAATGGAGAATGGTTGAAGCACACACTTTATCCGGAGTTTATGCTAATACTGCGAGATGTACACCACAAAAGTAAGACATGCCCCAGATTTGAGACATGGTGTTTTTCCAGAAGCCTCACCACAAGGCGAACCTTGAGGGGTCAGCCTTAAACGCTTTTAAAAGCAATACTCTCTTCTAGCTTTCTTGGTTTCACTTACTCTACTTGTATTTAAAGGATGCAAATAAGAGAAGTCATGTAATCAATTCATCTAAGGTTAATAGCTATTTCTTTATTGATCTTGAATGACATTTCTTTTCTTAACTCCAAGCCCAGTAGTTGATTCTATCAAGATCCTTAACACTTAACAGCGACAAGAAGTCCATCTGATGTGGGTGGCCTGAGGACAATATAATAAACCCCAGATGCAGAAAGTTGGGTACAGATACAACTCCACACACATATGGGTATCCTGATATCCAAGACACATTGAGATGGGTATCCTAGCCACAGTTTTCTATTCGAAGTTAAATTTTATTTTTCAAGAAAAAGATACAGCAACATAGTAACTTGAGAATTTTCAAAACTTTCAGACTACTCAAGTTTCTTGGAAATATTGCTAAACAAAACTCCTATTTATGAAAGTTTTACTATAAGATTCTTTATTCAACTTCTTTCATGCATTTCTATGATGAGGAAGTTGTACCTTTTAAAACCACATACACAGGAACTTTAGAAAACAAAGACAACGACACCAATGGCAGACCCATGAAATTTTTCTTTGAGGGATCACATTGTAAAATATTTAGAACTGGGGGGGGGAGTAAAGTTTTCTAAAATATTTAAAATGCAGGGAAGCATGCTACATATGTAAAAGAGTAGGGGGTTTCATAAAATCTTGGGGGAGCCATGACGCCTCAAACCCCCCTCCTCTATGTTCTCTTCTCAGTTCTGCACATGGTTGGCATAGGCTCAATATGGGTGAAACTATATCCTAGAGGTGTCCATGATTTATAGAGGAAAGTCCACCAATGATGTCACGTATTTCTAGTTAATAAGGTTAGTTGAAGTGGAGACTTGCTCCTGGAGTTCTTTGTGACCAATGAATGCCAATAAGATTGAAGGAAAAATTTTACAAGACAACGATTAAACCAGCTATAACCTATGGAGCAGATTGTTGGCCAATCAAGAAGTAACATATGCACAAAATGGATGTAGCATAGATTAGAATGTTGAGGTGGATGTGTGGTAAAATTAGGATTGATAAAACTAGAAATGAGCGCTTTCGAGAGCATTTAGGGGTAGTAACAATAAAGGATAAAATTAGATAAACCCGTTTGAGATGGTTAGGACACGTCCAACGTAGGCTCGTAACGGCGCCGGTAAGAAAAAGTTTGTCATGAAGGTTGATTGCCCACCAAGGGGAAGGCGTAGGCCAATAAGGACGTGGATGGAGGTGGTAAAAATGGATATGAGGAAGTTTAACTTATCTGAGTAAACAGAATTCGTGTAGCAGACCCCAACATAGTTGGACAAGGCTTTGATGATGATAATGATGAAGGTTACACTAGGCATAAATACAATATTTTATAAGAGTATATCCACCAATTCTGCTAGCGTAACAAGTGAGCATGGAAGTGCAACACTCATAGATATACATAACAAGAATCGCCCACATCTCAAAATTATTTGTGCAAGAAGTGGATGATCTTGAAGGGAAATAACACCCATGCAAAGAATCAAATGAAAGATGGGAAATGACACATCTCAGCTTGCTTGAATTTCAAATGACCTAGACATTATAGTTTCAAAATCAAGGGCATAAAATCACTAAAAAAATATTGGATAAGATTCAGTGCCAATTCATGAGCTGGCCGGGGAGGTGTAGTAAGATGGGTGAGAGGGGGAAATGGAATCCAAGGTCGGCCCCAAGTGGTCCAGGGCCCAATTTAGTCCAAGAAGCAATGTCATTCACAGGATCAATTTCCACAGTATGTAAAATGCTTATTTTAAGCGATTCCATATTGATGGGATTATGTGGATGAAATCACAATGATATTTAAAATCCAAAGGGTCATTTTCCATCTTCTGTTTTCTTTTGGCAGTGCTTCTATTGGAGAGGAGATGAACTAAATACCAAGGGTTCAATCAGAAAGGAGGTCAAATCATAATTACATAAGCAAACGAATCAAATTCCATAACCAGACATACGTATATCATTAATTAAAGTAAAAGGGCTTCTAACTTGGTTCTGAACCACTTGCGAAGCAGTTCTATACCGTTCACGTATGAGTCTGCCAGGTTCTCCTGGGAAAAAAAAATGAAACAAGAAATATGAAAAAGGGATGAATGTTCTTTAATCAAGGGAAAAGACCAACTTGAATATTTCACATAAAAACATTTCTAAGGAGAAAATCTCACAAGAACAGGGGCATACTAGAAATTTTTGGGAGCAGAAAAAAAAATGTAATACTCTTGTACTTCCCAACTGACAACAAAAAATGCAAAATAGAGCAGTCACACATATGAGAGGCAAAAAAATGTGAGAATCCCAAAAACCAATAGACAAGGATTTTGGAGTCAATTTGTGGAAGTCAAATACATTTGCGCAATAATGGCTGTTTAGATAAACAAAATGGTACTATTTAGGGAATTTACATGAAACCACCTGTGCTTATCAACAATTTTATTTAAACAAATAACCACACCCGATAACCTAACAATGTCGGTCAACCACCTTGACAAGCAAAGGCTAGTTTCTGACCACTTTCATGAACTCGAGGTATTTATTTTAGAAGGATAAAAAAATTCTTAGATCTAACTCATTTAAGATCAAGTTTAGGGTGTAAATCCTGATTACATATACGTGGAATAAATGGCCAATTTCGCATTAGCTCCCAAATTCATTTCAAATGAGGCAAGATCAAAGGAAATTTTTATCCTTTAGTGGCAAAATACAGTGGTTTCAGACGATCAATAGAAATCCAGCCACTCATTGATGGTCAAGGTGGTTGTTGACCAAGATTTTCTTAACAAAAGAGGTGGTTGTTTATATACGTAAAAAGACAGACTGGTCTTCTAATTGTCAATAATACAGGTTGTTATATGTAAATTTCCCTACTAGTCATCATAAATTAAAAAAAAAAAATTGATGGTAATTGCATATAAAGAAAAAGAACAATAATAACAGCATACAATGGGTGTTGCCCATATAGCCAATGTGCTCCCATGAGGGATGCTTCCACCTTTAATAAACAACCCAATTCCCCAGCAGATGTCATGGCCACTTTGTTGGCATGGATGCAAGATTCTATCCTTGTCAGTTCAGAAACAAGCTAGACATTGTATTGTACCTGCTTTCTCCGATTCAAGTTCCCCAGCAGACATGATGACTGGTTCAATCCCCATAGCCTGAAAAATAAGCTCAGTCTGAAATGATTTTCCTTGGCCTTTCCCTCCCCAAATACCTATAAGATCAAAACTCTACCATGTGAACAGTTCAACACTAAACAAATACAACATTTCTAACATTTATAAACTAAAACTGAAGTGTAAAAACTATTGTGATTATATCAATACAAAGAGAGGAAAATCTATTGTGGTGCAAAATAGAGAAGCAAGCAGCCAAGCAAGCAAAAGAAGCTCCCAGTATGGCAATAGAAAACAACTGAGAACCAAGACAATATGATAAAGAGCTAGAATAACATCTTGACGCAAACATAGTGAGTCAAATGCAAAGAAACAATGCACTTCTCCACAACACCTGGCTGTTTGACAACAACTAGGTTTCTTTTTTGAAAAAGGAAAAGGAAAAAAAAAAACAGAGAACTGAGAAACATCATTTTGTGCATGCCAGGATGACGTTTTGAAAGATTTGACCAGGGGGTTGGATAAAATCTAATGATAAGAAAAGTGACAAACTGCTACTTATGATTAAACAACTGAGAAAAAAAAATTTTCTTGAAAAAGAAAAGAAAATAGCACTGAGAAAACATCATTTTGTGCATGCCAGGATTATGTTTCAAAAGAGATAGCCAGGTAGTTGGACAGAATCTAATGAGTAATGATAAGAAAGTGACCAACTGCTACTGATGATTAAACAACTGAGAAATTGTTAGAATACAGGATTTCATGATTCTAATGTATGACCTTGTCAACTCTACATAATAAACTTCTCTGAGGCCATTCCAAGAGAAAACAAAGGGCGACAAAAGTGAAAAAACTTTTATTGTCTAGATTACCCAGGATTAAAGGAACTTTTGTGTTGAGGAGATGAGCAATGTAGTTCTTCACAATGTGGCATACTGCAAAAGGAATAAATTGCACATAAATGATTAATTAGGAAGACCTTCTAATTAGAATGCATATATGAGCTGTAAACACTGATCAAAACCTACTAATGCAAAGGTTCATTCATCCAGATATGTAATTTTCCAGAAGCTTTACACATGCACTACCTATCCCTCTGGGCTTTTGATGTAATGAAATATGAAATAAAAAATGCAATATCTGCAGCTTTGTTTATTTATTTAATACCATTGGATGATAATCTGAACATAAAGAAATATAATAAATACCACTTATAAAACATTAGACTATAATGGCACTAAAACCATGGTTAACATTTCAACTAGACTAGTAATTGTAGAAGATAAGGTGGCCTAGGCCCACTAGGCCCAGCCCAGCCCATCAAAGTGTATATGTAAAATCCCACGTGTGGGATCTTTCTTAGATTATGTAGATTGTATCACTGATTTCTCTCTTACTTACTTCCTTGTATAGATTAGGAGATTGATTCTGATTGTACTGATTATGATAATTAAAGCCCTTGATTAGGGTATAATGTGATTATAAATATACTGACGATCCTCTTATTGAGGTATCAAGTTTTCTCCAAGCTCTTATCTCTCTCTTCATTCTCTATTTCACATTATTTCATGGTATCAGAGCTCTGGTTATGATCAATCATCTTCTATCATTGATCAAACTTCTTCTCTCATTGATCCACTAAGTCTCTCTGGCGTGGATCTTCTTTCTAAGGTGGACATCTTCTCTATTAGTGTCACTGATCAACAGTGGCCCACCACAGATCATCTTTGTATCTCCAAGAAACCTCCACAGCTGTGATCGACCATCCTTGAGGATCTTTCTAAGGATTTTTCTGGGATTTTTCCATGACCCTTGAGGTAGTTTTTATCCACTTCTTCATCTGTCGGTTTTAATAAATTTCTGTCAGATAGTTTTCACCAAGACCGTCCAGATTTGTGGATCCTTATCCAAATCTCATCAAATTTGGACTGAAGGAAGTAATTTTGATCCCCTTTAAGGAGATCCAACCTGATCTGTGATTAGACCCACTTGTGGGGCCCACGCACAGATCCAGACCCATTCTTCCAGTTCGTCTGGCCCTGTTTTTGGAAGAAAAGTGCACTGTGTGCTGTCTACTGCTGTCTTCTTCTTCTATTTATAAAACTGATTGCTGTTGTATGCTGAGGAAGCTTCTTGTTACGGATTAAGGCTGATTAATGGCTGATCAGTGCTGATTACTGCACTGTTAGTACACTGTTAGTGCTGTTTTTGAGTTGTTGACAGTTCTGTTGCTGTTCTGTTGCTATCTTTGCACTGTTAGTACAATGTTGCTGCTGTTCCTGTTTGCTATCCTTGGTTGATATTTTCTGCTGTTAGTATTGTTGCTACCTCTTTTCTACTATGGACAAGTATGATGTTATTCCTGTTAAATTTAATGGGCATAATTATAAGGCTTGGTCTTTTCATCTGAAGAATTTTGTCGAAGGCCAATGACTGTTTGGTTATCTGGATGGATCGATAACTAAACCTACTGCTAGCACTACTGACACAAAAGCATTACCCACCTGGTCTAAAGAAAATGCTAAGGTCATCACTTGGATTCTTAACTCCATTGACCCTTCTCTTGCCATTGCTCTTCAAGCATATACTGCCGCATCTGATATGTGGGGTCATCTTAAGAATGTTTATCATCAAACAAATAAAGCTCGCAAATTTCAATTAGATAGTGAAATTGCAAAATTCAGTCAAGGTGATAAATCTGTACGGGCGTACTTCAATGGATTTCTCACCTTATGGACTGAGAGGGATGCTATGATTATTCAAACTGTTTCTGCTGGGTTTCTTCCTGAGACTCTTAAATTACAAGAGGAAACCCACATCAGTCAAGTTCCTAATGAATCTCAGACCCGAATTCGAATCTGTTCGGTCTGCTCTCATGAATAGAGAAGTTTCTGCAAACCTGGATACATGCTTCCAAGAAGTTCTTCGCGAAGAACTTCGCCTCAACTCTCAAGGTGGCATTTTTGAAGAACCAAAGGCCTTCCTAGCCCCTCTCCCGACTGATTCTGCTCTCCTGGCAGCCCCCAATAAGAAGCCTACTCAATGCTATGAGTGCAAAGGATTCGGTCACCTGGCCAAGAACTGTCGAAAGAAATTGATTTGCAGATATTGCAAACGCTCTGGTCATCTTATTGATGACTGTCGCAGCTTACAGCGAAATAATGGGTCCCAGCAGAAGCAAACTCCTTCCACCGTGCCCAGACAAAATGCTACAGCTGCGTTCCAAGTTCAAGCACCTCTCCTTGATACGGAAAGCACTTCTTCTAGGTTTGTATCTATGACTCCAGCCCAAATTCAAGAACTTATTCAGAACACGGTGACCTCTGCATATGCATCTATGGGTTTTAACAGTGGTCGGTATCAAACTCATCCTCTTCTAGCATTTCCTGCTTTTCATTCTTCAATCTCTCTGTCTTCCTCCATCACCCCATCTACCTGGTTTCTAGATTCAGGAGCATCAAACCACATGACTTCTGTGGAAAGTAGCTTTACCGCCTCTCACCCTTACCTTGGCAAAGATAAAATCACCACTGCTAATGGAGACCAATTACTTATTTCTAGAATTGGTACCGTTACTTTTTCTAGTGTCTCTGGCCAGTCCCTCCACCTTTCCAATGTCTACTTTGTTCCCAAATTATCAGCCAATTTACTTTCTGTCGGGCAACTTATTGATGATGGATACCATATTAACTTTTCTTCCACTGGTTGTGTCATACAGGGGCGGCAAACTGGGAAGGTGATCGCAACGGGGAGTAAACATGGTCGACTGTTTCTGCTTGACATTGGACATCGTTCCCTATTTTCTTCTTCTTCTCCTAATTTCAATAAAATGTGGACTATGTGGCATAGTCGTCTTGGTCATGTGAACAATGCTTATTTACTTTCTTTGTTTAAACTTGGTTGTTTAGAATCCACTATTGATAATAAAATGAGGTCCTCTTTACTTCAATCAAAGTGTGAAACGTGTTGTTTGAGTAAGAGCCATATTTTGCCGTTTCCTATTCATCGTTCTCGTGCATTATCATCTTTTGATATTATTCACACTGATGTTTGGGGAATTGCACCCACATTGAGTAGGACAGTGTTTAAGTATTATGTGACCTTTATTGACGACCATTCTCGATTCACTTGGATTTATTTCATGCGTTTCAAATCTGAAGTATTTTCTCTTTTCCAAAAATTTTATAATATGGTTCAAACCCAATTTCAGAAAAATATAAAAATTCTTCGGTCTGACTCCGGTGGAGAATACATGTCCCATGATTTTTCTGCCTCCCTTTCTGATAAAGGCATTCTTCACCAAAAATCCTACCCCCATACTCCACAACAGAATGGTGTTGCAGAGAGGAAGAACAGGCGTATTCTTGAAACTGTTCGTACTCTCCTACTTGCATCGTTAGTTCCTCCAAATTTTTGGTGTGATGCTGCACAGATTGCTGTGTATCTCCTTAATCGTCATCCTAGCTCCGTTCTAGGAAAGACTACTCCATATGAAGCTCTCTTTGGTCATACCCCTTCATATTCTCACTTACGTGTTTTTGGTTGCTTGTGCTTTGTCCATCTTCCCCATACAGAGCGTATTAAGTTGTCACCACAAGCTGCCAAATGTATCTTCCTAGGATACAGTACTGAACACAAGGGATTTCTGTGTTATGAACACTCTGAGAAACGCATGCGAATATCTCGTAATGTGATTTTCTTGGAACACATTCCTTTCTTTTCCTTGCGTTTAGATACTCATCCTATTGCTGTGTCTTATCTGCCACAATTCCCTGTAGCTACTTCTCCACCACCTATTACCAATGTCTATGTTCGGCGTAACACAGTTCCTACTGTGGGGCCTCCTTCTCCCGATCCTATCCCAATGTTGCCTCCTGCACCCTCAGGTATTAATATTTCCTCTACTGATACTATCATACCCTTGCGACGCTCAAGTCACCCTTCTGTTGCTCCTGACAGATATGGCTTTCCTGCTCTTTTCACTTCTTTGGATAGTGCTCCTATACCCACCTCTTATTCACAGGCTTCAAAGATTGCATACTGGCAGGATGCTATGACTGAGGAGTTGCTTGCTCTTGAAGCGAACAACACATGGGACTTGGTACCGACTCCTGAAGGAGCCTCTGTGATTAGCAGCAAATGGATCTATTCTGTCAAAGTTCACTCTGATGGAAGTCTTGATTACTACAAAGCCAGATTGGTTGCTCAAGGTTACAAACAGGAGTATGGCATTGACTATGAGGAGACATTTGCACCAGTGGCTAAAATGACCACCGTTCGAACTCTTCTTTGTGTTGCTGCAGCCCGCAACTGGCATCTATGGCAAATGGATGTCAAAAATGCCTTTCTTCATGGCGATTTGAAAGAGACTGTCTACTTAAAACCTCCTCCGGGATATGCTTGTCCTCCTCAGCATGTTTGCAAGTTGCGTAAATCTCTTTATGGACTTAAGCAGACTCCCAGGGCTTGGTTTGATAAATTCCGGGCAGCAATTCTTCAAGCTGGGTTTCATCGGAGCCATTCTGACAGTTCACTATTTCTTCGCTGGACATCGAAGGGTTACACATTCCTTTTAGTCTATGTTGATGATATGATCATCAGTGGCAATGATATTTCCGGCATTACGGCTCTCAAGGACCATCTCACTCGCCACTTCAAAATGAAGGATCTTGGTCCTCTCACCTACTTTCTGGGCCTTGAGTTTTCGCGTACCAAATCAGGCATTCGGGTCTATCAGCGTAAATATGCTACCGATTTAATCACCTCAGCGAGACTTGATGATGCTCACACTTTTGATACGCCGATGAAATTAAACACCAAACTCAGTACGGAGGATGGCCCTCCCTTGGATGATCCCTCTATCTTTCGGCGGATAGTTGGTAGTTTGCTCTACTTAACTATGACTCGACCTGATATTTCTCATGCAGTTCATACAGTTAGCCAATTTGTGAGCAATCCTCACAAACCCCACCTTGCTGCTGCTTTGCGCAGTCTCCGTTATGTTAAAGGCACTCTTTCTCATGGTCTATTCTACCCTTCTAATACTTCTCTGCGATTATCAGCATATGCCGATGCCGATTGGGCTGGTTGCCCTGATTCTCGGAGATCTACTACTGGCTGGTGTATGTTTCTTGGCGACTCTCTGATTTCGTGGAAATGCAAAAAGCAAACCACTGTGTCAAAGTCTTCTGCTGAAGCTGAATATCGGGCAATGTCATCCGCAAGTGCTGAAATCATCTGGCTCCGCCGTCTTCTCTGTGAATTAGGTGTCATTGTTGGTGGTTCTACACCTCTTCATGGGGACAATACCAGTGCTACTAGAATTGCTAATAATCCAGTTTTTCATGAACGGACGAAGCACATTGAGATTGATTGTCATTTCATTCGTCAGCATGTTGTCACTAAGAAGATAACCTTGCCTCATGTCTCTACTCACGACCAGTTGGCGGATATCTTCACCAAACCCCTTCCCAAACCGCGCCATCATGATCTTACTAGCAAATTGTTGTTTTCTGCATTACCACATCAATTTGAGGGGGAGTGTAGAAGATAAGGTGGCCTAGGCCCACTAGGCCCAGCCCAGCCCATCAAAGTGTATATGTAAAATCCCACGTGTGGGATCTTTCTTAGATTATGTAGATTGTATCATTGATTTCTCTCTCATTTACTTCCTTGTATAGATTAGGAGATTGATTCTGATTGTACTGATTATGATAATTAGGGCCCTTGATTAGGGTATAATGTGATTATAAATATACTGACGATCCTCCTATTGAGGTATCAAGTTTTCTCCAAGCTTTTATCTCTCTCTTCATTCTCTATTTCACATTATTTCAGTAATCACATCATAATGCCCAGTAGGAAATGATAAGTACAGCTTCAACATTCTTCAAGGCAAGATTAGTCTCTCACAATGGTGATTAGCATCCTCAAGAAAAATTGCCATCAGCTGTTCTACTTTTGAACCGCCGACCACATTATGAAGCCTTTGAATGGACCGCAATGAGATAGCCAAAGTGTCAACTTTTCCTTACTTTCATCCCTAGTTCCCAGAAGCACAAACTATCACATTCCTGCACCTAATGCAGGGGGATCTCAAACCCTGTTCTCATGAAGAAAAATATTTAAAATGTCCTAGTGAGTGCAAAATGTCCTAGTGAATGCAAACATAGAACAAAGTCTTGCTTGACGCTACATGATAGATAGAAAAGCTAACCCATAAAATACAATATATTGTCAAATATTGTCAAAGTCAAATACAAGTTTAGGCCCACTTGTAAAGGTCGACTCAAGCTCAGGCCCACAAGCTCAGGGCCAATACGGTGGTATCCAATCTCGTTGGATTTGGTCAAATATTCACAGCTTTCTTCCTTCTTTAGTTAGATTGTAAATTAGATATTCTTTCCTTAATTATCAGATTGTAATTAGATTAGCTGATTTGTAGCCTTTGATAAGGCATCTGTATTCTATATATAGGAGAAAATCTCCAATGAGAAGGGAGACAAATTACAATCCAACATCTCTTGTGCATGCTACGAATGTTATGGTATCAGAGTCTCTCTTGTAAGGACTTCCAGTTATTCATCTTTTGAAAACCTCAAGGACTCTATCAAAGAGACGTTCTTCTCTCTCGTGCAGCAAAACAGATCAAGGATCTGTTCTTAGAAATCTGGTTCCAGAAGCTCTACTGATCTTGGGAGACTCAATCTTGTGTTTTAGAAACACACAGATTAGGGATCTGTAATCTTGACATCAACCAGATCAGTAATCTGTGTTTATTGGAAGCAGAAGGTCTTCTGTCACCATATGATCAACAGTGGCCCACCTGCGATCATCATGACTTCTTCAGGAAATTCTACATCCATGGTCGACCATCACTACTGATGATTTTGGTGATTTTTGCAATATTTTTTCAGGATCAGAGGTAGGCTTTTGGACCCCACTTGTGATTTTCCAGTTTTATCAAATCAATTTGATCACAGCCGTACAAAATCTTGGATTGTGGATGGATTCTAGTGAAACTTGCATTGTTGGAAAGACATTTTGATACTGCTTGCACTTCCTTGATCTGATCATCCATCTGATCAAACAGTGGGCCCCACGCAAGGAATCATCCTCCAGTTTTAGGGTCGCCTGGACCAAAATTTTTTGCCTTTTTTTATTCACAGCTCTCTGTCTGTTGATTCTGCACTGTTGCACATTCGTTTGTGTTTTACTTCTCTTTGTTTGGTTCTTAATGGAGAAGTCCGAAGTTAAATTGATTCGATTTGATGGTAAAAACTATCCTGCATGAGCTTTTCAATTTCAATTATACCTTGAGGCTAAGGAATTATAGGGATTTGTTTCTGGTTCTGATCCCAAGCCCATAGAGGATGATAAAAAGATCTCTACTTGGAATACCAAAGATACTAAAATTAAAACCTAGATTCTTGGGGCTGTGGAACCTCATTTGATTCTGAATCTCAAACCTTATACAACCTCCAAGGAGATGCGGGATTACTTGCTTACAGTTTATCATCAAGATAATTCTGCACGCCAATTTCAGCTTAAGTGTGAAATTGCAGAATACAGTCAAGGCACCTTGACCATTCAGGACTACTATTCTGGTTTCCGCAACTTGTGGAGTGAATACGATGGGATTAAATATACTTCTGTTCCAAACAATGTTCTTAAAACTACACACCCCCTTCAAGCTTCAAGTCACAGGGACCAGTTTTTGATGAAATTGCGTCCTGAATATGAGACTGTAACATCGTCTCTCCTGAGCCGGAGTCCATTACCATCTTTGGATGTTTATTTGAATGAGCTTCTGCGAGAAGAACATCGTATTCGAACAAAAGCCCATCTGGAACACAAGCACACAAAAACATATCCTGTTGCATACTTTGCTCAAAGGAACATTCAGTCCCTTCCGCTCTCACCGTCTTCTCCGACTCCTCATACTCAGGATAGGAGCAAAGTTCAATGCTACTCTTGCAAAAAATATGGCCACCTTGCAACACAGTGCAACCAGAAATTCTGTAATTACTGCAAGAAGGGACATATCATTACTGAATGTCGCCACCGTCCACAAACTCGGACTCCCAATGCCTATGCTGCTCAGATAGACTATTCTCCTGCTGCTGCTACGTCCACATCTGTGCCTTCACAGCCTGGTTCTTCTTCCCCTGCTTTCACTCCCGAATTAGTTCAACAAATGATCGTCAATGCATTTTCTGCACTTGGCATCACAGGTAAATCTAAATACCCTTCTTCCATTTGGTATCTTGATTCCGGAGCATCAAATCACCTGACTCACTCCAGTACACAACTCTCTAACTTGACAAAATATACTGGCAATGCTCATGTTCAAACAGCCGATGGCGGACATCTTCCTATCACTGCCATTGGAGATATTTCCAGTATCTTGCCCTTAAAGAATGTTTATCACTGTCCCAATTTAATTTCAAACCTTCTTTCCGTTGGACAACTTGTTGAAAACAACTGTAATGTTTCATTTTCTTCCTTTGGTTGTGTTGTGCAGGACCAGATGTCAGGGAGGGAGATCGCGAGGGGGCCTAAACATGGACGCTTATTTTCTCTTCATCTATCTACTCCAATTAGGAATAATTCCGCAAATGCTTTTTGTTTTTCTGCTCAAAATAATTGTCAATTATGGCATAGTAGGCTTGGACATCCTAATTTTAAAACCATGTCTCAAATGGTTCATTCTGGATTGTTAAACTCACTAGGCTTTTCTAAGTTTGTTTCTTTTGATTGTGCTACATGTAAGTTGGAAAAAAGTAAGACTCTTCCTTTTTCTGTCTCTACTTCTAAGAGCATTCAGTGTTTTGATTTAGTTCATAGTGATGTTTGGGGTATTGCTCATCATTTGTCTCATGCTCATTATAAATATTTTGTGACATTTATTGATGATTATAGTAGATTTACATGGGTCTATTTTCTACATTCTAAAGCTAATGTCTTTACTGTTTTCAAAATGTTCTTAGCATATGTTGAGAATCAATTTTCCACTTGCATTAAAATTTTACGTTCTGACTCGGGAGGTGAATATGTGTCCACAAAGTTTCAAACCTTTTTACAACAAAAAGGAATACTTTCTCAAAAATCTTGTCCTTATACCCCTCAGCAAAATGGGGTCGCTGAGAGGAAAAATAGGCATCTCCTTGATGTTACTCGCTCTCTTCTTATTGAATCTTTTGTTCCTACACGTTTTTGGACAGAAGCTCTTAGCACTGCTGTCCATCTTATCAATCGATTACCCTCCTTTTCTTTAGAAAACGAGAGTCCCTTTTATCGATTATACAAAAGGGCACCGTCTTATGATGATCTACATGTTTTTGGATCAGTGTGTTTCGTACATTTACTTCCTTCTGAGCGTAACAAACTTACTGCCCAATCTGCTAAATGCGCATTTCTAGGATATGCCAGTCATCAAAAGGGGTTTATTTGTTATGATCCACAAATACGGCGCATTCGTACCTCCCACAATGTTGTTTTTTTTTTTTTTTAAATCAATATTTTTTCCAACAAAATCTTGATTCTGTCGAGTCTCCATCTGTTGCTTCCTTACCTGGTTTTTCGGACAAAACACCATTTGTTAAATTTGATCCTAATTTCGTGTATCATAGGCGGAGTAAAGCGGCGGCCACCACAGATAGTCCCCCTCACGATCCCCCAACTACATCTGATCCATCTGGAGACCCTCCATTGCGTCGTTCATCTCGGATTTCAGTGCCTCCTACTCGTTATGGATTTACCCACACTTCTTTGATGGCTACCATGTCTTCTACATCTATTCTGAACCCATGTTCTCAGGCGGTGCAACATGAATGTTGGAACAAAGCTATGCAAGACGAATTGGATGCTCTTGCGCAAAATCAAACATGGAATGTGGTTCCGTGTCCTCCTTCTGTTAAGCCAATAGGTTGCAAATGGATCTATTCTATCAAGCTTAAACCTGATGGCACTCTGGATAGATATAAGGCCCGTCTTGTCGCTCTGGGTAATCAGCAGGAATATGGTATCGATTATGAGGAGACTTTTGCTCTTGTAGCAAAGATGACAACTGTTTGGACTATTCTTGCAATCGCAGAATCCCAATCCTAGCCTCTCTACCAGATGGATGTCAAGAACGCATTTCTTCATGGGGATCTCAAAGAAGATGTCTACATGCGCCTTCCTCAGGGAGTTTCATCTATCATCACGGGTGCCGTTGCCAAACTACGGCGTTCTCTTTATGGCCTCAAACAAGCCCCCCGGGCATGGTTTGAAAAGTTCCAAAATGTTCTTCGCCACTTGGAGTTCCATCCTAGTCCTTATGATCCATCCATGTTCCTTCATCATACTTCTACGGGGATTACTATTCTTCTTGTTTATGTGGATGATATCATCATTACAGGTACCGACACAGATATGATTCAACAACTTCAGGCCTCTCTTCATAAATCTTTCCACATGAAAGATCTTGGTCCTCTAACCTATTTCTTAGGTCTTGAAGTTCATCAATCTGAAAACGGCATCGTACTCCATCAACATAAATATGCTCTTGACTTAATTGAAATGGCTGGACTTCAAGGTTCTGCACCCGTCGATACTCCCGTAGAAGTCAATGTTAAACTTCAGCAAGAAAGTGGGGATCCTTTCTCTGATCCTTTCCTCTATCGTCGCCTTGTTGGCAGCTTGATCTACTTAACAATTACTCGTCCTGATATTTCATATGCAGTCAATTCATGACGGATCCTCGACATCTTCATTTGGCTGCCGTCTGATGTATTATTAAATATCTCATTCGGACACCTACCCATGGATTATTTTATCCAGCCAATAACTACCTTACACTCAAAGCATACTCCGATGCTAATTGGGCTGGTTGTCCGGACATTCGTCGTTCTACCATAGGATGGTGCATGTATCTGGGTGATAGTTTGATTTCGTGGAAATATAAGAAACAAGATAAGGTCTCCAAATCTTCCACCGAGGCTGAGTATCGTGCCATGTCTGCTGCTTGTTCAGAAATTCTTTGGCTTCGCGGGTTGCTTTTAGATCTCGGCTTTCCTGCTGTTAGTGCCACACCACTCTATGCAGACAATACTAGTGCGATTCGTATTACTGCTAATCCAGTTTTCCACGAACGCACTAAACACATAGAGATTAATTGCCATTTTATACGCGATGAATACAAGCGTGATGTGATTAGCCTTCCTCATATCTCTTCTGATCTTCAGAATGCTGATATCCTCACAAAGGGACTTCCACGACCTCGCCATCAGTTTTTGGTTAGCAAATTGATGCTTGTGGATTCCCCGGCATCAATTTGAGGGGGGGTGTCAAATACTGTCAAAGTCAAATACAAGTTCAGGCCCACTTCTAAAGGTCGACTCAAGTTCAGGCCCACAAGCTCAGGCCCAATACGGTGGTATCCAATCTCGTTGGATTTGGTCAAATATTCACAGCTTTCTTCCTTCTTTAGTTAGATTGTAAATTAGATATTCTTTCCTTAAATATCAGATTGTAATTAGATTAGCTGATTTGTAGAGCTGATTTGTAGCCTTTGATAAGGCATCTGTATTCTATATATAGGAGAAAATCTCCAATGAGAAGGGACACAAATTACAATCCAACATCTCTTGTGCATGCTACGAATGTTATATATAACATCCTATAAGAAGATTTTTAACTAGTGTCCAAATTTCAATGATGCAAAATGCAATAGTTGATTAATTAAAAATGATGAGGAACTTCGTAGGGCATAAGCTCTATATTCAATCAGAGATGCATCTCTAAAGATTTTACAACTTCAAAACATGATGGCAGAAGAAAGTGTACTGAAAAGTAATAAAATCAATTAGCCTTCTTTAGCTTGCATTTGTTTGAATTCCTGTAAAATTCAAGTATATCAAGCAAAACAAATTGGGCAGAATAACAAAGCTCAGATCTATTTAAGATGAATATATCTAAAAAAATATGCGCTGAACACCAAATTTTCATGTCTTAATCAAGAGAACTATAACTTTAACCATGCTTTGGTAAATGGAAAAAATCATGATAAGGGGTGTAAAATAGATGAAAGTAGAGTCTACTGTTATTTGTGGTCTGCTTTCCTACAAATGCGCTACCTCAAAAAATTTCAAGATGGGTGCTTTGTCCTTGCACAGTTTTGTTGAACTTACCAATTTTATCCTGTAGAAAGGAAGGACATCGCAAATCAGACCCAACATTTAGAACATGAGAACTATAAGAACTAAATGAATTTGCATATGCAATGCATCAACTAAACAAGAAATGACAAATAAGAAACACATACACATCAGATTCAAGAGCTACCGGTGTGTCACCAACGTGCAATAAAAATTGTGAGGCCAAACTTGAAGGATGCCAATTCTAAGGGGCTAGGATAGGAAAGATGTGGAGGGGGGCATCATGGATTGAAGATGGGTGAGCTTCCACACCAACTGGATGATGCACCCATGTGACCAGGGGCATTTGTTTGAGAAGATTGGATACCACAAAAATGGGGGCCAACATGGTCAAATAGAGTCATCAATCATCAGCACAGAATCTCCCATGCCACTCATACCATATTCATGGTAAACTTCAGCTTGGAGAGTAGTCCTTGGCTATTCCTCCCCTACCAGCACTGTGTCACATATGTGACATCTTCAAAAGCACAATGTCGATCAACCTTTCCCAATTACAACCCATTCAATCACCTATCCCCATCCCACAGAGTTGGTGCACCCCCACCAAGTGTCATTCAAATTGAAGTGACAGACACCATTGGATTGTTCATTTGCATAATCCATAATAACTCTAATCACACCTTTTGCAAATGATCAATCCAAACATGTCTCACTCTTATCCAAGAGGCTCATGGGTCATGCAAGTGGTAGGTGATTGAGTGGGATGAATAAAGGATAAGTGGGCCTCATGAACCATTTTGGGAGCATCTCCCTCCCTCCCTCCATATAATAACAAGTTAGTGGTCCAGATGGCAATGGACTTCCCAAAACTAAAGGAACAATTTTCTCTGATCCCAGATAACAAAATTCTATATATTATGTTAGTAATATTACTCAATATGTAAGGGGGGTTTCTCATAATCTGTGTAGGGCCGTTTTGTAATTAATGAAAAGGATCAACTCTCTCGATTTCGATTTGGGGCTGAATCTTTCTTCTTCCAAAACCTTTCTCCACTTGTAAAACATTTATTTTACTCTTCGTTTCATTGCGGATGCTATGAACTAAGCAAACTACACACATGAAACTGACACACAAGGATAAAAAAATATTGGTCACCACATATAGTATCCACACCGGCATGTCACACAAACCAAATCACAGGCCCTAGTCCAACCAACCCCCTCGTTCAAAATAAAAGTAGCTAACTCCATTCCAACGCTGAGAGAGAAACTACTTGAGAATCTTCCCTGCTTTAGTGAAATTAGATTATGGTCACTGATAATTGTTCTAACATTCACTATTCTAATTTGGGCACATTAGAATCATTAAGAAAAACAAAGTGGCTACCTTTCTTCGAAAAAAAAAAAAAAAAAGGAAAACTCACCATGAAAACAGGGGCAATGTAGTAATCGCCCTGAAGGTACTCAAACGATCTTGTCACCTTTTGCCTGTAATCGAAAACGATATCCGCTGCAAAATTAAGAAATCAAAGAACTAAGTTTAACATTTTACAATCATGAATCATCATCTATGCCTCTGTGCATTTTGGGTGGCATGTGAGTCACAATTAGGGCACATCAAATGCAATCTGAACAGTTGAACAAGCAGTAAAGATTGAAACTTTTGGTTCTTACAGTCCTTTCCGAGGAAATTCCCGACGAAGAGATCGTCGATCATCCCTTTCCGAGCGCCGACGGCGATGTTCATGTTGTCGGCTTCTTTTCCGAGCCGGTAGAGGTAATCTTTCCCTTCTGAATCCTTGGTTTCCCATGATGATTGATCTGAGAGCTTCTTCTTCCATTTCTCGTCGTCTGCATCCAGCCGTTGGTTTCTTATACGGAGAGAGATGGACGGTGGGATTCGCTTCTGAGGCCGATCGAAGGAGGATTGGATGGGATTTGGGAAGGATCTGTTGTTGCAGAGAAGAGACATCGCTTTGGTTTCTTAGGCTTCGCACAGATAGAGCCGATCGACTGGAGGGAGTCGAGTGTATGAATATGATATCCGGAACTCCAATGTGGGGCCTACATTGAGATCCATCCCCTCCAATCATATATTCCAAAGTTTATCTCAAAAGGAGTGGGCCCACTGCTCGATTGCAAGCTGTGATGGAATCCTTCTGACATAGTGCTCGATTGAACTGTAGGACCCACCCCTTGAAAGATGTCGTATTGATGGGGGAGATGAAACTCATCTTGAATTATCTTGATGTGGTCCAACAATGAAGTTCTAAAAAAGTATTACATGGTTCCAATCTTCTCTTACAAGCACACTGCATACTGGTACAATAATCCCTCTAAACAGGGGCATATTTATTGATAAGATTTGTAAAATCATAATAAAAATCAGTTAAAAGGAAATTCAAATCACATAGAATGCTTTCAAACACAACTGACAGAAAAGCAGAGGATGATTACAATACCTTTTATCCTTTTTAATCCAAGAGTCCATAGCATAGAAATGTAGTAAGAGAAGTTGAGAAGTTGGATGGAAACAAAAGAGCAGAATACGTAAAGTAATCTAAGTGTATATAAGATTTTGTGATGGAAATGAAATTGTTGGATAGAAGCGTGAAAAGAGGTAGACTGATTGCATTTGGAAGTAGGGGGGAATGTGGGTTGGTTATAGACAGAGAAGAAATATAACTCCAAGTCAAAATATGGTCAAAAACAGCTTTAAAATGTTTGGCTTCAATATAGTATATACCTTATCCAACTTGTGAAGCCCATTAAGATACAAGTCTATCAATGGAAGGAGGGAAGATTGAAAGGTCCCATCACATTCACGAACAGTGGAAATCCAAAACCATCTGCCCCACCACATTGTCCTGGCCCTTGACTTGAGGGCCTTAAAATAGGATCACGTGCAACCAAAAACAGTTGAATACGAGCCCAATTTAGGTCAGACTGTTATGAAGATGTATAAATATTGATTTTGTTCAATCCGGTATATGTCCAATTCCTTCAAAAGGTCACACTCCTTCCCTCATTTGACCCCTTCTTCTCTGTGAGTTTGGATAGATGAGCTCCATTTGGAAATATATAAAATAGAGATAAAGATCAGGGCCAATTTTAAAATATATATGGATCTTGGTTAAGATGATAATTGAGAATCATATCTCCTTGTTCTTCTATGTAACAATTTATATCAGCCTAAGAAGAGAACTGTTTTTTATGTCTTAGGCCGGTGATTGATCTAAACATATACTACATGGGTCTGAAGTACACATCACCAACTTTTACATCTGCACTGTACAACGCCATGCCTGCTATAACCTTCTTAATGGCAATCATCTTAAGGTATACATCACTTACATATAGTGATTATGATTTTTTTTGGGGGAGTTTCTAATGACCTACAAACTGATGATGGGCTGATCAGACTGGAAAAACTAAAGATCAAGAGGTTTCATTGACATTGTATGAAGGCCCCAATGGACATGCCCACCATGGATCTGCTGAAGGGCCGGGGGAGAAGGATTGGGTCAAGGGGACTCTTTTGCTCATCGGCAATTGCATCTGTTGAACTGGTTTCTTTGTAATGCAGGTGAGCCGGGTTATCGATCGAAATTGCTTCATTATTAAAAAAGAGTCCATTGTGGGACTCCGACTCTTTTAATAGATAAGGATTTGAATTTGTTGAGAAAAGTGAGTTCAGTAGACTCTAAAATCTCCCTCTAAATTAAATTGGATCAAAATTGAAATCTCAATTGAGCTCCAATTTCTCAATAAATTCTGAAATCCGGAGCTCAGTTGCGAAATTAAATCCTACCTCTAAAATATATAATAATATAATAATTGACAAAGGATTAGAATAATAAAAAGGCGGGCCCTACAAGTATCAAACGTTTGGCCATCCCATTTAATCATTGTGTATTTTCCATTTTTTTTAAATTCTTTTTCTAGGGTCCTCTCAGACACATACCAATCATAGAACAGGTATTAGATATGTAGGACTACATGTCCATCAGCGAGTTCAAATCCCAAAATAGGCTTTTACTTCAGAGAAAATTGGAGTAGAACTATACAATAGACCATATCAACTGAAAATTTGAGCCGCTAAAAAAAAAAATACTCTAGTAAGAGTGAGTCTATTGTAAGATTGACCGGGGAACTCCTAATACGGAGTGTGTGTTTTTTTTTTAGTTAAATTCAAAAATCAAAATAGTATATGCTATTCTTGTTGGTGTCCATAGGAATGCCAAGAATGTATATCAAAAAAATGCTAAAACTAATGGAAGTAAAGGTGAATATCTATAAATGGCCATCAAATAATCTCTTCTTTTTCTACAATGGTCCATCAAACAAACAACCTTGCTGAAAAAGGCAGAATCAAAATGAAATGCCAGCCCAAAACCCAGTGCATCAGCACTAGATCCACTTCGGCTGACACCATATCCGCAACTGTACTTTAAAAGAGTGGGGACAACAATTTCCAGAGGTTTGGGGAAAATGGAGGTTCACAAATTAGGACCGATGCTCCATATCTTCCATTCAAACAAACGCAAAGATCTAAGATGGGCCCCACATACTAGTTTGCTGCAACCATATTGAAGTGGACCCCACCCTTCACTGATTTGAAGCTGGCATGAACTGGGATCTGCTGCCCTCCTCTTGCCGTTTTAGCATTAACACCATTTTAAGATTTTTGCCTGACGAGTGGGGTACTCATGGGCTCGACCAGGTTAGGCTTCATCCTAGCCCAGCCTGCTTTGCTACTTGATTTGACCTTCGACCTTGGTATATTATACACAGGCACGACCTGCCACTATCAGCGGTTCTCGTAGTTTAGTTGGTAATTGATTTGCCCAAGCAAGGTTTAGAAAGCCCAAACAAGCAAGCCTGGATGACTAAATGGGTGGGCTCGAGCTTGACATGTTTGAGATAGGCTGGGTCCTGTCAGACACGGACACAGATGAGCCTGGCAGGACACGAACCTATGTCTAAATTCGGTCTGAGCCTGGATATGCCTCAGCCTGCACCCCATGCTGAGGATCTGGCATCTAACACACAGTACGAAAGCCACGATGGAATTGATGAGACTGAAATAAAAAAAAATCCCAAGACAATCAACTGTGTAACTTCCTGATGAACAATGATCCATACCTTTAAATATAAGGAAAACAAGTAAAGAAAATAAATGAGACATCTGTTCACAACAAGCATCATCTGCAGGCAAAACTCATATAGGACTGATGTCTCCAGGACTCTCTCTCTCTCTCTCTCTCTCTCCAACACAAGAAAGGGTATGGCTTATGAATTTTCAATGAAGTGCAACAAAGCCAAAACAAAATGGATAATCCAAGGTATCAAATACATTGAAATGATGCAACCAAATATGTTATTGTTACTTGTTAACATGAAGAAACATGGCGTTCCAAACTGAAGAAAACAAGGTAATAAAGGAGATAAATAAACAGTATTAATAAAATATTTTAGGCGTATACCACACATATCTGCCTCGCTGATGAGAGGAGAGACTTGGGCACGGCTCCCATTTTCCATCTTCGAGGCAGAAGATATCAATTGCGCTCGACCCTGGTACTTTGTAATAGATGCAATTGCGTTTCAAATTCAATGAAGGAGGAAAGTCCCTTACAGAAAAACACTTGGGGACATCAGTGACCAAAAATATCACTCCATCTTCAATGTTCTTAACCTTCAGCAATTTCCATCTTGAATCTAACTTGAAAACATGAAATGCCACGGTTTTGAATTTACCACTAACGATTCTAAATTCATGGAAGACCAAGTAAAGCTCCTCACGCCATTTGAATGGATTACTACAACAGGTAGGATCTCTATCATCATCATACACACCAAACAAGGGTAATGGAAGGAAATGCCTTTTAGCTTTTAATCTAAGATGATGATCCGACTCCAAAACCAACTCTAAGATCTTGACCCTCTTCATAGCCCAACTGTCAATAGCAATGATCAACCCATCACAAAATATTATCTCCTCGAAATTGAAATGTTTTACGTTGGTAAAATATTGTCGAGTCCATGACTGATCACCCAATCTGCACAAGTAAAGATCGTTGGACATCACATCAATAGCTGCAACCAAACAATTGTTATTGATGGCCCCATCGATAGAAATAGGAGCTGATGAAAGATAAAATACAAACATTGGAGGCAACAACACAGTTTGTCGATTATCTGAGTCATTTATGGTCGTGACTGGAAGGTGAATTTTAACTTTAGACAAAGGATCTACGAGGAAAATTTCTTTTTTTCTAAATCGAAATGGGGTTTGCATCACCAACCAGCCCTCAAAAGATCCAGAACAGACCAACCCTTTAGGTCCTGGGACATGGAACGTGTGAGTCATTCCATCTGAGAGATTGAAGAAAATGTAGTCACTTTCGCAATCATGCTGGAGCTTTAACCAAGGGAATTGGGGAGTGGAACAATGTCTTGCAACCCATCTCCAAAATCGACATACAGCACTGAAGCGTATGCGAGTGACTGGATCATTTAAGCGACTAAATACTAGTTCCATGACATCGAGATTCAAAGATTCAAAACCAAATTCTTCTTCCCCACAGGTAGACAAGTCCTTTTCACACTTCTCATCAGGATCTTTGCATCTCCGTCGCTTACGACAAGTATTAAGATGATATTTGACTTGTTTAGGTGGAAGCAGGTGAAGGCAGTGTGAACAACGTTTTCTAGTCATCTGAGTAATGTGACGCCCTCGCAATTGAATGAAGCCTTCCTCTGAAAAAATGAATCACGTCATATCAACGTTACAATCAAATTCCAGACTAATCAAAACACACACACACACACACACACACACAAAATGAATCGATTGGACAAAGGAAAAGCAGGTGCTACACTAAGTTGTGGCAAGACCACTGCAAAAGAAGAAGGAAACATTTGTCAAAATTAGTGAAACTCATCCATATTCAATTGCAAAAACCAAACTCCACTAGGAGCAATAATTAGAAAGAACCAATTAGAACAGTATATGTCACTAATGGAGTCTGTTTCGATTAGTCTTCACACATCTTTGGGAGCCAAACCAACAGCATCATCATGCATTGGAGTTGCCTGGGAGTCTACACACAAGGCTTCCACACCAACAACCTTATACAGGATTAGTATCACAAACTTGGAACCCCAATAAGGATTATTACACCTTCTAACTAGATTGGTCAATAATCTTTCACTCTTAGCTCAAGATTGAAATTTCTAATTAAGGCTCCTAAAGATTTTGACTTGCACATCTTTCTAAACTAGAGCAAATTAAGATCAAGTTAACGTTCTCAAGATGGAATTTCCTAAACTCCAAGATCGGGCATGTGACATGACCATAGTGGCATTATTAAACATGAATAACACTTAGGGCTTATTTGCTTGGATAAAATACATAGGAATTCAATAATGTAGGAATTATTAGGGAAATGAACTCCATAAAAGGATTAATAAAGACGCGATGGATGAAGGATATAAGCTGATGTAGATGAGACCTTCACTTTCATCGGTATTGAACTACTAGGGTGATGGCTATGTATCCATTTCCTATTCTTCACAATTTCCATTCAAGGCGAGGTTATTTGATGGTTATTTTTGGATATTTATCTTTGATTGTTCATTTTTAAACACTTAAAAAAATTGGAATCCTAGGTATTCAATTACATGAAACAAGCAAGCCCTTATAACCTATGATGCACGGATACTTTAAAATGGGCAACGTATCGTGTCGTATCGTATCCGATACTTCACTTTTTACATATAAAACCCGTGTCCCTGCTGTATCTATGGTGTATCCCTGCGGTATCCATGCCATATTTGGGCATCTTAGCTTATAACCCTATTAGTAAATTAGGCTAAGCCTGTGGTGGTTTTGTTGAGATGGTAAATCTTTTTTGGTTGAAATAGTTTAGTGGAGCCACTGTTTGTCGTTCACTAATAAAAATAATCCATGTTAGTGTTATAAATTCATTATCGGACCCTATTAACATAATTTAAACCAATTTTACATTGGTTTTGTGGAAAATTTCACACCTATTGGACTTGGGTCCGCCCTCATATTCTTCACTTATATACAAATTCTTTACCCATGGATCCATAGTTAAATTGTTCGGTAAAATAATTTGTATCCTGTTGTACTGTTATAAACCTGAAATCAGATATCATATCATTTTTAACAACATTTTTCAAAGGAGTTGGTTAAGAAGGAAACAAGCCCAGATTTTATGTTGCAGATCTATTCTATTCCAACAGTTTCAATCGGCCATTGCATTCAAGAGCAAATCCCAAAGTTTAGGAGTAATAGACATCATACTCGAACGAACTTCTACACTTCTACACCATAATGGGTCAACCGAAGGTGAAAGAAATAACTCTAAATGTATAACGATTAAGCAAACAACTTAAATAGAAGTCAAAAGCAATCTTGGCAAAACTTCTACACTTTTACAAAGATGTTCTTCATCTATATATACCAGCAAAACATGACTGTCGGCCATAAAAAGCCTAACATTAAAAATCACAAAAATTTTAAATAAAAAAGTTTTCTTGGTCTAAATTATTTTGAGATGGTACAAATTACAATCAAAAGGTGGTTTAAAATCAATTAAATATGTTAATTCAACAATCTTTTGTAATCAGAAGACTCATTTGGTGTGTCTATCACATTTTATATATTATTTTAGTTTCTCTATATCCGACTTAGTGGATTCCATATTTTCAATAGATGTTTCATGTTTCAATCGGTTTCTAACAATAGCTGCCTTCTCTTATTCAACAGTTCTAATGCACAAGTTAAAATAGATTTACATGACTATCTAAATCTATTGCTATATTATAAGATTTCTAGCATTTTCCAACATGGATAACTCCAATCATTGTAAGAAAATAATAATAAATGCATCTCCATTTCAAAAAGGTTTCATGTTTTCATATTCAAATGGCATTGGATACGGGAACAATTATGTCTATATTGTGTTTATGTAAATTTATGGCCCACCAAAATATCCAAACAAACCCATGAGAAGCTGATACATAAAAACCAAAAATTGAAAAGAAACCATTGCAAATGAAAAAAGATAATAAAATAAACCCATATTAAAAAATGAAAAAATCTCAAAAATACAACACGAAAATGAAAATCCATATAATGAAAATAATTTAGAAGATTAAAAAAAAAAAAAAAAAAAAACCATGGAAACCCAGTACCCAAAAATCACCATCATGAGAAAAACCACAACCAAAAGAGCTTTCAATTAGACCCCAGCACCATCTACCCATCTTAATCTTTTCTCTCATACATCTTCTCATCTAAAATGAGGTGTGTTTGGCGGTGACATGAGATGAGGAATACCTTGGAGTTTGATATAAAGATAAGTGCATAGAAGTGTTAATAAGAGGGGAACTTGGAATGTTGGGCTACAGTAATTGCATTTGAATTTAAGTACATATCTTTTTGACGTTTTGTATTTCCCACTTGGCGTATGATGTTGAAAAGTTTGCCAATGATCTGATGGACCACTGATTATTCACCAGACTCTAACAAGAAGACCGTCTTCTTGTCAGAGACTGGTGAATGATCAAAGTCTGAAAGGGTGGTTTGGTGCTCCCCATTTTTGGAAAAGAATCCTCACTATAGACAATTTAAAGAGGAGAGGAAGAATAGTGGTGCCTGTGCATGTTAACATAGGTATCGGCCCGGGGGTGTTACATATCAATCCCTCTAGTAGTTGAAGAACATAATCATTATGGATGAACGTTTTGAAGGAGAAACCGGAAAAGGAAAGTAAAGCACATTGCCGTGAGTATTTGAAAACCCATCGCTCATATTAGTGTAGAGCTGGGAAATCCAATCACCACTAACAACAAAAACAACAGAAAGAAGAGAGAGAGAGAAAAAAAAAAGGCTAGAAAAAGCATTGATAGGCATCTGCATTACCTGATGATTCTCTCTCTCTCTCTCTCTCTCTCTCTCTCTCTCTCTCTCTCTCTAGAATCCCCACTAACAACAAAACAACAGAAAGAATGCAAACGCCTGTGTGCTGCTAAGTAATAAAGACATGGAATTAAGACGAGCGAGTATGATTTATAGAGTTTTACGGGGACGATCGAGGAGAAAGAGAAAGAGAAAGAGTCCCCCACTCTTTTTAGAAAGGAAATTCTTTGAAGTTTGAACTGATATAAGATTAGGACTAGGAGTAATTAAATCCTAAACTCTATAATAATACTCTTTCATTGATGAAGTCAAAATCGATTGAAAGCAGCATCCAATATATGTAACAATAGAAGTAGGATAGGATAGTTCCTCTCTCGTGCTTGGAGCCTTGGAACACAAACCAAAATATAAAAGAGGAAACCTCAAAAATATTTACAATCCTAATCAAACAATAACAGATAATAAATAAATAAATAAAAAATAGAAGGGATAGAATACATTACACATTACGTACAGAGAGTGAGAGCGCCTGGATGACAGTGAGGACGTCGTCGCTGCTGCGGCTTATTTTCTCCTCCTATATGTTTATTGTCCTCCCCTGGCCCTTTCTTCTCATTTTCCATTCTTTTCTTCTCCTCTGCTGCTCTTTTCACTCGGCCTTTCCTTTTATAGATCAGGCCCTCATCTAGTGGGGCTAAGACAAGGGAAACGGAAAGAAGGAGGAGGATTTTACAAGGGGGGGCGCCCCCCACACCCCACGGGGGGTGTTGAGACAACCTCAGTAACAATATTAGGGTTCCAACTCTTTTTACTTCTAATTGGACCGCATGCATGGGCATACCCTCAGCCCTATCTTTACCTGGGAATACTTCTAATTGGATTTTTTTAATGTCTCATCTAGTCCGAGTGTGAATACTCTCAGCCCTTATGTTTACCCTAGGTCCAATTGAGCACCCACCTTTTTTTTTTCCAACATGCGGGGCCGTATGGTCAATCTAAGTTCAACACTTCCACAAGCCCAAATTCACCTACGTAATCTATTTTTTTAGCATTATTATATACTTATTTTTTTAGTATATTCACTGATTAGTGTGATTCAAAGACTCCCGGACAGGAGTTATCCTTGGTAGGGCCCACAAAATCAATAGTTAAGATATCATGGGATATTTATATGCATCCATCCCTCACCATAAAGTGAGATCACTTTTCCTTTTTTGCACATGAATCCACATTTTGTACTTTACCCTTTGTACTTGAAATCCCCCTTTTTATTCTTGAAAATCTCCATTTATGGAAACAACCCTCACCCTATGGTGAGGGATGGATGCACATGAATATTACCCTAAAATATCATGTTTCTTCGTATAATTGCCACAATCATGTATCTAAAAGGGTGAGGAGAAGAAAGTAAAAACTGGTAAAAAAACCGTCCACTACTATTAGGCATTCTGGGGCTATCTATTCTCTCTCTCTCTCTCTCTCTTATCTGACAGGTTAGCTATGCTTATTATTTTTTTACAAGGAAATATAACCTGCTTATGAAAACATGTCCATCAGTGAGTCCAAATCCCTAAGTAGGCTTTTACTACAGAAAACATTGGGGGTTGAACTCTACAATAGAGCCTATCAATTGAAAATTCAAAGTCCCTTAAAATAAAATATTTTTATTATAACAGGAGTTGGTCTATTGTAAGAAGGACGAGAACTCTTAAGATGGCGTGTGTTTTTTAGACCAGGATACTTTGTTGGTTTCTTATACGGAGAGAGATGGACGGTGAAATTCGCTTATGAGGCAGATCGAAGGGGGATTGGATGGGATTTGGAAGAGTCCGGATCACTTATCGCATTTGCTATACCTTCACCATGAGTGGACCAATAATACTTCGCCACATCATCCAAAATTTTATGTGATTCTCTTTCATCTGATTTAAATGTTTTAAACTTCAAAATCACCTAAATTTTTTGATGACGTAATAAAGTATTATTGGTCCACAATGCGATAGGTGATCCGGACTCGATTTGGAAATGATTTGTTGTTGCAGAGAAGACACATAGCTTTGGTTTCTAAGGTTTCGCACAGATTAGAGGCAAATGACTGGAGGGAGTCGAGTGTATGAATATGATATCTGGAACTCCAATGTGGGGCCTACATTGAGATCCATCCCCTCCAATCATATATTCCAAAGTTCATCCCAAAAGGAGTGGCCTCCTTCGTACGATTATGCGATGTGATGGAATCCTTCTGAAATAGTGCTCGATTGAACGGTGGGACCACCCCCTCAAAGAGGAGTATTGATGGGGGAGATGAAATTCATCTTGAATGGTCTAAATTATCTTTATATGGCCCCCACAATAGAGTTTTAGAAAAGTATTACATGATTCCAATCTTCTCCTACAAGCACACTACATACTAGCACAATAATCCATCTAAACACGAGCATATTTATCCATAAAATTTGCAGCATCGTAATAAAAATCAGTTAAAAAGAAATTCAAATCACTGGCAAAAAATATGAGTACCTTTTTTTTCTTTTTTAATTGAAGAGTCCGTAGTATAGATAAAGAGAAGTTGGATGAAAACGAAAGAGGAGAATACGTAGAGTAAGCTAAGCCTATATGAGATTTTGTGATGGAAATGAAGTTGTTAAAGAGAGGAGTGAAAAGAGGTAGAGCGGTTGCATGTGGAAGCACGGGGAGAATGTGAGTTGGCTATAGAGAAAGAATATAACTCTCAGTCAAAATAATTAGTTACGGTCAAAATAGCTTTAAAATGTTTGACTTTAATATAATATATACCGTGTCTAACTTGTGAGGCCCATTGAGATACAAGTCTAAAGTCTATCAATGGAAGGAGGGAAGATTGAAGGGTCTCATCACGGACAGGGCCGGCTTTACCATAAGGCAATAAAAGTGGTTGCTTTAGGCCCCCCAAAAGGTGCTTTCTAGCCATGCTTCCGAAAAATCGTCACGGGTCTCTTCTTTTGAGGGCAGAACGGTATGATTTTGATGATAGAATTCTTTTGGAAAATACTTTTATAAATATAGTTTTGTAATCGTAAGGGCCTGTCGTTTTCATGCTGTTCCCAATTTTGTGCTCGGATAAGGCTGTGGTGAGATCAGATTGTGCTGGGACTATACTCTCCAAAGCTTGTTTGGAAACATTATACTAAATTACTCTATAGAGAATATATTGTACGGAACTTGTTTGGTAATATTATAAAAGTCTTGCTCCGAGGAGTAGAAATAAGATTTACAATGTGGGACCTACCTTTTATTATTTGTTGCATTCTATTATTATCGAACATGGGACCCACTTGTAGAAATTACAATGTGTTACCCACTTTTAAAAATTAGAACATAAAATCCATATTCATAGGATCTATAATGTAGGGCTACCTTTTTGTAAATGTAAATATGATACCCACCTTTAGAAATTACAATATGGTACCACCAATAGAAATTAGAATATGAGGCTCACATTCATAAGATTTACAATATTGGTCTACCCTTTGTGATGGTGACCATATTACCCACATTTAAGAATTACAAAGTGGATCCACATTTTTTTGTGATCGTTGACATAGGGCCCACATTTTAAATCTACAATGTGGTGCCCCACCTTTAAAAATTAAAACATGAGTGCAGTGCAAGATTTACAATGTGGGTCAGGAATTATAATGTTGCCCATCTTTTTTGTTAATTGTGAACACATGACCTACCTTTAAAAAATAACAACGTGATACTCACCTTTAGAAATTTGAACGTGAGGTCACATTCATATGATTCACGATGTGGTTCCACATTCATAGGATTCACAATATGGCTCCACCTTTTGTGATTGTGACCATATGACTCACTTTTAAGAATTATAAAGTGGACTCACCTTTTCTGTAATTGTGAACATGAAAATTGTGAACACATGACCTACCTTTAAAAAATAACAACGTGGTACTCACCTTTAAAATTTTGAATATGAAGTCGCATTCATAGGATTCACAATGTGGTCCCACATTCATAGTATTCTTAATGTGGCTCCATCTTTTGTAATTGTGACTATATGACCCACTTTTAAGAATCATAAAGTGGACTCACCTTTTTTATAAGAGTGCTGCTATTGGCATACAAATTTTTTCTTTTCCAACACAAGGAATTTATCTTTTTTTTTATTACGTTTTTACCCATTTATGAAATGACCAAAATATCCATTACCCCTCTTTTCACACACAAGCTCTTCTTCTTTTCTCTCACCCATCTCTTCTTCCCTCCCACTCATCTCACTCTCCACTTCTCAGTCTCCACTTTCCAGAAAAACTCAAAATATATTGGGCAATTCATCTTTCTCCATTTTCTGCTCTTGGGCAACCCATCTTCCTCTATCTCCTTCATATTTCCTTCTTCTTGTACTTCATCTTTTTTCATTCTATCTCTAAAGGCTTTCTAGTGCAATGAATGAAGAAAACAACAATCAAATAGCGCCTTTAATCAGAGCAGTAATGGAAAGGTCTATTTCTTCATTTCTCGCTTGGAATGAGTTGCAGGTCCCGATAGGTACGGTCTTTCAGGTCTGAACATATTGCATCTGTTCGAACTATACATCCGAACTAAAGGAACATGTTTAAAAGATAATGTCCGAACACTTCTGTTCGGACACTCAGGTCCAGACATTCTAATTTTCTTCCGAACTACAGTTTCGGACATTTGCACTTCGTTCGGCCACTCGAAGACCGAACAGGCAAGATTTCTTGGTTATAAACACTTGCGATGATGGATGAAAACAAGCCCAAATGCATGAAAAATATTAGCATTGTTTGTAAAATCTTACACTAAATGAGAATTTATCACCATTATAAGTTTTCATGAAAAACAAGGTAATCTAAGATAGAAAAAATAAAAAATAAAAAATGGGGAAGAATAATGAAATGGTAATAGTGGAGAACCATGTGTTGGAAGAGGATGTGTGTGGGAAGAAAGAGGGAAATGAAGGGATGGGTACTTTGGGGAATTTTGAAGTGTGTGAAAAGAATTAATGTAAATTCTAAATTATAGTGATGTGTATAGAGAGAATTTGTGTGGGAAAAGTCAAAATCTGTGTGCAAATAGCAAGCCCCTTTGTAATTGTGGACATGGAACCCACCTTTAGAAATTACAATGACATTCTCACCTTTATAAATTAGAATACAGCCCCCACATTCATGTGATTTATAATGTGGTCCCACCATTATAATTTTATAATAAAGGCCCACCTTTTGTGATTATGACCATGTGACCCACATTTAGAAATTATAACGTGATACGCGCTTTTAGAAATTTAAACATGAGGCCCACATCCATAGAATTTATAATGTGGTCTCACCATTATAAAAATTATAATATGGGCCCCCACCTTATGTAATTGTGACCATATGACCCACCTTAGAATTACGAAGTGTGACTTTTTTATTTGAGATAAGTGATAAGGAATATTACCAAGTGGATCCGACCCCGAAACTGTTAAAAGGGTGTAGAATCAAAATCGGATTACAGGTTCCGGAAACTATTCCGGTCCCGACAACTGTAACCCATTACTGGCACTATTTACTATTAGCATTATAATACTGCCGCTTGATGAAGATTCCATACAGCCTTTTGATTAATTTATAAGTGGCTTGAGTCTCGACATCGTTGACGAGGAATTGTGCTTGGTGCAGGCTAACTTTTACTATATCAATATACCAATCAGAGTGTATGGCATAAGATCATATGACTAATCGGTTATATCCACGGGTCTGATCTGGCAGTGTGGATCTGGAACCGGACCCGTTAAAAAATCGGGTCTGAAAAAGGAATCCGGAATCAAAACCATTTACTTATCGAGATCTAATTTTAACTAGATTTTCCATTGAGGCACACCTGAGACTGGGTAAAGACCCATTAAGGTAGGCCCAGCAATTTGAAGCCCTATAAATAGATAGGCTTCAGCCAGTGTCGAACTTCAGGCAGAAGCAAGCAACGGGCCTACATGGCTCTTCTCAATACAATGTATACAGGTTTTGTTACTGTTACTGACCATGTGTAGCTACTGTCTGCACAGTCGATGCAGTGCCTTGCAGAATTCCGTTGGGCGAGCAGAACTTTGGAATTGTTCATGCTGTGGCTCCCTTGCATGGTTCAATTGTACGTACAACTTTACAACAATTATCTCTCAGCTTTACATTTTTGGGGTTTGATTTCTCAAAACATGGGGAAGTAGGAAATAGACAACACTTGGCCAGCAAAACGCAAGTTCTGCTGGGTTTCCAATTTGTTCAAGGTCCATGTTTCAAGTATATCCAAACTGCTGACACAATTACCCCCTTCCATGAAAGGTTTCTGCACAGAATTTATTTCAGTGGATCTTAGTTTTTTACCCTTGCATGCGGACCTCTGCTTTGTTTACTTTCTGAACAGTTTTGACTCCCTGTCCACAGAATGGTCAGAATTACTTAATTGCTTGATATTTTTTTGCATAAGCTATTCACAGCAAGGTTTCCAAACACCCGGCTGCGCCAGTACAAACTCAAGCCGTGGAGAAAGTGCAAAATATTTACTGACTGGGAGCCAATTTATTTCCTAGGAAAGTTACTAATTTTCTTTCTCATCTGAATGAGATTTATCAGTTCTGAGGTCAATTGACAGAAAGCAATTGCAGTATCAGGCAGCTGATAACTTATTTGTTCACCTCCCAGAATAGATGTTAAGCATCCATTTGATGCATGGAATCTACTATTTGTGGACCCTACCAAGTCTAACACCTTCGGAAGATCCAAGCCAAAGGGTTTGGTTGATGGGAGAAGGACCCTTGCTTTTTTTTTAGGGATGAGCGATTCTGCAAGTCAGCCGAGTTTATGATACTCAAGGAATTGAATCTACAATGCAGTGAGGTGGAGATGAGACTAAAGCCCTTTGCTTGCTTGACCTCGGCAGACCCGTACAAACCCAAGACCCTTCGACGCCAGCCAAAGAGGTATTATCAGAAACATTAAGTCACCACGGGTAATCCCATCAACCACAGATGCAAATGATGCTTTGTGGGTCGAGGAAGATAGTCGTCATCTTGTATATTTTGAGCATACACTGCCCCTTTTCATATTACTAGTGGTAGTCACGTGCGTTGCACGTAATGTTTATTCCACTGTCATCAAATATTAAGATGTTTTAGCTATAGTAATATAGATACTATCACATGCTTGTATTCTAGGTTAATTATTAGTTCATATTCATCCAAAAATAGATCATAACACGTGTTAATTTGGTTTTCATGTCTAAATAGCATTTCCTTTTGGGGAAATAGAATCAAAAGAAAATTGGAAATGAATATCAGCCATCATCCTTCCTAGTAATTCAAGACTTAGAAAAGTGAAGGTTCTATTTACATTTCAACTTTATATCTTTCACCCTCCACCACGTATGCTTCATTCCCCACCTGCTTTTTCTTAATTTATTCCCCCGCGTCTTTAACAATCATTTCTTGTCATTTCACTGTGAATCCCACGTATTATAATTCATACAAACAAGTCCTTAGTGTTTGAAGATGGAAACAAAGTAGAACTCTTTTGCAAGAATGCAAAGAGTAGAGACACTAGAGTTTTATAAACAGAACCTAGAATAACAATTTGACTGAGCATCACTTTGCAAAGAGTTGAATTAAGCCAACTGAAGAGGAGTTGATTCTATTTTTTATGTGAGATATAGGCGTGAATTGGTGTTGCAGCAGCGCCAACGTCATTAGTAGCAAGAAACTGTTTCATTTTTTGATAAATAAGGAGAACTATACAAATTCATGTCCTCATAAGAGAAAATTAAATTTTGCTAAATAAGGAGAACTGTACAAATTCATTTGTCATAGTAAATGTTGATAGTGAATTAGTGATCCTTAGCTATAAAAAAAAAGCCTACCACAATGAATTAGCTAAACAAATTGAACCTACAACAATGAATTAGCGAACTCCAATAGGTGGTGAGTGAAATGCACACTGTGAACTTGAATTATTAGATGAGTTGCGAACTAATATAAGTAACTATTGATTCATCTAGTAGCAAAGGAAGAAGCAAATAACTATTAATTTTCAAAAAGTATGATAAATTATCATACCTGGGGGGATATACCCAAATGAATCGGCTACTGCACCGATACTTGTGATGCCTCTTGACTGATCAATAGCTTAGATATCTCAATCTCACCAATCAAAGGGTTAAAATTGACATCTAAGAATACATTACTCAAGGAATTATCCAGATCGATAACGGCCACACTATGTAGGAAGGCTATACCTTTTTCTATCTTAAATTTCCAATAGCTTTGACCTCAAATGATCACGACTGTCAGTTTTTTTTATTTTTTATTGCAGATTACTCACAGTTTTCAGGTATAAATCAAGAAGCCAGATTTCAGTCCTGTAAAATAGGGGACTGTTGGTCATTTTCCCTTATCTAACAAACATAAGCACACTCTTTCAAACTTAAAATTAAAATCATTATAACATAACATTAAACTGGAAAGAAAAAAGAGTAATATAGTAGACCTATTTTCAACTGAGGTTGATATCATTAATTTCATTCAAATCTTTTGCATCCAAATTATCAGCATCAAGAAAATACATCTGTAAAAAAGTTGTTTTTTTTTTTTAGTATCTCATGAGTATGCAAGGTTGTCAAAGGGTAGCACTCCAATAGTTTAGGTCTGAATTTAAAGTCTGTTGATATGGCCAGGCATATTAAAGACTCTGATTTGCTCAACCTCATCTTTGTCCATTGCTATACTAAAAATAACCATTTAACAAATTATATTTTTAAAAAGTTAGAAAAACAATAATCTCTGTTGGTAAAGAGAGTATGAAAAAAAAAAAAAAAAAAAGATTGGGACATAGTGGCATGGTACTAGCAATTAGGATGACAGGTTCAAAACTTTAGCAAATTTTGATACTTCACATTTTGTGTGTAAAATCCATGTGTCTGACATTCATTGCAGCTGTACTATATCAAAGCCGTATCAGGGTGTCATATGTGAAGAACTTGTTTGGTAACTTTATGTTGAACTGTTTTGCTAAGAATATGTTGTGTGGAACTTGATTAGTATGATTATAACAGATTTGTTCTAAGGTGCTAGAACTTAAATCTATTGTTCAGTGCTAATGGGGAAGTTGGCAACACAAATTTATATTCTTATTGTCAACTAAGAAGATTTCTTTCTTCAGATTTCTAAGTGGAACTCACAGCATCACCATTAAAAAAAAAAAGTAAATACTCACACAGCATGACATATAGTATTCCATTCATCTCCACCTGCCTCGCTAACTGATTTTTCAAAGTATAAAAAAAAAAAATATATATATATATATATAAGCATAAATGAGGAAAGAAAGATATAAAAAATGGGAAAAAGCAAGGAGACCTTATAAGAAGAAATTTGTTGTTACTGATTTGTTGTTAGGTTGTTTTGTTCCTTTTAAATTATCTTCTGAAACTCCTTTAAAAAATAAAAATCAGATTCAGGTTGTTATATCTATAAGAAGCAGATAACCCAAAACAGAAAAAAGAAAAAAATGAGAGAAATTGAGAAGAAAAAATCACTAACATAAAAACGAAAAACGCACTTGGAGGCCTCTAAGGCTTGTTTGGATCCTACTTTGCCGGCTGTTTTGCTGCCTGGTCGTCTGATTTCTTCACAGATAACCTACATAACAGCTGAAAAGAGAGAGTGATGTGATTTAAATCAAAGCAACTAAAAATAATGGATCCTATATAGATATCATATATCAGGCATTCAAATAAGTACATAATGAAACAAAGCATAATGAATCCTCATCTGATTAGTACTACTTACAACAAGGAAATTTTCATTAAATACTTACAGACGACCTGTAAAATACATGTGACCTGTCATAAAATAAATTAAGAGTCAAATAAACTTCAGCAGAATTCATTGAATCATAGTGAAATAGTACCGTGATTTCTAATTATAAATACAGAAAGGAATAAGATTTTAAGGAAAGTTGTAACTCTAGTTAGCATGAGTTAAATAATTTCTAACTTTGTCTCTAACTGGAAATTCCTCAAACTCGGAAATCTGAGCAGTACAACTATTATCTCCCAACATAAAAGGAATATGAAGTCTCCAACAAGTGCATTATTTCCATTAAGTACGGAAAATAAACAATAGAAAGCAATAAAAACATGACCTTAAAATGCACTTTCAATAGTTGGCAAGTCAGATATAAAGCCCCAGCACGTTTGGGACCTTTCCACTGCAAAACGCAAGCCAAGCGGGAAGGTGTTAATGAAGACAAAAGCACAATTCTATATGCTTAAAGAAATTAAAGTTATAGTACCAAAAAAAAAAAAAAATTGATAAGGGGCAGTGACAAAGAATGTATAGGTGTAGGATCGGACACACACTCATATACATAAATTGTATTGTATTGTAAGTTACCAACTTCAATCAGCAAACAAGACAAGAGTACCCTCCAAAGGGAGTAGTTGTATATTGGAGAAATGCTTCATCTAAGCAGAGAGCAATTTTCTTCCCTGTGATAAATGCTTAAGAAGAAAATCTAACTTTCAGAGATAAAAGTTGAGAAGTGCGGTATCTGATCACAATTCTGCATTAATATTTGCGCGGCCACAACATGATCATATAGAGGGAATGAAAGATGAAAAGGGAAATAAATTCGTCCCAAGCTATAGATCAGCTGGTTAGGACATGGTCTATGCCAAAAAAAAAAAAAAAAAAGAGGGGAGAGAGAGAGAGAGAGAAGGAAAATAAATTGACACTTACAGTGTCTTCAATAGGCACGGATATATTCACATGGTGCTGATAGTAAAGTTCAATATAGCTTACACCAAGACGCATAAGACTTGCTTCCCAACATTTTAGAACATATTCTGGAGCATTGTTAATAACCATTTGACAACCCCAAAGTTTGTTGCTAATTGGACTTTTTCTTGAGGAAGCTGTTTCAGGGCTTGTCAGTATTAAATTTAAATTCAGTAAGATTTCAATGAAAGGCCCAACACCCATTGAGTTCTAATATATCTCAAGAAAATTTAAGCATCTAAGAAACCTGAATTATTCTGTTGCAGATCAGAAGAACTAATAACACATCTATGATAGAAGCTTATAAACATAAAAGAACCCTTTGATGACAAAAACAAATTGCAATTCCAACATCAAAGCTGTGCCTCCAGTCTATGTTTTAAAAAGTCCAGGATAGGCATCATCTAAGAAACTTATTCTTTGAATTATTAAGACATTAATAATTAAAATACTAAAAAAGAACTATTAGTATATGGCAATAATATTTGCAATGATATAAACAACTAAGATCTACTATTAAGATAAATCTTTTAATTCATAAACACAGCGATACATTGCCAAAGCGAGTTGGCAAGCAATGGTTCTAAACTTACCGTATCCAACTTGTTGCATCTGTATCCACACAAACAAGAACGTGCATATACAAGTAACACAACTTCTACTTAATATAAACTTAAGGCTTGCCACTATATTAGATCTCACAATACAAAGAGAATGAGTTGCAATTACTAAATTTTAAAGCATCTTGTTGGAGGCTAACCTGTTTTTGTATGTAATTTTTATTTTGCTTTATTAAAATGATGAAACCAGTGCCTGCCTCAAATGCCAAGACTGAACATTTACCAACAAAGAGACACCTTGAGAATGTTGACTAAAAATTTATGACATGTGTTGTTGGTTGACTAATTAAACCCATGTGTAATGTGATTTCTGTTATTTGGTCAATCAAAACTGAACTGGATCTCATGTACAAGCTAAATTGTTGATGAAGACATACAAATTTGATGTAGTGTGTGTTGTAGTTTAAATGTTGCACTGTAGAAGTGTTAGATGATGCTCTCAAATTGTGTTTCATCATCTTGATGTTGTGTCAGATATATACATTTTCATTTTTACATGGTAGTTCAAAAATATCATCATTGTTTGAAATTTTTGATTCCACACGTTGAATTTCTCAGCCTCCTAGAACCACTAATCTAATCAATAGCAGGATAAAGCTGTCTCTGTTTTTGTTCTGCTTTAGGACTACCCAGGGAAAAGAATACATCAGAAAATGTGATATTAAGTACCTCCACCTCTTCTTTCTGATAGTATACAAGAAACCTCAAGAAAACACAATCAAGATAGAAACCCAAAAAAGAAAAAACAAGGTACATACGAGATGCGCAGATATTAGAAAGCAAAAGTTCCAAATCATATCTAGGTATTATCCAAACAGACGATATGAATCTATGCATAATTTACTGAACATGTTTTAATGCCATGGCTCCTAAGATTGGCAAATATTCCCACCTATTCAAATCAACAGGCAACAAAGGTGCATGGTCAATAACTATTTATATTACCAACCAATCAATCTAATTCAGAAATCCGTTCATGGAGTATATTGTTCACTCAATCTTATTTTTTCTTCTGTGGGGTTGTGGCAGCAAAGGCAGTCCACCAATCTCAAATTAGTGGTCGCTGGCTAAAAAAACCCTCAATGCATGAACAAAACCAATTCAATATAACGGATCAAATAAATCATAAATCCAAACAACAACAGTTAGAAAGAGGAACTTGTTACCTCCCCACGTCTTACAAAGAGGGAATGATGAGAAGGAGAAGATTTGCATGGTTAAGTTGTTAGAACAAGAATTACATAAATCAAACAAAGATTTTCGAAAACCCTCAAACAATCTTTATTTTCGTTCCCCGTTTCACCAAGAAGAAGAGATGCTCTCCTTTTTGTTGGGCATCTCACCAAGAGGGAAAGCAAAAGAAGAGGGGAAGAGGTGACGAGGCGAAACTCTCCATTTCTTGCGTGACGGCTGTGCAGAGGAAGATTCGAGAGAAGAAAGGAAGGCTGGGGAGAATTTTGCTCAGCCCTAAATCTAAGTGGGTCCCGTGTGGTGGAATGAATGTCCGGAGACAGGCAGCTGAAATTGCTGGTTTTATATTATGAAGGTATAGATATAGATATAGACGTGTTCCATAAAATAGCCTTAGAGCATAGGGATATAGAGTAGTGCCTCAGCCATTGAGTTTTTTGGTAATTCAATGCCATTCTTTTGTATACTAGTTTTATTTCTCTAGCCCTAATTTTGTAACATTGGGCACCATTATTTGACAGGCTCTTGCACTTGCACTGGGAAGGAAGGCTGGCTATTGTTTTGGGTTTCTCTGTCTCTCTTAATGTACCCACGCCACTCACCTTTTTGCTGTACAAACTCGAACATAAGATTCATATTTGAGGTCATTTTAAATGTGGATAGAAAAAAAGAATGAATAATATTATTTCACAAATATTGTGAGTTTGTCATTTCTCCAGATGATGTCATATTTATGTAGTTTAAACAATATTTGTGCCCCCATATTCTGAACCTGAAATCTTTTGAAGATGATTCTGAGGCATGCAATTCACGCTGTACCTGTTACAATGATAAATATACTACTAGTCTTGAAGTAGGGTATGAGCGGCAGCACATTAAATAGTTGAATCTATTTGCATGCAGCAATGCAACAATAGAACAGGTACCATTTCTGCGAGTATGACATTGCTGTGTTCTCTGGTTTTTTTGCTACAATGGGGACTCCAAATCATGCACTCTACTCAATACACGCATGACCCATGTTGTCTCTACTAGCCAAACTGATTTAACGGGTGAGGGACCATTACATCATATCTGTTTTTTCTTTTTTTTACAGAAATTTTATCTATTAATTTCCTGTATTTTTTTTAAAGAAAAACACATTCTCCGCTGGGATTTGGGATTGGATGAGGAATAAATAAAATTGGTAATGATACCAGATCATGGGGATAAGAGTGTGAAAAGTCCTATACTGATTGAAAATAGGCCCATGAAAATTCTCCTTCAAAGGATGAAAACTATGCAATTTGTGCATACTCTGTAAATAGTATCAATATAGGCTCTAAATTATTTTATACAAACACATGTTTACAGATTTTATTTTTTATTTTTTTTTTGAAAAAAAAAAAAGTATACTTGGACTGATTTGGATACAACGCCCAAACCCGAAATCCTTCTGAATCTGTTAAGGGATTCAAAATCCAGGCCCAAAGTCTGGCATAAACCTGAATAATCCCAACTCAAATTTCAAATTTAGTAAGGTCTTATGAGTTTGGGTTTGACCTGACCGAAGTTGCCCCTTATATAATAAACTCAAGCCCTTTGGTCCTGATGACTCAATCATCATTCATCTTTGAAATTGGTCACACAAGGCTCTGCAATGTAAAATCATTAAATTTTGGTCCTTGTGATTGAGAAGCACTAACCTACTTGGTTCTATTGATCCAATCATCAAATTTGTTCAATTTAATCACAGAAAATCTGTCCCAAGTAAAGCCATTAAAGTCAGAAACTTCAAAATCTATACTTGTGTTGAATTGATCACACTGATTTTTGCCTACATTTAATTCACATCCAGATCTATATCTTCAAGTGCCTAGGTGTCATATGAGATGAAGCTCCAGCTTGAGCCAAGCTGGGCCACTTCATGAGCCAATGACAAAGCAAGCTGAGCTGTGATAGACCTTGCTCGAACTCAGCCCTTTTAAGTGAGCTTGTTAAATAGGATTCGCTCGAGATCGAGCCTTAAAAAGCGAGCTCTAGCTTGAGCCAAGCCAAGTCGAACGGGAAAGATTATGAGCTAGCTCCACTCATTGACAACCATTAAAAAAAACACCTTAATATCATTAAGAACCGACAAATCTCACAGTGATAATTTTCATTTCATTTCATAACCTCAGCCACAAGCAAGGTCCAGAGAAATCTTTTTGACAAATCTGGGAAAATGGACAGCACTGTTCATCTTGCATTCTCTTCATTAGCAGTTAATATCACAATCATTCTCAAACGTGATAGATGAAGACCTTTTGCAATCCATGATAGGACCAATGACTGAGCTGCATATAATACTCAAATGTGGGCCTTCTTGGGAGGATATTAACTGGCCAGGGATAATATGACGGACTTCCCGTCCCGACCCACTAGACATTGGGCTTGGGCATGGTCTTCAGGTATACTAGTTGGGGCTAGGCTTAATACCACACCAAAAATTGATTATGCCTAATCCTAGGTTTCACAACTTCTCTTTGAGGCCTGGAGCACAACAGTGGGCGGGATCCAGCTGGCCTTTTGACTACGAGACACCCTGGACTGTGAACATTGGTCTTAATTTTGAAAACCCAAACAGAAGGTGAAAATGTTGGTTCATGAATTGAAATGGAGGTAGAATGTGGGAGGGTTAAGTACAAGCATCCTAAGACTTCTTAACAATGGTTTAAAAAGTTCAAGATAAATTAGTGGACATAGTTTGATGTTTGGGCAACAAGATTATTAAAATTCAAAATATTCATTAAAAATGAGGCGAAAAGGATCATAATCACTTTAATTAGGGTATTTTCATGTAAATGAATATGAAGAAAGTAGGAAGAAGAATATTTTAAAACAGTGAAAAAAGTAGATGCCACTCTTTCAAGGCCATTCATGTAGGCTTAAATGGGCTTTTAAATTGGCTTTAAAACGTTTATACCAGCTTCTACGTGCATTTTGGTGATGCCCACTAGTGATTTTTGGGTTTAAAAATGTCACGGTAATTTATAAACACCTGTACAAGTTGTGGGACAAAATTAATTTAAAAGTTGAAATTAAGAGAGACAGAGAGTTCACTTGCAGATTTCGCTAGTCATCAAAAAGACGGTAAGCAAAAAAAATAAAGAGAAACCATAGACTGGCCAAGCGTAGTGGAGGGGGGATGGGACCGGGATTCTAGGCAGCTTATGGACAAGGAGGACGAAAGGAGAAGGAACAAAGGTTTATGTGTCGCTACAACAATTTGTTGTTTCGATTTTTGTTCTATCAGGAACATGAGCAGCACTAATAGTCTAGAATGCTGAAACTTTACAATTTTGAATTTGTTCAAAAGGCTTAAATTCTTCATTCCTTCTTCTGCCAATTAAATTACCATAGAGCTTAAACACATATTAAAACTATGTTATATTGACTAAATAACTACTTAACACACATTAAACTACATAATATTGACTAAATAACTGTAGAACATAAATTAAACTGCATCATACTGTAGTCATTGTAGAACACAAATTAAACTGCATTAAACACACTAAATTTCTTCATCGCTGCTGGTATATCCTAGTCTCCCACATCTTCTTCTTCTTCCCCACTTTCATCCCCCTCAGCTTTGTCCTTCTCATCTTCTTCATTCTCCTCCTCTGCTTTATGTCCCTCCCCTCTTCATTCCCTTCCTCCTCTGCTCCATGTTCCCCATCTCTTCTTCTTCCTTCACTTCTTGTTTTTTCTTCAAAGCACGGAGATGGTTGTTAAGTGTATAAATAAGGCGACTGCACCCTTTCACTCCAAAGGCTCTATTCAAATTGGACAGTGATCCCTCTCCAGAATATGCTCATCTTCCTCCTTGGTAAACTCTAAGTTCATGTTTGCCAAGTAGTAGTTGTATCTCGACCTACATGAAGCAGCGGTTCTATCGATTCCCTCCTCGAATAGATTTTTAGAAATTAAGTGCCATCTATAGATCAAAAAGAAAATTAGGAAGAAAAAAATATGAGTAAAAAAAAAACTAACATTCATTTTTGATTGATTGTACTTGATATTTTGATTGCAATAGTAAGAGACGCGGACGTCCTGCACTTCGTTCCCGTTATCCTCCTCTCCCTCCTCCTCATTTTCACCTCTCCCTCCTCTTGGTTTTGACCTCCTCCGTACTGCTAATATTTCCTTTGATTATAAAAGGTTTTGCAACTTATAGGTTGGGCGAGTGTACGCCCTATTTTTTCAAATTCAGCATTCAAATATTTAAATGCTCTATTCTCATGCGACATAATCCTGTCTTAATCTTCTTGGATAAAGTCTAGAGGTTTATAACATAATCTCTATGCCTACAACGGCATGCATCTGCGCTCCTGTGAATTCTCTCCGCAGCCAATTTCTTGGAGATTAATGTCCACGTGAAAATAAAATAAAAAATCACAAGTATAATTAGATTTAAAAAACAGAAAAAAAACATAATATTAAAAAAAAAACTACGTATCCCACTTGTTTTCGTACTTAAGGTGATAACGGTGAACCCTGCTGTATTCCAGCTCATTCCATCCGTCCTCCATTTGTGAGACTTGTATCCTACTATAGAATGCAAATTGAATTGGTGGTTTTATAGATGGGCAGGGCAGAGGGGAGTTTTCTCGCCGTCGTACCACAGTCTTGAATTTTCTTGATTTGGGTCGGAATCGTTTCTTTACTCATAAACTTCTCATGAGGAATCACTCTTTATTTGATCTGGAACTTGCCGTGAAAAAGATTTGAGTTTATCCACAAGTACAATGGGAGAAGTACAGGGGTGGGAGGCGTGTAAGGCGGGGGACTGAGAGAATTTTCTTCCTCTTGTACTTCTCTCACTCCTGTACTTGTGGATAAACTCAAATCTTCTTCATGGGAAGTTACGGTTAAACTCAAGACCCAAATCAAGAATGATTCCTCATGAGAAGCTCATAAGTAAAGAAACGATTCGTAACTTCCAGACTGTGGTGCCCTACCTCATCTATAAAACCAACAAGTCTCACAAATGGAAGACAGAAGGTTTCACCGTTACCACCGCATTTACGAAAACCAGTGGGATACGTAGTTTTTTTTTAATATTATATTTTTTCTGTTTTGTTTTTAAATCTAATTATACTTGTGATTTTTTTAGGTGGACGTTAATCTCTGAGAAATTGGCTGAGGAGGGAATTCACCGGAGCGCAGATGCATGCTGTTATAGGTATAGAGACTATGTAATAAACCTAAATATAGACTTCACCCAAGAAAAATACGGGATTATGGCGCATGTGAATAGAATAGTAAAATTTTCCAACGCTGAATTTGGAAAAATAGGGCGTGGACACCGTACCTATAGATTGCAAAACTTTTACAACCAAAGGAAAGCTGAGCAGTAGGGACGAGGTGAAAACCGAGGGAGAGGGGGAAGAAAAAAGTGAGGAGGACGACGAGGGAGAGGAGGTTGGAAAGGAGGATAACTGGAATGAAGTGCAGGACGGCCGCCTCTCTGACTATTACAATTAGAATCTTAGGAATATCAAGTATAATCAATCAAAAATGAATGTTAGTTTGTTTGTTTGTTTTTTTTTTTTAAATCTATTCGAAGAGGGAATCGATAGAATCGCTGCTTCATATGGGTTGAAATACAACTACTACTTGGCAAACATGAACTTAGAGTTTACCAAGGAGAAGATGAGCAGATTCTGGCGGGAGAGGGATCATTGTCCAATTTGAATAGAGCCTATAAAGTGAAAGGATGTATACACATACACTCAACAACCGTCTTCGTACTTTGAAGAAAAAACAGGAAGTGAAGGAAGCTGAGGGAGAGGGATAAGGACATGGAGCAGGGGAGAAAGGGAAGGAAGTGGAGGTCGGAAAAGACGAGGGGGAGGAGAATGAGGAAGAAGAGGAGGATGACAAAGCTGAGGGGGCGGAAAGTGGGGAACGAAAGTGAGGAAGGTGGGAGATGAGGAGATACCAGCAGCGATGAAGAAGTTTAGTGTGTGTTTAATGCAGTTTAATTTGTGTTCTACATTAATTAGTGTGTGTTTAATGCAGTTTAATCTCAAGCGGCAGTATTATAATGCTAATGGAAAAAAGTGCCAATAATGGGTTACAGTTGTCACACCCCAAAATTGAAACCGGGGCTATGCGTGAGATTAGGGTCGATTAAAATTTTTCCAAACATTAATCAAATGCAACTTGGCCCCAATCATGTCCCATAGAATCGAAGTCCGTGGTGAGGTATAAATATTTCCTCAGTAACCATAAAACACAGTGGAACATCATAATAAACAAATGGTACGATATAACATTTTAGAGTATGCACATCTTTCTTTCCTATAGTTTAAGTATAGGAAAAGATAACAGAAGTATATTAATTAATGACTTTTATCAAAACCTAAGCCAAAAGAGAATAAATACGAACTAACCAAAGTATGAAGGTACTCGTGTGCTGGTCTCAACAATAATATCATCGACACACAACTCGTACTCACTATCAAGCTAAACTGCCTGAAGCGGCGCCTCCACTTTCCCAAGGGTAAATGTACCCAGTACCTATGCACCAAGAGTAGCATCAGACACGATGGTCGGCAGGTAGATATAAATATAAAACATCAATAGAAATGCAGAACGAATTAGAGTAGACGATAGACAAGATCATAAAACATGCATAGCATTCTGGTCATAAGAAGTACATAGCATTCGAATCATAATCAATCTAACATAAACATATAACAAGATAGGCGGTCCACATAGGCTAATAAACACGGGATAGTGTCATTGCCCTCCCATACTCACATTGAGTCGTGATGGAGATATCAAGAGGCACATCATATACCCGACAAAGCAAAACACTGGATAAAAACTCGGCAACAAGCAAGATGGATACCAAGAGGCCATTAGTCATCAAATCAAGTGTTCAAGATGTATCCGATAGTGTACATCCATCTAAAATGTAAAAAGTCGTACTGCGCAGATGTTCATCAAGGTCCTCACACAGATGGTGCTCCATCCGTGTTGGGCGATATACAACTAAGTGGTGCCTGACATAAAGATTCCTAGACAAACAATAGTGAGGGGCTAGGCTTTCTTGCGTGAACAAGATTCATTAACCAAAAAAGAGTCTACTTTCCATTATCAAATCAAGACCAAACAAGCAAGCTCTTCAAACATCAATACCATAAGTAGTCCTCATCAAGCTTTTACAATCAAAGCCGCCTAGCCTCAACACTTCAATCAATCATCAAAACAAGCGGAACATAAAAGGGATCCTAAGTTCGTCATCTAGGTTCATCAAGTGATCCCAAAGCAAAACAAAGTAAAACAAGCTAAAGAACATGGACATAGCATGTAGATGTAGACAAGTACCAGATGGTACAATTTGGAATCAGAAGCGATAGACAATCCTAGGTAAAATGGTATCCCCGAAGCATCGTACAATCATACTCAGTCAACGAAGGGAATTAGGGTTCGCGATACCCAAACAAACAATCTTCGTGCATAGATATAAAAGGGATATCCCGTTGTCCCGTACCGTTCAAGATTGAGCGGAGTTGAACCACAATACAACCGGAATGACTGTGAAAGACATCGGCTCAAAACATCTTCACATATAGTCAAATGAGTCCAAAAAGGGTAGCCAAAATCCCACCTAAGTCCCACCAAAAGAGGGTCAAGGGGCCCTTCAAAAAGGGCGCCATCAGTTGGCCCGGTCGACCCCGTACACAGGGATCCAAGTCGACTTGGCCCTTGGCCCAGTCAACCGCCCCATGTACCCAGTCGACCTGGCCAAGGCCGGGTCAACCTGCGGTTGTAACCCAAAAAGGGTGCACAGTGATTTAATAGGTCAGGTGCTGCACGCACCTGACCCTATGTGGCCGGTCGACCACTTTCAAGTTTCCCAAACCTGACATGCAGCCAATAACAAGTATAAAAGCAGTCCAAACCCATCCTACAAACTTCATCAATCTAAGCATTAACATCTAAATCCATTTCATTAAACAATAAGACTCAATTATCATGTTTTCAAGCATCTAATACATCAATAAGCATGTGGTCATCCAGATCATCATCAATCATCAAATCAAAGGAGAGATAAACATAACCAAGCATATATATAAATATATACTTGCCTTTGGTTGAAAATGCCCAAATCCACAAATCCTAGCTCCATAGCCCAACAAACCAAACCTAAGGGATAATTAGTAAAATAAAACTAAATTAAAATATAATATCAATAAAGGGGAAGCTCCAAGCTACCAAACACAGTACTACACCCAAAGTACACCTAAGGGGAAGAGGAGCTTACCATATACAGAAGGGAATGGAGTGATGGCTTGCAAATTGGAGATGAGATGCTCGCAGGGTCCACGCGAAGATGATGATGGCCAAGATCGGAGGTGGGGAGCTTGTGGGGCCCACTTGATTGGTGGCCCACTGTGCAAGAAGAAGGAAGAAAAAAGAATGAGAGAGAGAGAGCATAGAGAAAGAATGAATTAAAGAGTGTGATGGTGGTGTCTCATGTTGGCAGCAAGGATCAAGAAAAGAAAAAAAAATAGAGAGAAACAGAAATGGTAGAATGGGAGAGATGGGTGTGGCTGATCCACGTCAGCAGGGAGTGAAGTGAGGTGAGGGAGAGATGAGATGAGATGAGAGAGAATGAGATGATGAAATGGGTGAGATGAGTGGGGAAGGGGGGTAAATCACGTTGGCAGGGAGGTGAGTGAGGAAGGAAGAAAGAAAACAGAGAAAGAAAGAGAGAAACAGCGAAGGAAAGGAAGAAAGGAAAAATGGGGAAAAAGAGAGCGAGGTGGAGTGGGCTGGGTTCGCCAGAGATGGGGAATCTCGGCGGTGATGGTCGCCGACGGCGACAAGGAGCTCCAGGACAGTGGGGCAGTGAGGGTTTGGGATAGGGAGATAAATGAGAGAATGGAAAGGTGCTCGATGCTCGATGGTGGTGATGGCCGGAGATGGGGGAGCTCGGCGACGGCGAGGCAGCGAGGAGAGTGAGGGAGGGAGAACGAGAGGGATGAGAGAGTGGGGGGCTGTGTTGTGAAGTGGGGGTGGAAAAATGAGGGAGATGGAATGAGATTGGGAGGTGGTCCATCGTGACCTAAAAGTGGGGGTGGGGGTGGGGTGGGGGTGGGGAATTTACCAAATGGCCATTAGGGCCTTGGGTCGGGTTCAAGTCAAGTCAGGTTTTGGGTTGGGTTTGAGAGTCCGGATCGGGATGCAACAAAAGGACAAAGTCCAAAAAATTATATAATCTAACCGATGGTGCTAAAATCTAGAAAATCAAAAAACACTAAAAAGCCCTCGGAACTTTCCGGAAAAAGCGACACACCCCAAGTGTACCCAAACGGGCTCGGATCTCAACCCAACTTCGCACGCGCAATCCTAATTATGAATCGGACATGTTTGGCTTTTAAACGAGCTTAATTAACTAAAAGCACAATTAACTAGACTAGTTATAACCTTGGAATTTCGGGATGTTACAACAGTTGTCGGGACCCGGAATTGGTTCCAGAACCTATAAACTAGTACCAATTCTACCGCCTTTAAACGGTACCGATTCTAGATCCAAGTCCAAAACCTATAAACTAGCTCCAATTCTACCGCCTTTAAACGGTTCCGATTCTGGATCCAAGTCCACTTTGGACTCAAATCGGAATCAACCCGTTTACAACCTTATGCACACTGTTACTGTATCCAAACGGGTTCGGATTTCAACCCAACTACACACACAATCCTAATAATTAATCATACATTTTTAGCTTCTAAACGAATTTAATTAGCTAAAAGTGCAACTAAATAAGCTAATTACATCCTTGGAAATCCAGGACCTTCCAAATAGCGACCGAGATTGGGCTGATTTATACCCCAAATATTAGATAAAGGTGGGTTAAATTGTGGCTCAAACAATGGTCAGAATCAGACTGATATCTATATTTAGTGTTGTGCCGTCATTCACAAGTCATGTCTAAATGTGATTTTCTCTAATCAAAACAAAAATATGGTACTTCTAATATAATTTGAACTTGGTCATAAGATGCACATTTTGTTAACTTAGTAATGTCAGGGAGCATGGGAATTCCCAGCATTTGAGGTAAGTGGCATTTTAAAATTCCAAAAAGGTGGAATTCCCAAATGCTAGCCTTTACTCTAGTATTTAGAAATCCAACCATTCCGGGATACTTCGTTTGCAACTCTAGGCATTCCGATAGAACTCCGGTTCTCCCAACTGTCGATTGTCATCTTCTATTCCATGCGACTACACAAAAATCAAATTCAGTAATCTTCTTCCTTTGAAATCTTCCCCGCCTGATTTATTTTTCTATTTTTCTTCCATCTTATTGTATGCTTTTTTTTCTAAAGTGTTTTGATGTTAATGGAAGAAAATGGTTTTTGGGGGTTTTTCTTCCACTGTTCTATTCCATCAAAATGGTTCAACCTTCCATTATCGTCACAGACATGTCAGGATCAGCTGCCAAATTAGTTGGTTAGAACACTTTGGTCCAACCATTCATCTTTTCTTAGATGATTGTTAACGCCATCAGTTTCTAGACCGTAAGTAATCTTCTTCATTGTTTAAACCAAAGTTGTGGGTTATTTATATCCATGTCTTTGTGACGATTCCTAGGACGTTTCATAGGTTTGTGCTACAGGTGTCTTTGTTTATCTATCATTTTGATAAACAAAACTAAAATAGGAAACAGAGAGAGAATACTGGTGGATGTTATTTTATTGGATTATTTTATTTATAATGGTGGATGTTATTTTGTTGGCAATATGGTGGATGTTACTTTGGCTCATATTGGTTGAGATTTATAATGGTTGTGATATTCATGAATATTTTAGCCTTTTATATGCATACATATAATGCATAAATATTTGGAAACCCACTTAGAAATTCAAGTAGTAATGAAACATGGAATTTATGGAATTCAGGTTGGATGAAATTATCAGACAGGAATTCCGGTATGAAAGAAACAGGAAATTCAGGAATATCAGGATTCAGCAGCATTTCAGAATTCTAACACCTCGAATTCTGTAAATTCTAGGGACATGAATTCCACAAATTCTTGTAAAGAAACGGGCCCTAAAGGAGATGAGACTCCCTCTTTTAATATTGGGTATAGATATAGAAAAGGAAAAAATGGACATTTTAGTCTCAACAACTCAAGTTCTAGGGCTAGCTAATTGATTTCTGTGTATTTGATAGCACTGATATTTTGAATTCTTGTCTAAAACCTCTTCAAAATGCCGAACTTGAATTTCTACCCCTTATATCCTTCTTAAAAAGTCTGAACTTGAGTTTCTTATATATTATTCTTAAAAGAGCATTTTTTTACAATTGAAATACTTCAATGAAAGTAATTAATGGCGCACTTGTTTCCTGGAATTGATTTTGTAGGAATACTGAGCGTTTTATTTCTAAATGTAGTTAAAAATGAAGACACAAAGGTGAATATGAAAAAAACGATCACCTTGATCATAATTATATAAGGACTATATATATTTCTACTCCCTGTAGAAAGTTCAAATGCTCGGTGCCATTATTTCTGCTCTACAAAATCTGAGTCTTAGAGAATGATGGAAGTAGTAAAAAAAAAAAAACTGGAATTCCACTTAAAGCAACATTGCTTGCCATGTTTATCCATTTCAGTTATTCTTTTGTTCCAATACTTGTGTATGCAATCTGTAATTGATTTCCTGTATAAAGACAAGTTCCATCATTGTCACGATACTAGCAGTTGTATGCATCTGCTCGGTCTTCAATATTGCTTTCTTTAACCTCAGTTTATCAACAATACACTATGCTGACATCCATAATCATTATATTCAAAACATCTTTAGTGGGTTTTATAGCATTTAAACAAATGTTTGGATAAGGTAATTTTGCTTTTTTAACAAAGACCATGTATTTTTATTGTTAATTTTTTTTTTCAATGGATCGCCATCTTGGTTCTATCTTCTTTATTTAATATATGTCACCATACCCTGCTTCGCATTACCTTCCATATATATGACCAACCAACTGGACAGCTGAATAGCCTTTGATCGTTTATTGAAGACAATATTGTTGTGAGCAAATGGATTGGCCTTATTGTTTCTTTTTGGTTTCTTAGCTTTGGTAGTTTTGACATGTTCTTGTTAGATTTGGCAAGTATCTATATAGATTTCTATTGTTATAAAAAAAAAAAACTATATAAATTTCTAATACACTAAATCAAGTTCTCTTTGGTCTCTTCCTTTTTGAAATTCCTCATTTTCTTGACGATTTGGTTAGGTTTTGCATGTGTAGATTGTGTAGATCATATCCAGGTTTGATGTGGTGGATTTTTTATTTTTTTGCTATTTTTTATCTTTTCTGTTAAATTTGGTTGGTGTGTTTCTCGCCGTTTACTCTTATTTCAAAGAAAGAAACTAACTAAAACTAAGAAGCTCTTATTCTAGCACAACTGCGGTACTGAAACCACAAACAGTGGGTAATGAGACGGTAAATTCTCTCCCCACTAACAAGGAATTTGGTCCCCAAATTCATTTCTATAAGAGAAATTACTAAACAACTGATGTACTAACAAACAATACTATAGGATCCATACATACATAGGATAGATGCCAACTACCGAATCGAATTTCTCACACGCGTCCTCTTGTTTCTAGTAGATTTTATTTCTTAAAACGTGCCCACTCTGATACCAACTTGTCACGCCCCCAAAAGTGAAACCGGGGTTATGCATGAGATTAAGACCAATTAAAACTTTTCCAACATTAATCAAATGCAACCTGGCCCCAATCATGTCCCATAGGATCGAAGTCCGCAGTGAGGTATAAATATTTTCTCGGTAACCACAAAACAAAGCGGAACATCATAATTAAACAAATGGTACAATATAGCATTCCAGAGTATGCACATCTTTCTTTTCAATAATTTAAGTTTAGCAAAAGATAACAAAAGCATATTAATTAATGGCTTCTAACAAAACCTAAGCCAAAAGAGAATAAATACGAACTAACCAAAGTATGAAGGCACTCGTGTGCTGGTCACGACAACAATACCGTCGACACACAACTCATACTCACCATCAGGCTAAACTGCCTGAAGCGACGCCTCCACTTTCCCAAAGGTAGATGTACCCGGTACCTATGCACCAAGTGCAGCATTAGACACGACGGTCGGCAGGCAGATATAAATATAAAACATCAACAGATATGCAGAACGAATCAGAGTAAACGAGTAGACAAAATCATATAAAATGCATAGTATTCTGATCATAAGAAATACATAGCATTTGGATCATAATCAGACTATCAAAGTAGGCGGTCCACATATGCTAATTACCACGGGATAGTGTCATTGCCCTCCCTTACTCACATTGAGTCGTGGTAGAGATATAAATAGTTTGGGATCATAACCCTTCAATCAAAGTGTTCTAAGTAGTATCCATTACACTAAATCCGATCTGTAGAAGGTCTTCTTGGGCTCATGGGCTACTCGACCAGAGGACTTGGCCCAAGCGCATCCAATCTTACCTCAAGGTTGGTCCTCTGTTAGCTCATGCGGCTAGGGTCCCGTGGACTCTGGCCCAATCTTTCCTCAAGGTCAGTCCTCTGTTGGCTCATGTAGCTCGGGCCCCGTGGGCTCTAGCCCAATCTTGCCTCAAGGTCAGTCCTCTGTTGGCTCATGTGGCTCGGGCCCCGTAGGCTCTGGCCCAATCTTGCCTCAAGGTCATAATTTCAAAATCCTCACACATGTGGTGCCTGAAACAAAGAATCCTAAACAAACATCAGTGAGGGCTAAGTTTTCTTGCGCGAACAAGATTCAACAACATTAGAGAAACTACTTCATTTCAAATCAAATCAAATTTCAAACAAACTTCAATAGTAGTTCTCTTCAAGCCTTACAATCAAAGCCCCCTAGCCTCAACACTTCAACCAAACCTCAAAACAAACGAAACATCAAAAGGGATCCTAAGTCCATCATCTAAGTTCTCAATGTGATCCCCAAACAAAGTAAAGCAAACAGAGCTATTGAACATGTTCGTTACATGTAGATAGTACCAGACGGTACAATTCGGAATCATAAGCGATAGACAATCCAATCCTAAGTACATTGTTAATCCCGAAGCATCGTATAACCTACTCAGTCAACGAAAGGAGTTAGGGTTCATGATACCCAGGCAAACAATATTCATGCATAGATTTAAAGAAGGGTATCCCGTTGTCCCATACCGTTCAAAATTGAGTTTAGTTCAGTCCCGATACAACCGGATTAACCGTGAGAACACGTTGGCTCAAAACATTCTCACGCATAGTCAAATGAGTCATCAAAAGGGGTAGCCAAGGTTCCAAGTCCATCTAAAATAGGGTTAAAAAGGCCCTTTCCAAAAGGTGCCACAGTTCATCCAGTCGACCTCGCCCTTGGCCGGTCGACATCCCACACAGAGTACTCGGTCGACCCGACCCAGTCCGGTCAACCAAAAGTTGTAAACAAATGGTGTGCACAATGTTCTTCATCAAGCTCTAGGGAGCCTGACTGTGTGTGGCCGATCGACCGCATACACTGCAGTTACAGAACCTCAGTTATGTAACTGAAGTGAAATGGGTGGGAACTCTTTTCCAAAATCCCTGATTACTGAACAAGTAATCAGTCAATATGAAGGGCCTAGCCCTTCCATTCTAATCATGCAAACAAAGAAAATAGGGCCTTGCCCTCTCAACATACATTCATACTCCCTCTCATCAAGTCCATTCAAATCCATATCCATCCAACCAATCTAACCATCCAATTAAGAATCCATTTCATTAAACGATTAAACATAATTATCATGTTTTCCAAAATCAAAGGTATCAAATGAGCATATGGTCATCTAAATCATCATCAATCATCAAATCAAAAGAGAGACAAACGTATCTAAGCATATATATAAATATCTACTTGCCTTTCGTCGAAATTGCACAAATCCACAAATCCAAGCTCCATAGCCCAACAAACCAAACATTAGGGGTAATTAGTAAAATAAAACTAAATTAAAACATAAACCAAAAGAAAGGGAAGCTCTAAGATATCTAACACACTACTACACCCAAAATGTATTAACCCAAACCTAAGGGAAATGAGGGGATTACCAAAGAGAGAAGCTTGAAATTGGGGATGAGAAGCTTGCAGGGTCCATGCGGAGATGATGGAGATCATCGGAGGTTGATTTGGGGCCCACTAGATTAGTGGCCCATTGACAGAAAAATGTAAAAGACAGAATGGAAGAAATAAATAAAGAAAGAAAGAAATGGTGAGATGGGTGGGGAAGGGGCTGATCCACGTGGGTAGTGAGTGAAAGAGCGGGGAAAGGAAATAAAGAAAAAGAAACAGAGAAGGGAGGAAGAAATAGGGAGAATAAAGAAATGAGGAAAAGGAGGGAAATGAAATGGGTTGGGACTGATTCATGTTGGGTTTGACTTATAAACGAGCTTAATTATCTAAAAACACAATTAACTAAACTAATTACAATCTTGGAATTTCGGGATGTTACAGAATATAAGAAAAAATAAAGAATATATATTATATAATATTATGGTATCTTTAAAAAATAATGTATAAATGCAATTTTATCTTACCATAATAAATTTGTGATACTTTTAATATAATTGGACTTTGCAATAAAACACTCATTTTAAGAACTTTCTATAATTGATTTATATTGGCATAAAGCCGGTGAGATGTATGAATTAAGTTTTGTGCAAATTGAATAATGAATTAAGATAATATTGAACTAAATATTAATTAATAAAAATATTAATAATAATCCTATTTTTCTTAACCAGTGTGGAACCGGACCCATTTAGGAATTGAGTCAAAAAAAAAAAAAAAAAGACTCAGAATCGAAACCATTTACTTACGGAGACTTAATTTTAACTAGGTTTTCCGTTGAGGCACATCTGAGAGGTGACCAGCCATTAAGGTTAGGCCCAGCATTTTGAAGGACTATAAATAGATGGCTTCAACCAGTGTCTAATTTTAGGCAGAAGCAACCAACGGGCCGACATGGCTCTTCCCAATACATACCAATCTTCACCCATAGAGAAAACGGCGTCAATTTAGACTGTTAGAGAAAATCTATACAGGTTTTGTTACTGAGCATGTGTAGCTACTGTCTGCACAGTGAATGCATTGCCCTGCAGAATTGCATTTGAAAGGTGGGGAAAGCCGCACTTTAGCTTTTTAGCAGTCTCCAGGGAAACATCTGGGTGGGTTCTCCTTGCAGAAGAATTGCCCCTCAAGCAGTACTTTGGAATTGTTCATGTTGTGGCTCCCTTGCCTGGTTCAATTGTACGTACAACTTTACAACAATTATGTTTCAGCTTTACATTTTTGGGGTTTGGTTTCTCAAAACATGGGGAAGTGGGAAGTATACAACACTTGGCCTGCGAAGGCAAGTTCTGCTGGGTTTCCAATTTGTTCAGGTCCATGTTTCAAGTATCCAAACTGCTGACACAATTACCCCCTTCCATGAATGGTTTCTGCACAGAATTTATTTCCGTGGATCTTAGTCTTTTACCCTTGCATATGGACCTCTGCTTTGTTTACTTTCTGAACAGTTTGACTCCCTGTCCACAGCTCGATATTTTTTTGCATCAGCTATTCACAGGAAGGTTTCCAACAACTGGCTACGCCCGTACAAACTAAAGCCGTGAAGTGCAAAATATTTACTGACTGGGAGCCAATTTATTTCCTAGGAAAGATACTAATTTTCTTTCTCATCTGAATGAGATTGAGCACTTCTGAGGTAAATTGACAGAAAGCAATTGCAGTATCACGCAGCTGATAACTAATTTGTCCACCTCCCAGAATAGATGATAAGCATCCAAAATGGATGCCGATGCCCCAAGCCAAAGGGTTTGGTTGATGGGAGAAGGACCCTTGCTTTTAGTTATGAGCGATTCTGCAAGTCAGCCGAGTCTTTGATACTCGAGGAATTGAATCTACAATGCAGTGAGGTGGAGAAGAGACTAAAGCCCTTTGCTTGCTTGACCTTGGCAGACCCGTACATACCCAAGACCCTTCGACGCCAGCAAAAGATGCAAATGATGCTTTGTGGGTCGAGGAAGATACGTCGTCATCTTGTATTTTTTGAGCATACACTGCACTGCCCCTTTTTATATTATGTGTGTTCCATAAAGTAGCCTTAGAGCATAGGGACAGAGAGCAGTGCCTCAGGCATTGAGTTTTTTTGGTAATTCAATGCCATTCTTTTGTACACTAGTTTTATTTCTGTTGCTCTAATTTTGTAACATTGGGCACCATTATTTGACAAGCTCTTGCACTTGCACTGGGAAGGAAGGCTGGCTTTTGTTTTGGGTTTCTGCCTCTCTCTTAATGTACCCACGCCATTCACCTTTTTGCTGTACAAACTCCAACATAAGATTCATATTTGAGGTCATCTTAAATGTGGATAGAGAAGAGGAACGAATAATATTTTTTCACAAATATTGTGAGTTTGTCATTTCTTCAGCTTGTGTCATATCATGTAGTTTAAACAACATTTGTGCCCCCATATTCTGAACCTGAAATCTTTTGAAGATTCTGAGGCATGCAATTCAGGCTGTACCTGTTACGATGATAAATATACTACCAGTCTTGAAGTAGGGTATGAGCGGCAGCACATTAAATGGTTGAATCTATTTGCATGCGGCAATGCAACAATAGAACAGGTTCCATTTCTGCGAGTATGAAATTGCAGTTTCTCTGTTTTTGTATTTTTGCTACACCAAATCATGCACTCTACTCATCCACCCATTACCCATGTTGTCTCTTCTAGCCAAACTGAGTTAACGGGTGAGGGGCCATTACTTCATATCTGTTTTTTCTTTCCTGTTTTTTTTACTGAAATTAAATCTATTAATTTCTTGTGTTTTTTTTTTTTTTTAAACAAAAACACATTCTCCACTGGGATTTGGGATTGGATGAGGAATAAATAAAATTCGTACTGATACCAGAACATGGGGATAAGAGTGTGAAAAGTCCTATACTGACTGAAATGGGGCCATGAAAATTCTCCTTCAAAGGATGAAAACTATGCAATTTGTACATACTTTGTGAATAGTAACAATATAGGCTCTAAATTATTTTATACAAACAGTTGTTTACAGGTGTAAAAAAAAAAAGAGTGCATTCGGACTAATTTGGATACAAAGCCCAAATCCGATCTTTCTCCTTCTTAATCTGTTATGGGATTCAAAATCTGGGCCCAAGTCTGGCTTAAACCTGAATAATCCCAACTCAAATTTCAAATTTAATAACGTCTTATGACTTTGAGTTTGACCTGACTCAAGTTGCCCATTATATAATAAACTCAAGCCCTTTGGTCCTGATGACTCAATCATCATTCATCTTTGAAATTGATCACACAAGGCTCTGCAATGTAAATACATTACATTCTGGTCCTTGTGATTTTTTTTAATTTTTTTTTTTTTTTTTGCTTTAAGAGAAACTTTATTATAAACTTAACAGGAATAACTACTGGCACCATGGTAATGTGCCTTAACAGTTGACCACCATTGGTCCTTACAAAATTGCCAAAAAGGAAGTAAATGGTGAAGACGCATTCCAAGCTGTGTAGACCATGTGCGACTCATCCTCATCCAGCACTCTGCTTGTCTCATTCTTGAGGATCTGGTCGTCCAGCGGTCCAGCGTACGTTTCCTGACGATGTCTAGAGGTACTAGCAGTCGAGTGTACAGTTTCCGGTTGGAGGAAGAAGGCACAGGTGTAAGCAGAAGCTCATGTTCATTCCTCATTGACCACAAATCGGATGTTAGGCGGTTGATCAGGTGAGGTTGGGTGCACTTTAGGAATAACAATTTTCACCAGCATATCTGCAGCTCTGTTTGCTGTGCGCTTACAATGGTGTATAGTCCAGGTACTAACCTCGCTGAGTAGATGCATCGTACGCCGCCACAGAGGCATCATGTCCCACCTTAAATGAGAGGACTTTCGGATGTTAGTGACAAGAGACAAGCAATCCCCTTCCACCTGGATAGCCGGACATGAGAGCTCCGACAGATGAACCAGGCCTCGCTGGAGTGCCATCAGTTCCGCTTCCAATGGGTGGTTTGCACGTACCTCTGCAGTGTATGCCAGAATCATGGTTCCATATTCATCTCTGACGAGGCCTCCGATGCCCGCTTTTCCGGTGTCCACATTGTATGCGTGATCAAAATACAGCGTAAACCAGCCTGGTGGAGGAGGCAGCCCCCAATCAGTGGAAAGACAGACCGTCGAACTTGGACCTGCAGACACATGAGAGAGATTCCAATCAAAGATCGCCATAATCGTTTTAGCCTTAACTTGGAGTGGATGTACGGGGAGGTATTTGAAAATATAGTCGTTCCGCTTTCCAGATGTACCACATCAGTGTGATACCGAGGTGACGATTATCTGTAGAGGCCTCCTGCCAGAACCATTTTGCAATGGAACCTGTGGCCAGTGGTGTGGGGACTGTGGATGGAAAAAGGTCCCAGATGGACGACGCAAAAGTACGAAAGGCAAACAAGTGATCCATTGTTTCATCCCCCTGTCAGCAAATTGGGCATGCTGGAGTAACGTCCGGAAACCAGCGGGCCTGGTTAATTCACATCCTGGAGTAACCTACTTGGTTCTATTGATCCAATCATCAAATTTGTTCGATTTAATCACAGAAAATCTGTCCCAAGCAAAGCCATTAAAGTCAGAAACTTCAAAATCTATACTTGTGTTGAATTGATCACACTGATTTTTGCCTACATTTAATTCACATCCAGATCTATATCTTCGAGTGCCTAGGCATCATATGAGATGAGGCCCCAGCTTGAGCCAAGCTGGGCCACTTCATGAGCCAATGACAAAGCAAGCTGAGCTGTGATGGGCCTTGCTCGAACTCAGCCCTTTTAAGTGAGCTTGTTAAATAGGATTGGCTCGAGATTGAACCTTAAAAAGCGAGCTCTAGCTTAAGCCAAGCCAAGTCGAACGGGAAAGATTATGAGCTAGCTCGATTCATAGACAACCATTTAAAAAACACCTTAATATCATTAAGAATCGAAAAATCGAAGAGTGATAATTTTCATTTCATTTCATAACCTCAGCCACAAGCAAGGTACAGAGAAATCTTTATGACAAATCTTGGAAAATGGACAGCACTGTTCATCTTGCATTCTCTTCATTAGCAGTTAATATCACAATCATTCTCAAACGTAATACATGAAAACTGTTTGCAATCCATGACAGGACCAATGACTGGGCTGCATATAATACTCAAATGTGGGCCTTCGTGTGAGGATATTAACTGGCCCGGGCTAATATGTCGGACTTCCCGTCCCGACCCACTAGACATTGGGCTTGGGCATGGTCTTCAGGTATATTGGTTGGGGCTAGGCTTAATACCACACAAAAATTTGATTATGCCTAATCCTAGGTTTCACAGCTTCTCTTTGAGGCCTGGAGCACAACAGTGGGTGGGATCCAGCTGGCCTATTGACTATGAGACACCCTGGACTGTGAACATTGGTCTTAATTTTGAAAATCCAAACAAGAGGGGAAAATGTTGGTTCATGAATTGAAATGGAGGTAGAATGTGGGAGGGTTAAGTACAAGCATCCTAAGACTTCTTAACAATGGTTTAAAAAGTTCAAGATAAATTAGTGGACATTGTTTGATGTTTGGGCAACAAGATTATTGAAATTCAAAATATTCATTAAAAATGAGGCAAAAAAAATCATAATCACTTTAATTAGGGCATTTTCATGTAAATGAATATGAAGAAAGTAGGAAGAAGAATATTTTAAAACAGTAAAAAAGGTAGATGCCACTCTTTCAAGACCATTCATGTAGGCTTAAAAGGGCTTTTAAATTGGCTTTAAAACGTTTATCCCAGCTTCTATGTGCATTTTGGTGATGCCCACTAGTGATTTTTGGGTTTAAAAATGTCATAGTAATTTATAAACACCTGTATAAGTTGTGGGACAAAATTATTTAAAAGTTGAAATTAAGAGAGACAGAGAGTTCACTTGCAGATTTTGCCAGTCATCAAAAAGACAGTAAGAAACTGGCCAAGCATCGTGGAGGGGTGGGACTGGGATTCTAGGCAGCTTATGGACGAGGAGGAAAAAAAGGAGAATGAAGAAAGGTTTCTGTGTCGCTATAGCTATTTGTTGTTTCGTTTTTTGTTCTACCAGGAACATGAGCAACACTAGTAGTCTAGAATGCTAAAACTTTACAGTTTTGAATTTATCCAAAATGCTTAAATTCTTCATTCCTTCTTCTGTCCATTAAATTACCATAGAGCTTAAACACAAATTAAACTGCGTTTTATTAACTAAATAACTACATAAGACATTAAACTACATAATATTGACTAAATAACTATAAAACATAAATTAAACTACATCATATTTTAGTTATTGTAGAACACAAATTAAACTGCATTGAACACACACTAAACTTCTTCATCGTTGTTGTTGTATCCTCGTCTCCCGCATCTTCTTCTTCTTCCTCACTTTCCTCCCCTCAGCTTTGTCTTCCTCCTCTGTCTCTCACTCCCCATCCTCTGCTTTCTATCCCTCCCCCTCCTCTTCATCTGTCATCTCTTCTTCTTCCTTCACCTCCTATTTTTTCTTCAAAGTACGGACACGGTTGTTGAGTGCATACATAGGGCGACTGCGCCCTTTCACTCCAAAGGCTCTATTCGAATTGGACAATGATCCCTCTCCAGAATCTGCTCATCTTTCTTCTTGGTAAACCCTAAGCTCATATTTGCCAAGTAGTAGTTGTATCTCCACCTACATAAAGCAGCAATTCTATTGATTTCCTCCTCAAATAGATTTTTAGATATTAAGTGCTATCTACAAAAAAATCAAAAAAAGAAAATTAGGAAGAAAAAAATAAGAGTAACAAAAACTAACATTTATTTTTGATTGACTATACTTGATATTTCTAAGATTCTAATTGTAATAGTAAGAAAGGCGGCCGTACTTCGTTCCAGTTATCATCCTCTCTCCCCTCATTTTTCTTCTTCCTCCTCTTGGTTTTGACCTCCTCCCTACTGCTAATCTTTACTTTGATTGTAAAGGTTTTGCAACTTATAGGTTGGGCGTGTACGCCCTATTTTTCCTAATTCAGCATCCAAATATTGCACCGCTCTGTTCGCATACGTCAAAATCCTGTCTTTTTCTTGGGTAAAGTCTAGATTTAGGTTTATAACATAATTTTTATGCTACAACGGCATGCATCTACGGTCCGGTGAATTCCCTCCACATCCAATTTCTCAGAGATTAACGTCCACATGAAAATAAAATTAAAAAAAAAATCACAAGTATAATTATATCTAAAAGCAAAACAGAAAAAAACATAATGTAAAAAAATAAAACTACGTATCCCACTTGTTTTCGTAAATAAGGTGGTAACGGTGAAGACTGCTGTCTTCTCGCTCATTCCATCCGTCCTCCATTTCTGATATGCTTCTGTAGAATGCAATTCGAATTAGTGGTTTTATAGATGAGTAGCATAGAGGGGAGTTTTCTCCCCATCGTACCACGGTCTAGAAGTTTCCTGATTTGGGTCTGAATCGTTTCTTTACTCATCCATACTGTGGTACACTGGCGAGAAAACTCCCCTATGCCCTACCCCATCTATAAAACCACCAATTCGATTTGCATTGTACAGCAACATACAAATCTCACAAATGGAGGACGGATAGAATGAGTAGGAAGACAGCAAGCTTCACCGTTACCACTGTATTTTCAAAAACCAGTGGGATATGTAGTTTTTTTTTTTAATATTATATTTTTTTTTCAGTTTTGTTTTTAAATCTAATTATACTTGTGATTTTTTTTTCCTTCATGTGGACGTTAATATCTAAAAAATTGACTACAAAGGGAATTCACCGGAGTGCAGATGCATGTCGCTGTAGGCATATAGATTATGTTATAAACCTAAATCTAGAATTTACCCAAGAAGAAGATGGGATTATGGCGCATGAAAACAGAGCATTGAAATATTTGAATGCTGAATATGGAAAAATAGGGCATGGACGCCCAACCTATATGTTGCAAAATCTTTACAACCAAAGGAGAGATTAGCAGTAGAGAGGAGGTCGAAACCAAGGGAGACGAGGAAGAAGAAAATGAGGAGGAGGACGAGGACGAGAGAGGAGTTACGAACGAAGTGCAGGACGGCCGCCCCTCCTACTATTACAATCAGAATCTCAAGAATATCAGGTATAATCAATCAAAAATAAATGTTAGTTTTTTTATCTCTTATTTTTCTTCCTAATTTTTTTATTTTTTTTATTTTTTTTATTTTTTGCAGATGACACTTAATATCTAAAAATCTATTAGAAAGAGGGAATCAATAGAACCACTGCTTCATGTGGGTCGAGATACAACGACTACTTGGCGAACATGAACTTAGAGTTTACCAATGAGGAAGATGAGAAGAATGTGGCGGGAGAGGGATCATTGTCCAATTTGAATAAAGCTTTTGGAGTGAAAGGGCGCAGTCACCCTATTTATACACTCAACAACCGTCTTTGTACTTCAAAGAAACAAGAAGTGAAGGAGGTAGAAGAAAAAGGGAAGTGGAGGAAGGGAAAAAGGAAAGAAAAAGAAGAGGAGGGGAGGGAGGGACAGAAGAGGACAAAGCTGAGGGGAGGAAAGTGGAGAAGAAGAAGATGTGGGAGACGAGGATACCAGCAGCGATGAAAAAGTTTAGTGTGTGTTCAATGCAGTTTAATTTGTGTTTTACAGTAATTGCAATATAATGTAGTTTAATTTATGTTCTACAGTTATTTAGTCAATATTATGTAGTTTAATGTGTTATGTAGTTATTTAGTGAATATAACACAGTTTAATTGTGTTTACACTCTATGGTAAATTAATTGGCAAAAGAAAGAATGAAGAATTTAAGCCTTTTGAATAAATTCAAAACTGCAAAGTTTTAGCATTTTAGAGCTGCTCATGTTCCTGGTAGAACAAAAAACGAAACAAAAATTTTGATCAATATTAGTATGATATAACTCTACTGGGTAAGATTTTCAAAGCACCTATTGGTCGATATTAGTATTTATAATATAGCTCTTAAAATAATTTGAACATCCATTCCAATAAAACCTAAATAAATAAAAGAGGAACATGTGCTTTATATTATTTTATAAGATGAATCATTATCAGGTAGAAAGAGGCAATACCTCTACAAGGTAGATTTTAGACCTGCCACGAAAGGCTAATACAAAGCAATCATAGAAGTTCAGTTAAAAGGAAGATCACAAATAGAGATATTCATAGAAAAAAATACTAAAAACCAGATAACTGCAAATACTAATCTGCCCAAAAAATTTGACCTTCCTCTTAAGAAATACATAAGAATGTAACCTAGAGATTCTAGATCATCTCTTTTACTTTGTTCTATGTAGAGGATAGGAGTGCTGATCAAAGTAAGAAAAAAATGAAACAAACAAAGACAAACTGAATTTGTTCCAACTCAGCATCATATACTTATTTTAGTTGTTTACACTAACTAATCACTTCACTCACCACCTCCAAGGTGAGTAGTAACGCTAGCATAACAAGCAGTTTCTATGAGATTCGCATGATGCTTCATTGAAATACATGAAAAGAAGAAGAAGAAGAAGTAGCTTGCAATAATGAAAGAAATAAATGTTTTAGAAAATGACAAGTTTTTCAATTTAAACCTCAATAGCAAGAACAAGAATCAATAAATTTACTCATGCCCTTGAAAAGCCCTTTTATAATATAAAAAAAATCAAACCCAGCAATGTGCACACAAATTGACAAAAGCTGTATATTAAATAACTAAAAATTGTACAAAACAACAACAATTTTACGATAGAAACTCAAAAGATCACCTACTTCTAAATTGCATTAATACAATTATCTTTAGCAATCACTAATATCAAAAGAGAACCAATATTTAGTGGTAGTAATATGGAATAAGTGTAACTTCCAACCTAATTACAGAGTAAAAATAAAATAAAATAGAAAAAAGAATCTCTAATTGGATAGGGAAGAAAGCAATGTCCTAAATACCCAGATGAAAAGGAAAGACATGTAAAGAGAATCGTAAAAACCTGATATATTTATTCAGCTTGTTTAAAATAGGATCAAAGCCATGAAACTCCTAGAAAACAGGCAGCACTCTCAAACACTTCAAGAAGTTTCAGTATTTTGGTTGATTAAATGAATCCCATACCTTCTGCTTAGGGGGCAGCACATAAATAGAAACCAAAATTGTGATCACACTAAAGTCTCTCCAATTTTTTTAGGAAAAGAAAAGGTAAGATTTCTAGTTGCTAGAAAAATAAGAACGCAATTTACATATTTCAAATATAATATGCAATGGAAACAGAATCTTATTGCACTTCAATAGTTGGAAACAACAATCCAATCTCTCTACATAAGCTCACAGGAAACAAATTTAAGTAGAAAGGAATTCAACTCCAATCCAGGAATTAGCATAATGATTTTGTCATTAGCTTCATACACATTTAATACCAAATTACCCTATTTCAATTCAACAGTGCATCCAAACAACTCAATTTAGTCAGAAAACATCAGAAATCAACCAAAAAAAAATGCAAAACCTAGCTACGAGGATTTGAAATAGTCACTAGTAACTAATGTCTCTTGTATGGTCAGATCTAATATACTGTTTCTAAATTTTTATTGTAGAAACTTGCTGTTTCTGATGGCCCATTAACACTACATACAAAACTTCCCAATAAACAAGTGAATGCCGATTGTCGAAGGTTGTGAGCTCTCGAAATATCATGTGATCAACAACTGGGTTCGAAATTAGGGTGGATTAGGATTGCTGGTCCTTGTTTGTTTGTAATCTCTCGCCAATTGTGACAATGAAGATCTTGTTTGATGTTTTTCGGGAGGCAGGACCAGTGTTTGATGTTTTCTTGCCTAAAGACAAAGCATCTGGGAAAGGAAAAGGCTTTGGTTTTGTGCGGTATAAAACTGAATGGGATGCGAATTGACCAATCCAAAGATTTGATGGCAGCCTTGTTTATGGAAGGAGGATTTGGGTTCAGAAGGCTATAGTCACTGATCATAATGCTAAAAAGTTTGGCCAAGTGAAACCAGCTGCAGAGAAGGAGGATCAAATCGTTGTTACAGATTTCAATAGAAGAGAAGGTTCCATGGCCGATCACTTTAAAGTAAGAAAGGCGAAAAAAGGATTTGATCAGGTTTGGATAGAAGGCCAAGGAGATTGAAAGGTGGTTAAGTTGGCAGCATCTTTGGCATCTTCTTTATAAGAGGAGGTGGAGAATTCCTTTGTTACTACCGGTTATTGTCTGGTTGTAAATGAAAATGCTATCCAAGAGTGGTTGTTCTCTTAAAGGGGGATTCAGGCAGAAGATTAGAAAATATTCAGATGCCGGAGATTTCTTGTCGGACTCCTGCAACAATGGAAAACTCAGGCGAATCAATGAGGGCGGATTATCCGAATAATCTAGGCGTGGAATCAGGGGATTTGGGTTTTCAGTTACCTAAATTTCTCGCTCCAGATTCAGAAACGCCACAAGTGCAAGGTGAAGGTAGATCTGTAGGAGGCAAAATCCAGCCGAAAAATCTCTGCAGATCTGAAGCATTCTCCAGATGAAGAGAGGAATAGAGAGAGATAACAAGAAAATCACATAGACAAAAAGCGCACATTAGGAGAGAAGTACCTTGTGGATCTTGATAGAGGATTGGAGAAGAGGAGAAGGAAGAAGACATGCTGCTAGGGTTTTTCGTAAATGGATCGAGAGCTAGAGAAGACACGCTACTAGGGTTTTTTTGCCAATGGATCGAGACCCCTCTTTGTTGCAAAAGAAGGCAAGTGTGGGTAAACATGTAAATCCCATAAAGATAAGAGGGCAAACTTTAAAAAAAAAAAAATGTCTGTTTTGTGGTTTAAATATACATGTGAATCGGCAAGTCCAAAACGTAAAATATCTTTTTCCTACCGTTTTAAGAGATATAGACCCAGAAATTTAGAGGGAGTTGGCTGAGAGAGAAAATTGTCATGATATAATTTGTGTTAGGGGCTGGTCCCTTTAGTGTTGCTAGAATATGGTATAACTTGTAAGAAACCACATATCAATTCAAAAGCAGCTTATAGGTGGAAGGTCCAAATAGGTATATATGAAGCCTTGCCAAGGGTATTACTTTAGCGATGTGAGATGTGGGACTTTACTTTACTAACATAACTATGGTCCTCTCTTCTAAGGTGATGTTAAATGATGTGTTAGTGCTGGAACGTACCTAGGTTCTAATATTTATATAGGTTTGTGGGCACCACTTTTTTACCACAAGCAATTTTTTCTTTTTACACAAAAAATCATAGTAAAGTGTGATAAAAAAAACTCCTATTGTATGGGAAAGCCACTAACCACCACTTGGAAGAAGAAGAATAATCTATGAAAGGCTACTTCCATCCTACCACAAGCAACTATTTTAACAGCTACAACGTCTTCAAGAAGGTGATCGCTCTGCTGATGACTACATGGAGTAGTTTCAGTATCTATTAGACGGTAAAACATGATAGAGATGACAACTATTGATCGAAAAGCACCCTTCTCTATAGAGGCATTATCCGTTCATCCATTCTAAACCACGGCACAAGGTTCAAACTAGCGACTGCGGTGAGCGTAGCGACCTGTGACCAAAACACTACATAGCGTGCAACATGTAGTGGCATAGCGGAGTGAATTTTTTAATTAGTCAAAAAGAATTCTAAAGTAGTGCAACATGTAGTGGATAGAACCGATTAGTCATATGACTATATCCCATACGCTCTGATTGGTATATTGATATAGTAAAAGTTAGCATGCACCAAGCACAATTCCCTCTTGTCAACGATGTCAAGACTCAAGCCACTAATAAATTAATCAAAGGTTGTATGAAATCTTCATCAAGCGGCAGTATTATAAGTACTATAATGTTAATGGAAAAAAGTGCCAATAATGGGTTACAGTTTTCACGCCCCCAAAATTAATACCAGGGTTATGCGTAAGATTAGGGCCAATTAAAAATTTTCCAACATTAATCAAATGCAACTTGGCCCCAATCATGTCCCATAGGATTGAAGTCCGCGGTGAGGTACAAATATTACCTCGGTAACCATAAAACACAACGGAACATCATAATAAACAAATGGTACGATATAACATTTCAGAGTATGCACATCTTTCTTTTCTATAGTTTAAGTTAAGCAAAAGATAACAAAAGTATATTAATTAATGACTTCTATCAAAACCTAAGACAAAAGAGAATACATACAAACTAACCAAAGTATGAAGGCACTCGTGTGCTTGTCTCAACGACAATATCGTCGACACATAACTCGTACTCACCATCAGGTTAAACTGCCTGAAGCGACGCCTCCACTTTCCCAAAGGTAAATGTACCCGGTACCTATGCATCAAGAGTAGCATCAAACACGACGTTTAGCAGGCAGATATAAATATAAAATATCAATAGATATGCAGAACGAATCAAAGTAGACGATAGACAAGATCATAAAACATGCATAGTATTCTGATCAGAAGAAGTGCATAGCATTCGAATCATAATCAATCTAAAATAAACATCTAACAAGATAGGTGGTCCACATAGGCTAATTATCACGGGATAATGTCATTGCCCTCACATACTCACATTGAGTCGTGGTTGAGACATCAAAAGGCACATGATATACCCGACAAAACAAGACACATGATAAAAACTTGACAACAAGCAAGATGGATACCAAGAGGCCATTAGTCATCAAATCAAGTGTTCAAAATGTATCCAATGGTGTACATTCATCTAAAATGTAAAAAGTCGTACTACGCAGACGTTCATCAAGGTCCTCACACAGATGATGCCCCATCCATGTTGGGCGATATGTAGCTGACTGGTGCCTGACACAAATATTCCTAGACAAACAATAGTGAGGGGCTAGGCTTTCCAGCGTGAACAAGATTTATTAACCAAAAAAGAGACTGCTTTCCATTATCAAATCAAGACCAAATAAGCAAGCTTCTTCAAACTTCAATACCACAAGTAGTCCTCATCAAGCTTTTACAATCAAAGCCCACCTAGCCTTAACACTTCCATCAATCATCAAAACAAGCATAACATCAAAAAGGATCCTAAGTTCGTCATCTAGGTTCATCAAGTAATCCCAAAGCAAAACAAAGTAAAACCAGCTAAAGAACATGGACATAGCATGTAGACAAGTACCAGACGGTACAATTCGAAATCAGAAGCGATAGAGAATCCAATCCTAGGTAAAATGGTATCCCCGAAGCATCGTACAACCATACTCAGTCAACGAAAGGAATTAAGGTTCGCGATACCCAAACAAACAATCTTCGTGCATAGATATAAAAGGGGTATCCCGTTGTCCCATACCGTTCAAGATTGAGTGGAGTTGAACCACCATACAACCGGAATGACCGTGAAGGACGTCGGCTCAAAACATCTTCACATATAGTCAAATGAGTCCAAAAATGGTAGCCAAAGTCCCACCAAAAGAGGGTCAAAAAGCCCCTCAAAATGGGCGCCATCAGTTGGCCCGGTCGACCCCGTACATGGGGAGCCAGGTTGACAAGGTCCTTGGCCCGGTCGACCGCCCCATGCACCCGGTCGACCTGGCCTGCGGTTGTAACCCAAAAAGGCTGCACAGTGATTTGGTCAGGTGCATGCAGTGTGGTCGCCGCATACATTACAATTACAGAACCTGCAGTGAAATGGGTCCAGAACCATTTCAAGTTTCCCAAACCTGATATGCAGCCATTACAAGTATAAAACCAGTCCAAACCCATCCTACAAATTTCATCAATCTAAGCATTAACATCAAAATCCATTTCATTAAACAATAAGACTCAATTATCTTGTTTTCAAGCATTTAATACATCAATAGCATGTGATCATCTAAATCATCATCAATCATCAAATCAAAGGAGAGACAAATATATCCAAGCATATATATATATATATATATATATATGCCCAAATCCACAAATCCTAGCTCCATAGCCCAACAAACCAAACCTAATGGATAATTAGCAAAATAAAACTAAATTAAAATATAAAATCAATAGAGGAGAAGCTCTAAACTACCAAACACACTACTACACCCATACTACACCCAAAGGAAGAAGAGCTTACCAAATAGTGAAGGGAATAGAGTGGGGGTGTCTCATGTTGGCAGTAAGGACGGAGAAAAGAAAAACAAATAAAGAAAGAGAGAGAGAAACGGTAGAGTGGGTGAGATGGGTGGGGCCGATCCACGTTGGCAGTGAGGTGAGGGAGAGATGAGATGAGATGAGAGAGAATGAGAGGATGAAATGGGTGAGGAGGGGGCGTACATCACGTTAGCAGGGAGGTGAGTGAGGAAGAGAGAAAAGAAAGAAAGAAAACAGAGAACGAAAGAGAGAAACTGGGAAGGAAAGGAAGAAAGGAAAAATGGGGAAAAAGAGAGAGAGGTGAAGTGGGCTGGATTCGCCAAAGAAAACAGAGAAAGAAAGAGAGAAACAGGGAAGGAAAGGAAGAAAGGAAAAATGGGAAAAAAGAGAGAGAGGTGAAGTGGGCTGGATTCGCCCGAGATGGGTAAGCTCGGCGGTGATGGTGGTGGTCGCCGACGGCGACGAGGAGCTCCGGGACAGTGGGGCAGTGAGGGTTTGGGAGAGGGAGATAGATGAGAGAATGGAGAGGTGCTCGGTGGTGGTGATGGCCGGAGACGGGGGAGCCCGGCGACGGCGAGGCAGCGAGGAGAGTGAGGGAGGAAGGACGAGAGGGATGAGAGAAAGTGGGTTGGAACGGGTGGGGGGAAGCGGCGGCTGTGTTGCGAAAAGGTGGGGTGGGAAAAATGAGGGAGATGGAATGAGATGGGAGCTGATCCATCGTGACCTAAAAGTGTGTGAGCGTGTGTTGTTTGGGGAATTTCCCAAATGGAAATTAGGGCCTTTGGTCGGGTTCGGGTCGGGTTCCACGGTCCGAAATGGGATGCAACAAAATGACAAAATCTCGGAAATTAGGTAATTTATCCGATGGTGCTAAAATCTCGAGAAGCGAAAAATACTAAAAACCCTCAAAATTTTTCGGAAAAAGCGACACATACCCTACTGTACCCAAACGGGCTCGGATCTCAACCCAACTTCGCACGCACGATCCAAATGATTAATCGGACATGTTTGGCTTTTAAACGATCTTAATTAACTAAAAGCATAATTAACTAAACTAATTACAACCTTCGCATTTCGGGACGTTACAACAGTTGTCGGGACCCGAAACCAGTTCCATAACCTTTAAACTAGTTCCAATTCTACTGCCTTTAAACGGTTCTGGGTCAGAGTCCACTTTGGACTCGAACCGAAATTAACCCGTTTACAACCGTACGCACACTGTTACTGTGTCCAAATGGGTTCAAATTTCAACCCAACTTCGCACACACGATCCTAATAATTAATCATACCTGTTTAGTTGCTAAACGAATTTAATTACCTAAAAGTGCAACTAACTAAGCTAATTACATCCTTAGAAATCCGGGACCTTACAAATAGCGACCGAGATTGGGCTGATTTATACCCCAAATATTGGATAAAGGTGGGTTAAATTGTGGCCCAAACAATGGTCAAAATCAAACTGATATCTATATTTAGTGTTGTGCCATCATTCATAAGTCATGTCTAAATGTGATTCTCTCTAATCAAGACAAAAATATGATACTTCTAATATAATTTGAACTTGGTCATGAGATGCACATTTTGTTAACTTTCTATATTTAATATATATATATGGGAAATGCTCCTATGAAAGCATATCCCACCTTGCTATGAGAGATAAAGATAGAGGCCCTCACATTTAAGTTGTTGACATTGGATATGGATGTGAGGGCCCCCACCTTATCTATCGTAATAAGATAAGAGTTGCTCTCATATGAGCATCTCCCTACACTCTCTCTCTCTCTCTCTCTCTCTCTCTCTCTATATATATATATATATATATATTAGTTTTTCTAACTTTATAATGTGGCATTCGCTGAATATTTATGTTTAGATGCTTCTATATAGATTTTTGTCGCTTTCCTTTTCATTGATTATCTATCTACCATTTATTTGATTAAAAGTATCTAAGAAGATTATCAAACATTTCCTAGCAAAATAAATCATACTATTATCAGGCTTTATTTCCTATGTTATATGCACAAAAAAATAAAACCCTCTTTCATCTCCTGTTTTCCGCCACCTTTCACCTTCTTGAATGCCAAAAGAAGTGCAGTTCATCTTTCACAGGCATAGGTTTCGCTGATGCTGCTATTGAAATGGGGAGCTAGGCTTGGTTATATTTTCCTTTGTCGATTTTAGATGCATGTTGAGTTCTACCTTTTCATTTGGAACTGCATTACTGGTGCTTGTTTTATGGCTAGGGAGGAGTTGGTGATGATGATGGAGTGGTGGTGCTAATGGGGGGTGATGCATATAATCTTGTTGTGAGCAAAATGGCAGCAGTAATGGGGGCCTGTTTCTTTACCGGAATTTATAACTTGGGTTTTTTTGGATATGAAGTGATATCTTGGGCAGCCATGCTAATATAACTACTAATTTAATTTTTAAGATTGTGTGATTTTACAACTCATAAAGCCCAAATCATGAATGCTATATATACTTGTGCGCTTGCTTAGGTGATTTCTCATTTTTACAAGTTATAGCTATTGAAAATTCAGTAGAACATCCTATCTGCTTCAGTGAGTTTTTATTTATTTTCCTCAATGTATTTTCTTTATAAATGCAATAACATTGTACTGTTGAGGTTCCAAATCATATTGTGAAAGTTTGACATTGGATTAAGGTATGGGTTGTTTTACTATGATTGATTCCAATCAACATAAGAGATAAACGAAAATATAGCAAATCAGATCATTCAAAATTTGGCAAAATCCGATTATTCCAAAATTGGCTTTCTTTTTTAATCATTCTAAAGTCGTTTGCTTTTGCAACAAGAAAAATCATCCCTAATTTTCACCTTTCATTGCAGAGTTTTGAAGTTTATAAATAGGTTGACATTGGACTCTTAAAATTGATGCATCCTTGCTTATCTTTTGTAATTGCTTTTTGTTTGACGTAATTGCTTTTTCTGTGACATTTTTACTATCAATCCTCTCTATATTTTTCCTTGCAAAGAGAGACTTAAGGGCATGTTTGGTAATAGGTGAGGAATCCATAGATCTTATGATTCTTCACTACCACTGGAACAAGGATTCCTCGATAGGGATTTATATAGTTGAGGATTTCACATTGATATTAGTGTGTATTGATGAATATAGCTGAGAAAAGTAAGGTTCGGTGTGCAAATCTACTTTAGTGAGGATTTTCAAATCTTATGGGGGGGGTGCTCGGATTTGAAAATCCTATCAAACGAAGATTTACATCTGTCCAAATCCTCAGCCATTTACAATTGCCAAACATGGATTTACTGCAATTTTAGGGAAACCGAAAATCTTTTTCCCATAGATTTGGTTGTCAAATGTGACCTAAGTGAAACGATGACTCACCAAGTATGCCCCACAAGCAGAAACGTTGGACCAAAGGAGATGAGACTCCCTAGAAGCATGCCCCACAAGCAGAAGCGTTGGACCAAAGGAGATGAGACTCCCTCTGCTAGTACTGGGTGTAGATATAGAAAAGGAAAAAATGGAAATTTTAGTCTCAACCTCTTAAAAATTCCAAACTTGAATTTCTACCTCTTATATCCTTCTTAAAAAGTCTGAACTTGAGTTTCTTATATATTACTCTTAAAAGAGCATTTTTTTACAATTGAAATACTTCAATGCTAGTTATTAATGGCGCACTTGTTTCCTGGAATTGATTTTGTAAGAATGCTGAGCATTTTATTTCTAAATGTCGTTAAAAATGAAAAAACAAAGGTGAATAAGAAAAAAACGATCACTTTGACCATAATTATATAAGGATTATATATATTTCTACTCCATGTAGAAAGTTCAAATGCTCGGTCCCATAATTTCTGCTCTACAAAATCTTTGTCTTAGAGAATGATGGAAGTAGTAAAAAAAAAAAACTGGAATTTCACTTAAAGCAACATTGTTTGCCATGTTTATCCATCTCAGTTATTCTTTCGACCTAATACTTGTGTATGCAATCTGTAATTGATTTCCTGTATATAGACAAGTTCCATCACTGTCACGATACCAGCAGTTGAATGTATCTGCTTGGTCTTCAATATTGCTTTCTTTAACCTCAGTTTATCAACAATACACTATGCTGACATCCATAATCATTATATTTGAAACATCTTTAGTGGGTTTTATAGCATTTAAACAAATGTTGGGATAAGGTAATTTTGCTTTTTTAACAAAGACCATGTATTTTTATTGTTAATTTTTCTTTTTCAATGGATCACCATCTTGGTTCTATCTTCTTTATTTAATATATGTCACCATACCCTGCTTCGCCTTACCTTCCATATATATGACCAACCAACTGGACAGCTGAATAGCCTTTGATCGTTTATTGAAGACAATATTGATATGAGCAAATGGATTGGCCTTATTGTTTCTTTATGTTTTCTTAGCTTTGGTAGTTTTGACATGTTCTTGTTAGATTTGGCAAGTATCTATATAGATTTCTATTGTTATAACAAACCTATACAAATTTCTACAACACGTAAGTCAAGTTTGCTTTGGACTCTTCCTTTTCAAATTCCTCATTTTCTTGACGATTTTGTTAGGTTTTGCATGTGTAGATTGTAGATCATATCTAAGTTTGATGTGGTGGATTTTTTTGCTATTTTTATCATTTATGTTAAATTTGGTTGGTGTGTTTATGGCTGTTTACTCTTTGTTTAGTGGATTTTGTTGCTTTATTTATTGTGTATACATTGGACTCGTTATTGATTTTTAGGCAGATCAATAAAACAATCTGCAGAAGATTTTGATCTAAAATTCTTTTGAAACAACCCTCTACTTCTCACCTGGCTGTGTTTCAATCAAGAGAAATTTTGAGTGTGTGAAGGGAGAGTCAAAATGGTGAATGGGGATTTGTTTTATTTTTGCCTAGTTGAGCTGGGACTATGCTATTGTGCTTTTCATTAGTATTTGATTCCTTTTGGAATGTACCTGAATTGAAATAGATATCAACTTTGGCATTAAAGCAAGTTATCAGCCTATAATGCCTTCTTTTTTCTTTTCTTTTTTTTAAGTTTATCCAAAATTGGAAGTAGAACAAATATTTAGGAAAAAAGTTGACATATTAGCTGGATGGCATTTTATAATGAGAATTAGCTATTAATTTGGACATATATATTCTGTCAGTATTTATTTAAGCTTTCCAATTATATGTTAGTAGTTAGATTTTTCTCACAAGAATTATATGGATAAATTGATCAAATTTGATAATTCTCACTTTTTTTCTTTTGCTGTTGCATTTATTTGAATTATGAATCTAAATGTGTTTGAGGACTATGAGGAGGCTGCAATGCTAAAAAAAGGCTATTGCAAAAGCAACATTAAAAGATATAGCGGTGGAAGTTATTTCTCAACTGAAGGTTAGTCATTGATTGAACAAAAAATTAGGACTTTTCATGACCATTAATTCCAGTAGAGTATTCTATTACATTGCAGAATGTAGTAAATGTGGAACATTATCATGATAGGTAAAGATTGTGCAGGCTTATTGGAAGCAGGCTGGTAATTTCTATTTCTAAACATCCATAATTGTTTTCTTCCCTTTACAGTTGTAAAATTCGGCCCAATTAAACTAATAGAATATGTTTCAGTAATCCACATGACTGAGAATTTGCTAACTGTCTTGTCCTTACTGCATTCCTATGAAGTTTGAGCATGAATGCCAATCATGCATCGCTTTGCCTTCTGAATGTTCTCATTCATTTTAATTTTTTCTGTTGGAAAATCTTTTGCTTCACCATTAGATTGTTAGTAAAGAACACATAACCTCCCCTCACGCGGCACGCCCTTCTTTTGTTTGAAATTTTGATTATTACACTGTTGGCTTTTGTTTGATGTTTAGTTCATTATCCATGTTATTGAAGCTATAGGTTAACAAATTCTTTGCCATTTTGAAATTTTAAAACATTTTTCTTGAATCATAAATGACGAGCTTTGTTCAATCAGTTAACATCATCTCGCACTAATATAGTTCTTATATGAAATCGCTGGCATGTATCACGTTTTTACTTGGAATGGTGCCACAATTGAAGGAAATGACCCTAGCAAAGTAGAATATGTTGCTGATGAGGTAAGCTACATCTTTCCTTTTGTATCTCTGAAGGCCCATAGTCGTGTCTGACACTACTTATGCATGATAGGTTTACGTTTAGAACTGGCTTCTATCCTAAAAGAATGCATGTCTTGCTCTATATTTATATACCAATGGTGAGCTATGTAAATGTACATGCTCTATTGAATGCAGGAAGGGCTTCTACTAAAGGATCATCCGCTCGTGGTGTAGATTCTTCTTAGGTCGTTTTTTGATGTTTTTATCTTTAGTATCTTGACAAAATAGTTTTATGTCGAGAATTTCTGATGCTCTGGTAATCATCCGCAGTTGAATTTATTGGGTTCTTGTATAAAATGTGTAACCTGCATGGTTGATGAAAGGGAAATATCTTATATGGTCTGCTAGGAATGAAGTTGTGGTTTGGAATGACAACAACTCATTGAAATTGATATTTTTGGGTCCAATTGGGGAAAATACTCAGTTAAGGTGGAAGCCTGAACTGCATGTGCAGGACAAGGTCCTCGACAATCTCTTGTTTATATTTCTCTAGAAAGAATAGCTTGTCAGCAATGCTTCTCAGCTGGGCATCTAAACAAAGTTGGAAGCCTACTTTTGTTGCTTTGGACATTGGTCAAGGATCCATAACAATTCCTGAAGTGGCTAATGGTTATATATTTTGGCCGCATGTCCTAAGTTGACAAGTATTATGAAAACATTTCCTCTTGAAGGCATTTTTGTTGATTCTTCTGATGATGCTTTTAGCATCTTTCTGGCTTTTCTTATAACATTTACTGTGATTGAATTGATTGATTAATTAATCTGGTTGAGTTCTCCTTTTGTTTTCCACTTTTGTGTTTCTATTTTCTTTTTTGAGATTTTACTTTTTTATTTCTGGTTCAGATCACAACATGATGCTTTGGGTTTTTTGGCTAGCAATGTTGGGCATCAGTGGCACTATCTATTTTATACAGGAAGGATATTGTAATTTCATTTTGATCTTAAATCAAATCGTTCGGATGGAAATTGGGCCTGTATGATTGTTTGTTTTAATATGTTTTGAATTTCATGTTATTTTTTTATCTACGCCCTTCCAACAAGGCGGCTAAAAGTAACAGTATAGATCAACAAGGGAGCATCAAAGATTCTTACTGTAAATTAATCCCAAGAAAGTGGTGGTCCCATCTATATCTCCACCTTTGACCTTTCACTGTACGTTTCGATAAAACCTCATTCAGTAGGTAGGCACTCAATACCCATTCACCTCGTGATTTCATCCTTCATTTTTTGAATTATTGAATAAAGTTTGAGTACTTCTGACGTGCAATATGTTATGTTTAGTAGATTTGCTCCTTCGAGTAAAGCGGCTGTCCTTGTAAGCTTACAATCAAGGTTAACTTGAATGTTATATGTAGCTGGGGACTATTTAAGGGATTGTCAAATTACCACCAAAGAGGTGCCAACAACTAACTATGCAACCACCTCAAGGAACTTCATTTGTTGAATTATAATGAAGAGTGCTTCTGATATGCGATGTTGTGTTTTGTAGGTTTCTAAGACGAGAACAGTAAAGAACAAAGCTCTGATTCCATCTTTTGTTTCTGTGGTGTTAGAGCCAGAGGCTTTGGTTCCTTTGGGATAGGTTAGGTGATTTCTACTACTTCGGTTTTTCTCTTTTTAATTTTTGTTTTTGAAGCTATGAAGTTGTCTTTTGTCTCTCTTAATGGACTGAAAGTTGGTAGGTTTTGTGGAAATGAACTTTAATCTGTTGATGGAGATATTCCGTTTGTGAATTGTGTAGAAATAGCGTAACGATGATGAGATTAGATAGTTTGGTCAAAAGTTGTGGTTGTAATTGCATGAATAGATTTATTTTTATTATGTCTTTGGTTCATGGATTATGTGTCCTATGCTGAGGCTTGGATAAAATCTAATGACCTTTCTATGTTGTACAAGATTTTCGTTTGAATTCTAAGATTTAATTCTATATAATATGTGTTCCAAGTGAATGGTATAAGGTAAAGATGGAGATGGAAGACTAACTTTTCTGAAATTTTAATTTTTTTTTTTTTTTTTTGTAACAACTGGGTATTCAATGTTATCTAACCTCATTTAGTTAGGAATGTAAATGTGTCCCCGATTACTCGGAGGTTCCGACCCGTTAAAAACTGGGTCTGGGCCTTATTTAGGCCCTGATGAGTAAATGGATTCATGTCCGGTTCCACCTTAGTTCGGACTTGTGGACCGACATATTATCTCAATTTTCGAGAATTCTCCTAAAAATCATATTTTTAAATATCATTCTTTATCTAGATTCGGACCTGGATCCAGACCCGTTCCATATGTGGTTCCGGTTCCGGAGCTAAGAAACTGGTTCCGAAACGGTTCCGGTTCTAGGCCTGGATCCAATTCCACTTTCTCCCTAATGGTTCCGGTTCCGGTTCCACCATGGAGCCAGACCGTAACCGACCCATTTACAACCCTACATTTAGTCTTCCATCAAAAGAGAGATTTTGTAAAGAAAGAATTTCAAAGTGAATAAAATTACTGCATTTGAATTTGAACTCATACTGCCATTTTAGTAACAACTACATTTACCACAATGACTAGAATGGGTAAAGGTGACAGTAAAATGGGTCTTAACAGGTCACTACAAGGGCAACATTTAGTCAAAAAATGGGCCCATAACTCAACCTACTTCTTGGGTTACAAATATATATTGCAAAATAGATGGGAATTGGGATTTGGTGGGAACAACTCTTTGAAGGGGCTGAAAATAATAATTGTAAACGGGCCTTCATTCAGTCCATGAGAGGGATGTAAATGTGTTTAAAGTAGGCTAACTTTGTATCAAAATATGTCTATGCAGAAAATAGGCCTTCGTATGTATGATTTTCAGATAGGTGATGTATGGGGTGTAAATGAGGTTAAGGGGTCATTTGTTTACACCTATTTACATATGTAAATGGTGAATATACGTAATATTTACGCATCAGTAATGTTTGTCTATAAGTATTTACGCATCTTGTGTCTAAATCAGATGTGCAAATGGTGTGAAAATCATCCCATTTTCACACCAAAATTTGAACACCTGTTCAGGTGGGAAAAGAGAATACCAAAGCACATGTGTTTTCAAAGAATACCTGTGGGAGGGCGGACGGTTTGGTTTTGGGTAGTTTACGTCAAAGAGGTTTTGGGTTTGAATCCCCTTTAACGTATTTAGAAAAAAAAAGAATAAAAGAGGCATTTCCATCAAAGAGGTTTTGGGTTCGAAACCCCCCTCCAACGCATTTACAAAATAATAATAAAATATGCATAAAGACTGATGAAACCTATGAATGAAAAATCCTCCATGCATCTCATCTCCTTTTATGAAGGTAACCTCTTTATTTTTCTCTATTGTCTTGCTAAAAAAAAAAAACCTTTATAAAATCTATTTATTTTATAGATTTATTCTTTCGAAATTTGATTATCTATCTTCTCTTCTTCTTTTAGATTTTCTTCCAATATTTTAATGATTTTTCTAAAATTATTTATTATTGTATTACTTTAAAAATATTTAAATATGTAGAAATGAATGTAAGAGAAAAGGAAGAATGTATATTATATAACATTATGGTATCATTAAAAAATAATGTATAAATGCAATTTTATCTGACCATAAAAAATTTATGATACTTTTAATATAATTGGACTTAGCTATAAAACACTCATTTTAAGAACTTTCTATAATTGATTAATATTGACATAAAGCCGATGAGAAGCATGGATTAAGTTTTATGCAAATTGAATAATGAATTAAGATAATATTGAACTAAATATTAATAATAATCATATTTTTCTTAACCAGTGTGGATCCAGAACCAGACCCATTTAGAAATTGAGTCCAAAAAAGGATTCATAACCAAAACCATTTACTTATCTAGACTTAATTTTAACTATGTTTTCCATTGAGGCACGTCTGAGACTGGGGGAAGAGCCATTAAGGTTAGGCCCAGCAATTTGAAGGACTATAAATAGATGGCTTCAGCCAGTGTCGAACTTTAGGCAGAAGCAACCAACGGGCCTACATGGCTCTTCCCAATACATACCAATCTTCACCCATAGAGAAAACGGCGTCAATTTAGACTGTTAAGAGAAAATCTATACAGGTTTTGTTGCTGATCATGTGTAGCTACTGTCTGCACAGTCAATGCAGTGCCCTGCAGAATTGCATTTGAAAGGTGGGGAAAGCCGCACTTTAGCTTTTTAGCAGTCTCCAGGGAAACATCTGGGTGGGTTCTCCTTGCAGAAGAATTGCCCCTCAAGCAGAACTTTGGAATTGTTCATGTTGTGGCTCCCTTGCCTGGTTCAATTGTACCTACAACTTTACAACAATTATCTTTCAGCTTTACATTTTTGGGGTTTGGTTTCTCAAAACACGGGGAAGTGGAAAGTATACAACAATTGGCCTGCAAAGGCAAGTTCTGCTGGGTTTCCAATTTGTTCAGGTCCACGTTTCAAGTATCCAAAATGCTGACACAATTACCCCCTTCCATGAATGGTTTCTGCACAGAATTTATTTCCGTGGATCTTAGTTTTTTAACCCTTGCATATGAACCTCTGCTTTGTTTACTTTCTGAACAGTTAGACTCCCTGTCCACAGCTTCATATTTTTTTGCATAAGCTATTCACAGGAAGGTTTCCAACACCTGCCTACGCCCGTACAAACTAAAGCCGTGAAGTGGAAAATATTTACTGGCTGGGAGCCAATTTATTTCCTAGGAAAGTTACTAATTTTCTTTCTCATCCGAATGAAATTTAGCACTTCTGAGGTAAATTGACAGAAAGCAATTGCAGTATCAGGCAGCTGATAACTTATTTGTCCACCTCCCAGAATAGATGATAAGCATCCAAAATGGATGCTGATGCCCCAAGCCAAAGGGTTTGGTTGATGGGAGAAGGACCCTTGCTTTTAGGTATGAGCGATTCTGCAAGTCAGCCGAGTCTATGATACTCGAGGAATTGAATCTACAATGCAGTGAGGTGGAGAAGAGACTAAAGCCCTTTGTTTGCTTTACCTTGGCAGACCCGTACATACCCAAGACCCTTCGACGCCAGCAAAAGATGCAAATGATGCTTTGTGGGTCGAGGAAGATACGTCGTCATCTTGTATTTTTTGAGCATACACTGCACTGCCCCTTTTTATATTATATGTGTTCCATAAAGTAGCCTTAGAGCATAGGGACATAGAGCAGTGCCTCAGGCATTGAGTTTTTTTGGTAATTCAATGCCTTCTTTTGTACACTAGTTTTATTTCTGTTGCTTTAATTTTGTAACATTGGGCACCATTATTTGACAAGCTCTTGCACTTGCACTGGGAAGGAAGGCTGGCTTTTGTTTTGGGCTTCTGTCTCTCTCTTAATGTACCCACGCCATTCACCTTTTTGCTGTACAAACACCAACATAAGATTCATATTTGAGGCCATCTTAAATGTCGATAGAGAAGAGGAACGAATAATATTTTTTCACAAATATTGTGAGTTCGTCATTTCTTCAGCTTGTGTCATATCATGTAGTTTAAACAACATTTGTGCCCCCATATTCTGAACCTGAAATCTTTTGAAGATGATTCTGAGGCATGCAATTCACGCTGTACCTGTTACGATGATAAATATACTACTAGTCTTGAAGTAGGGTATGAGCCGCAGCACATTAAATGGTTGAATCTATTTGCATGCGGCAATGCAACAATAGAACAGGTTCCAATGCAACAATAGAACAGGTTCCATTTCTGCGAGTATCAAATTGCAGTTTCTCTGTTTTTGTATTTTTGCTACAGCGGGACTCCAAATCATGCACTCTACTCATCCACCCATAACCCATGTTGTCTCTTCTAGCCAAACTGAGTTAACGGGTGAGGGGCCATTACTTCATATCTGTTTTTTCTTTTCTTTTCTTTTTACTGAAATTAAATCTATTAATTTCTTGTGTTTTTTTTTTTTTTAAATAAAAACACATTCTCCACTGGGATTTGGGATTGGATGAGGAATAAATAAAATTCGTACTGATACCAGAACATGGGGATAAGAGTGTGAAAAGTCCTATACTGATTGAAATGGGGCCATGAAAATTCTCCTTCAAAGGATGAAAACTATGCAATTTGTACATACTTTGTGAATAGTATCAATATAGGCTCTAAATTATTTTATACAAACAGTTGTTTACAGGTTAAAAAAAAAAAGAGTGTATTTGGACTAATTTGGATACAAAGCCCAAATCCGATCTTTCTCCTTAATCTGTTATGGGATTCAAAATCTGGGCCCAAGTCTGGCTTAAACCTGAATAATCCCAACTCAAATTTCAAATTTAATAACGTCTTATGACTTTGAGTTTGACCTGACTCAAGTTGCCCATTATATAATAAACTCAAGCCCTTTGGTCCTGATGACTCAATCATCATTCATCTTTGAAATTGATCACACAAGGCTCTGCAATGTAAATTCATTAAATTCTGGTCCTTGTGATTTTTTTTATTTTTATTTTTATTTTTACTTTTTTTGCTTTAAGAGAAACTTTATTATAAACTTAACAGGAATAACTACTGTCACCGTGGTAATGTGCCTTAACAGTTGACCACCATTGGTCCTTACAAAATTGCCAAAAAGGAAGTAAATGGTGAAGACGCATTCCAAGCTGTGTAGACCATATGCGACTCATCCTCATCCAGCACTCTGCTTGTCTCATTCTTGAGGATCTGGTCGGTGGACGACCCAGCGGTCCAGCGGACGCTTCCTGATGATGTCCAGAGGTACTAGCAGTCGAGTGTACAGTTTTCGGTTGGAGGAAGAAGGCTCGGGCGTATGCAGAAGCTCATGTTCATTCCTCATTGACCACAAATCGGATGTTAGGCGGTTGATGAGGTGAGGTTGGGTGCACTTTAGGAATAACAATTTTCACCAGCATATCTGCAGCTCTGTTTGCTGTGCGCTTACAATGGTGTATAGTCCAGGTACTAACCTCGCTGAGTAGATGCATCGTACGCCGCCACAGCGGCATCATGTCCCACCTTAAATGAGAGGACTTTCGGATGTTAGTGACAAGAGACAAGCAATCCCCTTCCACCTGGATAGCCGGACATGAGAGCTCCGACAGATGAACCAGGCCTCGCTGGAGTGCCATCAGTTCCGCTTCCAATGGGTGGTTTGCACGTACCTCTGCAGTGTATGCCAGAATCATGGTTCCATATTCATCTCTGACGAGGCCTCCGATGCCCGCTTTTCCGGTGTCCGCATTGTATGCGTGATCAAAATACAGCGTAAACCAGCCTGGTGGAGGAGGCAGCCCCCAATCAGTGGAAAGACAGACCGTCGAACTTGGACCTGCAGACACATGAGAGAGATTCCAATCAAAGATGGCCATAATCGTTTTAGCCTTAACTTGGAGTGGATGTACAGGGAGGTATTTGAAAATATAGTCGTTCCGCTTTCCAGATGTACCACATCAGTGTCATACCGAGGTGACGATTATCTGTAGAGGCCTCCTGCAAGAACCATTTTGCAATGGAACCTGTGGCCAGTGCTGTGGGGACTGTGGATGGAAAAAGGTCCCAGATGGACGACGCAAAAGTACGAAAGGCAAACAAGTGATCCATTGTTTCATCCCCCTGTCAGCAAATTGGGCATGCTGGAGTAACGTCCGGAAACCAGCGGGCCTGGTTAATTCACATCCTGGAGTAACCTACTTGGTTCTATTGATCCAATCATCAAATTTGTTCGATTTAATCACAGAAAATCTGTCCCAAGTAAAGCCATTAAAGTCAGAAACTTCAAAATCTATACTTGTGTTGAATTGATCACACTGATTTTTGCCTACATTTAATTCACATCCAGATCTATATCTTCGAGTGCCTAGGTGTCATATGAGATGACACTCCAGCTTGAGCCAAGCTGGGCCACTTCATGAGCCAATGACAAAGCAAGCTGAGCTGTGATGGGCCTTGCTCGAACTCAGCCCTTTTAAGTGAGCTTGTTAAATAGGATTGGCTCGAGATTGAACCTTAAAAAGCGAGCTCTAGCTTAAGCCAAGCCAAGTCGAACGGGAAAGATTATGAGCTAGCTCGACTCATTGACAACCATTTAAAAAAACACCTTAATATCATTAAGAATCGAAGAGTGATAATTCTCATTTCATTTCATAACATCAGCCACAAGCAAGATCCAGAGAAATCTTTTTGACAAATCTGTGAAAATGGACAGCACTGTTCATCTTGCATTCTCTTCATTAGCAGTTAATATCACAATCATTCTCAAACTTAATAGATGAAAACCGTCTGCAATCCATGACAGGACCAATGACTGGGCTGCATATAATACTCAAATGTGGGCCTTCGTGTGAGGATATTAACTGGCCCGGGCTAATATGTCGGACTTCCCGTCCCGACCCACTAGACATTGGGCTTGGGCCTGGTCTTCAGGTATATTGGTTGGGGCTAGGCTTAATACCACACCAAAATTTGATTATGCCCAATCCTAGGTTTCACAACTTCTTTTTGAGGCCTGGAGCACAACAGGGGGCGGGATCCAGCTGGCCTATTGACTATGAGACACCCTGGACTGTGAACATTGGTCTTAATTTTGAAAATCCAAACAAGAGGGGAAATGTTGGTTCACGAATTGAAATGGAGGTAGAATGTGGGAGGGTTAAGTACAAGCATCCTAAGACTTCTTAACAATGGTTTAAAAAGTTCAAGATAAATTAGTGGACATTGTTTGATGTTTGGGCGACAAGATTATTGAAATTCAAAATATTCATTAAAAATGAGGCAAAAAGGATCATAATCACTTTAATTAGGGCATTTTCATGTAAATGAATATGAAGAAAGTAGGAAGAAGAATATTTTAAAACAGTCAAAAAAGTGGATGCCACTCTTTCAAGACCATTCATGTAGGCTTAAAAGGGCTTTTAAATTGGCTTTAAAACATTTATACCAGCTTCTACATGCATTTTGGTGATGCCCACTAGTGATTTTTGGGTTTAAAAATGTCATAGTAATTTATAAACACCTGTATAAGTTGTGGGACAAAATTATTTAAAAGTTGAGATTAAGAGAGACAGAGACTTCACTTGCAGATTTTGCTAGTCATCAAAAAGACAGTAAGAAAAAAAAACATAAAGAGAAACCATGGACCGGCCAAGCGTCGTGGAGGAGGAGTGGAACTGGGATTCTAGGCAGCTTATGGACGAGGAGGGTAAAAAGGAGAAGGAACAAAGGTTTCCGTGTCACTATAGCTATTTGTTGTTTCGTTTTTTATTCTACCAGAAACATGAGCAACACTAGTAGTCTAGAATGCTAAAACTTTAAGTTTTGAATTTGTCCAAAATGCTTAAATTCTTCATTCCTTCTTCTATCCATTAAATTACCATAGAGCTTAAACACAAATTAAATTGTGTTTTATTAACTAAATAACTACATAAGACATTAAACCACATAATATTGACTAAATAACTATAAAACATAAATTAAACTACATCATATTGTAGTTACTGTAGAACACAAATTAAACCACATTGAACACACTAAACTTCTTCATCGTTGTTGTTGTATCCTCGTCTCCCGCATCTTCTTCTTCTTCCCCACTTTCCTCCCCCTCAGCTTTGTCTTCCTCCTCTGTCTCTCCCTCCCCATCCTCTTCTTTCTATCCCTTCCCCTCCTCTTCATCATCTCTTCTTCTTCCCTCACCTCCTATTTTTTCTTCAAAGTACGGAGACGAATGTTGAGTGTATACATAGGGCGACTGCGCCCTTTCACTCCAAAGGCTCTATTCCAATTGGACAATGATCCCTCTCCGGAATCTGCTCATCTTTCTTCTTGGTAAACCCTAAGCTCATATTTGCCAAGTAGTAGTTGTATCTCAACCTACATAAAGCAGTGATTCTATCGATTCCCTCCTCAAATAGATTTTTAGATATTAAGTGCTATCTACAAAAAAATCAAAAAAAGAAAATTAGGAAGATAAAAATAAGAGTAACAAAAACTAACATTCATTTTTGATTGACTATACTTGATATTTCTAAGATTCTAATTGTAATAGTAAGAAGGGCGGCTGTACTTCGTTTCAGTTATCCTCCGCTCTCTCCTCATTTTTCTTCTTCCTCCTCTTGGTTTTGACCTCCTTCCTACTTATAATCTCTACTTTGGTTGTAAAGGTTTTGCAACTTATATGTTGGGCGTTTCCTAATTCAGCATTCAAATATTGCAATGCTCTGTTCGCATGAGCCATAGTCCCGTCTTCTTCTTGGGTAAAGTCTAGATTTAGGTTTATAACATAATTTCTATGCAACAACGGCATGCATCTGCGGTCCGGTGAATTCCCTCCACATCCAATTTCTCAGAGATTAACGTCCACATGAAAATAAAATTAAAAAAAAATCACAAGTATAATTATATTTAAAAGCAAAACAGAAAAAAACATAATGTTAAAAAAAAAAAACTATGTATCCCACTTGCTTTCGTAAATAAGGTGGTAACGGTGAAGCCTGCTGTCTTCCCGCTCATTCCATCCGTCCTCCATTTCTGATATGCTTTTGTAGAATGCAGTTCGAATTAGTGGTTTTATAGATGAGCAGCGCAGAGGAGAGTTTTCTCCCCATCGTACCACAGTCTAGAAGTTTCTTGATTTGGGTCTGAATCGTTTCTTTACTCATCCATACTGTGATACACTGGCGAGAAAACTCCCTTATGCCCTACCCCACCTATAAAACCACCAATTCGATTTGCATTGTACAGCAATATACAAATCTCACAAATGGAGGATGGATAGAATGAGTAGGAAGACAGCAGGCTTCACCGTTACCAACGCATTTTCAAAAACCGGTGGGATATGCAGTTTTTTTTTTTAATATTATATTTTTTTTCTGTTTTGTTTTTAAATCTAATTATACTTGTGATTTTTTTTTCCTTCAGGCGGACGTTAATATTTGAAAAATTGGCTGCAAGGGAATTCACCGGAGTGCAGACGCATGTCGCTGTAGGCATATGTTATAAACCTAAAACTAGACTTTACCCAAGAAGAGGAAGACATGATTATGACGTATGATTATGACGTATGAGAACAGAGAATTCAAATATTTGAATGCTGAATTTGGAAAAATAGGGTATGGACGCCCAACCTATATGTTGCAAAACCTTTACAACCAAAGGAGAGATTAGCAGAAGGGAGGAGGTTGAAACCAAAGGAGACGAGGAAGAAGAAACGAAGTGCAAGACGGCCGCCCCTCTTACTATTACAATCAGAATCTCAAGAATATCAAGTATAATCAATCAAAAATAAATGTTAGTTTTTTTATCTCTTATTTTTTTTCCTAATTTTCATTTTTCATTTTTTTTTTTGTAGATGACACTTAATATCTAAAAATCTATTAGAGGAGGGAATCGATAAAACTGCTGCTTCATGTGGGTCGAGATACAACTACTACTTGGCGAACATCAACTTAGACTTTACCAAGGAGGAAGATGAGCAGAATGTGGCGGGAGAGGGATCATTGTCCAATTTGAATAAAGCTTTTGGAGTGAAAGGGCGCAGTCACCCTATGTATACACTCAACAACTGTCTTTGTACTTCGAAGAAAACAGGAAGTGAAGGAGGTAGAAGAAGAAGGGAATGAAGTGGAGGAATGGAAAAAGGAGGAGGGAAGGAGGAGAATGAAGAAAAAGAAGAGGGGAGGGACAGAAGAGGACAAAGATGAGGGGGAGGAAAGTGGAGAAGAAGAAGATGTGGGAGACGAGGATACCAGCAGCGATGAAAAAGTTTAGTGTATGTTCAATGCAGTTTAATTCGTGTTCTACAGTAATTGCAATATAATGTAGTTTAATTTTTGTTCTACAGTTATTTAGTCAATATTATGTAGTTTAATGTGTGTTATGTTGTTATTTAGTGAATATAACACAGTTTAATTGTGTTTACGCTCTATGGTAAATTAATTGGCAGAAGAAAGAAGCTCATGTTCCTGGTATAACAAAAAACGAAACAAATTTTTTTATCAATATTAGTATGATACGAACTCTACTCGATAAGAATTTCAGAGCACCTGTTGGTCAATATTAGTATTTATAATATAGCTCTTAAAATAATTTGAACATCCATTCCAATAAAACCTAAATAAATAAAAGAGGAACATGTCTTTATATTATTTTATAAGATGAACCACTATTAGGTAGAAAGAGGCAATACCTCGACAAGGTAGATTTCAAACCTCCCAAGAAAGGCTAATACAAAGTAATCATAGAAGTTCAGTTAAAAGTAAGCTCACAAATAGAGATATTCATAGGAAAAAAATACCAAAAAACAAAGAACTACAAATACTAATCTGCCCAAAAAATTTGACCTTCCTCTTAAGAAATACATAAGAATGTAACCTAGAGATTCTAGATCATCTCTTCTACTTTGTTCTATGTAGAGGATAGGAGTGCTTATCAAAGTAAGAAAAAAATGAAACAAACAAAGACAAACTGAATTTGTTCCAACTCAGCATCATATACTTATTTTAATTGTTTACACTAACTAATCACTTCACTCACCACCTCCGAGGTGAGTAGTAACGCTAGCATAACAAGCAGTTTCTATGAGATTCGCATGATGCTTCATTGAAATACATGAAAAGAAGAAGAAGAATAAGTAGCTTGCAATAATGAAAGAAATAAATGCGTTAGAAAATCACAAGTTTTTCAATTTAAACCTCAATAGCAAGAACAAGAATCAATAAATTTACCCATGCCCTTGAAAAGCCCTTTTATAATATAAAAAAATCAAACCCAGCAATGTGCACACAAATTGACAAAAGCTGTATATTAAGAAACTAAAAATTGTACAATACAACAACAATTTTACGATAGAAACCCAAAAGATCACCTACTTCTAAATTGCATTAATACAATTATCTTTAGCAATCACTAATATCAAAAGAGAACCAATATTTAGTAGTAGTAATATGGAATAAGTGTAACTTCCAACCTAATTACAGAGTAAAAATAAAATAAAATAGAAAAAAGAATCTTTAATTGGATAGGGAAAAGGAAAGACATGTAAAGAGAATCGTAAAAACCTGATATATTTATTCAGCTTGTTTAAAATAGGAACAAAACCATGAAACTCCTAGAAAACAGGCAGCACTCTCAAACACTTCAAGAAGTTTCAGTATTTTGGTTGATTAAATGAATCCCATACCTTCTGCTTAGGTGGCAGCACATAAATAGAAACCAAAATTGTGATCACACTAAAGTTTCTCTCCAATTTTTTTAGGAAAAGAAAAGGTAAGATTTCTAGTTGCTAGAAAAATAAGAACGCAGTATACATATTTCAAATATAATATGCAATGGAAACAGAATCTTATTGCACTTCAATAGTTGGAAACAGCAATCCAATCTCTCTACATAAGCTCACTGGAAACAAATTTAAGTAGAAAGGAATTCAGCTCCAATCCAGGAATTAGCATAATGATTTTGTCATTAGCTTCATACACATTTAATACCAAATTACCCTATTTCAATTCAACAGTGCATCCAAACAACTCAATTTAGTCAGAAAACATCAGAAATCAACCAAAAAATAAATGCAAAACCTAGCTACGAGGATTTGAAATACTCACTAGTAACTAATGTCTCTTGTATGGTCAGATCTAATATACCGTTTCTAATTTTTTATTGTAGAAACTTGCTGTTTCTGACGGCCCATTAACGCTACATACTAAACTTCCCAATAAACAAGTGAATGCCGATTGTCGAAGGTTGTGAGCTCTCGAAATATCATGTGATCAACAACTGGGGTCGAAATTAGGGTGGATTAGGATTGCTGGTCCTTGTTTGTCTCTAATCTCTCGCCGACTGTGACAATGAAGATCTTGTTTGATGTTTTTCGGGAGGCAGGACCAGTGTTTGATGTTTTCTTGCCTAAAGACAAAGTATCCGGGAAAGGAGGCTTTGGTTTTGTGCGGTATAAAACTGAATGGGATACGAATTGAGCAATCCAAAGATTTGATGGCAGCCTTGTTTATGGTAGGAGGATTTGGGTTCAGAAGGCTAGAGTCACTGATCATAATGCTAAAAAGTTTGGCCAAGTAAAACCAGCTGCAGAGAAGAAGGATCAAATCGTTGTTACAGATTTCAATAGAAGAGAAGGTTCCATGGCCGATCTCTTTAAAGTAAGAAAGGCGAAAAAAGGATTTGATCAGGTTTGGATAGAAGGCGAAGAAGATTATAAGGTGGTTAAGTTGGCAGCATCTTTGGCATCTTCTTTGAGAAAGGAGGTGGAGAATTCCTTTGTTACTACCGTTTATTGTCTGGTGGTAAATAAAAATGCTATCCAAGATTGGTTGTTCTCTAAAAGGGGGATTCAGGCAGAAGATCAGAAAATATTCAGATGCCGGAGATTTCATGTCGGACTCCTGCAACAATGGAAAACTCAGGCGAATCAATGAGGGCGGATTATCCGAATAATCTAGGCGTGGAATCAGGGGATTTGGGTTTTCAGTTACCTAAATTTCTCGCTCCAGATTCAGACACGCCACAAGTGCAAGGTGAAGGTAGATCTGAAGTAGGCAAAATCCAGCCGAAAATCTCTGCAGATCTGAAGCATTCTACAGATGAAGAGAGGAATAGAGAGAGATAACAAGAAAATCACAGACAAAAAGCTCACATTAGGAGAGAAGTACCTTGTGGATCTTGATAGAGGATTGGAGAAGAGGTGAAGGAAGAAGACACGCTGCTAGGGTTTTTCACAAATGGATCGAAAGCTAGAGAAGACACGCTACTAGGGTTTTTTTTGCAAATGGATCGAGAGCCCTCTTTGTTGCAAAAGAAGGCAAGTGTGGGTAAACATGTAAATCCCAGAAAGATAAGAGGGCAAACTTAAAAAAAAATGTCTGTTTTCTGGTTTAAACAGACATGTGAATCGGCACGTCCAAAACGTAAAATATCTTTTTCCTACCGTTTAAAGAGATATAGACCCAGAAATTTAGAGAGAGTTGGCTGAGAGAGAAAATTGTCATGATATAATTTGTGTTAGGGGCTGGTCCCTTTAGTGTTGCTAGAATATGGTATAACTTGTAAGAAACCATATACCAACCCAAAATTAGCTCATAGGTGGAAGGCCCAAACAGGTATATATGAAGCCTTGCCAAGGACATTACTTTGGCGATGTGAGATGAGGGGCTTTACTTTACCAACATAACTATGGTCCTCTCTTCTAAGGTGATGTTGAATGATGTCTTAGTGCTGGAACGAACCTGGGTTCTAATATTTATATAGGTTTGTGGGTGCCACTTCTTTACCACAAACTTTACCACAAGCAATTTTTTCTTTTTACACAAAAAACCATAGTAAAGTTTGATAAAAAAAAAAAAAAACTCCTATTGTCTGGGGAAGCCACTAACCACCTCTTGGAAGAAGATGAATAATCTATGAAAGGCTACTTCCTTCCAACCACAAGCAACTATTTTTCAGCTACAACGTCTTCAAGAAGGTGATCGCTCTTATGATGACTACATGGAGGAGTTCTAGTATCTATTAGACTGAAAAACATGACGAAGATGACAACTATTGAGCGAAATGCACCCTTCTCTATAGAGGCATTATCCGTTCATCCATTCTAAACCACAACACAAGGTTTAAAATAGCGGCTGCGGTGAGCATAGCGACCTCTGGCCAAAACGCTACATAGCGTGCAACATGTAGTGGCATAGCGGCATTAATTTTTTAATTGGTCAAAAAGAATTCTGAAGTAGTGCAACATGTAGTGGATAGAACCGATTAGTCATATGATTATATCCCATACGCTCTGATTGGTATATTGATATAGTAAAAGTTATCCTGCACCAAGCACAATTCCTCTTGTCAATGATGTCAAGACTCAAGCCACTAATAAATTAATTAAAGGTTGTATGGAATCTTCATCAAGCGGCAGTATTATAATGTTAATGGAAAAAAGTGCAAATAATGGGTTACAGATGTCACGCCCCCAAAATTGAAATCGGGGTTATGCGTGAGATTAGGGCCAATTAAAAATTTTCCAACATTAATCAAATGCAACTTGGCCCCAATCATATCCCATAGGATCGAAGTCCGCGGTGAGGTATAAATATTACCTCGGTAACCATAATATACAGCGGAACATCATAATAAATAAATGATACGATATAACATTTCAAAGTATGCACATCTTTCTTTTCTATAGTTTAAGTTAAGCAAAAGATAACAAAAGTATATTAATTAATGACTTCTATCAAAACCTAAGCCAAAAGAAAATACATACGAACTAACCAAAGTATGAAGGCACTCGTGTGCTTGTCTCAACGACAATATCGTCGACACACAACTCGTACTTACCATCAGGCTAAACTGCCTAAAGCGACGCCTCCACTTTCCCAAAGGTAAATGTGCCCGGTACCTATGCATCAAGAGTAGCATCAGACACAACATTCAGCAGGCAGATATAAATATAAAACATCAATAGATATGCAGAACGAATCAAAGTAGACGATAGACAAGATCATAAAACATGCATAGCATTCTAATCAGAAGAAGTGCATAGCATTCTGATCAGAAGAAGTGCATAGCATTCGAATCATAATCAATCTAAAATAAACATCTAACAAGATAGGCCGTCCACATAGGCTAATTATCACGTGATACTGTCATTGCCCTCACATGGTGGAGACATCAAGAGGCACACGATATACCCGACAAAACAAGACACAGGATAAAAACTCGGCAACAAGCAAGATGGATACCAAGAGGCCATTAGTCATCAAATCAAGTGTTCAAGATGTATCCAATGGTGTACATTCATCTAAAATGTAAAAAGTCGTTACTACGCAGACATTCATCAAGGTCCTCACACAGATGATGCCCCATCCGTGTTGGGCGATATGCAGCTGAGTGGTACGTGACACAAATATTTCTAGACAAACAATAGTGAGGGGCTAGGCTTTCTAGCGTGAACAAGATTCATTAACCAAAAAAGAGACTACTTTCCATTATCAAATCAAGAGCAAACAAGCAAGCTTCTTCAAACATCAATACCATACGTAGTCCTCATCAAGCTTTTACAATCAAAGTCCACCTAGCCTCAACACTTCCATCAGTCATCAAAACAAGCGGAACATCAAAAGGGATCCTAAGTTCGTCATCTAGGTTCATCAAGTGATCCTAAAGCAAAACAAAGTAAAACAAGCTAAAAAACATGGACATAGCATGTAGACAAGTACCAAACGGTACAATTCGGAATCAGAAGCGATAGACAATCCAATCCTAGGTAAAATGGTATCCCCGAAGCATCGTCCAACCATACTCGGTCAACGAAGGGAATTAAGGTCCGCAATACCCAAACAAACAATCTTCGTGCATAGATATAAAAGGGATATCCCGTTGTCCCATACCGTTCAAGATTGAGCGGAGTTGAGGCACGATACAACCGGAATGACCGTGAAGGACGTCGCTCAAAACATCTTCACATATAGTCAAATGAGTCCAGAAAGGATAGCTAAAGTCCCACCTAAGTCCCACCAAAAGAGGGTCAAAAGGTCCTTCAAAAAGGGCCCCAACAGTTGGCCCGGTCGACCCCGTACACATGGAGCCAAGTCGACTAGGCCCTTGGCCCGGTCGACCACCCCATGCACCCGATCGACCTGCGGTTGTAACCCAAAAGGGTGCACAGTGATTTGGTCAGGTGCGTGCCATGTGGCCGGTCAACCGCATACACTACAATTACAGAACCTGCAGTGAAATGTGTCCAAAACCATTTCAAGTTTCCCAAACCTGATATGCAGCCATTACAAGTATAAAACCAGTCCAAACTCATCCTACAAATCTCATCAATCTAAACATTAGCATCTAAATCCATTTCATTAAACAATAAGACCCAATTATCATGTTTTCAAGCATTTAAAACACCAATGAGCATGTGATCATCTAAATCATCATCAATCATCAAATCAAAGGAGAGACAAATATATCCAAGCATATATATATATATATATATATGAAAATGCCCAAATCCACAAATCCTATCTCCATAACCCAACAAACCAAACCTAATGGATAATTAGCAAAATAAAACTAAATTAAAATATAAAATCAATAGAGGGGAAGCTCTAAGCTACCAAACACACTACTACACCCAAAGTTCATCAACCCAAACCTAAGGGGAAGAAGAGCTTACCAAACAGTGAAGGGAATGGAGTGGTGGTGTCTCATGTTGGCACCAAGGAGGGAGAAAAGAAAAACAAATAAAGAGAGAGAGAGAGAGAGAGAGAGAGAGAGAGAGAGAAATGGTAGAATGGGTGAGATGGGTGGGGTTGATCCACGTTGGCAGGGAGTGAAGTGAGGTGAGGGAGAGATGAGATGAGAGAGAATGAGAGGATGAAATGGGTGAGGAGGAGGCGTACATCACGTTAGCAGGGAGGTGAGTGAAGAAGAGAGAAAAGAAAGAAAGAAAAGAGAGAAAAGAGAGAAAGAAAGAGAGAAACAGGGAAGGAAAGGAAGAAAGAAAAAATGCGGAAAAAGAGAGAGGTGAAGTGGGCTGGATTCGCCCGAGATGGGTAAGTTCGGCGGTGATGGTGGTGGTCGCCGACGGCCACGAGGAGCTCCGGGACAGTGGGGCAGTGAGGGTTTGGGAGAGGGAGATAGATGAGAGAATGGAGAGGTGCTCGGTGGTGGTGATGGCCGGAGATGGGGGAGCCCGGCGACGGCGAGGCAGCGAGGGGAGTGAGGGAGGAAGAACGAGAGGGATGAGAGAAAGTGGGTTGAAACGGGTGGGGGGAAGCGGCGGCTGTGTTGTGAAAGGTGGGGTGGGAAAAATGAGGGAGATGGAATGAGATGGAGAGGTGATCCATCGTGACCTAAAATGGGGTGGGGTGGGGAATTTACCAAATGGACATTAGGGACTTGGGTCGGGTTCGGGTTCGGGTTCGGGTCGGGTTCCATGGTCCAGATTGGGATGGAAGAGAAGGACAAAGTCCCGGAAATTAGGTAATCTATCCGATGGTGCTAAAATCTCGATAAGCAAAAAATACTAAAAAACCCTCGAAACTTTTTAAAAAAAGCAACACATACCTTTACTGTACCCAAACGGGCTCAGATCTCAACCCAACTTCGCACGCACAATCCTAATGATTAATCGGACATGTTTGGCTTCTAAACGAACTTAATTAGCTAAAAGCACAATTAACTAGACTAATTACAATCTTGGAATTTCGAGATGTTACAACAGATGTCGGGACCCGAAACTAGTTCATAACCTATAAACTAGTTCCAATTCTACCGCCTTTAAACGGTTCCAGGTCTAGGTCCACTTTGGACTCGAACCGAAATCAACCCGTTTACAACCGTACGCACATTGTTACTATATCCAAACAGGTTCAAATTTCAACCCAACTTCGCACACACGATCTTAATAATTAATCATACATGTTTTGTTGCTAAACGAATTTAATTACCTAAAAGTGCAACTAACTAAGCTAATTACATCATTTGAAATCCGGGACCTTACAAATAGCGACCGAGATTGGGCTGATTTATACCCCAAATATTGGATAAAGGTGGGTTAAATTGTGGCCCAAAAAATGGTCAAAATAAGACTGATATCTATATTTAGTGTTGTGCCATCATTCATAAGTCATGTCTAAATGTGATTTTCTCTAATCAAAACAAAAATATGGTACTTCTAATATACTTTGAACTTGGTCATAAGATGCACATTTTGTTGACTTTCTATATTTTATATATATATATATATATATATATATATGGGAGATGCTCCTATGAAAGCATCTCTTACCTTACTATGGGAGATAAAGATGGGGGCCCTCACATTTAAGTTGTTGACATTGGATATGAATGTGAGGGCCTTCACCTTATCTCTCGTAATAAGGTTACAATCTCTCTCTCTCTCTATATATATATATATATTAGTTTTTCTAACTTTATAATGTGGCATTCCCAGATTATTTATGTTTAGATGCTTCTGTATAGATTTTTTTTGTTGCTTTCCTATTCATTGATTATCTATCTACCATCTATTTGATTAAAAGTATCTAAGAAGATTATCAAACATTTCCTAGCAAAATAAATCATACTATTAACAGGCTTTATTTCCTATGTTATATGCACAAAAAAAAAAAAAAAAAAACCCTCTTTCATCTCCCGTTTTCCACCACCTTTCACCTTCTTGAATGCCAAAGGAAGTGCAGTTCATCTTTCTCAGGCATAGGGTTTGCCGATGCTGCTGTTGTAATGGGGAGCTAAGTTTGGTTATATTTTCCTTTGTCGATTTTAGATGCATGTTGAGTTCTACCTTCTCATTTGGAACTGCATTACTGGTGTTTGTTTTATATGCTAAGACTATGGGGAGGAGTTGGTGATGATGATGGAGTGGTGGTGCTAATGCGGGGTGAGGCATATTATCTTGTTGTGAGCAAAATGGCAGTAGTAATGGGGGCTTATTTCTTTACCGGAATCTATGACTAGAATTTGGAAGGTTGGGATTTGTTTGGATATGATGTGATATTTTGGGCAGCCGTGTTAATATAACCACTAATTTCATTTTTAAGATTGTGTGCTTTTACAACTCATAAAGTCGAAATCATGAATACTATTTATACTTGTGCGCTTGCTAGGTGATTTCTCATTTTTACAAGTTATAGCTATAGAAAATTCAGTAGAACATCCTATCTGCTTCAGTGAGTTTTTATTTATTTTCCTCATGTATTTTCTTTATAAATGCAATAACACATTGTGCTGTTGAGGTTCCAAATTATATTGTGAAAGTTTGACATTGGATTGAGGTATGGGTTGTTTTACTATGATTGATTCCAATCAACATAAGAGATAAAAGAAAATATAGCAAATCAGATCATTCAAAATTTGGCAAAATCAGATTATTCCAAAATTGGCTTTCTTTTTTAATCATTCTAAAGTTGTTTGCTTTTGCAACAAGAAAAATCATCCCTAATTTTCACCTTTCAATGCAGAGTTTTGAAGTTAAAAAATAGGTTGACATTGGACTTTAAAATTGATGCATCCTTGCTTATCATATGTAAGTGTGACGTTTTTACTATCAATACCCCCTACCTCTCTATATTTTTCCTTGTAAAGAGAGACTTAGGGCACGTTTGGCAGCAATCCTCGCTAGGGTGAGGATTCCTTTCTTTGGAGAATTCCTTTGATAAGCTAGAAACAAGTTATACTCAAAGAGGATTTTTGAAGGGAGTTCCAAGTTTGGTAGTTTGAGAGGAATCCTACCACTACATTATGTTGGGTCCAATGGTTGTCACTTTTTTTGGCAATTTTCTAATAACCTATGAAAAATCAAGAGCTGGGCTTTCATCCCATAACTCTTTTGATCTTTCTAAAGAATTTGAACGGCTCAGATCTTCCAAATGGCCTCACATAAATAAAAAATAAATATTTTAATTTTAAATTTCTTTTTCTCATATCTCAAGATTTATAATGGATCAACGGCTGATATTTGACCGCCTGGCCTTGCTTGATCTTCTTAAGATGATGTATGGTATGGATCATAACTTGGGGGCCCACATAAACCAAGAAATTGAAAAAGACAGACTGTCAAAAATCCCTTCTTTAATACTGTGGCAAATCAATGGTCAATAGTTTTTTGCCATTTTCTCATCATCCATCATTAATCACGTTGCCAGATTTGACTGGCCAGACGTTTGAGGCCTTTTAAAGCAATTGAATGGTTCAGATTCAGCGTAAGGGCCCCGCAAAATTTCAGATCTCGTGATCTAATGGTTTGGATTTCTTCGTTAATATCTTAAGATATATGAAAAATCAACGGTTGATTTTTGACATATGGGTCGTTTTGGGGATTCTAAAGATAAAGAATGGTCCAGATCATAATTGTGGGACCCATAAAAACAGAAAATCACAAAAAAAGGTTAACCCCAAAACTACCGTCCGGTTACTGTAGCTCCGCAAATGCACTCATGCGTGGATTTATCCTTTCCAACAGGGTGGGGTCTGATCCTGAATATATTCAAACCCATGGAAGAGAGGACTCCTTCAAGGCCTTTCCTCTTTGATCCAAACTTGGTTTTTTTGTGGAAGTGAGGAAAATGGCCAGAAATCCTCACCATGGACGTTTGACAAACGTCCCCTTAAGGGCATGTTTGGTAATAGATGAGGATTCTATAGATCTTATGATTCTTCACTACCACTAGAACAAGGATTCCTCGCTAGGGATTTGTATAGTCGAGGATTTCACACTGATATTGGTGTGTATTGATGAATATAGCTAAGAAAAGTAAGGTTCAGTGTGCAAATCCACTTTAGTGAGGATTTTCAAATCTTATGGGGGGTGCTCGAATTTGAAAATCCTATCAAATGAAGATTTACATTCATCCAAATCCTCATCCATTTACAATTGCCAAACATGGATTTACTGCAACTTTAGGGAAATCGAAAATCTTTTCCCTATAGATTTGGTTGTCAAATGTGACCTAAGTGAAACGATGACTCACCAAGTATGCCCCACAAGCAGAAGCGTTGGACCAAAGGAGATGAGACTCCCTCTTCTAGTACTGGGTATAGAAATAGAAAAGGAAAAAATGGAAATTTTAGTCTCAACCTCTTAAAAATTCCGAACTTGAATTTCTACCTCTTATATCCTTCTTAAAAAGTCTGAACTTTTCAAAACCTCAAGGCGTTAGTAGATGTAGCGGAAATACTTTTCAATATTCCACCATTAGTCAGTGATGCTTCTCAACTGGGCATCTAAACAAAGTTGGAAGCCTACTTTTGTTGCTTTGGAAATTGGTCAAGGATCCATAACAATTCCTGAAGTGCCTAATGGTTAAATATTTTGGCTGCATGTCCTAAGGTGACAAGTATTATGAAAACATTTTCTCTTGAAGGCATTTTTGTTGATTCTTCTGATGATGCTTTTATTTTGCCTTTTCTTATAACATTTACTGTGATTGAATTTATTGATTAATCTGGTTCAGATCACAACATGATGCTTTGGGTTTTTTGGCTAGCAATTAATGTTGTGCGTCGGCGGCACTAGAGGAAGGATATTGTAATTTCATTTTGATCTTAAATCAAATCATTCGGATGGAAATTGGGCCTGGTTGATTGTTTGTCTTAATATGTTTTGAATTTCATGTTATCTTTTTATCCATGCCCTTCGAACAAAGCGGCGGCTAAAAGTAACGGTAAAGATCTACAAGGGATCATCAAAGATTCTTACTTGTAAAAGGAAGTGACTACACTCTCCTGGCACTGTAAATGAAATTCCAAGAAAGTGATGATCCCATCTATATCTCCATCTTCTACCTTTCACTGTTTTGATAAAACCTCATTCAGTAGGTAGGAACTCAATAGCCATTCACCTCGTGGTTTCATCCTTCGTTTGTTGAATTATTGAATAAACTTTAAGGGTACTTCTGATGTGCAATGTTATGTTTAGTAGATTTGCTCTTTCGAGTAAAGTGGCTGTCCTTGTAAGCTTGCAAATCAAAGTAAACTTGAAAGTTATATGTAAATGGGGACTATTTAAGGGATTGTCAAATTGCCACCAAAGAGGTGCCACTTAAACTAGAACAACTAAATACGTAGCCACCTCATGGATCCATCATTCATTTGTTGAATTATAATGAAGAGTACTTCTAATATGCAATGTTGTGTTTTGTAGGTTTCTAAGACGAGAACAGTAAAGAAAAAAGCTCTTATTCCATCTTTTGTTTCTGTGGTGTTAGTCTTGTTGGGCCTTTTGGCTTTGGTTCCTTTGAGATAGGTAATTTCTTCTTTTTAATTTTTGTTTTTGAAGCTATGAAGTTGTCCTTTGTCTCTCTTAATGGACTGAAAGTTGGTAGGTTTTGTGGAAATGAACTTTAATCTGTTGATGGTGATATTCCGTTTGTGAAATGTGTAGAAATAACATAATGATGTCAAAAGTTGTGGTTGTAATTGAATGAATATATTTATTTTTATTATGTCTTTGGTTCATGGATTATGTATCCTATGCTGAGGCTTGGATAAAATCTAATGATCTTTCTATGTTGTACAAGCTTTTCATTTGAATTCTAAGAATTAATTCTATATAATATGGGTTCCAAGTGAATGGTACAAGGTAAAGATGGAGATGGAAGACTAACTTTTCTGAGGTTAAAGAAATGCCGAGCCCATTTAAGAAGTGAGCCATAGCCTTAGCTCATCCCAAGATATGGACCTCTTTAAATCCATGTATGAACCCATCTCATGAAATATCCCCTGTAGAAAACCAACATGACCTCCCATGAGTTTGGGCTGCCCACTTGAATTTCTTTTTAAAATGTTTCTGAATTCTTATCATGACACATCATGTCAATGGTAAAATATATATAGATCACAGATCATATGGTGGAAACACCCGAGATTGTTGATCTGATGATGAGAAAATATATGGGTCATCGATCTAACAGTGGAAACACCGTACAACATTGAAAATGTGTTGAAGAGATACCAAAGA